>CM060481.1:16815391-17415391 GCA_030544235.1 Lepturacanthus savala
GACCTTCACTCTATAAAACACACACAAAAACTGATCTCATCAAAGCTGAGTGACAGGCATAGACAAATTATAATTAGTGCACGATTAGTCTAATACGCGACATACAGGTAAAGCAGCAGTTTAAACTTGACAGCGAGTAAAAACATTTCTGCGGACAAGAATTACTAATGGAAAGGAGTAAAATGGGGTTTTAGATATGTACAGTAGGAGGACTGGTTGTATTTAAGCTCCCTTGCAAAGTCTCCCACCAGCAGCATTATCCGGCCTATTCACCTGTCAGACAACGGAACACAACGGGAACTGTACACGTTCATCAAAAGAAGCCTGGCAAATATTAGACAATCTTCAAAACATTAGAGACAGGACGGCTAGCATTTATTTATGGGAATAAAAGTCATTTTGACTCAGTTACAGTCTTTTTTTTTAAATACATTTAAAACCTTTTAAATGTGCACTCATGCACATGTGCATGCGCAGGCCGTGACAGGTTGGGCCCCTGGGGCGATGCAGAGGGTAACCAGGTGTCTACAGAGGCGCCCACTCAGTAGAACAACCTTCATCAAGGCAATGCTCTCAGCAGATCAATCTTCCTGTGACACTTCATTTAGACTGCATTAATGTGGAATTAGGGCCCATTACGGCTATTGGCAGGACCTGACAGTCCCACAGCACAGTGATCCTCGCTTCCCAGGAGAGACCGCTGCTGAATAGAGCAGATAAGGCTTTTTCTGCTACAAAGCTGAAGAAGCCATTAGATTTTTTTTCTTCTATCTCATTCAACCCCGTCATCAGTATTGCTAATCAACTAAAGGAATGTGTAAGGGTTTTTTTTTTTCCTCTCTGTGCATGTGCGATCGAGTCCATTTTTTTTTTTATTCAAAGGAACACATCAAAGCCTTTTGAAGGGTAGATTTCAACTCCATAGGTCAGAATTTGCAATACCTATAAATCTGCCTTTTGAATGGCCACTTAATGATCTCATATCAGAAGTGTAATAGACGCCTGATTCACGCTGACATAATCCGGACCAATGATTGACACTATTGAGACCGTTTTTCTCATCCGGGACAAAAGCCTGTTTCTAAAGTGGATATGTCTCTATACATTTTCCCTGGTTCATATTTGTGTTTTTATACGCTCGGATCAATAAAAGCTGAGAAGGGACATGAGAAGATGATGGAACGAGATGCTTGAGCATCACTTTTTTGTGACGCTACATATTGGGATTTTCCATTGCATACAAACAGACCCTCCCACGCACACTTTTATTTGAGACGTACTCTCAAATAACATTATATGAAAGTATAACACTGACAAACAAAAGGAAAATCCTCTAAGGTGAAAGCATCCGCTGCCAAACAGAAAACAACATCCGTCTTTTATCATGGGGATTCTTTCTGCTAGCACCCAAAGCTCTGAATCTGATTTGATATCAACATTTGAGCTGGTTCCGGGGGTCGGGGTGGAGCCAGGCGTAAGGGGTGGGAGTCAGGTCAGCCTCCCTCGCTTCCTCACCCCTTCCACTGTCTCGGTGGAGTTCATGGCGAGGCCCCCCTCACGCATCCCTCACTGACCAGGCGGCTGAGAGGCACACAGATACCCCCTTAAGGAGCTTTGCTCTCTGGAGGAAACTTAATCTCCTTTTTAAACGCCATCCCAAGGCTCCTCGCGGGCCCTGAATAGAGCGGGGGGGGAGGAGCCGCCTACAGAGTATCTCCGAGCCCACATGGCAGCCCAGCCCAAATCTGAATATCTGAGCCACGGTGGAGCTGAGGAGCTCCAGCGCCAGCACAGGAATTAGCCCTCCGACAGGCCACGCTAAATCTCCCACCTCCTCCCCTCCCGCCTCGCTTCCTCCTTCCTCCTCCGTACTCCTGCAGCGCCTCCCCGCATTTGCACCGTCACACGTGTTTGACAGACAGACGCATAAAAAAAAAAAAGACAGAAACCAGATGGGAATTTGAAACCCATTTTTTTTATGAAAAAAAGATACATAATAGTAATGGAATGCCAACTTATTTGTTGGAACGTTCAAAGAAATCGTTTGACTTTTCGGGAAACGGATGTTAATTTCTTGCTAGGCGATTAGTTCGAGGAGACAAATGATACGGCTCTCGGTTTAGCGTGAAGACCGAAGCAGCTATGGCTCCGTTCAATGTTAACAATTCACCTACCAGCGCCTGTGAAGCTCACAATAAACACGTCTGATTCATGTAAAAAAGACAAATTGCGGTTTTCCGGGGTTTCGTGACGGCTTCTTTGGGAGCAGTGACTTCCTGGATTCTTCAGATAATTTGCTGTTTGGAGAGATTTCACAAATGAAAAGTAGCGTGATTGTTATTAAGTTTTAGAAGTGTTGATGCTGAGATTGTGTTACCTTAGGACAGACACAAACTAGTCTCTTTTTCAACCTATATGCTAAGCTAAGTCTAAGGCTAAACCGTCTCCAGGATCCAGCTTCAATTAGACTCCAACCCTGGTCCTGGAGAGCTACTGTGAGTGCAGGTTTTTGTTCCAACCAAGCAGGTTGCCCACCCCTGAATTAGACCATGGGTCTTCAACCCTGGTCCTGGGGAGCCACTGTGTATACAGGCTTTTGTTCCAACCAGTAATACAGCTGATTCTACTAATGACCGTCCTTAGTAAAGGCCCTAGAGGTTCATTAGTCGAATTAGGTGTGTAACTGCTTGGTTGGAACAAAAACCTGCATCCACAGTGGCTCTCCAGAATCAGGGTCGGAGACTTCTGATTTTGACATCAAGCTTCTCATAGAACTCTCAGCAATATAGCAAAATTCCCAATTTTGTTTTATAAATTAGACATTTCTCACACAATTAGTACATCTTAAAATTGTTTTACGCAGCGGGTTCTGTCACAAGCGTAAACCGCGTAATATGCCTGATAAAAAGTGTTGTCTGTCTCTTGGCTGTAAAGACACAAAGACAACTCCCCGCTTTAAAAGCCAAACTCTCGCTTTCTCTCTCCCCTCTGCCCTCGCTCGTCCTCTTGACCAAAGGGCAGGGGTAAATATTAACCCTGACAGACCTGTGTGAAAATCTCTGAGCCACTTTATTTGGAAGGAGGTGTGACAGATTACCGAAGAAGGGCGGATTCCTCAGTGGCAAGAGGTAGCGGCTCTCTTTACCCAAACACTTTGGGACCCGTGCTCTGACATGCTCCTTTAGCACCCTGTCAGCAGACTATTCCCAAAGCAAACACAGCCACGGCTTTCTCTCCACGAGGCGGGCTCTCATAAACTCCCTGAAAAGGACTTAGAGTGCTGAGGAGCCACAAGAAAACAAGATGTGGGGAAACCAAACAGACCTTACAAAGCCTTGGACATGGTGTCTTTAGTCAACTTAACAGGAGTACGGTGTTCACTTAGGGGAGTAAAAGGAAAGGCAAATTTCAGCTCCACTTTATCTCAGCAGGTCCAAACACAGGCCAGTGGTGTATTTCATGCTGAAAAGTGTCCAAGTGATACAGACAGAGAATAGAGGGAAAATCTGAGGAGAACAGCCTGTTAAACCAGTTTTCTGTCTGATCTCCTGTATTTCTGTGAAAATGTGTTTATTTGTCTCGGATTCTGTGCTCAAATGTTTGCAGCATATATATATATATATATATATATATATATATATATATATATATATATATATATATATATATATATATATATATATATATATATATCATATATAAGCCATGATTTAAATTAGGTAAGATAGAAAGACAATTTGAAAATTCCAAAGTTTCACACCTTATTAATTCTGCCATTCTTGACATAAGAGCTAAAGTTTGCAGGATTTTGCAATAATCAATTCAGTCTAGGTATTGTTATTGCTGATGTGATGAGAATGTTCAGACAGAGTGAGAATGACTCCAGACCTGGATTTATGGTTGAGATGTGAGATTCTGTCACAGGCACGATAATACAGTCCACACACTGGCTTAAGAGAGACAGGAAGTATATGAGGAATTTAAAACTCGGAGGTGGCGTGCCTCTCTTGACGCGAGCAGCAATTTTGAAGATATTGTAAAACTGATTTCTCTTTCTTAGAACTGATCGGGATGAGTGAAATTCTGCCTCCTCGTATCCATTTCTGCTGATGATTGTTTGTCTAAGCTACACAAGCAGGCAAAGCCATTGCTGTAGAGACACCTCTTGAGTTCTCGAGACTCTGTTCAAGAACTAATTATCATTTCGATGTTGTGCAGGCAAGATCAACAGAGAGCTGTTGAGAAGAGCAGAGAAGAATATGATGGAATATTGCTATAATGAATGAAAGCCTGGAAGGAGCAGAGATGGCATCAAATCTACCAAACAGGCTGCGTGAAAACTATTTCAGACTGAGCTGACATACAGTCCACATCCAGTTAGCCCTGGTTTGGTCCTCATCAACTCCTGAGGGAAGTATCTATCTCTAGCTAAAAGAGGATAAAATTGAATTAAATTAATTGAAAATACTTTATCTATCCCTTGCGGGAAATTCTTTCCTCACAGTGCTCTGAGAGAAGAGTTTACACTATTAAAAGTTTACAAGATTACAAGCTATCATTATAACTTAACAATGACAATAAGACAAAATTCCCCAAATGTGCACCCCCATCCAAAAATAATTAAATAATATGCATTAAAAAAAGAAAAAATATTAAATAAAATAGAATAATGAGAAAAGGCCTTGTAGGCTGAAAAGGAGCTGATGAGTGGGGTGATAATATTTTTTCAAATTTTCTAACAAAAACTTTGGAGCAACAATTTAACATTACACCTTTTTTCTTAGGGCATTTTAAATTAAAAAAAATGTAGATTAGATTGTATAGTTTTAAAGTATAGTTATTTTTTAAATACTTATTTTATATCATCATTTCTTTTCACACATTACCCATGTTGTATAACCTATGTAGTGATTTCTTTAAACATTAATGATGTGCATGCGTGTATCACCCGGTAAACTTTCAGTCAATATGACCATACATTAAAATTGATAATGTCAGTCAGTCATTTTCTATACCTGCTTATTCCTCATTAGGGTCGCAGGGGTCTGCTGAAGCCTATCCCAGAGCGTTACGGCAAGAGGCAGGGATACACCCCAGATGGTCGCCGGCCAATGGTGGGGCACACACACCATTCACTCACACACTCACACCTACGGGCAATTTAGACTTGTCAATTAACCTCAGCATGTTTTTGGACTGTGGGAGGAAGGAAAGCCCACGCAGACACGGGGAGAACATGCAAACTCCACACAGAAAGGTCCCAGACCCAGGACCAAGGAGGTCTTGAACCTGCGACCTTCTTGTTGTGAGGCAACAGCGCTTAACCCTGCTCCACAGTGTCACCCAAAATTGATAATGTCCGTAATATAATAGGTATGGGGTTAAATTATTAAATTATGTTAAAGTTTCAAAAAGTTTCAGGTTACCCCTTATTTTATAAGTGCTTCATCTGTACATTTGTTGTATTTTGTTGCTCCGTTTATCTGTTTTTTGTTGTTATATGCATTAATATCCTTAACAAATATTTATCATATCCTATTTTGTATAGTGTTTTGCTGAAAAGCACAAAATACGTATTCGGATAAATTAAAACATAATTTAAGGTAATATTGATTTGGATATTGTTCTAAAACAGTTGTAATGATGGGCAAAACTCTCACCACACATAAGCTTGAGGCGGCGAGGGAGGAATCACTGAGTTAGCGACACTGGGGGATGAATAGATGGAGAGAGTCAGGTTGGGAATGTTGCCAGGACACCAGGGAACCCCCTACGTTTTGGAGTAATTGCCACGTGGTCTTTAATGACCACAGTGAGTCAGGTTTTCAGTTTACCATCTCATCCAAAGGACGATATCTCCTACTGGACAGTGCCCCCCTCACTGCACTGAGGATTTGGGATTATTAAAACCAGAGGGAAGACGCCTCCTCCCAACCACCAACACCACCAACCACCAACCACCAGGAGGTCAGTCATACATACGCAAAAACTGAAATCTTAACAAGTGAAAATATTTTGTTTTTGGTCCAATATTGAGTAGAATTATTTTATTCCACTGGCAGATAAATTTAATTTATTTATATAATTTAATTTGATTAAGATATTTTAACCTGTTAATATTTTGTTTTTTTTTTGCAGTGCACTAGTACTAGTGGAAGTATTCAGTATTCACTGGAAATATTCTGATTCTTAACATAAGTTAAAGTAACAATACAAAAATACTCTATTGTATAATATAAGTATAATATTATATAAGTAAAAGTCCTGCATGAAGTAAAGTTACATAAGTAATTCACCTATTATATATAGATCCAGTGGTTTCCAACCTCCCCTCCAAAGGATCACCAGGTAAATCTGAAGGGTCATGAGATGATTAATTGGGGTTGAAAAGATGAAAAAAAATAGTTCTGATACACAAGTCTGTTTTCACTTCTACTCTACTTGATTTGTGGTGAAATACCGGAGCATGTGGACATTTATTGAAATGGAGCCATTAAGTTTAAAGGGGAAATTCAGTATTTGGTTGTGCTGCTAACAACTCATAGCCATCTGAAACGTGCCTGCTACATTGTTGTGTGTAAGATGTCAAAAGCCAGAAGCTTCAGTCCTACAGCAGAAACAGGTACATGTAGGTGTAGCTGCTGACAACATGTGCTGAAAACTCTGGCATGTGGCAACTGCAATTGTGCCAAACATGACTCTTTCACACGTCTTTAACACATGACTAGAAATCTAACAGGGCATGCATCTGTGCACTTGTGTGTGTGTGTGCCTGTGTGTGTGTGTTTATGTCTAACCGACACCTTTAATAGGAGTAATTCTCTCACTGTTAGTCCAGTGTAAGCCTTGGTCTGCTTCCTTCCTTAGAGAATGCACAGAGGAGCAAACCTCTATTACCTCTGTAATGCAGGAGCAAAAACTGGGTCAAGCGGGTGAACGAAGAATTAATTTACAGGTGGCGGTACAGAGCGTTACATAGGTTCACCGGGTCGTACAGGCGCCGTGGCGATGGAGGGCGTGAGGGCAAATGGTAAATGGAAGTTCTTTAATTTAAAAAAGGACCCTAATGAGGATGGATTCCTTTGGGTGTAAGAGGGATCAGTAACCCACAATTTCTTCAATTGAAAAAAATGAGCCAAATGGATCATCCATTTATTCATCATGTGTGGCGTCGTCTTAATTGGAATTCAATTTAACTGTGTGTGTGTGCGCGCTTGTGTGTATGTACTGTACAAGCATGTTGGACCCCCTTTTTTTAAATTTGCTGTGCCTGATGGGCTCTGAAATATATTTCTCTTGAGCCCTGAGCAGACTTAGATACACTTGTCACATAATCAAATGTGAAATACAAAGTACTGTATAGTGAAAGGGCCAGGACTTTATTCCAGGGGAAATAATTTACTTTTTTCTTTTTTTTTTTTTTTTGCTCCCTTCTCCAGCCACTTGCTTTCATGTCATTTAGATGAGTGGTTAATAAGGCAGAGCGTTAAGAGGATTATGATCTGGTTGGGCCATGATGGTGGTGGTGGAGGACTTGGGGGTGGGGGGGGGGAAGTCAAAGTATCTAAGGCAGCGAGAAGGGGGGGGGTGGCGGGGCATACAGTGTCGGGCTGGGCACCTGGTACAATACTGGGCAGGAGGAGAGCATCCTCCTCACTGTCAAGATTCATTTAGTCAGAACTAAGCACTCCAATAGGCCATATCTTCTTCCTGTTCTTTTGGGCTGGGGGGGATTTTCTTTAAAGACACTCTATCTCTCTCCCTGCGTTAATGAAGACCCTTCAAGTGGTCCAACCAACGGGAGGAGCTGCAGGTAAGCCAATGAGGGGGTGAGAGCCTGAATCCAAGTGAGGAGGGGGGGTGGGGAGCTCAGGCTGGAAGAAGAGGCAGAATCTGGGGGGCTTCATATTTCAGCCCTGGCCTGTGAAGATTGTAAGGTCCTGTGTGCTGGGAATCCAGAGATAGAGCTTAAGAAAAAAAGGAAGAGAAAAAAAAACAAAAAAAGGCGTTTGAAAAACTTACACTTCTTGGCAGTCCGAAGCAGAGTGGAAAGGAAGATATTTAGGTAAAGTCTCTTACAGGTAGAGCAGACTTCACCTGGGAATCATCCTCTTGATGTGTTCTTAGAGGAACTCTGAGGATGGACTGGGCTTGATGCAGCGTCTGTGAGGAAGTAAGGCACAGATTCCACCGGTGCTGGTCCGCCGCCACTGGCTAGTGTCCTCTGATGCCTTTGCCGAGTGAGATACTTTGCGAGAGCCCATTTTAAGAAATCTCCATGGATCAGCCCCTGCTAGCTCTCCCCGCTCTCAACGAGAAGACACAAGCCTCCCCCCGCCCTTCTCCGCCATTCCCAAACCCCCCCCCACCCTCCACCCTCCGCCATCCTCCATCCTGTCCCCCAACACAACCTCCCACCCCACCCCGAGACTCACAGCGCCCGGCACCAGGCGTCTTAAATGCATCTTTAATTCGGCAACTTTGAAGTGGCACTCCGGCAAATGCACTCAATCAATTATAAATGAAATAATCTCCTTATAATATTAGAGATTTTTAAAGTCTAAGAAATACTGGGAGATTAGGGAGACCAAATCAGTTTTAGCGGTATCTAAAGTGACAGCAGGAGAATCATTGGAAGGAGCGGGTAGAAACTTAAAATGATTATGTAGATCTGTGTCACTGCCGAATATTTCTGCAAATCCCCACTGGATCTACCGCAACGGAGGAAACAGATTATTCCTGGCCTTATTTAAAGGGTTGGAGTTCTTAAGTGGCTTTTTAAAAGGAAACATTTATATATATTTACACATACATTTACAGCCAGTCTCTCTCCCTCTCCACGGCTCCTCTCGAAGCTCCTTCACGGGCGTCCTTCACCCTCTGGGTCAGCCTGCGTTGTCGCATGGCAAGCTTCCCTATTGTACAGTGGATAAAGCTGTTGTTCACAAGTATTTAATCAAAAGCTGAGGACGACTGCAATTACACACGTTCTTTCGCCGAAAGGTATCTTATGATTTAATAAGTTTAGCTGAGCTGACAGCTTGAATCTTCAGGTGAATGAAGCTGTTGTTATTTGTGCGCGGCTAAACTAACACCGTATATGCTTTCAAAATTACAATTTACCTTTGATGCATTTATTTTGCATCGTTTTGCTCAAAAATCTCACTGAAATAACTGTGTATTCAGAGCAAGTTGGTAGAAAAACCACATGCGCATGTGTGCAAACTTTGTGTTTATTCCTACCTATTTTCTGCAGCAGCCCGATGTGTTTATCCACTCGGACCATTACTCACAGAGGTAGAAATTATGATCCAGCGCACATTTCTATCATGCTGGGGTTCATTCATCTTTGATTACACCTTTCAGATGATATAAATTAGGCCTATCCCACACTGTTAGCTTGATGGATTACAGGGGCCAATATGAAACACACTGATCAATATCATGGATTAGTTTCCGAGTTTCAAGGCTATATGCGACTCTTCGAGAGCCTGCTTTTGCAATCCGGTTGCGTGCTAATAAACAACTCCTGCCACGTTTGAACTTTGCAGCTGCATTTGGGAGCAAAATTCTCAACTATATAAAGAAAAGTAGTCTACTACTACCAAACATCCTCTTTCCCTTTTTCCTTTCTGTCCCTTCCCATGTGTCCTTCAACCTCCCAAGTGGATCATTATTAAAACACAATTAAATTAGCAAATATTCTATTTATCAAAGTAAGTAAACCAACCTGGAGGTAGAACAGGAATCAGAGGAGAGTTAACTGCTCCAGGTAGCAGAGGTCAGGAAGCCCTGAACTCAGTATTGTATATATTAATAGCATGATATTAAAGGGCTCATTTGTAATGACAAACCCACAGAGAATTAACACCTGACTGCAGGTCCCAATGGTTCTCTGTGATGCAATTATGTATTTACTTTTTGAGGATTTTTGCCATTCAGAGTAATTTTTGCAACATTAATGTAACAGTTTAACAACAGTAGTGTTGCTTTTATTTTTTTTTAATTAAAGTGTAAATAATATAAACATCAGCACAAGTGACACAGCTTTTCACTCACTGCAGAATAAATGCTAAAGTTTTTTAATGTGAATTCCACTGTCTATACAGAAGTCTTTTAATTTGTAACCGCTCCCATCCATGTGTTGAAGATGTTGAAAGATGAGCAAACACATGCAAGTGTAGGCAGTTCTTCGACCCGACATGATGACAATTAGACAGGAGGCGTGTTTGACCGTCTCTTTTCACAGACAGAGGTGAACCCGCATGAAAACGGTGAATTAGGGGAAGCAAAAATGTGAGATTCGTTCTCCGCAAGAAGTAAACAACTTTAGGAAAGCAAATTTTTAAAAAAAAGGTAACGGGGGCAACTTACTGAAGCATTTATCAAGCTTAATGAAAACGCTCCATATGGACAAAGGGGGTAGGTCAAATGAATCAGGTTTTTAAAAATCAATCTCGCCAATTACTGTCCGTCTCGCTCACGACTGAGTGACGCTCGGCTTGGCAGATGTAGGGAGCGCGAGGAGGCTGACAACTTCATGTTTGGGTAATTATCACCACTTCTGGCATGAACTGAGGGGCCTCTTAACTGCCTCATTGTTGTGGTTAAACAGTTTGCTCTGTTGATTGATGATGAAAAGGGAACATGCACCCACACCTCTCCTGGGACTGTGACATAATGTGTGTGTGGGTGTGTGTGTGTGTGCATCCCCCTGTGACCCTGCCAGCTGGGCAGGCTAAACACAACACACACAGTGGAGATTGTATGAACTACCACAGGGGGCTGGCTATCAATACATTATTCATATCCATCTGACGGTGGGACACACTCCTCTGTGAAGCGCACACACACATTTGAATGCAGCCACTTTATCATATCAGTGGCAGGGCTGAGAAGTCATACATCCCCGTAGATGCTCCGGTCTTTTCCTGCACTGTCATCAGATTCCCCGGCTCTCCCCTGTGCGTTACCTCCGCATTCATATTCATGTGGAGTCAGATCTCTGCCAAAGGAGGGGGGGTTGCAGCAAGGGCCCCCGGGCAAGAAAAACACACTCAAGGAAACACAAACATAGGCTGCACATAAAGCATCACAGCCATTCTCAGCATGGAGCCCCCATTTCTTAGTGAGAAAATTGTGGTTTTGAAGAGCAGTGTTAAAACACAAAAGGAAAAAAAAACACAAAACGCAAATATTATTTATGATGTAAAATCATATTAGCATCGCAGCTAATCAGAACAGAGGAAACAGATAAATACGGACAGATATCCATCGGCGCCGGTTTACCTTTAACAGGCTCTCACCGGCCCCCCCTGCTGCTGCGTTGCTGGAGGGATTATCTAACGAAAAAGACAGTGGCTCTCACTCCCGGGGTCCTCCAGCCAGCCACCATCTGACAGGCAGGCAGGCCCAACTCTTTATATGGCCAGTTGGGCCCAGCAAGACCTTTTATTCTCTCTCATGATTTCCACCACCTCCGTCCTTCAGTCCTCACCTCTGATGGTTGATGTGTAACTGTGTATATGTATATATATATATATATATATATATATATATATATATATATATATATATATATATATATATATATATATATATATATATATATATATATATATATAGTCATGTCATTATTAAGAATGATACCTAATGTTGCTTTGGCGCAATCAAATTGTTCACCTGAAACGTTCTTCATTCGACCCTGATTGGTGGGATCTGTGTGAGCAGGTATCCAGGTTAAGTGGCCAACTGCGGCGTCCCTGCAGAGAGCGCGATGCCTTCGGGCCACCTCGCACAGTAATTTCTTAAGCACTTATTTCCACACTGGCTTGCCTTCTCTGTGGAGGCCTCCGCTACACTGTAATTAGAGCCAAATGGCTGGGAGCAGACCTGCTGATCTGCAGGTAACCCAATAAAATGTGATATCAACTTTGCTGCCCATTGTTATCGCACAATTTTGTCGGAGATATATATATTTTTGGGGAGTTTTGCAGAATACGACGAAGAGCCTACACTCTAAAATGTTTTACTCTACAAGATAGAAGATATTTTTAGTCGGCCTTCAGTGACAGTGTTTCTTGACCTTGCTTCTCTTTCTGTTCAGTCACAAGTTTATTTGCATGTGTGTGTTTGTTTCAGGCTGTCTTTAAAGGGGAATTGTTTGTGTGTGTATGTGTGTGTGTGTGTGTGTGTGTGTGTGTGTGTGTGTGTGTGTGTGTGCTGGGGTTGGGGCTTTGGGTGGGGTGCTTGTCTTTAAAGCATGAAGCACTTTGTTCTATATGTGATTGTATTAAAAGTGCTTTAAATAAAGTTATTATTATTAGGTTGTTTGAATGTAAAGAGTTAATGGTGATGTTTGCATATTTAAAGGACAGAGTCACAATTCAGTTCAAACCTGTCCTAAAGAATATTCAGGCATCTAAAAGAACATTATACAGATTGTTCTTGCCCTAATCGATTCTTTATGCTGGTCAATAACAGAACCCTTAGTAATGCAGTTATGAGGAAGTGATCTACAAATCTACAAGCCTCCCTTTTGTGCAAGAATGTGTTTAAAAGATTATTTGAAGCTAATATGAAGCCAAAACCGTCCAAATTACTTTTTTGTGTCACATATGTATTTTAGTATATACTGATTGCTGTATAACCAACAGGCCACCAGACATGGTCGAAAATTAGGGTTTAAATGTCTAAGTGGTCATGTTAGGGTGATGTCCCTGAAGGCAGCGGCCAGTCAGTGGGTTAATGCTGGATGTGGCTCTGCCCTGACAGCCTGCCAAAGCCTTTTTAAGAAGGCTTTTTGCGGAACAAGGCATAAACCCAGATTACAAAACAAGTGAAACAATCCTTTATGCTCATTTCATAAAACACTGTATAATAGAGCTTATGGGGGAGGAGCTTAACTTAACAGGTCCACGCTGAGATGCAGGCCTACATGCAGCAGATGAGAGTAGAGATAATAATAAATGGAACGTTTAACTGTTGGTAACCAGGAACCACCGCTGTTCATTTATCAGATTTTGAGCAGAGAAAGCAACAGCTACAGAGGTGTTTGAAATGCAGCTTCAGATCAGCAGCTATTATTCTGATTAGGGGCTCGCTGAAGCTCCCAAGGACTAAAGAGGAGAAGACTGCAACCTGACTTAAGCTCAACAGATGAGCCTCAATTCTCTAAATGTTTGAATCCAGATGACCCACAGATGCTTTAAACCAGGGGCTGAGCAGATTTAACAACAATAGACAGATGTTGAGAGGTAGCTAGTATAGGGGGGGGGGGGCAGTTATCACACCGGCTGAGGTTTTTTTCCGTCTCTTTAATCGAGAAAAAAAAGACTTAGAGCTGTTTCTAAGTGCTCCCAAATCAGATAAAACAGACAGAGGAAATCAACTTCTCTGTGTAAGTGTGTGCTGCTTTGTAAGGCTGATATGGACCAGAGTGGATTACTCCTGGATGGGAGGAAGGCTTTGGAAGGGACTATGAAGATGGGAATATAGTCGTTTCCTGCTTTACAGGATCAGTCAAATAGTAGTTGGAAGCCATTTGTATGGGCCATGCAAAGACTCTTAAACGGGGGGTCCCACTGTATTTGATTGTTTAATACATGTAAACATTTCACGCTCGTTTCAGAATGTAGCTCTAAGGGCAAACAATTGAGCAAAAGTCAAAATGCAGTAGTAGTAGTAGTGTTCATTTATGATTCAGAAACAACGCTATTTTGGCCATAAAAGTTCAAATCTACTTCGTATGAAAAAAGAAAGAAATTACATATTATGCATTATGGCCATAGTGGCCTTCATCAGGGCATATATGGCATAAATCCATGCCCTGATGAAGGCCAGTATGGCTGTAACACGTGGTATGTAAAGTGCTTTACTATATAAGGCTTTTTATACCTTTTAATCCTGTCTCTGCTAATTTCTTGCTTTTTTAGATACTGATTTCCCTCCTATCAGAAGAGCCCCTTTGTTATCTCTATAATTTGTATAACAACTCTTCAGTCTTATGATCTTGGTTTGTAGCTTTAGGGAATATTTAAATTAATTGCATTTTATTTTTGCACCTGTTGCTGAGCTGAGATTTTTTTTCTTGTTCTAGAGGTTGTGAATGATCGTTTTACAGATCATTACAACACATTTTGCAATTTGGAGATACGTTTGTTTAAATCTTTGCCTCATCGGGAAGAGATGAGGCAAAGAGAGGAGGTTACAACTGGAGAAACATTGTCAATATGCTGCTGCAACATATTTATTCCATGAGCAACATTCTGTGTTGATAGCAAATTTTATTTCTACTGTACGATATCAGTTAATTCTGGTATCATCTGTTTAAGGTGAATCTAAAATATTTGCCCTCGTCAGTCAAACAAAATACTAGTACAAATAATTTTCTGTAAGGTCACAACTTTTCCTACCAATAGATGCAATGCAAAACAGCTACAAGTGGCACTAAAGCTCTTTTGTAATTATATATATATATAAGCCATATTTAATTATAGATCTTATTATTTCTTTCTTACACTAATTTTTCTTAAGTGGAAACCAAACACCAAAACAATAATGCACTAAACACCTCAAACTGAAGGTGCTGTGTATAAAAGTGGATCAAAATCCCACCAATCTTTTCACGTGTATAAAATGCCGCTTGGAAAGGGAAAACATTTAAATCCATTTTCGCATCCACGGAGCCTGGCTGTTCTGTCCTGAACACAATAAGCGATATTAGCAGCAAGGCGGCCTGTCTGTGTGACGACTCCGGGACTCCGCTGTAGGTTACTGATAGTCCCAGCCCTTTCCCTGGGTGATAGTTAATTACCCTGCATAAATCCATTGGCAATTTGTCAGGCTGTTCCAGTATGCCCCCCCCCCCCCCCCCCCCCCCAACCACCACAGCCACACACACACCAAACCCAGCCACTTCCCCTCTTCCCTTCCTCCTCGTTCTAAGCTCATGTAATGAATCGCTAATCACTCAGTCCCTGAGCATTCCCAGCCTATTATCTCTTAATTACCCCATTCAAGGAGGCATCAGCGCGGGCCAGCAGGGGGCGCGCTGCGGAACAAACAGAACAACTCCGATGGCACCGAGTCAAGAAATCAGGTGCTCTCTCTTGCGATGTGTATTGCATTTAAAATGCCTTTGTTGTGTGCGTACGACAGTATGTATTTACCGTCAGGCGATGTTATGTATGTCACCGGGTTTGTGCTCATACCTGAGAGACCAGAGCGAGACACTGAAAGCCCCCCGGCTGCGGTGGTTTATGTACAAAGGGCCAGAACGAACTGGCTTGTTCTCAATCTCTGCTCGGCTCTCTGACCGCCGGGCTCCAAATGGTCCTCTTGTGGAGCGTTTGGGCTGTGGCAGGAAATGGAGCCTCTAACTCACAGAGTCATTTGCAGATGTGACACTAGGGATTCCATTCGAGTTTCCACAGAGCAAAGATAGAAATTGGAATTGGCAGCAGACATGAAATGGGGTCAGGGGACACACACACACACACATACGTACATACGCTCACACGCGGGGCCCACGCACACGCGCAGACCAATGCGAGTTGCAGGGTCCTCTGATTTACATGGGAGGTCTGTTCCAACAATGGATCTCACAGGATAAAAAGAGACTAATTTGTAGCTGCCATTCAGTGTCTTTTGAGGAATCCTTACACATGAAATTAGCCAGATTCTTGCTGACTTGGGTTTTCTTGGGAACGAAACGCTTCCCGGTTCGGCGACAGGTGAGGGTCACCCAGTCAGTGTGATGGAGCAGATTTTTCGAAGTGGCGTCTGAGGCGCAAAAGAAAAAAAAATTCCCATACTCCCCTTTTCCCTGTCTGGGAAAAGAGAAAAGAATAGGTTCAAGATCACACAGTTGCCGCTTGTTTATATCAAGCGAATAAAAGAACTTTTTTTTTCATAAATAGCGTCGGACACTGACAGGTGCCCCATGCCAAGTCCTCTTAATAGTTTAGGTTTTTTAATCTAATCTCGCTAATTTCAACATATCCCTCTAAGGTTCTTAAAGCTTAATTTAAGAAAAGAAAAAAGACCCTGAACAGCCCTTTTTTTTTTTGGAATCCTGGTGTCCGTTTTTTGTCAATCCTTTAGTGAAAGGCTGTCAAAAATGGTTAGCTTCTCCAGTGAAACTACTTCTTTGCATCTTAGCTCCCGGGCTTGCCCTGTGTCTGCACAATTTCTTTCTATCCTCTTGTTTCTCTCCTTTTGTTTAGATAAAGCGAGGGATTAGGAAAGATTTGCCCCCATAAAGTAGTGGTTTGATGGGCTTTTATCCCACCATGTTGCTAAAGCTGTGTAGCCCCTGGATTAGGCCCTGACAATAGGAACCCTTGTGCTGGGCCGCAGCCTGAGGGGCACAACCAAAGGCCGGCTCTGAGAAAGAGGGAGGAAACAAACCTGCCAACCTCGATATGTCAAGTCTGCCAGAGAAAGCGCTCAGAGGAGCGGCCCTGGCTGCAGCGTGGTGCGTCTACAGGATCATACTGGGATAAACAAAAGCCAAAGTGAACAACTTGTGGTACCGGTCGCGCAAGTGAAGAACTACTAGAACTTCTCCCAGCAAGATGAGAGCTGAACAGTTGTAGCTGCACATTTACAGCTGCACTAATCAATGCTGTCTATATTACTGACTGTATAACGAGGGGAGATCCTCTTAATGACGGAACCATTAACTAGTCCTGCTGTGAGCCACCTCCCTATCACCAAACAGGCCGGACAGATAAAGGTTTATAGAGAGCGTAGCAATAAGCAGTCAGATATTTCACCGAAAAAATTGGACAGCGACCAAACCAGAGCTCAAAGCAGAGCTGAAAATGTTTTCGCATTTGTTGAAAATTGGCCAGAAACGTGACTTTAGATCAATGACGTACGAAGCTCCTAATCAATGAAATTAAAATGCAATTTCAATTGTTAAACGTAAATCTAATTTAAACAAATCAAAAACCCAAATGCGAAGGCTTACGCAAATGACGAAGCAAACCAGCCTGGTTGCCGTAGGAACACGCAAGCAAGCCTCCCGACATATGCATGTTTGCATTCTGAAGGCCAGGCCAGACAATCTCTGCTGGCTGTGCTTGTCCTCAGCATTGACTTTCAGTGCCGCTAATTTCGAAGGCTGCGCATGCATATTACATAATTTACGTGAAAGTTTATGGGGGGAGCATGGGTGCCACTTATTAACAAATATGGCCAAGCCATACTGAGAGGCTCTGCTTTTGGCAGGACTACGAGCCAATCACAGCCTTTATGGTGCTAAATTCATTCTAATACAAGTTCCACTGTATAAACCTAAACATGCAATGTTCACACTGATATAATTGATTCTTGCACATTTGTTTTTGTTTTTTAACTTTGCTTAATTATTTATCTGTCTGCTTGCATTGCATTGCAGCCTGTGACATGTATATGATGAATTGATTAATGATGCTGTGTATATAAGCTAAGACTCCACATTAAATTGCATGTTTTTTTAACAAATATTCTTATATTTTGTTCACATTCACATCAATATTATTACTAATTTCTGTAAGATAGGTTCTGCCAGGATGGCTCTGTACCTCAGAATGAGAACACTATTGGGAAATTATTAAATAGGAATATAAACATGAAAATATATTAATATTTGCTAGTGCACGTGTGGAATTTAGATATGTGAATGGCCACTGTCTACACTGCCACAGACCTCGCCGCACACCACTGCTTCTGATGGATGTTAATTTTATATAAAAGGCGATAAAGTGAACAGTTTTGCATTAACAGCTGCATGTGCCGCCCCAGTGTGACCTCACACATGTTCAACTCATTTCCTATGTTTGCTCTATGAATATTATTACTTTTCATAATAGCAAATTTAATTGTGCATGTAAGCCTGACGTAAGTCCATTATATGTCTGCGTAACACTTGTCTAACAGATTAACTTCATCCTTTTTCCTTCGGTCATATGGACTGTTGTCTTAGAATACTTGTAGCTTTTGTCTAACATAAGAAAGATGTCAAGCATTCAGAGGTGCTAGCATATAGTGACTGTGTGATTGTGTCCTTTGGCACAAAGTTAAGTGATATCTGTGTACAGAAAAAAAAAAAGAGGCAGCGGAGCTGGAGATTTGTCTTTATCCAACACATATGAGGGACGTCTTAAAGGTGAACGACCGGCTAATGCACAGCCAGAGGATTGCTAATGGCGAGTTGCTTTGTTACTCCAGTCACACAAGTCCCATGGAGGCAGTCAATTCTAAACCATATATCAAAATGATTAATTTCACCCAAATGAGTACAAGCTAACCTTGACTAAGAGCACATGCAAACCAGAGCAGCTGGATTGAAACCTAATATATTCATGAAGTTAAAGAAAACCTAATGATAAAAAGTTAATGGGCTCTGAAGGCTGAAGGCATCAACTTTCTCCTCGACTTGATGTAAAATGCCACTTGGAGATACAGGGAGTCATTTGAGGGGTAAAATTACAAACGTTCATGCGTTATAAAACTGATTAAAAACTGAACATGATTTATAAATCGTTGCAGCTTCCCCGGCTGAGCTTTGATTCGGGCTGCCAAAGTCCTGATGCAGGGATAAAGTTTGGATATTTCAGAAAAGCGGGCGTGGGGGGATGATTGAGAGCAAAGACGATAACTCAGATCTGAAGTGAGGCTTTAACATGATAAAGCTTGAATGCAGCCAGGGTGCGGGGAACAATGGGTGCGCCGGTGAAATCCACAGAAATCTGAGATGAATTTGGGGTTTAGAAAGTTAGCCTGGAATGGGAGGCTGAGATCCTGAAGGTGATCAGGATGAGAGGGGATGTGCGAAGACGGCAAATAAAGAGACGGGGGAAACTATGCCATGTATTCGGGATAATCGCCGCCATGATGAGGCCTTGAAACCACCAATACTGTGCTGCAAATCAACCATCTGAAAATATCGTTTGTGTCATTTAAGGTCAAAAGTTGAAGCGCAGTGATTAACGAATCGGTCCACAGTTTATTTGGATAATCGATTAATTGCTTGAGTAGTTTTTTTTTCCAGGCAAAAATGACAATAATGTGCAGGTTTCAGCTTCTGGAAATGTGAATATTTGCAGCTTTGGCTGATAAACATGTTTCACATTTTATACACAAAACAATTAAATCATCAAAAAAAAGTCACACATTTGAATTTGAGATCCTACATTATGTACATCTTAAATTTCCGAAACAACTTAAACATCACATTTCCACTTGAAGAACCTAAATACTTTTCCTCTCTCTATTCATCATATATTACTCAGCAAATGCATCAGCTTAGAAATTGAATCTGGAGATTACAGATGACATTTGACATCACAACCCAAAGAAAACCAACAAATTATATGAAATACTGAAGAAATAAAACAACCTATTGATACCTGCATCAGTTACTAAGGAATTTGTCCTAAAAAAAATCAATATCCATATAAAAAGCATCTGTTCTGACTGAGGAAGCTGTGTGAGCTCAGTGTGTGAGTTGCTGTCCAGCGCAGCCCCGCGTGCTGCTCTACTGGCCTAATATCACTCTAATAGCAGACCCTCTTGACACTTGCACTAAACCCTTCAGCCATGCTGGACATTAGCCCACATTAAGTTCCGTAAAAAGCTGATTTGAGGAAGAGCAGCTGAGAGGAATTCCTTCTCGCTTTAATTGCTTTAGAAACGGTTCCCACAAAGAGACACTGGCCAGATTTTCCTCCAGTTTAAGTTCTTATTTCCATCGGTTCACAAGTTAATCCGATTTTTTTTTTTTACCTCCTCTACGGCCAAACGCTGTGCAGCCAGGCTATACTGGGACAAAAGAAGAAAACATATGATAGAAATTAAAATATGCACATATGAATATTCTTAATTATTATTTAATGATAATTCAATTATTTCCCTTCAAATGGTATTAGCAAGAATTAAAAAATGTATTCCGAAATACATTTTACGCACATTTTACGCACGAATAACCACTTGTTGCTTGTGCGCGTATCACTTAACTCACTCAATTTACCTTTGTTGCGTTTTATATTTATGGATTTGAACAACTATAAATAAAACAGAACGGATAAATGACAGTGCGGAGTGAACTTTGTGGATATTGAACCGATGTCGCCTATAAGTAGCACTTTTTTTTTCCTTTCACACAGGCTGTTGTCAGGACTCCAAAGTTCTGCAAATGAATGTGTCCAAAGATCAAATTGAGTTTAGGATTTTCACCCCCCCCCCCCCCCCCCCCCCCCCCCCCATACACACACACACACACACACACACGCCCTCCCTTTTCTCTCCCCCACTCTCGGAGAAAATTCAACAAAATATGCAAGCTTTACATTAAAAGGCTACTTTTCGCTGCCCTTAATTCCAGCCTAAACGGTTTTTCTCCGGGAGAAGAAATCTTTTCTAAAAACCTTGAAGAAGAGAGGGGCATTATTGTTTTAATCCTCTTACCAGCAGTCATTTGAAGACATTTTTTTTTTTTTTTTTTTTTTTTTGGAGGGTGAAATGGCGTCTTGTCTACCCAATCCTAACCTAAATCCCTCGGGGCCGGGGAGCTGCTGGAGGCTGGAGCCCAGCATCTCTCCATCTCAGCTGCATTCCCACCGAAACACTCACACGCAGGCGGGAGGAAAATAAAATTAAAACGCGGAATTAACCTGAGAGTCACCGGAGTCACTTGGTGTAGGCCATCACCGAGGCTGCAGCGTGCACGACAATTAATTCTGTGGATTCAGGGATTGGAGAAATTGCAGATTTGTCTTTTATAAATCTCAATTTGCTTATAGACACTGAAATACTCTTTGACACCCCTTCCTTTTATTACATTTAATGTTTAAAAGAACATTCATGTTGGTAAAATACAAATATATATATGTGTGTGCGTTTTAAAATACATAGCTCTTCCCTTTGAGCTTTATTTTAGCAACACATTTTCAAGAATTAAGGATTAAGTACATCTTGTTAGGTTATGAATTGCTGTTTCTTTAAAAACATATATATTATCACCTTCATCACCTCCAAAAATAGGATAAGGATAATTATTACATTAATAATCGGCTGCATACGAAACAAATTTTTAAGAAAAATTGCATTTATGCCTCCAAAACAAAAGCAGCAGCAGAAGAAAAGTCGCCAACACGGATGCAGAAATAATCTATAAAGTGAGGAGTGCTGAAGGAGGAGGAGGAGGAGGAGGGTGAAGGAGGGGGGGGGTGGAGGAAAGCAACGTGATTGGCACAGAGAAGGAGCCGCGGTGACCCCACCCGCAGCTTTAAAGGCCGATAGATGGCAGCTCAGCATCCTCCCACCTCCCACACGGAGACCTGACGAGTCCGCAGGACGCGGCGAGCGCACCCGGGAAAACTCAGGATATCACCGCTGACGGGAGAAAATAAAACTAAGTAAAATTACGATTAAAAAAAAAAAGAGAGAGAAAAAAAACATGAGCGACCGCCTGCGGATTTTAGAGAAGAAGATTTAAAAAAAAAAAAAAAGGGGGGGGGGAAATATTCGGCTGCCGGTGGAGATATTTCGCTTCGGATACGCGCACGGAGGTAAGAAGTTTACACAGAGGAAGTTGTGACCATTGAAATGTTAGCGATAAATCATTCGTCATTTCAAGTATTTAATTTTTTGCATATATATATATATATATATATATATATATATATATATATATATATATATATATATATATATATATATATATATAT
Organism: Lepturacanthus savala; assembly: GCA_030544235.1. Taxonomy (NCBI): domain Eukaryota; kingdom Metazoa; phylum Chordata; class Actinopteri; order Scombriformes; family Trichiuridae; genus Lepturacanthus; species Lepturacanthus savala. Next base: position 16,837,108 of record CM060481.1, read on the forward strand.
ATATGTGTGTGTGTGTGTGTGTTCAAAAGTTAATTATGCCTTTAAATAATTTTCGTTTCGTGTATTTCGTCGCAACTTTGACTCGAGTTCAATAATTATTAGTGTTTAACAGAGTTTCTAGTATTCCTAAAAACATATTAATCGCAACATAATGTCTCGACTAATTTCTATTTGGTAGCGATAAATAAACAAACACTTTGTTATTTGACGGATTATTTTCTTTTACAATCCGGGTCGTTTCGCGGACCGTATGTTAATTATCACTATTATCACTATTCATTGTATATTTCCTTTAGGTTTGTGAACGCGCACGGCTCCGGCCCCCGAGGCGATCTTTAGTAAACGCGGTGTAACTCATAAATCCACGCCAATTAGCATAATTAGGCTTAAATCAGAGCCCGAAGCTACGTGACATTGTCCTGGAAGAAGAGCATTATGTTGAATTTTTAAGCTGTAGAAATAATAATAATAATAACAATAAAAAAAGAGCAGATTACATGAATTAAGCCAGAGGCTGATTTAAAAAAAAAAATAACGCAATGAAATAAAAAAAAGAGAAAAAGATCTCACACACACACAATCACACACGCGCCTACCTTTTCTTTTTCGTGTCAGGCACGATGATAAATTAATAGTCTCTATGGATGAATAATGCGTCTGAAACCTATTTGCACATTAGACAGGAGCCAACACGCGGACCTGTGCGTCTGAAACTGACCTGAGACCACAAATAAACTCTCTGGGAGCAAAGGAAATATGTTCTGGAGCTTCAAAATAAATTGTCTTCAGGGTCATAACTATATATTTACAGCTGATGAAATAAAATAAATTTAATACGCCATTTCTTTCTTTTGAAATGGCTAAAAAAATCAGATAGGCATATGATAATAATATTATTGAAATTATAATAACATGATTATTATCTTCAAATATTTCATTTTAATGCCGATGCATTTACACATAATTGTAGACTACTAAATGTTATCTGCAATTTAACGTTTAATGCGTGCATTTTAAAATAGACAGAAGTCTTTTATCGCATAAAAGTAAACATTTTCCTTTTAAATAATATACTGGGCTACTTCATGAATGGATACGTTGCTTTCTATCCCATATTATTAAACGGAACTGACGGATTATTTGGATCAGGTGAATTTATACGCACATTTTGCTGCTCGGTGTCAGGCTATAGAAAGACTGAGCGGATGTAACGTGTGTTCATTGTTATCCTGACAGGTCCGAATAAATGATGATGTTTAGCCCCATTGGACAGTTTCACTCACGTTTAGTTTTTGCTTGAATTTAATTAAACAGACACAGGAGCCTTTTGGAGATAAATTTGGAATCTTTTTTTTCCCCCCAAATCATCAGCAGCATCTGCTCAGTCCTTCCTCAAAATGAAGGGAATCTTGAAGAAGTGTTTTTTTAATAAAAAAAAAATTCACCTGTTGCCATTTCAATAATTCAAACACTATAATAAAACTTGTTATTATAGTGGGGGGGGGAGGGCATTAGATTTATTTGAGGCCTGACTCTCACAGCAGCTCCTTTCTTCCCCTGCAGACGGTTCAACGCCGGCCATGCAGCACTACGGGGTGAACGGCTACTCTCTCCATGCGATGAATTCACTGAGCGCCATGTACAACCTGCACCAGCAGGCGGCACAGCAAGCCCAGCACGCGCCCGACTACAGGCCGTCGGTGCACGCTCTCACGCTCGCCGAGAGACTGGCTGGTAAGAATCAGTTGCTCGTTTCGCCGCTTCCCCTCGGAATGTGAGCCGTGTCGTCGGCCGCCGGGCCGTCGCCCGACCTCTGACCCCGTCCTTCAATTAAACTGGTCCTGTTTTCTTGTTTCTCAACGGCTGCACGTTTCAAGACATCATCCTCGAGGCCCGGTATGGCTCCCAGCACCGAAAGCAGCGGCGCAGTCGGACGGCGTTCACCGCCCAGCAGCTGGAGGCCCTGGAGAAAACCTTCCAGAAGACCCACTATCCAGATGTGGTGATGCGTGAGCGTCTGGCCATGTGCACCAACCTGCCCGAGGCACGTGTGCAGGTAAAGAAAAAAAGACATCATGTACTGTTTTGTAAGAAGGTGAATTTTAAAAAAGGTGATGACATCAGGCAGAATACCTTAACCTGAGTTCTGGTCTCTTTGATCCGTCTGGGCAGGTCTGGTTCAAGAACCGCCGGGCCAAGTTTCGCAAGAAGCAACGCAGCCTGCAGAAGGAGCAGCTCCAAAAGCAGAAAGAAGCATCTGGAGCTGCGGACGCCTCTAGTGAAGACTCCAAGACTGACCTCACCACCACCACCACGACCCCCGCCAACACCTCCACCCTGGTTCCCGAGGCCCACACTCCTCCTCCTCCTTCCTCCGCCTCCTCCTGTCACTCAGAAACAGAGCGGCTGGCGGCGGCACAGCCGCAGCCGGGCGAGATGAGCGTGGAAGTCAACGTCACCTCCCCCGAGCCGTCGGACAGCGAGTCGGCAGCCGAGGATAACGGCGACAGGGAGGAGGAGGAGATGAGAGGGGTGACGAGGGTGAAGATCAGGGAGGAGACGCAGGGGGAGGCTGGGGCACAGCCGGGGAGCAGCTCCCCGTCCTGCAAGAGACTCAGCCCCACGTCAGGTAAGGACACCGCTGTCTGACCCTCAGTTTAGTTCATGGGCCACATTTGGAGCAATTTGATCCAAAGACCAGTAAAGATACATGTATGAATAACACCTAGAAAGTTCTCTCCTCCTTAGAGTGTAAAGAAATACACTCTAAAAATTTACATGACTAATTGACCTTCCATTTACAAAACAGGGGACACCCAAGTGAATTTTTAACAATATGACATCTCTGTTATCCCATATACAGTCAGTCTCACGTTGCATTTCAATTCAAAGCATTTACTCACTAATTTGCTTTTTTTAAAGCAGCAGGTGAAGTTTTCTCCTGCCTTACAAACCATTTGCAAATTAAAACTGTAGCTATTTCATCCCTTGAGACCTGACAGATGCTCACTGACTTTACATTTCTGTGAACAAATAAGAACTAGTCCATATTTTGTCACACTACAGTCATCCAGTGGTCCGGATCTGACCCTTTAGTGGGCCGATCCCGGCCTTCCTGGCTGCATCTTTCATACTTCTCTTTACCACCGCTTTACCTTTTTTTTTTTTCTTTTTTACATTACAATACAGATTCTAAATTGCCCATAGGTGTGAGTGTGTGAGTGAATGGTGTGTGTGTCTGGGGTGTATCCCTGCCTCTCGCCTGTAATGCTCTGGGATAGGCTCCAGCAGACCCCCCCAACACCCTAAATGAGGAATAATCGGGTATAGAAAATGACTGAACGACTGACGTTACAACACACAATTAAGCGCATACCAACTGAAGCCTTCTTCTTCTTCCTGTGACCCAGACTCTCCCCTGAGCTCCCCCGCCCTGCCGTCCTCCAGCAGCGCGAGTGGCGGCTTGGCCCAGAGCAACTCCTACGCCTCGTCCCCCCTCAGCCTCTTCCGGCTGCAGGAGCAGTTCCGGCAGCACATGGCCGCCACCAACAACATGGTGCACTACCCGCCCTTCGACATGAGCGCGCCGTCCTCCCTGCCCTACCTGGGCATGAACGTGAACATCCCGTCGCCGCTGAGCTCGCTGCCGTGCCAGTCCTACTACCAGACCCTGTCCCAGGCCCAGCAGGTGTGGAACAACCCGCTGCTGCAGGCGCCGCCCGCCGGCCTCCCCGGCAGCCTCAACAGCAAGACCACCAGCATCGAGAACCTGCGTCTGAGGGCCAAGCAGCACGCCGCCTCGCTGGGGTTGGACACGCTCCCAAACTGAAGCCGGAAAATGGTTTGCCCTCTGACTCAAAGGCCGCGGCTATGAATCTTAGGCCCGGTCCCCAGGAGGCGACTCCTGGCCCCATTCCTGCTCTCCTCCAGACACGTGTATCCATTCACGACTACCAAACACCCATTAGACGTATCCTGCAAATTTAAATTTCAGGGGTTTTTTTTGGGCTGCTTCCCCATTTGTTCAAAATCCACCCAAGGGTATGTCCTGTTTGCAGTTTTCTACATTTTAGATAACCCAGATTTCAAAAACCAGAGCAGCGCGACATACGGCAGAAGTTAAATGTTTTTAGGCAAACCTGAGGAACACAATGTGTGTTTTAGAGCAGGCACTTTAAGGGTCTTTCCTCAGCTTTCTCAGCCTCAGGTTTCAAATCTCCACCACAGCGCCAGGCCTCCACCAAAAAAAAACATCACACGAGCAGGTTAGCTCACTGCTGAGAGCACTGGGGGAACGTGAAGATCCTCTCTGCTGGATGAAAAAAAAAAAGAACTCAATGGACTTAAATGAAAAAAAAAATCCCACTGGACTGCAGTTGTGTCTGAACAGTACTGTTGATGCCTGTGGATCTCGTTAGTATTTGACTCCTCCTGGTCAATTGCTGCTCAGCCTCCTCTGCGAAGTCAGAGCCGCCAATCTAAGACATTCACATGTTCTATAATCATCACAAGAGCCCATAAACATGAACTATGCATGCAGGCGCCTCTCTGAAGCATGGCTTACAGCTGTTCAAAACACACCTGTCAATGGTGCTGCCATTAGAACAAAGTCACGTCAGATCTGAAATAAGTTTAAAAAAAAAAAAAAAAGAAAAACTCCCAGCAAAACCGTTTTAACGTCGGTGACGGATAACTGTCCTTGTTTAAAGTTACGGCTCTCAGCTCAGCCCGCGGGGAGCCATTGAGCGTTGTAAATATCCCTCAGTGTAGCGTCCCCATCTGCCTGGTTAAAGAGGAAACAATTCAATTTATTTTTCAATTGTGGCTACAAGCAAAAGGACCTATAATGGCAGGAATGAAATAAAGGGCGGGGGTAGAATCTGTGGAGGCACAGCGACAAATGAATACAAACCCTGATATATATTTTCAGAGTCACCACTTTATTCTGAGCCAGAGGCTTCAGCAGGCAAAGTCTCTTATGTATTATATCACTGTAGATCCAAGACATGTATTTCTCAGTTGTTTTAAATGTGAGTAATTTATCTGTTAATGCAAGGGAATAAATCACGCATACGAATGACTGAACGAGTTCTGTTTTCAGTGTTTGTCGCTTGTAATAGAGCATGGAAATGTTTGACTTTGCTCGTATACACAGGAAGAGTTTGGCCATTTACCTGAAGATTGATTGAGGAAAAAAAAGGCACATGGAGGAAATGCAAAACACATGCAAAGAAAACTCCCTTATATGAAATTCACACATATTTATATCGATATTTTGGACACACACATACATGTCCTTGCACATACAGTAGGATTTTTTTTCCCCCAAGTTTCTCAAGTGAGAGGAAGTCAAGAACAAGAACGGGATTAGGTTAGGGTGTGCCGAATCCGGCTCCTGTTTGGTCGTCTGACAGCGCAGAGAGACAAGAAAACCGAATCCCCCTCTCCCCCCCCAAAAAAAATTGATTTCTACACACACATCACCTTCAACCACTTCTGGTGCAAATTTAAGATCGGTTAATACATTCCACCGAGGGACACCTTGATGATCCGTAAATAATTTAGACGCAGGAGGTCTACCATCCCCGACAGTTAGGTTTACACACCACATAGGGGAGAAAGTGCCACTTGTTCACCTAGTGCAGAATAACTAATCCTAAATGAAATGACTGAAGCACAGTGTCAGGCTCTAAAGAGTCTACCACCCACCCCTCTCTCTCTCTCTCTCTGTCTCTCTCTGTCTCTCTCTCCCTTCTTACCCCACCCTGTCAGCTGAGGTTTGGCTGCACCGAAACAGAATGCTTTGCCATAAGAAGATTACCTTTGGTTTGGGATATCGATGGATTAAGTAAGAATAGAATGAGATAAAATAGGGCTGAAAGGGTTCCCGGGAGTCAGCAAAGTTCAGACACCTGTTTTCTCCTGCTCTTTCCCGCTCTCCCGCTCCACGACCCTAAAGATTATATCACTTTCTGACTGGGAGGTGCGGGGCGGGTTACAGGTGAATAAAAATAATTTCGGGGGCTTGCGAGGACAATTCTGTCACGTGACTTTAGGGTGTTTCCGGGGGGGCATTTTTAAAAAAAAATATGTGGTCAATTCATCATGAACATCTAGGGTTTTGTGTGGAAAGACTGCAAGGGTGTAAGTTAAAGTGTTTTTACGAGTGTCTGTGTGTGTATGTGTGTGTGTGTGTGTCTATGGCAGCTAAGCCGCTGAAGGTTTCCAGGAGCTCTTTGATGTGTATCTGGGCAATGTGCTATTAGAGGGATTTTCCTAGTTGACAGCTCAGAGAATGTGTGGAGGAATTGCGATGCCAGCGGGCTAAAAGAATGCTGGAAACAGGATTAGGATCATATTCTGGCAGCTCCTGTCACTTCATCAATGGGCTAAGGTTTCCTCAGTGACAGCCCTCCTTCTCTGCCCGGCTAAAACCTTTAGTGGGACCATAAAAGGGGTGAGAGAGGGGAAAAAACAATGATTGAATGGTGCGCTATGATTTCTGTGCTGGTTTTGCTCTGAGGGCTTTGTGTTGGGAGGTCTGAGGATGGGGGGGTGGCATTGATTCAGAGGGAGGGGGGAGGTCGAGGGGATGAGAAAAAGGGGGCTTCTTTTGAGGGTGTTAGAAGGGTAGGGGAGGGGGGGGGGACTATGGTCTTTCTTGGAAGTTTTACACCCAAATCCCCATGGCAGAGCATGTAGAGGGTTTTTACACTGATGCTAGCGGACAGGGACAGCAGCTTGGTGTCCCCCCCAGGGGACGACAGCAGAGCAACAGCAGGTGCGGGAGGGAGAATGTTGTTTCCTGAATCTTCAGGATCCAGTTTGAGTCCAGCCTGTCACCACCTAGCGGAGTGAGACCTCTTTCACCAAGTCTTAACAGTAGATACATGGGGTGAGGGGGGGCGTCATAAACACTTGTAGGCTCTTTTCATTTTGAGGCATATTTTCTTATTAAAGGAGGGGCCTTGTGCTGTATTAATTCTCCTTTAAATATGCAAATATCTCATGGGAACACTAAATTTAATTGATGTTATTAACAAGTAATTCATTCTACTGGGACAGACTGTAGAGCCCCTTTGTTATCCAAAAATATTAAAAACGCATTATTGAGCCACACCATCTGTGTGCTGACATGTAGCTTCATTAGAACACACACACACACACACACACACACACACACACACACACACACACACACACACACACACACACACACACACACACACACACACACACACACACACACACACACACACACACACACACACACACACACAGGCCTGTTGCCATAAATACACATGAAACGTGTGCTAATCTGCAACGGACAATAATGCAACCTCCTGTTTGGGTAAGATGCTAAAAACTACAGTGCCCAGCTGTTATATATTAAATTAATATAACATGTAGGTATGTCATTGTCACCTGTCTTTAATCATTTATGTATTCAGTAGGAATAAATAGGATTAGGGTTACAATTATTGTTTTTTGTTGTTTGTTTTCAATATGAGTAATAAAAAAACAGAGCGCATGATTTTCATATATTTCACATGAAAAATGTAAAGTAGCTCTTGTGAAAACAATAATTTCACATATACGTTGCATGTGAAATTCTAACTGGCATGATAAATTCACATATGCGAATTACAATAAGTACTAAATTGCAATTAATAACACGATACAGACATCTTACATCACCACCTGTGTGAAGTAGCTTTAGACCAGAACTTTTGGGACTGAAAATGTGACATTTTTTAACATTCTTTGCACGGCGTTAGCACTTTGGATTAGCCTCTTCGAACATATCACTCACCGTGTTCAGGTGAGTCATTTATGCCCCAAGTTGAAGATTTTGAGAGGATTATGAAGTGTGCTGTCTCTAGCTGGGCCTGAGGTTGCGTTGCAGAATAGTTATTCTTGACTAAGCTCATAGGGTGGTCTCTTCAGTCTCTTCAGTTGGAACTTGGACCGACTGTCTTCGTGCTGGCACCAGGCGGCACCGCCAAAAACCCCTTTTCCCCAAGAATATAACTCCACACTTTGCTAACCCATGTGAAACAATACTTTCACAATACCGCAGGAGTTTGATTGTTGGCGACAAGTTATATAATGCCGGGAATTACAGACTAGCATGCAAATGCTAAATCCTCCTCTCTTTCTCCTGAGAAGTGGATGAGACGGACTATATCTGCAGGCTTCACTCTGGCTCCCCAGCTTTGTGCTACAGAGACGCTTTCCTTTCTCCCCCTGACTTGGGTGATAATCCTGACACGCACTGTCTGCATTTTTTACTGTACGTGTTTAAGCGCATTTGCAGAGCATTTATCTCTCCAATGTAAACCAATTTGGCTATAAGGGCCTTGGGCCAAGCCAGGCGCTGGAGGGAAGAAAAGAAAAAACTCAAACCTAGCAGATGTGTGAAGGGAGGATGGGAGAGCTGGCGAAGACGCCGGGGGTTGACGAACAACTGAATGCGGCAAAAGAGGGAAAGCGGAACCGTGTGGGAAAAGAAAAAAAAAAAGAAAAAAAAAGTGTCCCTTGTCCGAAGGGTAAGCTTTTGAAACTTGGGATAGGGGCCTTTAAAGCCGATAGAACGTGGATCACTGAATTGTTGAGTCACAGAATCTGAGAAAATCATACAGAGCTAGCAGTTAATCCTGTCATAGTAAAATCGGTGCGCATACTTCGGGGATCCCAGCCCCTTCTGAAGAAATTTGGAGCCTGCTGTATTGACAGAGCTGCTGTTTGATACCGCCTATACACCTGTATCAGCTGTCTGTTAATCTGCCTTCCCCTCCTCCCACTCGTCCTCCACAGCACGTCGCCTCCGCCGGTAGTAATGGCTGATGCAATGGACCAAAGACCTAAAAGCTGCCAATCTCGCTGCTTCTTGATGTCTCCTGTAAGTGGCTCTGGATGCAGGCTGAACTTGTCACTTTGATCATCTGAAAGGCAGGAGCCCCGCTGTGTCAAACATTACTACCTGCAATTCCGCGTGGCCATAAAGACTATGGGCCCCTTGGTCCCTGAAATGGGACATTAAGACAGAATCATCCTAGTTTAGTTGGGGCGATATCAAGGTGTTTTATTTGCTGGCACACAGGCACGGTCTGAATGTGTTCGAATGGCTTTTAAAGTACCTGATCTTATACCCTAAGGTTCCTGTAAATGAGGTGTTTGCTGCTCTTATCAATGAGACGTTACACAAGGCGGGCACCTTGGCCCGGTGGCCTCCTCCTGCTGTTGGATGGTTTCTACTGTACGATTACAACAGGCTGATCCTCGGCCTCGTTCACTTTCTGACTTTGCAAACTCTTATTCGTGTAAGTCACTTTCTTTTGCACTTTCCCCACTGACTCTGGCATCATGACATTTACAAATTTTTTTTAATATCACATGATATCAGAAAATAATGGAGAATTGTTGTTTGTTTAATAAAAACACATTTTAAAAGTGTCCAATAATTTTTTTTTAGAGTTACCATTAAACTATGGTTAATCATGAATGGCAAATTCCTATTGGATTTCATATTATGAGTCGGTCAGATGCTATTTCTTTCAAAAAAGAAGTTCATCAGCTAATTCAGCTAATTCTAGTTCATCATCAATTTGCAGTCTTTTTTTCTTCCAGACAGTTGGCACAATACAATTACACATATTTCAAATTTACAAACGCAACATAGATATGCGTGTTATGTTTGTCATATTCACTAAGTGAATATGAAAATCATAATTTATAAACTCACTTTTAAATATGTATATATAGATTTATTTGTTTTGGCACCATGTTACACTGCTTTATTCTATTATTTTGCAGCATATAACTTGGGCTTGGGGCTGAATTGTGTCAATAGTCACTTTGCTCTAAAGATAAAGTGGATACACAGCTGTAAATACGTCAATTAAAATGCACGACTGCCAAATTGCAATTGGTAAAATGTATTTAATAGGCCAGTTTGAGAGCTGAATTTGTGCGTATTTGTCATTGCTTCTGTCTCAGATCCTGAGGGATTTATGAACAATGTCAAGTTCCCTCAGAAGACCTGAGTCTCTTCACTGCCTCTTAAAGCTTAATGCTCCCTGACTGAGTGGCACAGCGAGAGCCACTCACTCTCTCTCTATGTGCCACAGATAATGCTAAGAACAACCTCTCAATTCCAGCTCTCCTCCTCGCCTAATGTGCCCTCCTTCCTCTACCGCACGCACACACGGTCATTTCCATTCAATGAGACGGCGGCGAAAACGTGGGCAATTGTAATGGAAAACACTAACATTGTCCCTAATGGCTTCCCATCCCAGGAGAGTTTTAAAACATATGTAAATTTATGTAAACCCAACAGAAACACATATTTACAATAGCACAGGGTAATCACAATATGACGACATGGTGCGCTGGCCTTGTAGATGGAGGCGCTATGTGTCATTAGTCTCCTTTATCTCTTTTCTGTTTCCTGTTATGACATCAATGCAACAATCACTCACAGTAAGAATGAAAATGATCTGCGCTCATCTGTGGACACTGATGGAGAGGGAGAGGTGGAGGGTAAAGATGAATGTAAAGAAAGTGTTTTTTTTTGTGCTGGGCGCCTTAAAGGTGCAACATGCGTTAACAAAAAAAAAATCCTTCATTAAATATTCAACAACAAAAAGTTCCTTAGTGTGAAATCAGTTATTTTTATTGCTGTCAAGTCGTGTAAAGAGATAAACATGATCAAGGAGACAAAGCATTATTTTCCATACTCATTGTACCATAAATTCTAATTTTGCCTAATGATAAAGTAAATTATATTGTATCTAGAATGTATTGCCTATTCTTGCTATATTGCATGAAATATTACAGTACCAGTGGTGGAAAACAGAACAACCAAATGGGATTTCTCAACAATAAAAACAAAAACAAAAAAAACACGCCCAAAAACAAAATCGTTATCAAGTATCAGACTACTTAATTTTAAATCATAAATTCTAAAAGTTAAGGCATTGTATTAGAACTCATTACTAAATCAATAAATCAGAGATAAAACAAAAATGTGATTTTAACTAAATAGTAAAATGCTGAAGTTGAAAAGTTGAAAAAGCTGAAGATTTTTTTTTACAAAATAGACAAATACAAAAACCTTTTTGAAAGCATTATTAATTATGTCGTCTCATATCTATATTACATGTTATTTTAAAGTGAATAACAGCTCTCGCATTGTGTGCAGTTACGGCTCGTTAGTTTGAAATCATCAAAATGAATTTAGACACTGGCTTATAGTTTGTGTGGTTACTTTTACACATTGTACCCAAGGCAAATTGAACCTGAGGGCCCTGAAGTTAGCAGCCCCACCTTTGTGCTTACTTCCTGTTCTGTGTAACCAGGTCTTCCACCTCCTTCATGAAGCGCAGGCAGAGCTCATCTTGCCACGGCAGGGCGACACACTGCACTGCCACAGGCAGACCCTCGCCTCCAGTCACAGCCTGCAAGCAAGCACAGAATACGCTCTAACAGCACATCCACAACTACAGGGCTGCAGTCTGCTGCCTCCACCTGCTGGCCACTAGTGGAACTACAATCTGTCTTTACAGATTTTTCATGTTGTACTGTATACATATCGCGAAACCTCAATGACTTTTGAGGCCTAATAAAGGTTTGAATGAATGAAAAAAGTTATTGTGTCTTATACAAGCTTCCATAAAAAAATAAAACAACTTCATAAAAGTGGTATTTAATAAGGTTTTATAGTGTTTTAATATAAAAGTCATTGCTGTCACGTTTTCCAACCCCTGCTTTCAATCAGTCACCTCTCACTTACCCGTTTGAAGAGTGTGTCAAAGTAGTCCTGATGAATTCCTTTATAGTGTCTGAGTTCCTCCTCATCCTCTGCCGTCACCGTGGAAACGGGAACAACACCAGCAGGAAAGGTGAGGAGATTGTAAAGCATCGTGTAGCCGAGAACAACTAGTAGGTAGAAAAACAAGAACAAAAATATAAATATTTGAATCACTATGTCAAATTAGGTTTTATATTATTATTATTGCTGTTGATGTGTGGTAACGGTGATATACATGCAATATTTTTGTTTTTACACATTTATCTCATTAATTATTTGAAGGTATTGGAAGGTATTTTATAATTTTATAATAAATATTGGATTTACTACAAGTAGATTGATGTGTGATTATAAATTAGACTACACTTAATATTTAAAAGAGCTAATGGCCCTGTAGCTTTGATGCTGCAGTTATGTAACTTTTTCTTATTCAGTATCAATGCAGTGAACCTGGAGCTACCATTACAGGAAGCGAAAATCCTCTTTTTCGCTATTTTTATGGATTGATTGTCCCCATACAATATATATTACATAAATATACATTTATATACCACTGTTAAAAAGCAGGACACCTACAGATAGATTGTTTCCTACCTCCTAGCTACTACAGTAGTTGCTGTAATGATTTGCTTTTAATATGTAAGCCAATATATATATTATAGAACACTGAAGCAAGATGTTCATTCTGAGAAGTAAGGAAAATGGATGAAAATTGATGGATGTATTAACATTGTTGTACCTCTTGAACCTCTCTGTAATCATTCATAATGTTCACACACACAAAAGAGTTCAGTGGATCGTACTAGAAAGCTGGCCACAGTAGAAGAAGTTGTAGGCTGGTCCAAGCACAGGGCACAGCAGCACATCTATGTTGCACCTTCTCCACTCGGCTACGGTTTCCTGAATATAGTCCTATTGAAAACACAATTGAATTCAATTTCAGTTTATATATATTTAAATGCATGCAAGCATTATTAGCTGACTGCTAACAGTACCTCAACAGCAGCATGCTGCTTCCACACATCTTGAATGGATCTAAAAGCAAGACAGATGAAGAATAAGCAGCAATTCCCCTCATCAGGTCCTCTGTGATCAAAGAACAAAGCCTGTCAACTTAAACATTAATCTCTCACCCAACTCCACAGATGGCATCGAGGGTGCTAGATGCACGAGGACACTGTAAAAGACATCAAACACACTTTCATCATCATTCTAAAAAAAAAAAAAAAAACACATGAAGGAGAGCAAGGTACAAGAACATGGTGCTGGGAGACAATCATATATATAAAAAACAATGGCATAAAAGACAGTTACATATTAAACCACCCATAAGATTCAACAACAGTAAATCATTAAATCAGGCAGTAACATGATCGAGCTATATTACATAAAGTTTAGTTGTCAGGTAAGAAGAGGAGTCTATAAAAATGTATGACAGGATTTAAAAGCTGATATTTTAAATATACAGTATTTTCAGCATTGGTGTAATCCTGGAAATATTTGGTTGGTAAAAGCATGATTGGACTACTCGTTTGTGTGTCTGGTTTTGTTCACAGTCAAAAACAACACCCTAAACAAAAGGTTCTAAACAAAAGGAAAAGTTGTAAAATCTGTCTTTTACATCAGCTATGGAGCTCGGGACTGTAGCCAGATTGTTGATCAGTGCTATAAAGCTGTGTGTCGTCTGCATAACAGTGAAATAAGATGAAACAATGATACAGAATATGAACCGTGGAAGCTGAACCGGTCTAAGAATTAATCCTTGAGGTACCTCACATGTCTGTGCAGTGTAGAAACGTTGAGTTTGTGCGTGTCGGATATGTCTGTCACAGGAGAACACTCACCAGCGGCTTGAGGAGGAAGGAGAGGGTTTTCTTCAGCCACTTAGGCAAATAATAAGGGGCAACCTGTGCTTTGAGACAGGGGTCCAAAGGGCATCCCTCCCTAAAACAGAAACAGTAAAGTAGTTTGGAAGATTTTGAAACATGGACATACAGTTGAATAGCTCTTTGAAAACAACATTTTCTGACTACGTTTTATCTTTACATTACATTTAATGATGTGTAATTGATTTTAAACCAATATAATGATGATATCTAGTTGTAGAGAGCAGCTGCACCATAAGCAAGGTAGCTGAGCTCACAAATAAATAAAAATGTAGAGCTACTAACTGGCATCTTAAAAGGGAACTTTGACTCACAGTTTTTGTAGCAGGGTGGTAGCGCCGTCTGCGAGGACACCCTTTACTATGAGCTCAAATAAAGCATAACTGAGCTTCACAGGAGTGTAGGGTACCAACTACACACACAAATGACAGAAAAGGACAAAAAACAAACATTGAATACAATCCTGTCACATATTTTACATTCACGTAGATCATAGTGTGTGTGTGTGTGTGTGTGTGTGTGTGTGTGTGTGTGTGTGTGCAGTCTTACAGTGTGTCCTGCTTGCTCTAACAGAGCCTTGACTTCTCTGACGCCTCTGGCCATGCTTGGAGATGGTTGTGTGAAGCCATCACTTTCTAGGTAACCGATCCTCAGAGGTTTAGAGCTCTTATAGGTCTGAGGACAATATATTTCAAAATTGGTACCTAGACATTTGAGTGGAATGCACATATATGATTTTGCTAGATAACTCAACCTTTTGTGGATAAGGGATTGTGTTTTTTCTGAACATCTCATCGGTTACATAACATGCACTTCTCTAGGTTTTGCTTGAATGATACACCCAACATGATATATTTGCAGTGTAAAGTACCATAAATCATCCCAAGCTTCTATTTGGTGATCTAATGAGCACAGGTTGGTCTATCACATTAATATTCATGAGCTTCTCTTTAGCTGATTAGCTGATTTTAAAGGCTGTGGCATCATGAATCCACGGACAAGTACAACACGCCATTTTAAGGCATTGAGTGCTTGATGCATGGCCCAGTATTTATATATCACCTAGACCTTTTCTACAGTCAAAAAAGCAATGGAAATGACAATTTCCTTGATATGGGACCTTTAATTTAGGCAAAACTAAGACATTGGTTGTCTGTAGAGACAAGTACAATTTACTGGACTTATTTACTACTGAAACTTTGTTTCATACATGTCTAGTTGTTATTTTGCTACCTTGCCCAGATTTAAGTATTTACAACAGATTAAATGAAGTCCATAGCCTCGCTCTGTCCAAGAGGATCAATGATGTGTCAAAATGGCCAAATGTCACTTATCTGGACATCTACACACATTTCATAGAGTCACAATGCAAAAACAGGCAATAGCATGAATGCATTACAGGAGGACAAACCTGCACATTAAAAGGTATAGGTGGAACAGTGGGGTCCAGGGTAAACATGTGGTCGCAGAGCAGAGCCTGCATGCACAGAGCCAGACTGTCCACATCCTTGGCCATGGGTCCAGGACATGACCGCACTAATTTAATGAGAAAGAGTCATTCAAATCTTGCGAAAGACATGTAGTTTTGCGAGATAACGATTTAAGTGTAACTCACCTGACTTTTGCCCTCGATAAATCGGGCTCAAACCCACCGAACTGACCAAGACACAGAAACACAACATCTAAATAAAGTGTGAAATGTCTTATTTGACAAAGTAAATCAAATTAATGCTTCAGTTATGAGCTGGAAAAGCATCCAGAGTGCAGACTCTCACCAAGCATCTTGTGATTCCCACCCAACATTGTTGTCTTAAACTATGCGGGTGCAAGATATCACCACCAGGTGACCCCTGTTTGAAATTCAAAGTGATCCTGAAACCAGACCATCTTCTTCTTC
Source organism: Lepturacanthus savala (assembly GCA_030544235.1). Lineage (NCBI taxonomy): Eukaryota > Metazoa > Chordata > Actinopteri > Scombriformes > Trichiuridae > Lepturacanthus > Lepturacanthus savala. Next base: position 16,852,703 of record CM060481.1, read on the forward strand.
CTCTTCTTCTTCTTCTTCTTTTTCTTCTGGATCATTATCAAAATAATCACCGTTTGCAATATTTACTGACAGTTTGATGAAAATCCATCCAGAACTTTTTCAGTAATCTTGCAAAAAAAAAAAAAGACAAAAACACAGCGGGCAAAAACATAACCTCCTTGGCAGAGGTAAAGATTAAAAAGATCTCATTACCAGAGCACAAAGAATGAAATAAAGGAAGTGAGCCCCAAAGACAGGAAGACTCAAGTTTTTTAATACACAGACAAAAGAGCTGTTGGATTTCTCAGTGACTTTCAAATGTTCTCTCCCTGTGAGAGCTGTGATAAGCAAACACTAATGGTTTAATCTTTCCAACCTGGCGGTATGTGGACATTTCCCTTTCTTCATAAACATACATAGATGTAGATATCATGCTCCCTTGTGTATTTATTACCCAATACTTGTTCAAGCACAGAGCAGCAACAGCAAACAGTAAAAGACCAATATGATATATAAATGTCCCATAAAATGGAGGACTCACCTTAGTCGACCTGCTGTTGGCTTGAAGCCACAGATTCCACAGAATGAAGCAGGAATTCGGATGCTGCCCCCTATATCACTGCCTAAGCCAAGTATGGAGCCTCCTCCCCCGATGAGAGCCCCTTCCCCGCCAGACGAACCTCCGGAGGTCTTCTGGAGGTTGTAGGGGTTAAGCGTCTGCCCGTAGATGGGGTTACTGCAGTCATAACTATAAGTGAGGCAATAAAAGAGAAGAGAGCGAGATCATTGTTTTTTTTTTATTGCATGCGTCAAACAAAAAGAAAACCTTTGTGCTGCAGAATAAAATTAAACACATTGTTGTAGCTTGGTTGAGAAATCATTTACTTAAGTAGGCCCTGTGGCAGGTTGGTTTTCACAAAGGGAATAGCTCCTTGGCTCTTCAGAACTTGAACAAGAACAGAATCCTGCTGGGCCGGCTTCTCCATGTTGATGATCACGCCGCAGGAAGCGTCATGATTCTTGTGTTGTCATATGAAAATAAGCAAAGAGAGCGGCGTCAGGTAAAGGTACATTAAGGACAAACACCTGATCTATGTTAAGTAAACTGTAAAGTATTTTGATAAGTGTATTTGGATATTCTGTCAGTGACGAAGGTGATCCATGACCACAAATTACCTTGTATCCATAATTTTCTTTGATGCTAACTGGAACTCCAAACAAGAGGCCGCCTTTCTTAGAGCTAACAGTTTTCAGCTGCTCAAAACTCTCCGGCAAAATCCCTGTGCAGCAGTTCAGCTTCTTGTTGACTTCGATAGCCTGGAGAAAAGGGACGAAAAAACACATATAGGCTCCCGTTTATTTTTTATAAAAGCTAGTGAGGAATTACTAGCAGAATATTTAAATATTTAGAAGGTGCTTTCATCTATTTTAGGTAAAACACCTTCATAACAACTATTTATGTGTACCCTGTATTAGGGTACCGGTTGTTCTTATAGTACAATTACGGGTGCTTGTGTCAAAAATATAAAATATTAAGAAAAAATAAGACATACTATGTGACTGCACACCACACACTTAATGTTCTGGAAGTTATTAATGCAGGAGTGTTATTAATCATCGCCATATGGATCACTTGGCTCTCAGCAGGCATGTCTTTGAGAGGTAATAAGCCATGTATGGCTGTCAACAGTTTTATACAAATTGTAACTGTAAGAAGAATGAGCTGCACTCGGTGCTGAACCTTTTCCATGTAAGAGTAGAAGACGTCCTCTGGTGTCAGCGAGCCTTCCTGGAGTTGCTGTGTCAACTCAGACAGGGTCAACGTCAAAATGTGAGAAGGGTCGGTCGCTAGATGCTGGAAAAAACACACACAAACACACAGTGTGTATATATATATATATATATATATATATATATATATATATATATATATATATATATATATATATATATATATATATATATATATATATATATATCAGCAAGAATATACATTAACTGTGAGCTCACTAGATTTCTATCTTTGTGTTTACAAAGCCACTCTACAAACACAGTAGTCCCCCTTCACACATCATCATGCCTTCTATTGTGGAAACCTGCTTAATTGATCATATGAATGTATCAGCAGAGCATCCTATATGAGTAACTGGTATGTATAATGTTCATTATCAATTAATATGCTGACTATTTTCTTGATTAATCAATTAATTTCTTCATCTCTAAAATGTCTGAAAATAAATTAACTTAATTTAATTTTTTAATTACTATTATTATTATTTTTTAATTATTGTTAATTTGTAAATTCCTAATTGCATTGTTTCTGATTTGTTTTCCTAACTTGCATACAGAAATTATGTTAAATTTCTGGTGGTTTGAGTGTGTGCATGTGCCATATGTATGTATGTATATTTGTTGCTTATTTGTGTCTATATTCATTGTCTGCTGTAATAAGTGAAGTGTTGATTTTCACCTTCTTTTCAATAATAAAAAATAAAAGAAAAAGAAAATGTCTGAAAATTGCTCAAAATTATCAATTTCCCCCAAACCAGAATTGACTTCCTCAAATGTCTGTATAAAAGAGAGGGGAATATGCAGATTTTATTGTGAAAATGGTTAAAAAATGTGCTTAAATTGGGGAATGTAACAACATGTTGATTTTATTTATCATACGGTTATTCTTGTTGCTTATTTGTGTGTATGTAGCTATGTGCCTATTGTCTGCAGCTAACAAGTGACAAACATGCTGATTTTCACCTTCTTTTCAATAATAATAATAATTTAAAAAATTATAAAATGTGTCTGAAAAATGTTCAAAATGATCAGTGTCCCAAAGCCTGGGGTGACTTCCTCAAATATGTGCTTTTTAAATATAGTAATTGTAATAGCATTCCCCCAGTTTAAGCACATTTTCTAACCATTTTCACAATAAAATCTGCATATCCCCCTCTTTTTTATGTGATGTTCAATTAACTATTTATTTAATGGCTGCATTAAAACACACACACACACACATTATAAAGAGACAGACCAAGTGCAGATGTTTTCCCACAGCTCACATGTTTCGTTAAGTTATTTATCTGATACCGCAGAGCTGCACTTATTAAGTTATTACGCATCTCGATGAAAAATGAACAGAAGTGCGTTTCCACTCTCCACTCACCGACGCCTTGTGCTGCAGCACAGCCTGTTCAGCCCGCTCCAGACCCTCAGCCCTCCGGTTCCTAGCTCTCTGGATCATCTTCTCCGCCTCCCGCTGGTTGTTGACCCTCCGCACCAGCAGCAGCAGAGCCCCCATCCCGCAGGCAGCACCGGCGACTATCCCCACGGTCCGCTTGTCCAGCTCCTCCAGCTCCAGTCCACGGAGAAACTGCTGAACGCTTTCCATGGCCGCTACGTTCGCTCTCTCCCTCGAGAACCGAGGTGCGCTGAGCTTCGCTAACACAAACACGCGCTTGACAAAATATGTCGTTGTCTGAGCGCTTTAAAGTCAACAAGTGGGCGAGGTTAACTTTCATGTGTGCTCATGGACTTTCTTCCGGACGCCCTGTTAAACTCCACGCCGATAACACGACTAGCCTAGCAACAAGGTGTCAACATGGTAACGACGGCGCAACGCGAGGGCGCGTGAACGCTTCAACCGGCGTCACGTCGTTTGACTTCCATATAGGCTCGTCATGCGCGTCAACACGGTCACCATCTTACGTCGGGGACTCCGACGGGTATAAAGCTTGATTTGATTTAAATATATCAACAAATTGTGAACACTGTAGCCGAGAATTACACTAGCACATTAGACTTTTTAACATTGCATGTATATCAAGAAAATAAGGATGTAATTGAAAATTAATGTTAAATTAATTAAATGGAATTGTGTTAATATTTTTCGGGTCTTCAGAACAAGCAGTTTTTTTAAGCTGCTAACAATGGGATAGACCAGAATAGTAAATAATCACATTCAAACACATTCAGTTATAGCAAAAAAATGATTTGTTTAACATTGTAATCCCATAATGTGACTTAAAAAAAATACTAAAAAATAATAATAATAACTTCCTTTTTTACAGTATATTCAACCTCATTCCTGATGTGAGTTGCAACACTGGGTATGGATTTACTCTAATAGAACTTTCCTATTTTGCCAACTTCATTTGCAGCCATTAGAAATAAATCTGTATTTTGTTTCCATTACCTTGACAGTCCTGCATTAACCTTTCAGCACAGGCATTTATGATCAAGCTTTCATAACAAAATCCTTTAATGTTTTATCAAATGTAATGTTTTATCTTGTGGAGCAGCTCACATTCTCAGTTTTACATGAATCACTTCTAAACTTTTATTTCTAGTTATTCAGTCAACAAACCTGTGACTCGTGTTAAGGTTTTCAAGCCATCCACTTTAATGAAATGTCGACTCAAGAGTACCTTGTTAAATACTTCAGTTTCTTCACATGAGCAGATATAGTATACACTTAAAGTTACAACATAAAGTAGATCCACATATGGATGTATTTAAAACCATGTCCTCCTAATAATACAATATATGAAGAAAGTCATCAGCAATCTGGAAGGACTTCATTTGACAGAATGGAACAGATTGTGTGCCACCTAGAAAAGGACATAAAGAGGAAATGTCATTGTTTTTGGACAAATATATAACTTTCAATATTACTAAAACTATTGTAAGTAATTCCCTCTTATTTCCATTGTACAATTCAAACTAAAGTACATCTGCTAATACTTACTGGGCTGCTGTCACATGAAAGAATTACAAATCTAAACTTATGCTCATTCACCTTAATCACGTGCAATCTTACATAATACCATAGAACTGTATGTACTGTTGGTACAAAATCTATAAAACTTCTGCTAGTATAACCTGATTGACAGAGCTGCAAGATACTCATAAAATTGATGTTCATCTCCATTAATTTACTGTTCCAGGACCTTAGAGCGTCTGTTGACAAGCTTTTTATTAGTTCCCAAATTGGCAAGTCCGAAATATTTGGTGAAAAATGTTATATTTAATTTTATCCATATCGCCCAGCCCAATTTCATTGTAGATACTGTACAAAATTCAGCTTGTGAAGGACTTTATTTTTATTATGAAATGTTCCAGTGTTAAAATAAAGATGAATGTCAGTCTTAAGGTGTAGTGTTGGGGCACACAGGAGTTTCTGAAAAATGAAATTAAATATGAAACTTCAAGACAATAGCTCACTTGATAGTCAAAATGGCTACATCTGCTGGGCAACTCTTGATAATGCTGCTGGTTTATATTTGAGACGATGCTGTAAATGGAATAGAAGGGATCTTACTGCTTTAATTATGGTTTTGTTTTTAAAAGATGTTCCAGAATGACAAACACAGCTTCTGTTTGGTCTTGTTATTTTTGGTGTGGTTAAGCAAAGTGAATCATCAGCAACACTTTTTCCTTGAAAGGTCAATAATGTATCGATGAAATCTGTGTCCAGCTTATCATCTGCTGACCATGACATAATCCAACTATTGCAAAAGTAAGTTTACTGACATATACAACTTTGTGAAATATGTAAAATATGAATCATTTGCAGGCTGATTTATTAGCCGATGTCACCCCAATGTTTGTCAAGGTGACACACAAGCATTGTTAATAACCAGTCAATCCTCCTGCCTTCATCATTAAAAAAAAATATATAAATCTTATAATTTGGTCTAATCACCAATTGGTGGATGCCATACTTACGCAGTGGTCTCGAGCATGGAGAAAGTCGAAGAGCTCCTCAGTGCAATCCTCCGCTGTTGATCGAGAGCCAACCCTGGTCTCACACTGCTCAAGGCGCGCCTGGTTTTGGATGCAGTGCTCCGTCTCTGCACACTTCTGTCGCATTGTTTCAAGAGGATCCTAAAAGAGATTATGCAGCATTCAGACTATAAAGCATCTTAGGTGTCCTCCACTTTCAAGACACACATTCAAGACGATCACGCCTAAACTCATTTTATCCACTGGCATCAATCAGGATAAACTAAATAATGGAAAAAAAACATAGTAAGTAAGTAAGCATAGTTTGCAGCACCAAACAAATCAACTAATCAAATACAAACACAGATAAGACACTCAATATATGTTAAAAAAGGTGCAGCTGTATCTATGACTGTACAGGGGGATATTTAAGGGGATATGGGGATAACTCCCCCATCCACAAAAACACAAATAGAAAGAGCACAAACCTGTGACAATCTTTTCCTTCAAAGGTTAGTGCATGAAAACTGTAGGGTTTTAAAATACAATTATGATCGTCAGCTCTGCTGGAGGATAGTGAGTGAGAAAGGCTCTCACGATAGATATCGTTCCAGAGCTGAGGGGTAGCAATAGAGAAGACCTGAAATGACCCCCACATGTGGTGACAGGTCTGATAATTAAGATCCATATCTTATCCACCTTGGATCTTAACACCCTCACGCGATTATTGTTTGTTCCTTCTGATTCATCCTGGCTATTTCAAAATAAAACTTTATTCTGTAATTTGACAATGTGATATGTCCAATAAGAATTTAGAAGAAAATAAAGATGTTCATTCCTGTGTTTGATGACACAGGGTGGGCACTCAACACATTTTGTTTATGATGTCTTGCTTCCATGAACATACCACCATTTCTTCGTCCTCCTCCTCTTCTTCCTCCTCCTGCAAACAAGATGACCAAATCAATTACATTCATTCATAACAACCATTTGCTTCCAGAATCAGAACTAGCGTTTTGTGTATAAACACAAACAGAATATTCGACAATTCATTCAGTAGTTGTAAAGAGAATATTACCAACAAAAAAACACTATGTCATTGTGATTTAGCTGCAGGATGGCTAGTTGCGTTGTCTTTCTGTACGGCTGGCTAATGCTAGTTTAGCCGCGCTGTGTTAGCTTGCTATGGCTAATCGTTACTGAGTTGTCCTGTGTCTTAAAAAGCTACTAACGTCCTCAGGCTCTCCATTCAGGATCATTTTCTCCTCGAAAACCATGGTTTTGATGTCCTTGTCCTAAGGTGACCCAGACCGAGCTGTCAAATAGAAACTGTTGGAGGACGCAGGAAGTGTCGCGAGAAGTCTGTGAAAACACAACGCAACAGTTTCCGGTCACTGGATTTTCAAAATAAATCTCCCACACACCAACACGGAAACTAGATGGTGGGCTGAAATGCGGAGTGTATATATCATTTTAGGGTTTGAATTGACTATTTAGAGGCCGGATTAAATTAATGATGCAGTGCAGCAATTGAGATATATTGTCTTAAAGTCACTCTCCACTCAGAGGTTTGTTTTATTTTGAAGTCGGACGGTTCTTCTGTCAAATATATGAAACTATACTACCATCATGCGGTGAGATGTGGTACTACACAGGTGGCAACTATTACATTAAAGATGCACTGTATGCCCAAAAGTATGTAAATGCCACAAAATAAAATCAAAATAAGCTCACGTTTGTGTCTTGTGGCATAGTTTGAGTCGAATTACTAACTTTATTAAAATTAATTTAAATCAAGTCATATGTAAAATCAAATGGTTATTCAGAGAGAACATTACTTTACTTAATTATAAGGAATTATATTTCATAAATCAATAATGTACTTTTTTAGGTTGCTCAGTGTGTCAAGTATTGTAAACACCAAATAAATAATGTAATAAATACTGAGCTAATAAAGCCTTTGATAGTCTAATATCTACTGTTGATGAATATGTAGCAGAAAATCCGAAAAGTGAAGGTTTATTTTTCAAGAATTTTAAAACCCAAATGTCCTCTAATTCTGGAATGAGCCTATGTATATATACACAGGCGTGTGTGCATAAACATATGATTTTTATTTATTTATTGCAAAAAAAAGAAAGATATTATACTAAATACCACAGAACACTGTCAAAAAACATTTTTGGAGGGTATTTTCATTTTTATCGTACCACATTTCACCAAACCTTTACATGACATCAGGATGTCATGCAGCTATAATATCCCTCCACGATGGGCAGTTCTTCCCTTGTACTGAAAGCTTTTAGAGTAACAGATGTAAATTCCAAATTTTCAAATGTCATTTGAAAATCTCCTTTTGAACCACACTGTAAATTGCGTAGTGAGGCAACTTTCTCCTGCTTTTTAACTACTTCAACTGCTTTCTCACAGCTCAAAGTGAAACCTGCAAAGTGATTTCTCTTTTCATCTCACTTGTATTCCGTTTGTGGCAGCTTACAGAGACATATGGGGATGTTTGCAGTCTGATGGTGGTGTTGAATGGCCTCGGCACCCTGAAAGAAGGCCTGCTCACACAAAGAAACACCGTGACAGATCGCCCCGTATTTCCACTCCACGCTGATGTTCTCCCCTCATTGGGTGGATATTCGTGTCTAACCATGAAGCCAGTTTATCTACTCTGATCGCAACATAGATGGTTTCTATTCATTGTGTAAAAATAAATGAGACATACTTGTCACTCAAGTAGCGCTGAGTGCAAGTGCTGAAATCTAAATGAAAATAGGATATATCAGTGTTGCTTTGACTGAATCCAGAAATATCTGGCAAAGTAAAAACCTTTTGTATTGTTTGTGCAGTAAAAGCAGCAATCAGACAATCAGAGTGTAGGCATTGATATCAGTTCAAGTATTCCTGTAGAGGTCTGTTAAAAATAAAATCAACCACCTCCAACCACCAGACTGTTATGTACATCGCCTGCATATCACAGCTTGTTTTTCCTTTTCCAGAGTTTAATCTTAATAAGATCAAACATCCAACTGAACAAAAAGCATAGTTAAGGTTTTTCTACCTGACCAACTCCTGATTAAAAAACTTTCTTTAGTTTCACACAAGTACAATCTTCTTCAAACACTAGTTGCTAAGCAACCGTGACTGCACACTATTTGGTCCTGGAGTTATGTCCGCTCTCTCCTTTTAGTCAGTCAGTCATTTTCTATACCTGCTTATTCCTCATTAGGGTCACAGGGGTCTGCTGGAGCCAATCCCAGCGCGTTACGGCGAGAGGCAGGGATACACCCCAGATGGTCGCCAGCCAATCGTGGGGCACACACACCATTCACTCACACACTCACACCTACGGGCAATTTAGAGTCACCAATTAACCTCAGCATGTTTTTGGACTGTGGGAGGAAGCCGGAGTACATGTAAACTCCACACAGAAAGGTCCCAGACCCAGGACGTCTTGAACCTGCGACCTTCTTGCTGTGAGGCAACAGCGCTAACCCCTGCGCCACCGTGTCGCCCTTCTTTCCTTTTAGGTTAGATTTTATTCATTGCTAATCTAAGAATATTTAGTCAAGCTGTCACACAAAATTAAGGGACCCAAGTGTTTGTATCTGTGTAAAGAGGCATGTTCAGCTGTTTTTGCAACATCTGGATCTCATCAATCAAAGTAGGTCAAGCCTTTCACATGCTCTACAGTTTTGCTGGACTGCAATGTATAAGGTCATAGACTTCTGTGATAATAGGGCAGATACCAGTACTACACAGCTATAAGAATATGATATTATACTGCTATTATTAATACAATTTATTTACACAAACATCAGCCTAAAAAACACGAAAAGCAAGCATGTCTTTGTATTTTTAATAATATCCTTTGAATTGAAATCTTTGAGTAGGTCCTTACACTGATATCAAGACATAGGATAAACAATAACAGGAGTTTACACTGTTTACACATGTTCACAATTCTGACACCATTTAGTAAAAAAACAACAAAAAACTTGATAACTTTAAGCTGCCATATACAAACATTACAAATAACAAATCCATTGTGCATTTTACTTTCAAGGAATATTTCACATGGAAATGAAAAATATATATGATTGTGCACAAAACAGATTTTAAAGGTATAATAATACGATCAAATAAACAACCTTTATGATTCAGATCATGTCCCTTTTATATTCACATAGGGGCTTCTTATGTGGGTGAAGAGGGAAGCCACAACACCCTGATACAGTTGCATTTAGTTTGATAGTTCCCAGATGTTCTCATTTCATTTCTGTGATGTCATGTCATGTTGCCCTAAATGTTGAAAAGTGAGTGTGGCTGTGGGTGTTCCCCCCCCCCCCCCCCCCTCATCGGCCCTTCCTCCCTGGACAATGGATTTTGTATCCCACCCTGTAGGCCTGCAGGTACACACGTGCCTGGTTTATCCTGAAAGCACAACAATAGAAAAGATACAGCTTTGTCATGTTGCATTATAAATATACAGTGATTTACCTTTATGGCACACATGTCAAGAACTTGAATAAGTACATTCATTAATGATTTATATATAGAATATATATATAGTATACAGTACAGATGACAGGAAAGCTCTTAGAAAGTCACTTTATATCTTTATGACATGCTAAAACAGTCAGATGTTCACCTATCTGCTACTAGATAACAGCTACTTAATGCACTGCTTTGAAATGCTGGGTTGTAACCTGTATTTTGTGCAAAGCTGAACTCCCAGGGGTCCACAGCGGTCAACGTAACTCTCCTTAAAGGCCTTCCTCACCGCTCGAGCCATACTGACCACAGTGGTGACCACAGGGCACGTCCTAGGACACATAATCGTAAATCATGTCACAACAATGAATCTGCAGGCAATTGATTGCAATGATTTCTCATTTCCCACGTTGATGTTTTGGAAGATTCTCTTTTTGATCGTCTTTTACAAAACCTGCCCACATTTGAAACAGAAAGCCTTGCAACACATTGTCTTGACACATATTTATGTACAGTATCTCACAAAAGTGAGTACACCTCTCACATTTTTGTGAATATTTTATTATAGCTTTTCATGGGACAACACTGATGATATGACACTTTGAAACAATGTAAATTAGTCCATGCACAGCATGAGTGTAAATTTGCAATTTATGAAAAGCTGGCAACAAAAATGAGTACTCCCCTAAGTGATAATGCCCCATTAACTGTCTTGGACATAGAGAACCGTGTCCTGTGGGTCGATGAGACCAAGAGAAACTTTTTTTTTGGTTCAGATGGTGCCAAGCGTGTGTGGCAGCAACCAGCCGAGGAGTACAGGCTACAGTCAATAATGGTGGTGGGAGTGTCATGGTTTGGGGCTGCATGAGTGCTACCAGCACTGGGAAGCTATAGTTAATTGAGGGAACATGTACTGGGACACACCGAAGCAGAGCATGAAACCCTCCCTTCAGAAAGACCCTTTCTGGTCCGCAGGGCAGTAGTCCACCATGACCCCAAACACACCTCCGAGACGACCGCTGTCTTCCTAAAAACACTGAGAGTAAAGGTAATGAGACTGTCCAAGCATGTCTCCAGGCAAGAGGTTTCCATGGCAACCTGTGATGCTCTAGTGAACTCCATGTCCAAGACAGTTAAAGCAGTAATGGGAAAAAAAAGTGGGAGCCACAAAAAAAATTGACACTTTGGACAAGATTTGGACATTTTCACTTAGGGGTGTGCTCACTTTTGTTGTCAGCGGTTCGGACATTAATGGTTGTGTGTTGGATTAATTGGAGGGGACAGCAAATTTACACTGTTACAAGCTGTTCACGAACTACTTTACATTGTGTTGAAGTGTCACGTCATCGCTTATGTCCCGTAAAAAGATATAGCAAAATATTAACAAAGATACGAGGGGTGTACCTACATGTGCTGCCAGTGGGTTTGACGCATAAGCAACTCAGTTGATGCTGTTCAGTGCAGCCAAAATATTGTGACTACTTTTCTCAGTGCTGCATCCATCGATGACAACACTCGTTGATGTTGTTGCACATAATGTGTTGTCGCCATTTATGGAGCATAATGAAGGTTCCTTTAATGGATTTTTAAATAGACCAAAAAAACTGACTGCTGATCACAGAGAAGCTGTTGATGTTGTTGATACTAACAGCCTCTCGCAGCGCAGACCCGCGGTGCCCTCTGGACAGGTGCAGGTGTTGTGGGGACTGCAGGTGGCTCCGTGCTGGCAGGGCGGCACGCAGGGGGTGGTCACCGCTGCACACACGGCAGGAGTGTTAATGCAAAGTGAAGCCAATAAAGCTCTTTTAAACACACACACACATCACGCACACTAACCTGTTTCACAGAGACTTCCAGTAAATCCTTTGGGACAGCGGCACCTGTTGTGGCCTACACACACTCCACCGTTCTTACACGGCTGCTGACACTGAACAGGCTCTGATGGAGACACGCAAACGAACTATGTTCACGGTAGAAACTCACAAACTTATTACTGCACATCAGTCCCAGTCCTGTTGCCAACAAAAAGCACTATTTATTTTGACCATCTGCACTTAATTTCCCATTTAATGACAACATTGATGTACTAATTATTGATTAATCTATAAGATGTGTTGTTGAACATGTGTTATATAGGCAGGAATATCAACAGACATCAATATCAGCACTTACAGACTCTGCTGCTGCATGTGTGTCTACACAGCCTTGCCTGGAGTTCCCTTCTCTTTTTGTCATGCAACCTCTCAAAACCAAATAATATTTTACTTGTGAATCGCAAATATTTTCCATTATCAACTGTTACCGACAATACTTTGTCAGATTATCGATCAGGCATTTGTAAATAAACCGGACAAAGACAGAGATAAACATTTATCACTAACATTTTGTGATTAAAGTTTTTTCTACACTGCAAAAACTGAAATCTTAAAAGGTGAAGATATCTTGTATTGATAGAATTAGTCCAATATTGAGTAACCATATCTTATTCCACTGGCAGATTATTTAAATAATTTGGAGTTTTTTTTCTTAAAACAAGTTATTTTCTTAGAACAAGTCCACATATGACCAAAATCAGAAAAAAAACTTGAATTAAGAAAAATGATCTGCAATATAGGACTAATTGTGCCAAAAACAAGATATCGTCCCCTGTTAGGATTTCTGTTTTTTTCAGATTAGCAATAATTGACTCACAACTTCCCAGGGCCCAAGGGACAACAATTCCGAAACAGTCATTTTACTGTTACGTGAGACAAATAAATGCTGGGGCAAGCAAACTTTATGAATTTCCCCTGAATATATAAAAGTAAACAGTATTTCATAAGAAAAAATTAAGCAAATGTATATTTCAGTTAATCATCCCTTCAATCATCTGGAGATTGAGTCACAAGATGGAATAACCTGGGCTAAGTTATGATTATCATACACAACTGTTCTTTGGGTGTGGCATGTTGGGTAGAAATATTTCAAAGAAACAAAACAATGGTAAATACAGATAGTCTGTGTAATCTCACCAATCTGACAACGAGCCCCTTGCCATCCACCAGCACATCTGCATGTATTGACATCCACACATCTTCCCCCGTTTTCACAAGCAGGCGTGCACAGGGCTATGAAACACAGATACACACACACACACACACACACACACACACACACACACACACACACACACACACACACACACACACACACACACACACACACACACACACACACACACACACACAGAAAAAGAAGTTAACATAGGAAAATGCCACTTGGAGGAGACACAGTTGTTGCATTCACCATATTTGATGTTTTTCATGTCACATTGCTGGCATGTTTACGTAAAGTATCAGATGCTGCTTCTAAGAAACACGAAGGCAGGCAGATATAAATAGCATCTAGCTAACCCCCAGAAGTAAATGCTCGCCTGCTGTAACTGATGCCAGATGTGTTGGTGGTTTCGTTACTCACGCAAGAGGCACTGATGGCCGGTGTAGTCAGAGGGACACTGGCAGGTATCAGGCCCCACACAGCGACCGCCGTTGGCACAGGGCAACTCACACACCGCTGAGAGAGAGGACGAGAGACACAAAGCGAATGGATTGTCATTAGTTTTGCAGGTATTTGGTCATAAATCAGAAATATCTGAAATGGAGATTTGAATGGAAGCATTAGAGTAAAAGTTAAGGAGCCATCAGCGTCTTTAGGGTTCCTCATCTGGAGAACATGGATATATATCTGTAAAACATTTTCTATCAATTATCTCATGGTGGCACTAGAGGATATCTTGGTAGGATTCATCCTGAAGGGGCTGCGATTGTCTGTATCCAATATAATACTAATCTATCCTATAGTTTTCCTAAAACGTCTTTTACCCTGGACAATACAAAAATGCATAGCGTGAAAACACAAATGTACATAGCTGCCTGCGTTTTAGCACAGTCTGCTTTGTGTTTTGCTTCTTGTTCATACAGTTGGATGTTTGAGTGCCACTGTGAGTTTGACAGTAGAAAGCTGCTTTCACATTCATCTGCTGAGAGTGGAAAGTTTCTCTGAGCTTGCTGAAAAGTCAAATTTTAAAGGGGCGATGTCACAAATCCTGCTTGTAGGCACAATCAGGATTTGTGACATCGCAGTTTATTTTGGAAGCCAATCCTGAACCAACACAGACACCCCCACACACACAACAGAGTTATTACTTGGTTTATAGTTAGATGTCAGACGCAGTAAAGTACCTGTGTGGCAGCCGGCGCCGGTCCAGCCAGGAGGACACAAACACTTGTTCCAGCGCATACAGGTTCCTCCATGAGCACAGCGCGGGGAGCACATGGCTGAAACACACAACCAACATGGATTATATGCAGTGCAGACATGAGTTCTCCCATTAAAGTCCTCTATCTAACAAAGCATTGTGCTTTTAAACAGTGGTTACACAAAGTAAATAATTAGCTTATCTCTTATTAATGTCACAATCACAAATACAAAAAACTACTTGTGGGACAGTTCCATGATACACAATCATGCACTTATTTTAATTGTATGTTTCTTCAGATTTTACACAAAGGTATAAAAGACAAAAGTGTGTAGTGTGTATAAATAACTGCCAAAAAAATAAAAAAGCAAAAAAAAACAACAAAAAAAAAGAATCTGGAGTATGTTACAATGCAAATTCTGTGCATCACTAATACATCTCACCATAGAGGCATACAAACAAGGTGGTTACTAGTCAGTGTCCATCAGGCTGAGCTGTAGGGTCTAGAAGTGGCTGCCAAATCTTATGGAAAACTTTGAGGTTGTTCAATAAGCCATATCTGAGTGTTTTAATGTGCAGTTCGCCTGACAGTTGTGACAGACGATCCTTAATAGTGGGTACAGCACTATGCTGGGGTCAAACTCCTTATCATACGTTTCAGAAATCCAGTTGATTATCTCACACCTAAAATGAAATACTACGCAAATAAATCAACACTAAATAATGCTTTTGATATCAACAGTGCAGGTTTGTACCTGAGCAACCTGGACCAGGGTAGCCTGGAGGGCAGTCACAGCTGTTTGGGGCCACACACACTCCGTAGTTCTGACAGGGAGGCTCACACACAGCTGGGAAGGCAGGAAAAGAGAATAAACACATTTTGTAAAAAAAACAAAAAAAAGTTGAGTGTGTCACTCAACAGTTCTTTTCAGTCTAAAAGATTCGCCATACAGTGTTTGACTCACGCTGGCACTTGGTGAGATCATCGGTCCGGACTCCAAACCCTTCCCCACAGGAACAGTTAAATCCACCAGGATGGTTCACACAGAGCTGCTCACAGCCTCCGTTAGTGAAGTCCCCACATTCATTCACATCTTGTTAAAAAAAAAAGACAGAAAGGGAAGTTTGACAAACCTTCCACACCGCATAGCAATCAACCAACAACTAGAGCAATAGATGTTTACAGAATGATGGTCGGAGCAGGTTTGAGAGGTCATTTCAGCAGATTGTGACTTCTGCAGGGATTTTTTTTATCAAGATAATCTAAATTTAAAATAAGCCTATCAAATTTTGCTGCATAGATACGACCTAGTACTAACTAATGAGTTTGTTCCAAAAAAAAAAAAAAAACATGACAGTAGCACGGCGGGAAATCAGTGTGAAATTTACGAGGAAAAAAAAAACAGGATGTTCCAGGTTCCACATTTTGCAGCTGCACAGGATGAAACATATCCAATCAGAGGTGTGGGAAGTGAGTGAGGAGTGAAAACGCCGCATCTCACCCTCGCAGCTCCTCAGGTCCTCGCTCAGCTTCCAGCCGGCTCGACAGCTACACTGGACCTGGCCCTCAGCCCTCGCTGTGCATATGTGCTCGCAGCCACCGTTTCTCAGTTTACAAGATGAAACATCTGTTCAGTTGAAAACAGGTGACTAATTTAAGATTGAATATTTACAGATTATAACAACATTTTAGGCAACCAGATTGTAAAAGCAGTAAAACAACAATGAAAATGACTATATGTAAAAAAAAAAAAAAAAAAAAAAAAAAAGGAATCATTAACCTATAATCATTATGCTTAGAAACACACTATTTCTATACGTTTTGTTATGGATATAGCTTAAACAAAAGTGTATTATATATTATTATAATGATGATAGTGGGTCATAAAAGGTCTGTAAGTATAAAAGATTATTTGAAGATCCTCTCTGTTAAACATCAGTATTTGTCATAATAATTGTAATATCTTGACTGTTATGGCATCCCAGAAGATACAAATGTTGCATGGAAAAGCATACAAAAAACACAATGTTACTTTTTGGTTCACAAAATAACACACACACACACTTTAATGGGGAACATACTGCTGCAGGTGAGGTTGTCAGTGTCGAGCAGTAGAGGAGCTGGGCAGTGGCAAACATGTCCTCCTAGAGAGTTGGTGCAGGTGTGAGAGCAGCCGCCGTTCTGGAGTTTACATTCATCAATGTCTGAGTGAACACACACACACACATACAGACACACACACAGGGTAAACTCTTTTTTTATATGCACTTCTCTCTCTGTGCAACTGATCCCGGAGTGTGCTGTCTTCCCCATCTCACTAATCCTGTGCCCTTAGGACTCCTACTTATGTATGGACAGAAAAGATGCAGATGCACGCAAGCAGTGAATGAGTGTCAGTGAGCAACTGACCCACACAGGTGTGGCCGTCGATGTGCAGCTGGTAACCGGGCCTGCAGGAGCACTGGAAAGATCCCTGAGTGTTGGTGCAAATGTGGCCACAGCTCCCGTTGAGTGCCAAACACTCGTCCACGTCTGAGGGGAACAGAGACATCAAGTTATCGCCCTTGTCACGGCACAACGCGGCTAATTCAGACATTAATCCATCTCGAGCTTGTCTCAACGAGCTCGGAGGACCCGTCGAGTGGAGTTTGCAAGTTGATAAGAGGCGGACTGTTTGATTCAAGGGACCTTAGCTGACATTGGCTTTTGAACAACTTGTAGCTACAGTCCAACTCAGTGCACGTCACTGTGGATCACATAATACAGTGTTTGTCTCCACTGTACAGTATAGTAATATTTTAAAGTTACTGCACCGACTTGCTATAGCTCGCCCATCAGGTACACCACGTAGGTTAAAGGAAATGCTGTGAACAGTATAATATTCTAACCATGTCTCTGCTCGGCTGTTTTTTAGTAAGTTCTTGCGTTTGGTGGTGCAAATCTTCAATTATATAAAGCTTTATCAATAACGTGAAAAATTGCAAAACATTATCCACGAGCTAGTTACATATTTACTTTGATAAAACCACTATGTGCAAAATCTGCCTGGTGGTAAGGTAAAAAAAAAACAACTATTTTTTTTCCACTTGCCTAAATAATGAAAGTGATTTTTTTTGTGGAGGCACTGACACTGACATATAATAGAAAACGAACTGTCTGTGGTTTGGTGCTAGGCAGGCAGCGTGTAGTGGGTGTTTAGAGCTTTTCTGCTGGAAATGATGTTTAGTTTAGTTTATGTTGGAACATCATTAGCTGTTACCCAACTAACAGCTGCTCTTCCCTGGGTTCACACCAAAAATAAGACATTAAGCACAACAATTATCCTCATAGCCAATCATAAAATAAAAATAAGAGACAAAATGTACTCCTCTCAATAAACGCTTCTCACAAATGCAACTAAACTGCAAACACCAATCCCTTTGATGAACACACATTCTAGAGCATTCTAGGCATAGCTATTTCATTAATAGTGCAAGTACTATTCTTTGTAAACAAGACTGTCTGGTATCATGAGACTAGTTTAGAATTTAGAATAGTTTTTAGTACCTTAATTTGGGCTGTTTTTATCTACATGGGGAGCGGGTCCCCCACCAGGAAACCTGCCATCTTTCTACAGTAGCTCAGTACAAATAAAATGGAGATGGCATTTTACATTTTTAATGGCCCCCATAGTTTCTTCTACGTGCTTGGGGTACTCACTTGTTTGCAATCTGCAACCTCGCCACTAGATGCCGCCAGAAACCACACACTGTACCTTTAATATAACAATCGTTGATCATAGCTGCTTTGATTACTTATTAGGTTATACACATCAGTAGTCACACTTCTATCCACTTTTTCTTCTTCGTATTTTCAAAAATTGTGAATAAATACTTAATAACACCAGAAATTAAAAAAAAAGGCTGAAAATTCGCATTAAAGTTTTTGTGCTTGGAGGAGGTGGATTTGTCTGTATATTGTCTGTATAAAAGGAAGACGTGGCTTTTGCTGTCGAAACAGGTTTTAAAGAAGTAAACATTAATGTGATTCTCGATGGAAAACAGCAAAGAACCGACAGGTTCTCCAAAAAATTATCCATGATCAGCTGTTGGGTGTCAGCTGAGCGTCAACTGTTTTCATGGATACATTCACGCTCTCTTATGACGTAATCTCAAAGTAAACGAAATAATCGTGCGAAATAATCGTAACGAAATTTTCTTTTTGTGCATTTCACAAAATCCACTCCAAAATTTCGTTTGGATGAAAACCCAGTTAATTTGAAGGTTGAAGGATGATCTCCTGTTTGCTGGTGGAGCGAATGAATCACTGCAGGGTTCTGTTTTTTTTACCTGTGCAGTTGTGTCCATCCTGGTTCAGCTGGTAGCCGGAGGAGCACTGGCAGCTGTACCCTCCTGGCTCGTTGGTACAGCTGTGTTCACAGCGGCCATTGTTCAGAGCACACTCATCGATGTCTAGAAAACAAGGAGAACCCTGAAGGACTGGTTTCTGGTAATTGCTGCGTGCCGCTGAGCACCGCCGGAACACGCAAATATGGTTTATATGACACAAATATCACCGGTAGACACTTGGCACTCGGTGACAACAAGACCACTAATGGTCCATGTGCAAAACACACACGGCTCACCCACCGAAGCAAGAGTGTCCATCTCCACTGAAGCCCTGGTAACACTGGCAGAAATACGAGCCAATGATGTTGCCACACCGAGCGTTGGTGTCACATCTGTGACCGCCTGACGCACACTCGTTCTCATCTGGAAGGAGAGAGACATTTTTTTTTGTTTATTTGTTTGTTTGTTTTCCATTTCTATTCAACAAATATCATCGTGCCGCCCGGGATCACTTTTAATGGAAAGCGTAACACCGAGCATTAAAGCACGCGCACACACGAGGAAGTCGACCCCGCCGACAGGAAGCAGGCCGAGGGACGTCAGCGCTAATTGCTTACCTTCGCAGTGTGTGCCGTTTCCCCGGTAACCCGGCCGGCAAACACACTTGTAGCTCCCGAGCGTGTTCTCACACACACCCTGGCCATCACACGCCGTGGGACTCTCCGAACATTCGTCCACATCTGGGCCGGAGGAAGAGAGTGATACAGTCCGTGACTTCCTCATTCGCTTACTGCTCTCAGATGATTTGCAGCAAATATTTCGAGAGCGTTTCCTGTTTAAACGCGTTACTGCTCAATGCAGCGCTACGTCAGAGCAGCTTCAACTTATTTTCTTGTACCGTCAAATGCTTTCTAGGAATACCTGGTTGAAAATGTTGTCCTTGCAACACACTTAATGATATTCTGTAATGACCCATTGAGGCCTATGAGCCTTTAAGCCTAAGAGTGTCATTTTCTACTTAAAATAAAAAATCTAAATGTTACTTATGGATTTTTTTTCTGAAGACATGATAGTAGACTTAGACAATAGGTTTTAAGCAAATAATTTAAGTTCCAAGTGCTTTGTGTCGAAGACAAACCCTCCCAGAAAGAGTAATTTTATTTAGATAATTACGATTTTCGACCCTGACATCTATCTATCTATATATATATATATGAAAAACATCTGGGCTTAGAATAAAAGTATAAAACGACAGTCATAGACTTAGCGGCTCTTAGGGTTAAATGGGTTAATATGACACTCTTTTTTTCTCACTTAGATCTTCCAGTTTCCCTTCATTCAAATTGCACTTTGTTCTCATTGCATTTTTGAAATAGTGGAAATAGTAGTTCAAATAATCAAGAAACTCCTGTATATACAGGCATTACAGCCTTTCCCAGACGCTCAAAAAACTCAAATGGGTTTGTTCTGTTACCTTGGCAACCTTAAAAAGCAAGCAGCATGAGTTAAGCAGAGTAAAGCGCATCATACCTTGGCAAACGGTGTAGTCTGGACACACAGGACCTACGAAGGAGCAGAGTGACAGAAAAGTAACAGGAGAAACAGAGAGTCCAAAGGAAGAGGACGTCTTTAAAAGAAACTTGAAACAAACAAAAAGAAAAGTAAGCAGCAAAGCCGATTAAAGCACATGCGTGTTCCTTCCTGGTCTTGGGGGTGGACTACAAAAGAAGAAGATCAAACCTGGACATCAAGCTTACCGACGCATGCGGGGGCCTCTGCTCTGAAGCCCAGCTGGCACCGGCACACAAAGCTGCCGGGAGTGTTCACACACACATTCCCCAGCTCACGACGGCACTGCTCCTCAAAACTACACTCATCCACATCTAAAGAAAGGATGAAAGCATGTTCTGTAAATACAATAGGAAGCTCTCTTTTGCCAACCTTGCGCGGATTAAACAATATTCCCATCAAATAACTTTCACACCTTTTTGCCCCAAATAATTATGTCTGTAAATATATTTTCCATTTCCATTTCAAACTTAATGCTTTTTTAAGACCTCGGCAGGGAATATTTAATAATCTTTTCGCAGCAAAACAAATGCATGCCTGGGTTTAGCTTCATGTTTCCATTTTGGGATTAATTGGGATATTTTTCTGGATATTTTTGTATCTCTATATAATAGCCACGATGTAAAATCTTATGAGATAACCAAATGAATGGCAAAATTAATTAACTGGGTCTCCTTGTTACAATGGATAAAACAGTGTTTAAAAAAATCATTTTGATTTTCATTCATTACAATTTGCTTATTAGTCGGTTGTATTTCTCAAGCCAGCAGCCATCACTGTTACACTACATCACTACTAGAATTAAAAATAAGACTTTTTAAGACTATTTTGAGGATCTGCTGGAAGCCTGTGGCACATGCTTGATCCCACAACATCAATGCACTCGTACACGCTGTCAACATCCGGCCTCACCTACACAGCTCTGTCCATTTAGAGCCATTACATATCCCAGAGGGCAAGAGCAGCTGAAGGAGCCAGGGCTGTTTTTGCATTCAGCGTGACCCTGACAGGCCTGCAGGCCCGTCACTGCAGCCAGAGCACACTCGTCTATATCTGTAAAAACCCATAACATGCACTCTGACGAATGATGCAGATAATTATTTCTGAAACTCTCTTTCTAACAGGCTCTCGCACTCGAACATGCTCGCTCTCTCTCTCTCTCACACACACACACACACACACACCGACAAACCTTGGCACCCTCCAGCACCCATCATGTAACCACGGAGACAGCGACATGAGTAAGAGCCAGGGGTGTTATTGCAGCTGGCATGGAGTCCACATGGCCCCTTTCCCTCACACTCATCAACATCTGTTGGGCAGAAAGAACATAAACACACGTCTAATGGAGATCAAACACACATGGGTGATCATTTCAGTCTACTATTCTGCAAGTAAACGCATGATGGTTTTAGACAAAGTAATTGCTGCTGCCTCCTTTTCTGCGAAATTAAGAATCTCCCATAAACACCATGCCCCACACAATGTGTTGCTTAGCAGGGGACAAACATCAGTCAATATTTCCCACACATAGACCAATCTGTGGCTCAGCGCCACAGAATGAAAACCAAGTGCCAACCCTAGCACTACATAATGCTACTTGGTCTGTGGCAAACACTGAACAGGGTGGAGGTTCATTCATCTGTTGACTTTTACTCATTGGGAGAAAATTGAGTTCCCACTCCTAACCTGAAATTATTTTCCAGGACATTTTCAGCCACTACAAAGACATGTTATCATGCCATTAATACATTACCTTTCAATGTGTGTTTATTTAATTTTGAACATGTAACTATTCTATTTTATGTATTAATCTATTGTATATAAGCCACAAGTGCAGCAAATATTTGTTATCAAGGAGAATGACAATAAAGACCCTTGAATAAAGTCAAATTAACTGAATGATAGCTTTAATTTAGCCATGTTAAAGAACATTCATTTATGCCAACAACAGTGGAAATAAAAAATTCAAAGTTCAAATGAACCTGTAATAGAGTTTTCCATAATTTTCCAGAATAATTTTCAGGACATTTGACCTTTTTTGTTTCCTCATTTCCCATATGTTTTCCATGACTTTTTACGGAACCCTGGAAAATGTAAGAAGGTTTAGCTACTGGTTGAACTTCTTGCTGAATTGCTTCAAAAAGAACAGGGTGTGTATAGTTTAAAATGCAATGCCGCCCGTCGTTCTTTAGTCGTCCCATAATTCCACATAATTCCTAAACGATTTCCTGTGTTTCGCCCCTTCTCACCTTGACACTGTGCTGCTCCCGTCAGAGTGAAGCCAACAGGGCAGCTACAGTCGTCCCCGTCCTTCACCATGCCTGATGGGCAGCCACAGCCTGCGCTGCCCTCCAGCTTCACCTGGTTCCCTGGACACTCTGGAGCAAAAGTGGAACCCGGGGAAACGGCAGTAGTCGAGGGAGCTACCAAGAAAAAAAAAAGGAACATTTTAGGGTAAACTCTGAGTCTGAGGAGAATGTGGCGAAAGCCAAAAGAAAGAAAAAACTCTCACAGGTGGTAGGTGTGGGACTTGTTGTGAGTTCAGTAAGATTTCCGATTGCATTCTCAATCACCAGATTCTAGCACAGGAGAAACAGGCAAGACTGATTTAGTTAAAGGACGTTTATAGCGTGGAAACTGATATGCTGAACACCAGGACGTCCCGCTTGAATCTGTGCTTTCCTCGATCACTCGCCTGCTTCTTATCGGACTCCAGCTCTGTGTTTTTCAGGACTTCATTTTCGTTTTCCTCAGCTTGGGCCACCGACAAAACCGGCAGCAGCAGCAGCAGCAGCAGCAGAGCTGACCGGGCAGTCCAGAGGTGAGTCATCACCTGAATCTGTGTTTGACAGGAGGAGGAAGAGGAGGAAGAGGTGTGTGTTAACTGACCCATAATCAGGCCTAAGAGAAGATGAAAAGAAAAACTGGAATAGGTTAAAAAAAAAAAGGTTAATAATATTCAACATGAGAATGTGAGAGCATGTGAAAGTTACTGTAGAACAGGATGGATTTATAGTGAGATCCCAGGCTTTGTGCAGCAGCTGCAGTACATGTTCTGACATGTAAAACAACACAGGGGTAAAGGCGCCCTGTCATTAAGTTAACGTGAAACCCCCTGGGCTGTCTGCACAGAACAAAAGACACCTTTAACCGACTTTTTGTTATCTTTTTTAATCCATTTGGGTGAATTTCGCGTGATTTGACGTTAACGTTAAAATCTAAAAAAAAAAAAAAATGTTTTTTTTTTAACGGTGAAGGTTTTCGGGAGGAAAGAACCAACAAAACCATGTCCACTCCTGAGTGTTTCCTGAGGATTAACGCGACACGTAAATGTCCGTAAAAGTGTAACGAACTCGCTTCAACTTACCCGGATAAAAGCTACTTCACCAGATTTCCAGATGCCTGAAACGCGCTTCCCTCTCTTCTCCAGATGCGGACTCCTGCAGCCCCTTCAGTGTGTGTGTGTGTGTGTGTGTTTAGAGGTGGGGTGGCGGGGGGGCTGTTACACTACAGCAGAGACTACCACATCCTGTCCAGGAACTCTGCAACTTTCTCATTCCTCAAATCCCAAACCAGCTGCCAGAAAAGCTGCAGCGAACACGCCTGTAGCTGCTGCTGCTGCTGCGGAGGTGGGAGATGACCCCGGGATGAACCCTCACACTGAGGTCATAAAAACAGCAGCAGCCCGAGGTCAAAGCCATTTCACACGAGATTTCACAAGCAGAAAAGTTTAAAAGTGAGAAGTTTACAGGGCATGTTCTCCCTTCATATTAAAGGCGATAAACACGGGTCACCCTGGAGGCCACGTGGTGGCAGCAGGTGACTCCTCTTTGAGGTCAGCAACCTCTTCCACTCCTGGTTTTTCGGTCCTAGTGATGGGAGTTTCGACTCTTTTTAGGGAGTCGGATCATTTGGCTCGGTTCAATAAGAAGAGTTTTGGCTCTCCGTTTTACCATTTATACCATTTGTAGTTCAGCCAGATTTAGCGCTGTTTTGATTTGTGGTTTGTATTTGAACACATATGCCATTTAAATTTCAATAAATTGCTGTAGCCAATTGCATTTACAGTTGTAAAATCCATCCTAACTTGCTACACAAGGTATATAGAAAATACCTTTCAAAACCCAAGCGTAGAAATTAAAAGAAATTTTAAAAAAGGACATTTTCATTTTTTATTTAAACACACACACCTAACAAAACAAGGAAAGTACTAAAAGAATAGAAATTATATAAAAAAATCAAATAAATGTGTTTTGTTTAAATAAAACCATAATGTTTTGCTATAACGTAAAAATAATAAGTGCTGCTACTTATTCAACCCTTACATGAGGATTGGTTGCACAGCGTGCACGAGACACCGGTAGCTACTAGCTACGGTTCTAGCTTAGAAGCTAAACCGTAGCTACTAGCTAAGAAGAAAAAAAAAAGAATGGCTTGCGGATGGAAGTGAGCCGGCTCATTGACGACTGGCACAACTAGTCCATTCAGCGATTTCTGAATTTGTTTTGTGCTGTATGAGCCGTTAAGCTCATTTTGTGCCTTTTAGTGACGGCAGGATGAACAGACCCAAGTGACAAAACATGTCTTTATCTCTGGGTGTAAGATTTTTTTTTTTTACAAGAAGATCTGTGGATCTTAATTGGGCTTCCTAAGAGATATGACATCAAACTGTTGAGTCAGTAACACACTGTCTGACATTTACTATACACGTTTCTAAATTGGGGATCTGCCCGACTTCACAGTTGTGGTGCCAGTGATTTGGGGGCTGCCTGGTCTTCTGTTGAACTCTAATAAATAACAGACTCCGAAATAGTAGAAGGAAATCAGTCAGTCTTTCATGCCAGACTTATACCAATCATATTATTTAAAATATATTATTGTAGGTGCCGATTGAGATTCTGTATTCTATTTTGCCTCCATCCTTATATATGTTAATATTTTTGTATATTGTGCAAAGTTTTAAAAACAATAAATCCACAGATAACTCATATGAATGCTGCTTCCTTTCCTTTTGCAGTGTTTTTGAAATACATTAAAACTGATTGAAAGCCTCTCAGAGATTTAGCTAATTTGATTAATATGATATGAATTATGGATAATCATATTATAATGCATATTAATGATGTGAAAGTCTTTCATTATAATCACTTGTCAATTATTAGTCATACTATAGTGTCATTGTGTCTTATTATCATATAATTAGTTATGAATTCTATCTTTCACTTGCCAGTAATCAACATTTCTATTATGAATGGTTTAGAATATCATGTTTAAAATTGCAGCAGTGTTAAATGGGATCCAAATAATATACACTGCATTTAATTTAAGCCTCTACACAGACAGTACATTGAAATGAGACCAAATAATGTGCAGTTTTGCCAATTAAATCTAGATTTAATGATTCATTTTCCATATTTTTTGAATATTCTTTAATTTCCCCAAAATTATATAGATTTGTTGCTAAATTTGGTGCCGCAATACTGTTCCTGGTCTTCTGTTGAGCTCTCACACAGTGTAGGATAAGAGCTTGTTGTTTTAGTCTGGGTAGTATGCCTTATGATTGTTTAGACTGGGTAATTAATAGATTTCACTGTTCTACATTTCACTTTTGACCAATATAAATTTCTTTCAGGACATTAAAGTTTGTCTTATCTTCGAATCTTATCATTCTCTTTTTGTGTTAAACTATTTTCCAATATACAGACATTAGCTGTAGTACTATTTCAACATTTCTAAGTAATAATAGAACTCATCTTGCTTCTTGTTTTCATTCGTCAACTGGATATGACATTTTTAGTATTTCCTGGACTCTTATCCAAATAGACACACACCAAATAGCAGTGGAAGCTTCATCATCATCTAAGTTAACTGGAAGGAATCATTTTATTTTTTTGTGCCAGTGTAGCTGTCACTTTTTAAAGAACAATTCCTCAGTGGACTAATATAATGGAAACCATCACATTATTTTTATTTTTTAATTCCTGGACTACAATGTGTATTACACCTCATTATCGCATTGCAAAATTTAAGCATAAAAATCTTGGCTTATTTAATGAAAAAACAACAAATTTCATGGTTTAAAGAAGACAATTTAGTTTGATATTTATTATGAAGCAGGAATTTCAGAAAATACTGTTTCAAATTATTTAATGAGTAATTTCATTATCAGCACATGTTGAGCTTTTAGTACAGATTTATCATTTTCATTAACATGTCAATGTTCAATGACAATAAAGGCAATTGAATTGAATTGAATTATAGCTGCCAAATGATTGACCTTTTTTCTTCTATGAAAGAAGATTCAGAGAGAAATTATGACACAGTGAAAATATTTATGCTTTAAGTCTTAACCAGTCTTAACCATTAAAATGTCACAGAGGTACAGGAAAAGCAGCAAATACACCCAAATACAGAGAAAAGTGGCTATGAAACAATAGTCTGACGGTAAACTTGTGTCTTACCAAACTATATTTAATGCTACTGATAATTGCCTTTAATTATATATGCACATTTATAACGCATGAAGAATACACTAATCTGATTCTCACACAAAAGAGAGATGTAACACAAATGTGTTATTTCTGGTATGTGTTTGCAGTTCTCTGTTTTCATTCTCACCATGCAGCTGAAACCACTGGACAATACATTAGCAGGTAGAGTTATATACAGATAATAAAATCTCTGAATCTGAAGAATCTCTGGTGGCAGCAGAGATGCACATTGGTAGAGTCGAACCATTTAACAACAAGCCGCTGCACAAGCTATTTTATTTCCAAAAATGTTAAGTATACTCTGTCAAGTGCTGAAAAGTGTTTGGATTTATTTATAGCGAAAGAAAGAAAGAAAGAAAGAAAGAAAGAAAGAAAGACAATAGCCACCAATGTTAAAATTTAGTACAGAAAGCCTGTGGTACTAATATGAAATCTGTTATTCTCGCTGATAAATGACGGAAACAAAATCTGTTGTTTTTTTAAATATCAACATTTAACATGAATACTTAATGGCGTCAGTATCAATTGAGATACTGTATTTTATTTTGCCCCTATTCTACAAATAAATAAATTATTCATAGTATACTGTACAAATATTTAAAAACAATAAATTCACAGATAACAGATACTTATGAATACCTTTTCCTTTCCTTTTGCAGTGTTTTTGAGCTACATTGAAGATATATGAAAACGACAAGTTTCATATTAAGGTCTTGAAAAGTGTGTGTCCTACTACTGGGCTTGCAGAATAATTATCCACTAGAGAGTTTACCTCACTTGCTTGTTCTGGCTGAAGGAGCTTATGTTAGTTGACATAGAGAGTTTGGAGCAAAACTCTGTCAAGCATTAATGGTGCACTGTGAGCATTGTGTAGCCTATTAAAGAGAATGATGTGCACTGAAGGAATCCTCTGTGAGAGTGCAGCTACTGAAGACCAGGTGAAGGTGTGTCAGGATGCCATTAGAAGGGCGTGTCCATCTGGCTTCCCTTTGCAGCAGGTGACACCACCCCATAGCTCCTCTCCTGCCACCTCAGCCACTGCATGTGCACCTCTTTCTGGACCTGTCAAACACACACACGAAAAAAAACAAAAACAAAAAAAAAACAGGGTTATCTGACTAGAAATACTGTGCAAATATTTGCTATCCAGCTAATGAGACGGCAAGATGGACCACCAAATACACACACATGAAACTGGCTTTTGTCAAGTTTTTTTGATAAGAAGAATCTGTCATCTGTATTATTTTAATTCTAATGCGGTCTTAGTTTGAAACAGCCTTTTTTAGCTCCTGTCTCTTTAAGACCCCCCATCCGAGGAGTTCACTCCCTAGGATTGGTTATCTTCCAGACGCTGTGCCTCAGCAGATTATTTAAACAAGAGAAGAGTAATAGTAGATTTCGTTGGTCAACAGATTTGAGCCCCTTAGACTCTTGGGCAGGCTGTTCCAGAGTTTTGGGGTGTAATTAACAAAAGCTGCCTCTCTGTGACTGTTAGTTCTGATTTCAGGAACAATTGAGCAGTTTGAGCCAGAGAATCTAAGACAGTGGTTTTCAAAGTGGGGTCTGGTATGAGGATTCTTGGGAGTCCCCAGCAAAAAAAAGAGGAATAATTAATTTTCACAATTAATTCTGTCCATAAGTAACACAATGACAAAAAATATCTGACTGGTCAAATTACCTTTTTATTGAAATAAAACATCTAAAAGAAAAATCTTGTCAGATGGGGGTCCATGGTCTAATTTTTGTCAGTTTAGGTGTGAAAAATTTTGAGAACCACAGATTTAAGCGATTCTGAAGTAAAGTGAGCTCTTTGTCTGTTTTTTAGCAGAAGACATGTTGATTCTTCACATGCGGTAATTGAACAATGGCATTCTTAGACACATCAGACTAAAGCGCATTACAATAATCTAGCCTTTTAGCAGACAAAAGCATGTATTCCATTGTCTATTTCAAGAAGTGTCTGACATTTAACTGACATTTCTATTGTAGTGGTAATAACACAGTTTAGTAAGGATATTTTTAGGCAGGTCGTTTCTCTCAGCTTTTTCTCAGGTTTGTCTTGATTGAATTGTAAGAAGTTCTGAGTGATCTTGAATAATGAGTGAACTTAAATCAGACATTCATGCAGTCAACTGATTGACATGCAGTCAACTGAACTTACAGAGGATGTATATAATTGGGTATGATCTGCTAAATTATGGAAATTGATGTTGTGAATTTCTAATATTGAAGAGACTAAAATAAATGGGGCATAAGATAGAGCCCTGTGGGACACCACATCAGGTTTATTTTACTAGAAGAGGGGTCAGCCATGGCTACAAAGAATTTATGACCAGTTATATAAGATCTGACTCAATAAAAGGTATATAATATATAGAATTTGTTGGTTGCTGTTTGAAAACACAACATTCAAAGTTGGTCCTGCCTCCCAGCTCGACAAAGGCGGACAAGAGAGTGAAAGTGACACTTAATGGTAGGGTGAGGACAATGCTGTGAAAGAGTGAAATAAATTGGTGATTTTAACTCTAGCACAGTGGTGATAATGTTCTAAAGAACAGATAAAACACCTACACCTCATCATGATTCCCCACAATGATGTGGGAAGGTGACACTGTCTGTTCCCTGCTCTACCCTCTTCCTGTGCCGCTTTTTGCTTTGCCCCGTTTGCTCTGCAGGGACCTGCCTCAAACACCCTGCACTGATGCCCATGAACGCCCCGGAGGCTGAAATATAATGACGATATCAGAAAATACAGGCAGACGGGAGGGTCTCTGCAGATAAACACACCATCACACAAATGATAATTGAAAGGAATTACATTTGTATGAGATTATGCATTGTTTTTTTTGTTTTGTTTTAGGCAAACCCTACGAACTTTACCTGACCCAGCGTTTACGTCTGTCCAGAAGACTATTATGGTCTACAGTATGTATCTTTCTTATCAGTGTTCATTCTTAGGTCATTCGGTACTGTACTTATGCTAAGCTAAGCTAAATGGCGACTAGCTGTAGCCTTACAATTAACAGACAGATACAACAAAGCGTGGTATCAACCCTTTTATCCAACTGCAAAAAAACAAATTTACCTATTTTCCAATTTGTCTAACTACTCCTTTAAACTTGCAGGCATTTAATACATGAATGATTCTTATACAACAAAATTGAAAATGACCTGTTTACCATCAGAATTTGTTAAATACGATAGAGTAAATACATAAGCGTGGTGGTGCTTGCACTGACCTCTTGATTGAGAAAGCAATAGAGGATTGCTACAAGAAGCCCCTGTAAGAGAGATGGGTTTAATCATTAACACTGTGGGACTAGGCAACATCATCAGAAGGTCACTCATGTGAACATAGCTTAAATGTCACAGACAAATGAGAGCTGATGGGTTGAAAAACGACAAGTGGCAGTAAATACAGGACAGGAAAATCTATTATCCATCTCTCACACAGCCAGCAAACATGAGTGGAATAACGAACGGTTAATTATACAGTGCTGTAAGCCACGTATCATCTAACAAGGAGGTCTTCCTGCCTTTCCTTTCATCTGTACCTTGAAACATGCAGAAAAAAAAATGGTATAAGTTGTTTCATCTCCTTTAATGAACAAAGAGTGTTTGCAGCTAATTAGACACCGTTGCTACCAATATATTGTGTCATTATTTTCACACCTTCTTGGCAAAGTCTTTGTTGCTTTAATTTAAATTCTCGACAGGTATAGCACTAAATTGTAAGAGCTGACTTGCAAGTTTTCAGTCGATTATATTGTCTTTGACAAATGCAAGCACTCTGCGCCACACTGCCGTTGCAGTCTTGGCAACACAGCACTGCACTAATGATCTGATTGAATGATCCTTTATTATGTTTTTTCCAAGCACAATGATGACATTAAAAACATTGAACTGAACAGCAATCCAATTTATCATTTTTTTAATAATAATATCAAGGTAAATTTGAATCACTGGTGTTTGATCCAACTTTCATTAGTAAGTGCAATATGAGCATAGGCGGAAATCCCAGGGAGGGGGACACAGGGGATAAATCTTTTTAAATATTAAAGAAATAATAAATAAATGCACAACACAAGTGCTACTAACTGTAAAACAATGCATTTCTTAATTGTTAAAATTTTGTTAAAGTTTTCCAATGGGGGTGACACGGTGGCGCAGGGGTTAGCGCTAGGTTGCCGGTTCAAGACCTCCTTGGTCCTGGGTCTGGGATCTTTCTGTGTGGAGTTTGCATGTTCTCCCCGTGTCTGCGGGGGTTTTCACCGGGTACTCCGGCTTCCTCCCACAGTCCAAAAAAATGCTGAGGTTAATTGGTGACTCTAAATTCCCCGTAGGTGTGAGTGAATGGTGTGTGTGCCCCATGATTGGCTGGCGACCATCTGGGGTGTATCCCTGCCTACACGTAATGCGCTGGGATAGGCTCCAGCAGACCCCTGTGACCCTAATGAGGAATAAGGAGGTATAGAAAATGACTGACTGACTGTTTTCCAATGGGCCTAACGGCTAATTTTGATAGTAGCTATTAGCCAGCTACATGGAAGAAAGTAATGTGAGTAACATGTACTAGAAGCCAATAAGTTATTTATCACACCACTTGTTAAACATTTGTCCAAAGTCTGCTGGTTAAGATCAGACCTATTGATTGTTAACGAACTCTAAGTTACCGTAGCGACAATGACTAGGGGGAGGGAGGAGGGAATGGGAAGAAGAATACAGAGAGGGGGACGTGGATTTTCATATTTTTTCCCTCATTGATTCAGGATCTCATTTGCCTTATGTATACATATAAATAAATATGGGACCCTGCTATAACTACTATTCTTACACTTAATACAATTGTTTAATACATTTCAACATGCTGACGGCTTAAACTTGCAAGAGAGAGACAAGAAGATAGGGTTAGATTATTATGGCAGTGTAGTAGTATAGTATTGTTATTTTATGAGTAGTATCATTATTCATTTATTTTTTCCATGTCCCCTCCAGAAATGATTCTTTCAAAATGTACTGCTTATTATCCCCCCATCAATGAAATAGGATTTTCGTCTCTGAATATGAGTGTTGTATTTACACATGTTTTTACCTGGAAAGATCCTATGCAGAGCTCAACATACAGGCGCAGGTTAACGTTGATGTAGTCGGGCAGAAAATTGAAGAACATGTAGTGAGTGCCGAACAAAGGGATGAGGAGCAGGGTGGACTTAATCAGGCGTCTGTTGCACAGAAGGAACAAAACAAGAGGTGGGAGTCACCGGAGGGAGTCATTTAATGCATGGCTAATCTGAATGCTGCTTCTGATGGTATCATGCCTGCAGACACACCAACGCGTTCAGATGCCAATCATGCGTGTGCGCGTGTCAGGCTGCACATGAGGGAAAAGGTAGCAGCAGGTGCCCGAGTCACCGTGAGGATATTAAAAATACGAATGTGGAGGTAATTTTTTTGTGTGTGATGCCAGGCATCAATTAACTTACCTTTGGTATGTCTATTATAAGATCTGGAGATGCAAGATGTGCCTGAACAATTTCAGTCAATTAGTGAGCCCAGATCAATTTGAAATTCTGATAAGCCTTTTGGGAAGTGGAAAGGTAGACGTGGCCAGGCAGAGAGTCAGTGGTGGTGGAATGAATTATACATTGGCCATTGGGTTGTGGCGGCAGTTTTCACATGACTTGCATCTTTCTGCACTTGGAAATGCCTTCTTATGAGAGAGAAAGGCTATTTAAGAAAAAAAAAAGAATTTTAAGAAAATTAGACTAAAAAAAACACGTCACAGAAGCCACAAAAAGTGAAAATGAAACATGTAAATTACACATAAACCTAAATGGATATATGTGTTCTCATGCACTCAAACCTAAACCTAAAAAACATGTCATCAAGTAACACTTTTTGAATTCAAGAGTTTAGTTATAACTAAAGCAGGAGATACTGTATCAATCCATCCACTCATACTGTGTCTTCATCTGTGTCTGCAGCTAAAGGATTACCTGTATTGAGAGGAGTTATTGAACTGGATCAGACGAGGATTAAGCTTCTGTATTAGAATTCTGATGATGTTCATGAGGAGCATAAAGTTGACCTGGTGATAGAAAGAGCAAGAAACTAAGAGAAGCATGCTTTGCTTTAAAACACGAAAGCTCTGACACATATTGTACCAACTGCTTCTTTCAAAAGTGTGATTACTGAATATCATGGCAACAGTATGGGCATCCATGCGCGTATTTGACTAGAACTGGTTTTGCGGGCAGTTTTTTTGGCAAGTGATTTTAACGCTTAACATTAAACATGAACTCTTCCTCGTGTTGTTTGTTTTCGGCACAGCAGAAGCATTTACCGCTATGGACACAACGATTGGTCCCTTGATGATCCACCAGTAGGGCGAGTCCTCATTGATGTCCCAACATCTGTAGAGGAAGACATTTCTGAGAAATGTGCACTTTATCATATTAAAACAGACTGTTGCAGCATGCACCGGAAAATAATGGCGCTTATGTGGATGGAGGTAATGATTTATACAAACTCTGTGTCCTCAAAATTCAGCCTGGATACAATCCACAGTATAACGAAGAGCACAGGTACACCTGAGGGAAAGAAGAAAAATAAATGGGCGGAGTTGACAGTTACGAGTGTGACTAGATGTTACCTTTTCTAATATCTGCATTGATTTGTGCAATTAAATTAAAGCTGCAATTATTAATCAAATTAGTCTATTGACAGAAAAGGAGTCAGCAATTATTTTGATGACTGAATAATCTTTTTCAATTTTTCAAGCAAAACCACCCATTATATCTCATATATTAGTCTATATTTAGTCTTTCTCATATATGCCAGTGAATGTTAGGTGTGGACTTCAAAAACTGTGAAAGCATTTTTTTCAAATTACACAGTGAATTGAGAAAATAACTGATACATTAATTGATAATGAAATGCACTGAATTTAAATGAAATGAGTACTTCAGATACAGTATTATATGAACTCCACTACACACGTAAGTTGTCATCAACTCAGTGGGTGAGTTGATGAGAACTGGGACTAATCCCTCTGCATTCAGCGTGCTTGTACTTGGCAAGTAAGGGGCAATGATCAAAAACAAGTACATTAGAAGTGCCCGCCACAGGGATGTAAACTAATTTCTGGTTTGTTTGTTTAATTATAGCTGACTCAATGTGGCCGGGAGACTTTTTCAGGGTTGATTAAAATAATAAGCTGGGGATGTTGGCAGATGGTGAGCATGTCTGTTTCTTGTTGTCCTTGATGAGAAACACTTCTGAAACAGAGAACTGTAATATCCCTGAAATGAACTGAAATCAACCACCTAATTTCGGAGAAAAATTCATCTTCCAGTAGGTTTCATTTATTTTTTTATCGTTTTAAAATATGTGCCAATTGGCATGTGTCAAAATTTTAAAATGTACCCTAAGGGAGGGGCGACACGGTGGTGCAGGGGTTAGCGCTGTTGCCTCACAGCAAGAAGGTCGCAGGTTCAAGGAGTTTGCATGTTCTCCCTTGTCTGCGTGGGTTTTCACCGGGTACTCCGGCTTCCTCCCACAGTCCAAAAACATGCTGAGGTTAATTGGTGACTCTAAATTGCATGTAGTTGCGAGTGTGTGAATGAATGGTGTTTGTGCTCCACGATTGGCTGGCGACCATCTGGGGTGTATCCCTGCCTCTCGCTGTAACGCGCTGGGATTGGCTCCAGCAGACCCCTGTGACCCTAATGAGGAATAAGCAGGTATAGAAAATGACTGACTGACCCTAAAGGAGAACCTGTGGATACAACTAAATATAAAGCAAGGTATGCATGTGTGTCTGTAAGTCATATATCTCAAGAAATGTCCATCTGATCAAATTCAAACATGGCTCAGTTTTTCCATCATTCTTCCTAAAAATCTTGAGCAATCATCATCAAATATGGTAATTTACTCCTCTGGGCCGGGGAGCGATTTTTGACATTCCCTACATTACAGGGTTTACATCATCAAAAATGACATATCCCCAGAGCATTCTGCGGTAGGTATGATGTCTGAGTGACCATGACAAATTTCATACCGTTTAGTCAATGGGTGGTGCAGCAGCAATGTCTAACTATAGAGACGGGAGTCCGATTGGTTGTATGACTGTCTTTTGCATGTTTGGAGAACTGTTCATTCAATCAGCTTCACACTTGGTGGGTGTGTTGCTGAAACTCAAGGGAGTGCAGTGCTGAGTGTGAAATCAATCTTAGGAGCCGTTATCCAGAATGTGGTTTTCCACAACAACACATGCAACACTCCCAGGGCTCAAGTAATCAGCACGTCCCGAACAGGCCCATCTTCTAAATGGGCAAGCGTCTGAACCGATATGACATGACAAGCAGCAATACCAGGAGCAGAGTTATTTTGTGTTTGCACCATTACAGAAAATATTTAAATACTTTGTACACACCCCCCTGTTATTTAGCAGGAGAGATTTATCATCTTTGGAAACCTTGGGATATAAGGTTTTGTGGGTTTGAGCAAAACGTCCTGTGTGCGGTAATAGCAAACCCACCAATGGGTGGAAGAGGAACCTCTTTATGCTTTAATGTGCTTGGTGGGAAATGTCCTTGATCAGGCAAAGATGGACATTTCCCATAGTCGACATGGGAAAAGCCGGTGCAATGCTTGCAATCACTTGCGTCAGGTTTTCCATGTTGGGAAATGATCAATGCTATTCTTTCTCACATCCATTGTAAGAATAGAGACATTTCATCTTGCCCAGTGATTTAATGCAGACAAAAGAAGAGAGGTAGGTTTGCAACTTGCATTTCGTTAAATCATCTTATAATGATGGAATCATCCTGTCTGATGATTTCTCCTCCCTAGCTTTCAAATCTTTCTCATTCACCGTGATTTCTCCAATAGCTTGACAGTCTTCAGTAAGTATGCGAAGAAATCGTTTGAGTAGTTCTATAATCATGGCCTGAGTTTTCAAAGTTTATCTTTCTCTGCATAATCAGACACACTGAGATTGTCACGAAAGTGACTCAGCATCAGCAATTCCTGGAATCTTGAGACATCACAGGGGTTTGTCTCCATCTCCCAACAGGCTTGTACATTGGGCATCTCTACAAATCCACATGTTTGTAGACATACAATTATTTAAAGTCTTGGTAGTTAGAAATATATGTATGGTCGTCTTCAGAGACCTCTTCAACATAATCATCACATTCAGCTGGAGGTTTTATTCATTTTGTTTTCCATATATTCCACCTTCCCTTTCATTTTGTCCCCCTCTGATTGCTTTTTTGTTGTGTCCTGTGTTATTGTTGGGCTCTGAACAAGACTGTGCTCGTCTGGGCAACATTTTCATCTGACAAGTCTTCCTTATCACTACTGTCGGAGTTTCTCTCGGTACAGTTTTTGCAGAGGGAATCAATTCTTTTTCCTCTTAATGATGATCATCATCATCTTCTCCTAACTGCTCCATATCACTTGAATCACCATCCATAATCATCTTCATTGTGCTTTGATACCGTCTAAAAAAAATACACATCAAAAACAAATGATTGTATTTATTATCTGAGTTAGTTTTTGTGTGCAAATGAATGAATAAATAAATAATATATCATTAAGTGAGTCATGGCAACATTGAAATAGTCAAGTGATAATTATGATACAGCAGGTTGCATATAAAAAATACAATGTAACCTATAAATATCTCAGTTTCTACTTAAATCTCTATCTAATTATGTCATTTAAACCTTTCATTAGGTTACTTAAATAATCAAAACAGTCTGTAATGTCTCATGGAATGCATAATGCATGAAATGCAATGAAATGACAATTGACAAACTAATTTTATTCACATATTTTCAACCATGATTTTAGAATAATGTAAGATACATAATATTAAATAACATTGATATCAATCAGGTAAACATAGCTTATGAAGTATCAGTAACAATTTGAATGTTTTTTCTTACTTTAACTTTTTTTTTTTATTTTAAATTTTTTTAAATAACCAGGCAAAGCCACATGTGGCTTGATCATACAACTGTCAACATCAATTTTGTCCCAATTGAAGGACCCTTGGTCCAAGCAGTGCAAGAATAACCCACCAAAGAGATTAGAATTGAAGAGTCTAAACTAGATTGCAGATTTGATAGAGGACTCTTCAATTCTAATTGAATTCTTCAATTCTTCTTCTCTTTTTTTTCTTTTTAATAAACACATATCTAAAGCAGTAGCATTAGATTATGTGGATAGTGTTAAGGCTACTTTATAAGATAAAAAGTCAGATAAAAGATAAAAATTCACTGCACATGACGTGCAGGCTGCATAAACAGAATAAACAATGATGCCTTGGTTCACATACACACAAACCTTAATTCACATTATGGTCGTGTAGCAGCTGAGCATGATGCAGTCAATGCAGGTTAATTTAGTCAGTGACTTAATCTGCTTCACCCCCAAGTTACACCATAGCAGGACAAATACTACTGAATGATCATGGAAATATTGTAGGATTTGTTTTATACAACAGACAGCAGTTTGCATCTATGAATCTCTCGCACTTCTATGACTACATGTTGCTGCTTTGATCATAAATTTGATACAATTCTATAGAATATATAGGCTCTATAGTATAGAATTGAATATTATAATGTATAGTTTAGAAAATAGTATATACTGTTACTGCAGTAACTCCAACTTTTTAAATGACATTTTAACCAATTGTGAAAAACTCAATTAAGTCAGATTACTATTTTCTTCTTTTAGTATAGATCTGAGATGAAACTGACATTAGGACAGCACTGAGAGAAAAAAAAACACTTATAAACACAAGATAATTACAAATCCATCTGCTTCATCACCATGGATAGCACCATGGATTTTATCAATACAAAGCACAGTTAGGCTCATGATATTTCAGACCCATCGGCATGTGCTATGGCCCTCCATGGTCTATGGGGGGCCATAGATTCTAACTTAAAACACAAACTCTTAGCCAGATAAAGGATCAACGAGTCGAGGAGACTAGACTAACATGCTCAACCAACCACTGCTCTGCCACTGCACTCTCTCTGCTACTATGGGATGGAGAGTGATGGCAATGTAACAAGGGGGATGCATTTTGGTCATTTTGCTAACAAGGGGGATGGCATACTCACCTCATCCCCCCTCAAATCGCCTACCGCATCTGTAAATGATCTAGTCTTTAAGTCCCCTCATTTTGTAATTACAGGGCTATTACTTACTAATGTTGAAGAAGTACCCTACTGTATTTTTCGGCCTTTTTTTTGTTACAGCACGTATCATAAATTATATACAGTATTTCAAATGCGGGATATCTAATAATGGAATAAAGCTGACAAGGTTCTCACCCCATCCCAGCAGGCTGAAGCCCCAGAGACATCGACGGCTGTGGCAGAAGGAGGAGAGCAGCAGGGAATTGAGGTAGAGCGCCTCCACCAGGAGCCAGAAAAAATTGGCCATTACACAGTATTGACAGAAGACCACAGAGGCTTTACAGGCAAACTGGACAGAAAAAAAAACAGTAGAGAAAAGAATGACAGAAAGAGAATTATAAGGAGGGATGAGTATGAGAGGTTAGTACAGCATGTGAGGAGAACAGTGCAAATACAAGAACAGGGATGTCTCCCTAGAGGAGAGTCTTAATACTAACAAGAACCTGAATGCTGTTATCTTACTGTAGAAAGGGTGCAGTGGTTAGTGTCCTCACTTGAGAACAGAGAAGCGTCCTTTATAAAGACAGCCACAGATTTCAGGATAAAAGTAATGAAGAGCTGGATGTGAATAAAGTTCCTGGCGCAACGCAGCCTCCTGTTGAGAAAACAGCCGACGAGCAAAATAAATATATACAAGTGAAAACATGCTGTTACAATCAATTGATTCACCTACAGGTCTACAGAAGAGGCAGGCAGCTGCTTGGGTGTGATAACAGGTTATTGCCTAAAAGATGGTGTTTGTGTGTATGTGTGTGTGTGTGTGTGTTTTCTAAAAGAGTAACCAAAAATGTAAATGAGCGAATGTGTTATCATTTCAAAGTGGTTTCATGACAAACACACCAGCGCACCAGCTGTTGAGAGAGAAAAAAAAAGAACATATTAATCAGGTTTATGTTGCTGCTAGTGCTTTTAAACCAGTGAACCAAAGAGTCTGGTGGGTGGATGTGAGAGAGACCCTTGACATCACATCAATCACATGCTAAGTGGGACGATGGTTCCAAAGGGAGTAGAGACCCGTTGTGTTCCTGTGTATTGGACCGAGTCTCATCTGATCATACCTGAAGAGCAGCAGGATCAGCACGGCAACGATCAGCACCACCAGAGAGATGCTGTAGCCCACGGTGTATATCAGCTTCACTGTGGCAAAGTGGTACTGCTCCGTCTGAAGGCAAGATAAGAAAGACAATTTGGTCTAAAAGCACATCGCGCTCTAATATCAGAGCTTTTCAAAATGCTGTCGGGCTTAAAAAAGAAATATATATACATATATATATATATATATATATAATGTCTCAAAGTGAGACATCATCTGTACAGAAGAGATGACTGTTGAATAACTGCATGAAAGTGTTCAATATTTCAAGTCTGAGTCTAATTGCAGTAAGATTGAACTAAGCACTATTGGATTGACCCAAAAAAGTACACTAAAGGGTTATTTAGAATTATCCTCTAAAAGCACTTTTAGCTTGATTCTCTCTTTGAGAAACACAGAATCGACGGCATTTAAAATGCTTACGTGCCCGGACTAGTGGCACAGTAGAGTGTCTGCCCCGAGACTGGGAGGTTGCGGGTTCAATCCCCGGCCAGGTCATACCAAAGACTGTAACAATGGTACCCCCTGCTTGGGGGGTTTAATCACCCAATGACGCCCACCACTCCCTCAGGGGATGGGTGAAAAGCAGACAACAAATTTCACATCCTTGGGATGTGATGATCATAGTCAGATTCGTGATTTAATAGGTTTTCTTTATATGGGCAGCAGTTTCACTTATGGTATAGTTTTCTTTCTGTTTTTACTTTACTACTCTTTTTTTTCCATGTTCTTATATATTTTTGTTCACTATTGATTGTTTGCTTGTTCTTCTCACCTCAGGAATATCATCATCCACGCTGCAGGCGATG
This sequence comes from Lepturacanthus savala, assembly GCA_030544235.1. Lineage (NCBI taxonomy): Eukaryota > Metazoa > Chordata > Actinopteri > Scombriformes > Trichiuridae > Lepturacanthus > Lepturacanthus savala. The sequence goes on from CM060481.1 coordinate 16,892,650, forward strand.
TGGTACGGCGGGAAGGGCCCCGACCAACCTCTGTTGGTGCAGTTGAGACTTACTGACCCTACGGAGAAAAGTCAAGAGGTGGAGGATGACACAGTGATGAAGACATTTGGTTTTTTAAATCTATAACTCATCAATAGAAATGTATTCAGGTGAAATGTTTGGTGTTTAGCCATGCTAGCGATGTGGCGATACAAATGCTCTTTCAACCTAATAATACTGTATGTTAGTGTTTTTTGGTTTATGACCAACTTTATGTGAGACAAAACCTTCCCATGAGCCTCAGCTGTAGCCAACTTTGTGTTTAGCGCTATCTAGTAAATATTGAGTGTAAACATAATAAACTAACATGGAGAACATAGTTAACATTACGTAGCCTGATAGCATTGCAATTGTGAGCATGTTAGCATGCTGATGTTAGCATAGTTCAAAGCACTACTAAACATTTTGCAAATAGCTCAGTGATTAAAACAGGTGAAAATATTGACCACGGCAGTTTCACATTAAAAATCTGTGCTTCTCTGACACTGATCGGTGCTGCTATCTAATGCTAATGCTAATGTTTGCTCAACTTGTTGCTTTTGATATCTTAAGATCCAGAAGACTCAAATTTCTCAGGATAGTAACAAAAACAACCAAAATGTAAAAAAAAAAAAAAAAGCTTTGTATGGACAACAACAACACTGACACGTGCAAGATGGACATCTAGGCCTTAAATTAAACAAAAAAAATTAACATTTTAATTATGAATTTCCCTAGATTTGGAAATTATTGAACATTTGGGATAATGAAGGTACACACTCAACGAAATATTTAACATAGGTTTAGTCATATTTTCAGACATTTCAATTACAGAAAATTTGTTTTGAGTACAGCCTCACAAAGGGCTGTAGACGCGTATTGTTCAGACATTACTTAATTACTGTGTAACACATAATGCCAAGGTAGCTCTTGTTTTGTAGAACACTTTAATGGATTTCACTATCTGCTTACACTCACAAAGCTACTAATTTACATGTTAATATAAAACTAATTTGGTTTCAGTCTCTTGGGACTATCTGGTAAGCCAGAGCACTGAGAGCCAGCGTCAGTAATCCTCAATACATCGCTTAATAAGTAATAACTAATTGACTAAATGAATAAATAAACCCTCATATGAGATCATCAGGATTAAACCGCAGTTTGCTTTCAAACAACTGCGGTGACAAATCAGCTTAAATGTGGATCCGCTACCGGTGAACCCGCCGCTTTCATCATTATGTTGAGCCCTCTCGCCACCACTCTCACCGTGTGATTATAGTCACCTGTGGTGTTTTTGAAGAGGGAGAAAACTGCAGGACAAGCTTTGTGAACCGTTTCCCCAACAACAGCGTGAGGCCAGCACAAGACTGCATCCCAGAATGGCCGACAGCCTATGTGTAGGAGGAAGGAGAGAAAAGAAGGTTAGGAACAATAGGAAGGTGTCACAGAGGTGAATCAGGTGATAGATTGCTTTCTGACAGCGTCTACAAATGTACTTATGGAGGTACAGTATAGAGGTCAATGGACTGTGTAATGCACAACACATCCAACAACATCCTACAAATCCATAGCGTCCAGCTCTGTGTAAATTGTATTATGACAAGAAGGAGGAATTACTTTTATCTAGAGATAGATTACATATCCTACATAAATCCTTATGTAACTATGCTGAATGGTCTCCTCTACAGACACAATGCAGTGATAGATCACCCGGTGTGTTTTCGTTCTGCAGTTAGGACGCTGTCAAGCACCTGCCTCTGACAGCCGATGGTTCTTTGTGAAGCAATTACTCCAGCTTCGACTTAATATGAACGTTTGTGGTACAGTTCGTGTCACAACTGGAGCCTTGCTTGAATTTAAACGAGCCACTAACTGCGGATCGATCAGGAAACGGGGAAGCGCACCTTCTGCACTGGTGTTGCCCTGCTCCGCGATGTACTGGAGGCAGTGACGCTCCTCTTTCTCCAGCTGGAATATGTACTCGCACTCAGGGTGCTGGCTCGATAACGCCTAGAGGTAAGAAAGCAGGGGACAGCAGAAGGAAGGGATGGGCTTCATGCAGACATTCACACAGGACACTGTGTGACCACTCGGCCTGTAATTACATGTAGAAGGAGCATTTCACATGTAGAAAACAATTACGTGTCAGTTTATAAGCCGTATTGCAGATGAAATGCTGCAAAAACCAACACACAAACACATAAAACAAATAAAATATAAACGTGAAAAATGGTGCAATCACAGAAACGAAGCAGAAGCAAAGACTTACAAACAAAAGGAGAGTGAAAAGTTACATTTTCCTTTATATACTTATTAAACACTTGGCCATCATCTTTTACAATATCATAGAAGTGCACCATTGTTACGTTGCTAATGTTGGTGTATTGTAATTTAAGCATAGTTCTCACTCTGCAACGCTGTCTCCTCTTTTTTAGCCTCATAGCATAACTGTCTAAGTCATATTTCAATGTTTTTGGAAAACAAAAAAACAATCTTTCAGAAATCACATTGGTATTTATTATTATTTTATTGATAGTTTAACAGTATATTCAAACAGATGTAAGAATAAATATGCAAAGAGAAATACAACCATCATAAATTGTCTAATAAATAAAAAATGACTTTGGCAGAATTGTGCCTTGACTTAGGCAATTTTGTCATAAATGCAAACTATATTTCTCAATCCTGGAAGAAAAAAAGGTCATTTTAAGTTTAAACATACAGTTCATAATCCCTTTGATTGACAGAAATTACATTTAGTGTCTAGAAAACTGAAGATATATAGCTGCTTCTTCCTCTCTGCCATTTTGCTTAAATCAAACTGCCTATAAGTCAATTGAATGACTTAGACAAATAGTGTTATTGGATTCTAATGAATGTTGTTATTGGCCAATGACATAGGCAGAAAGACAAATATCGCAATTTGGCCAAAAAATGACTTAGGCAATTATGCTATGAGGCTAACGATATTGGACACTTAATTTTAGGTGGTCAGAGTGATGACAAGCTGAGTGCAGACTGAGGACAGGCTGGGGAGATGGCGGGGAAAGAGAAAAGGGAGCAAATGTGAAGAAAAGTGAGTGAATTTGCAGCGTTTTGAGGTTTTGTGTGTTTTTTGAGTCTTTGCTTCTGCTTCATTTCTGTGATTGCAACATATTTCTCCTCAAGTATTTTTTTTGTGTGTGTGTTTTATGTGTGTGAGTTTTTAGTTTTGCATTATTTCTGTGTTTGCGACGTCCTTTGCCCCCGTTGACCGTACCTTATGGCTTTTTTTATTTTACTGCCAGCATGAAATGCAAAAACAATTACTCTTTGCTGGCATTTAGAAAAATACACAGAGGGCAACATTTATTAAATGAGTTTGTCACAAACAATTCAGTCCTGGCCTCCCAACGACTTTGCAACTTTCCCCAGTGACATCTTTCCGTTTCCTGATGCATGTCAAATACAAATACAATAGTCATATTTGCGTTTTGGTTTCCGCCTGACATTCATACTGCAACAAACCATCTTGTTTCTGAGAGAGCTAAAGGACAGATGTGGGGTAGAGGTTGAAGGGTAAACAACTGGGGCCGAGGGTAAATGGAAAGCGGACAGACAGCGGAGACATATTGACTCTGCGGTGATTGAATTTGTCTGCGAGTGTGTGTTCGAGGTCATTGTCATTATCTCCCACTCTTAATCTGCACCGGTGAACATTTGCTGTATATAGCGATGACATAAAAGGTTAGGAGGCCGTACGCCGAATTCTGCGGAAAATGCGCGTTAGCCATGAATAATTTGGGTGTTTTTGAACCTTTCGGCTAATGGCCTCCACCAGATGTTGTTGACGGTGAGAGCGGCGGAGGAGTGATTGGTTTGAATGTGAGCTGTGTTCACGTCGCACCGTGAAGCATTTTGCATTCGCAGGTATCGAGGTAGCACGGGTCGTTCGGTCTTAACTTCTTCTATTCACGTCTGACTGTTTTTTCCCCTGTTATATTTCATTTGACTGTGAAACACTATGTGAGAGATGCTAAATAAACGATGCTTAATACGAACAGAACGCCTGCGTTTGGCAGAACGGGTCAGGATAAGAAGAAGAAAAATGGGCCAAAGTAAAAAGCTGTCATGGCTTGAGAGTATATGATGCAAATTTTTTGGTTTGGCCACAGTTATCACCTTCTCTCATACCTTCTGATGACAGCTGGAAATGTCAAAACCAAAGCTGAGCATCTACACAAGTGTTCAAGTATTAAACCTAAAAAGATTTGGTAACATTTTTCTGTAGGTCTAGTCTATAATGCATTATGAGCACATTCATAAGACATTATTATGCAGCATAATTTATAGCGGAAATAAATTTGACATTGTGAACCGTGTCTGTTTCTCATTACATTTTGAGCAGGTAGTTTACTTTTTTTCTTTTTAGAGCTTTTCTTGCCTAAGGCAGCTTGGTGCAGCCAAAAATTACACTATGGTGTGTATGATATTTAAAATATGTCAACTAGTAGACACAATATAAAGCCAACTTTATTTAAAACATTCTATAAAACCCATCTCTAGAAGTAGGTGGAGTATCATGTAAATTCCACTGCTAGTGTACATATACTCACAAGAAACTGAATAACTTCGTCTTAGACATTCTTTTATTTAAATAAAGAAATTTCACATTCAAAATACTACTACTACTAATAATAATAGATTCCGAAGGAGTATGTTACACCAGTCTAATAATAATAATAAATATATATATATATATATATATATATATATATATATATACACACACTATAATCGTTTCAATTTTATTGTCATCACAGGAAAATGCTAGTTAACAGATTGCAAATAATCATTAAACTGTAGTATAATATATATAATATCACTTTAGAGAAAATGGAGCTTACCAGAAACCAAAATAAAATAAATACATTTACCATGATAACACCTGCTGAATAAATCTAATATTTTCACATTTATCTGAGGAAGGTAAGGTGGAGTAGTTACATTATTATGTTTCCATAACAGCTTAAGCCCTTCCATACCAGAAACTGATGCTAAAACTAAAGTGTTAGTTTGACCATATCTTTATTGTAACATTATCTTTGTTGTGTTTTTTCTCCTCTTTTCTGTTTTTCCTCCGCTGGGCACCAGGCAGTTTGGGACGTTTTGACATGTTTTGGAGCTCGTCGATGCATCATGAAACGACGTAAAGTAGCAGGTAAAGTCTGACTAAGAGGAGGGGGAAGGGGGCATCTTACCAAAGCGACTAATCAGTATTATTACTAATACTATAGGCTTTGCTATACAGTTAAAATAACACATAATACCAACTATTTTTAAGAATAGTGTGGAAGTTATATAACTATTTTCTTCCCCCATTTCTGGTGCCCCCTGGATGGACAGCACCCCCCAGCATTTAGAGCAGGCCCTGCATGTTTGGTTTGAATGAGAGTTATTCTTCTTCTCTTATATATGTGGATGTACTGTGACAGTGTTTTTCCTGATGTCTTTTCTTTAATGTTAAATCTGATGGAATATCTAAACGACATGTTTAACAAACTTAATTCATTCATAATTACATTTTAATGATGCTGTTATTTACTTGAAAAGAACCATAACAGCTACTAGACCTTGCCACAAAAGAAGAAAAATATACTAACATCACAGGTGTGTGTGTGTGTGTGTGTTTGCTTGTTACGAAAAGAAATCAGAGTGGGGGACATGCAGACAAAAGCAAGACAAATGTCGGAGGAGGAGGAGGAGGCGGAGAAGGAGCCACTTATGAGCTGACATGTAGTCATGATGCTGCTCCATTTCCAAAATGACTCCAAATGTTGGAAAAGGTTCTGTGTTCTGTTTTCCCCCCCTGCGTCATTTGCATGCTGCTATTTTGAGTCTCTCCTGTGAAGTTGATAGATGCACAGTCAATAAAACACTGTTTGAGGACAACACAACAGGTCGCACAGGCTCCGTAAAGTCATCCGTATCAATGACAGGCACGTCGCGACGCCTTTTGTCCTCAACTCGGTTCGGTTTTCTCTTCTCTTCTTGAAGACCGGCGGGAAAAACGGGTCTCTTTGTTGAAAGGAACCAAACTCTTAATGAAGAGGAGCTTCAAAGGAGAAATTCCCCCGGGACGACAGACGCTCCCCACGGAGAACTCCGGAAGTCCCCGCTCGGAATAGGATGCAACGTTTGCGTCTTATAAACATTTCCGTTAACAAAGAAGGAGGCATCAGGCCGCATGAAATGATGTGACTGAGGTGCAATTTTTCTTCTCCGGGTCGAGGTGGGGGTCACGGTGTCCGTCCAGACACTTTTTTTTTGTATCTTAAAGTAAAATTAGGTGACAAAGGGGATTGGGTTAAAACAGGAGCAACGTTTTCTAAGATTATGATTATTTTTAAGTTTTATCAGGCTGAACAAAAGCAAAAAGTAAAAATATCACACTCAAAGAGTCATTGTAGAGTCACTAGTTAACACTAGTAGTGTTAAAATGAACCCCGAACAATGTGGCGCATCCAACAATAGAATATACTGAATTTGAATATACACAACCATGGATAAAAAATGTTCCGGAAGGAAACTCATCCTTTCCCCTTTTGCTCCCCTCTTATTTTTTTGTTTCATTTCACTTTACAGCATCTCACATTCGCTCGAAGCTGCATTCTCAGAAACAAGCCGGAGGCTGCGTACGTGCAAAAATCACAAACCACTTTAGTAACTACGCCAAAAGCACTTAGAGAATGCACAACAAACAGGGAGCGCTCATCGGAATCGAACACAATCTTTGTGTTGGACTGAAAAAAAAAAAAAAATGGCCCCCTTCCCCACTCCCCCCGAGATGGCAAATCGCTCCCCGTCCTCTTTGTTCCTAATGCAATGCTAATAATCTAATGAGGGGTGCTATTGTGCAATTTACTCAGCAATTACCCCTTTTCCTGCTCGGAGGCATGGAGAGGGATGCGTGGCATCGCGGTTCACTTTGCCTCCTGCAGAGACACTGAATTCAGGCGATTCAGTCTGCAGTAAGTAATGACACGTATGCGCCTACACTGCTCTCTCTCTGGTAAAAGTGCAGCTGTGTAGCCTAAATTCATCGTTTAAGCATTGAGTCATCGCTGCCGAAGTAAGGGCATCGATTCTATATTTAACGAATGCACTGCACGAAATGCATGAGATGAACAACACACTCGGTGTCACTTTATGTTACTGTATGTGGGTCATGTATCCATGTTTATATGCGAGGTGATGCTGTGAAGTGATTTTCTTCAACATCAGAGTGGCATTTCCCTCGAGGAAAGACAAGCTCAGCTTTGGGTTTTTTTTTGGGGGGGGGGGTTTGGGACCATACCACTCATGTAGAGTGGAACGGTCTCCTGCATAGGGTAAAGTCTGGATAAAATGAGCCATGAAACTAAATGTGCAGCCAGTGGCCCCTTCATACTGATCGGGCACTGCACACAGTCTGCTGTTAAAAAAAAAAAAGAAAAAAAAAATGTCCTTGTGGAACCCATTATCCACTAACTACCCAAAAAGGGGCCATCAGATTACGCTCACTTTGCAGATGTTGCGTTCTGTTTCCAACAGCGGATGAGGTTCACTTTAACGCCGCTGCTATTGCACTATGGCACATTGTGAAAATGCAGAATATGTTCAGAACACAGGCGCAGTCGGTGTCTGAAGTTATGATTACTGCAGAGATTAAGCAGTACATCATTTAGGGAAATTTGTTGGTTTGCTGAGAGTTAGACAAGAAGATTGATGCTACTTAATATGTCTGTATACGGCTCAGTTTCAAGCTGGTCAGCTATGAAATGTGAGTTTTTTTTTACTGTGTTAGAACAGTAACGTTACTATAAACAATTATTACAATAGATTGCTTTATATATATATATATATATATAGTACAGGCCAAAAGTTTGGAGTTTAGTTTCTCATTCAATGTGTTTTCTTTATTTTCATGACTATTTATACTGTAGATTCTCACTGAAGGCATCAAAACTATGGATGAACACATGTTTATGGTGTTATGTACTTAACAAAAAAAGGTGAAATAACTGAAAACATGTTTTATATCTAGTTTCTTCAAAATAGCCTCCATTTGCTCTGGTTGATAAAGCAAGAAATTCCACTAATTAACACTGATTTCAGGGGACTACGTGAAATGGTAGTTCATTAATCGTTTCATTAATTCGTTAATCAGAGCAAATCACAGTTTTCAGTTATTTTACCTTTTATGTTAATTTGTTAAGTACATAACACCATAAACATGTTCATTCATAGTTTTGATGCCTTCAGTGAGAATCAATAAAGTAAATGGTCACACAAATCTTTGTGTGTGTATATATATATATATATATATATATATATATATATATATATATATATATACACACAAATATATACAAAATAAATCACAGTAGTTGATGTATTACGAATTACTGAAGTAATTTACAGTAATCAAATAGTTGCTGAATTATAATACAGTTAATCATCCAATACTGTAAATACAACAGAATTTAATTGATTTTTTATTTCACAGTGAAGACACAATACTGTAAAAAGATGCACAGCACTTCTACAGTAAAAAATATTTAGTTAGTATAATAATAATATAATAGTTAGTTACTGCAAATTTTAGCGTTACAGTTTTAGAGTGTAGCTTAGCATAAAGTCTAAAACCAGTGGGAGACAGTGGCTCTTTCCAAAGGACGTGTAATTAACATATAGGCAAGAAAGTGCATTCACATATTTCCCAAAATGTCAAAGTTTTTTTAACGTAATTGGAACAAGATCACATGAGTAGACCAGCTGACAACTTGAGTAAAATTAAGTTTGTTCATAACAATAAGATGTAGGCGTTATTATTGTTTTTCATCTTTCTTTTTTTTGGTTGTTTTATGTGTGTGTTTATATAGTAAAATACTGTCTATTTGTGTGTTCTTATGGACCCCAGTAGGTCATTATAATTCTCCGCAGTCCTGAGCAGTGAAAGAGAATTGAATAAAGTGGAGCGCGGTGATGGGTGTCCGCCCTGTTCCATTATGCTGCTGCTACACACACACATCATTATTTCCACCTGTTTCCATCTCATGTGTCTTTTCCACTGTGCAAATTTGTGAAGTGTATGCAATTAGACCCATATAAAGCTATTGATTAAAAGACAGCTGTTATGAGTGTCAGCATGTGACAGTTCACAGTTGATATGCCAAAACAAATTGTAAATTATAGTTTGGATAGTAAATTATGAGTGTGTGTGTGTTTGTGTGAGTGTGTGTGCATGATGGAAGAGATTCCGATGTTTATGGTTTGAAATAAATAATAATAAATCTAACAGTTCTTATGATAATATCTCAGCTTGTGGACACATTTTCCACTAACACACACACACACACACACACACACTAACACACACACACACACACACACACTAACACACACACACACACACACACACACACACACACACACACACACACACACACACACACACACACACACACACACACAATATGAATAGCTGGGTACAATGTATTGATAGATAATAGTCACAGATAATATTATTAACAGAATAGATGAACTTGTTGAATATATATTTAATATGCTGATTTGATAAGTTAATCTACTTTTGTGTCTAAAAGGTCAGAAAACAGTATTTAAAAAAAAGTCCATGATCACAATTTCCAATAACACAATCTATTCAAAGATCTAATTTTCCCTAACCCTCTAACCCTAACAGTCCATACCGCTTTCAATTAAAATCGAACACGATTGTCCCATTATTCAAATTGCTATCAATTATCAAAAGGATGTCTGTTAATCGATTAATCAATTAACCTTTCGCTTTCACCAAACATGACATTAATCATCACGTCCATCAGACTTTGTATAGGATAATGTTGCATAAGATCCTCCGTCTTCATTTGTCGCGTTCACGATCAATCGATACTGATCAATGTTTTAAACCAAGGGATCATTCCGGTGTCTTTTACGATGCAACACACACACACACACACACACACACACACACACACACACACACACACACACACACACACACACACACACACACACACACACACACACACACATTCGGTGGATCAGCTGTTCGCAGCATGGAAGTATTTCAATTAAAGCTATTGCAAACTCAGCAGAATTAAAGTAAATTACTTCTGTGCCCCGGAAAAGTAGAATTTGTACAATAAGACGTGCGTTTATCCGTCGGAAATTGTCGTTCAGCAAAGCAAACTTACACCGAAAGTCTGTGCATTTGCAAAAGAAAAGCCAAGGATCTATTCCCCCCCTTCTCTCTCTCTCTCTCTTTCTCACTGATGAAGTTGAAGTGAACTACTCACAGTAGGAGCCAGACACAGAGTGAGGAGCATCCCTCTCATCTGGAGACACAGCATGTTGTCGCTTCCCTTCGTCCGACGCGTCGCGTTTATTGAGTGAGATCAACCGCAGCCGCAGGGAGGGAGGACGCTGCTGCGGCTCCGCGCAGGTGAAGCCACTTTAATAAATCCTCCTGTCAAGCTGCCACAGTACAAATATGGCAATTCCGGTGTTGAAAAGTCCAGAATAAAAGCCTGAAGTCGACAGTCAGGAATAGATCTGCAAGGCAAGTTTATTTGTATAGAAGATTTCAACAGCAAGGTAAACAAAATAGCCTAAAATAGTCTATTATTTATTTTGATTATAGACTATTTTTAATTTTTTTTTCTTGTGTCAGTCTTGGAGCCCAGGAAGAATAGCTGGGTGCCGAGGAGCCATCTGCTAATGCAGTCGTTATGACTATAGTAGACACATTTTCAATTATAATTAGTGTATCTTAAGTTAAATAAAACATCACAGATGTGTCCAGGGTCCTAGTTGTGCATCAAGGCATTTCCAAGTTGGACTTTACATTGTGTGAGTAGGACTCAGTTAGTCAGTTACATACAAGCTTGTTTCCGTTTATACATTTTTGATCATTTTAAAATGAAAAAAAACTGAGATTTAATGTTATTGAGACACTTGCCTGATTCATATTTGCCCGCTTGCATGTTAAGAGTGATAAAAAAGTTTTAAATATCCCTTTAAGATACATTTAGAGCAGATAAACATGTGTGATTAATTGGAAAGTAGCTCAATTTATGCGTTAATAATGATTTTTGATTTTGCTGTCAAATTGCACCAGGATTGTAATTTAAAAATTGCTCTAATCCTAAACCCCTGACCCTCCTAGGAGGTTGTTTTCCTTGCCTGAAACTGAAATGACGCCACCGTGCTAAATGGTTCCTAATGAACAAATCAATGCAAAAAAAAGAATAGTGAAATAGTATAAAGTCTCTATCACGCTTTTATTTTGAAGGCAGCCTAGTTTGGACTGTGAGCAGGTGTTTGGTCCCTCACACTATGGTTTTAGCTGAGATGTTTCAAAATCCTCCTCCTGTTTCCCTGCATCTGACTGTCGGCAAATACCTGTACACTTTTCTTTCTCTTGTAAATATCTGTACATAACTTGCTTACTTATAGTTTATATGTCTGTTATGTTGATTTATTCATTTTAACCTTATTATTATAATTATTATTATGGCATTCATGTGTAGTAACGTGTATATGTTAGTGTGGAAATTGTTTCACACTGTGCACATGACAATAGAGAATACATTCACTTTAAGATGTTTGGCTCTGATCAATGAGGCTTAAAGAAACTTTCCTCCTGCAGCATGTGAAGTATAAAAATAGCCTTCTAGCTTCAAACTCAGCACATACTGTTGATCATTCATCACGGCCACACTCAAACATACAATAAGCAGAACGGACTTGGCTGCCTGTGATTTTCTAAAAATAGAACCGACATAAGAATGTAGCATGTTCTTTTCAACAGTGGACAGAAGAACTAATTTATATAGTTGATATTATAAAGACTTATTGTCATCTGTAAAGATTTTCCCCTTCAGCTCAAACCTCTCATGTCAATTTGGACCGAAGAAATATATGTTTATCTGTTGTGATGTTCCCAGCTGTCAAACACTAAACCAGCCGCAGATCAGTGAATGTCGGAGGCATCATCACTCTCACATGTTTAATCATGATTTCTGGGTGCTTGACAGGTCTATTACTTGTTACACTGAGAGCTTGTAGGCATGATTCATGCACATTTTACTCTCCCCAAAAGTATCCATCAAAGAGAGAAACCAAAAACAAAAAGACCTGTCTGTCCCTGCGTACAATCTGTATTTTGTAACTATTTAAAAAAAAAATCACCATAAATGCAGCTCTATGTGAGACTTTGAAATATAAAAGATATTTCAAAAATATAAGAGATCTGACTGTGAAACAGACAGATCCGGTTGTGAAACTGACAGATCTCTAGAAAAGCAGCATCAGGATTAGCCCTTGCTTTGTTAGGTAGTGTACAGTTATGCCTGAAAGTGATCAAGGTCATTTTTTTCATTGCTTTTCAATAAAAAAAATACAAATAAGAAAAAATACAAAAAAAAAAAAACAGCACACAATATTAAAACCAATTTCAGCACAAGAAAAGCCAAGGATTTCTTTTGACATATGACAAAGATTCATTCCAGAGATTCAATTGAAATTCAAACTAAAAAAGAAACCATTTTTATCCTTATGTAACAGAAATACATGACATTGTGCATATTGTGATTAAAATGTCTGTCTCACTGGAGTTACTTTTTTTTTTAAATAAAATAGAATTATTTATAGCAGGTGTCATATTCTGTGTGTTTAACAAGAAGTAAACGGTTAAAATCAAACTAATCCCTGGCAGTTGGTGTTAAGAGGCACTTTGAAAGCACAGTAGCTCATAACCTGACAGTCTGTGATACACTTGAACTGAATGTCAGTGTAATGACACAGTAGGCCTGTGTGAGCACAGGTCTCCTTGCATAGGAATTAAGATGGCAGTATTTCTTCTCCTTTGTTACTTTTCCAAAAAAAAAAAAACACACAAAATGAGGCTATGCTACCACTGGAGGACACTTCTATGCCCCACTCCTGAGATTTGCCCAAAGTGCTTATGCTTTGTTAAACAGAAAACTGTCTTTTTTTCCAGGCCAGTTACTGCTTTGTTTCCTTCCTGCGCCGGCAGAGCAAACATAGTGTTCAGACAAGTCAACACAAGAGTGCGCCCCTCTCTGCTCTTTCTTTTAGGGCCTATTGATTCAAATGATTGCACGGAACATTTAAAACTGTAATTTTGTAAAGGTGTAAAAACACATTTTAACAACATCTTTCCTAGAGCTTTGTAACCCACTTTTGTAGATACATTTTTGCCATATATATATATCGTATTTCATACTGCTGGTGTTACCACAATGGTCTCTAACATGAACAGCATACTTTGGAAGAGAGAGGCCAAACCAAACAGAGCAGCAGAAATTATAGAAAGAAATAACAAAATTATACTATTGTATCTGAACAACATACTAATATAAACCTAGCCACACTAAAAGTACATTACTTGGTGCATATATGGGAAAAAGAATTGATAAAACTTGTATAAAGTGTTCTTTGTACCCATTTTATGTGGTTGATGACACTTCATTTAGGCTATACTTAAAGCAGAGCAAACCTCAAAACATTAACCATAAAGTTAAATAATATAGAACATTTTGGAAAACATAAAACATAAAATATTCGGGTATCAACGGGTTCTTCGCAAAATAAAGGAACTAAAAATAAAAACTAATTAGAAACAGCCTCCTAGGCAGATTATATAATCTCCCCTTAGCTGCCACAGGGACGTCATGGTGAAGTCTCTGTGACGCTACATTTTCCGGCTTCATGGAAAGTCGCTTCCATCATAGATGATGGGTTTCTCCATCGTCAGGTGGTAGAAGACCTTTTTGGAGATAAACCTGTCGGAAGAGGGTTTCTGATCAAAGGGCAGCAATCTGATTAACTGGAACGAGAGGCTGAGGCACAACAGTAAGTTGGTGTGAAGGTCAAACGCACACACACATGCAGCAGCAGCAATTATGAATTATGAGGAAGTGTTGAACCATTTCTCAGATTCAAAAGAGGGGGAAACAGTTGCCAGACAGTGACGCTGGGTGTCAGGACTTCCCTACCGTGAGAAGGAGTTGTCAAAAATGAGCGTGTAGAAGCCGGGGTGTCGGACTTTCAGCTGTCCCTGAATTGTCTCTTTATGAGAATTGCAGCGAGTCAAAGGAATCAGGACCTGCGAGAAAAAACGGACACACGGTCAAATTCAGACGGAAGTCTTCAAATCGACAGTTAATCCATAATAATAGTAGGAGCATATATAACCTTGACCATATTAGTTGGCAAATCGAACACACTTTGAAGAACATTTCAAAGAAAACTCATTTAGAACCCCTGACACTGTACAGGATGTGTATCTTGACCTGCTGAGCGACGCTGGTAATCTGCAGTGGTTTTTCCTCGGTCTGGGACGTTTGAATGATCCAACAAACAGCCCAGCTCTGATGCACCAGGGTCAAACCATTGTGTCTAGTGATTACTTTTTAAAAGATCCATCTGTGAGTTTTGAAGTGGTTGCGATGAAAAAGCGTTGATGACGTACTTTAAAATAATGACACACGATTGCCTTTGGATTTTCTGTACATTTCCAGTGAAAAAGGTACAAGGGCTGAGCAATGCATAGCAAGGGGACAGGATTTGAAGAGATATATAAATGTTTCTGGCGTTCACTAACTGGCAATAGAGAAACGTAGTATACATAACAAAGACTCTGTATTAATAAAGTTATTTGGAACCCTTCAGGTTCAAAGCAACTGTCCGCTCAGTGAAACATTACGCACCGACATACACACACTGAGTACATCTACCTTTGACTGTTCCGCTTGTGAGTCAGTGGATTCCCGATAAACAACGCTAAACGAGATGCTTTTGGGCTCTGAGGAAAACATCCAGCTGATGGTTGGCCCACTGTCACCCACGGCAACAGTTATGACGCTGTAGCAGCTGGACTTGATGAAGAGTTCCCTGGAACCATCCCCAAACTGGGAAATGTCGTCAATGCTGAGCGGGACAGCCATCCTGAACAGAGAACAAGTTAATTAACAATGTTAATTTATTATATTTCATTAGTGTTGATCCATCGACGACACACACACACACACACACACACACACACACACACACACACACACACACACACATATATACAAGTGAACCAGTGTCATGACTCACGTGATTTCTCCTGATTTGAGAAGGTTGACCTCTGAATCCTGAACAGTGGGAACATGCTCTTCGGCGTCATCAGGGGTCATGTCACCTATGCCTCTGCAAAAATTCATCACAATAATAAAGAATAATTTAACTTTTTCAATATAGAATAACTGAATTCATTCAGAATCATGACTGTGCCCTTTTAGTGCATTATATGTGTATTTATCTGCAGTCTGTGTTTCACATATATCTTAAAGACCATATCAGTTTGATAATGTCTTGGTCACTTCAGCATCCACTTACTACTCTAGTTTTTTTTCTTTCTTTTTCTGATGCTTTAAACTATATCTTACCGGCCAGTGAAGTTTGCTCAGTTGTCATGGAGATGGTGAAATTGTCATTACAAAGTGTCATCAAGAGGAGCTATTGAAAAAGCGAGCACATGGCCCCTGAGTTCAAGTTATCTTCAAAAACTACTATCTCCGAGATCAAGAATGGACCATAGCAGGGTTTTCATTGTACATTATCTGTTGCATTACTCCTATAGACCATTGTCTATAGCAGACATAGAATTTTTTGTGTGATGAATAGATATTTTGCCGATTCATGCAGCCAGTGCTTCCACTTTCTGTCTCACCATGAAAATCTATTTACAGCTATGTGACTAAAATCTGATTTAAGACTTTGACACTGATTGCATGCTGATATATATTATAACTCAGACTAATATATCTCCCACAGGGGTGCATTGAAGTGGAGAGTGTCAGCACTGGGAGCTGGCCACCAAACAGCAGAATTGCTCATGGTAGAGACCTCTGATTTTATTATTTTATGGCCTGTATATTTACTCTCAGTGTATCCTCTACTCTAGCTTTGATTTTACAAACAGCTTGGAAACAAATTTGCCAGCAAACATTAATAATTCCAAAAAAAAACAATGATTTAGTTTAGAAAACCTCTGTAATAATACGGTGTGATAAATATACTCAGATATGCTAAACACTGTAGAGTATGGCGCTTTAAATAGGAATCATGCCGTTGTGTACATTGTCTATTTTGAGTGTATATGATATAGGGAACCTGCTTTTCCATAAATCTGGTGTTTCTGCAAATGAACATATGATAATAACAATAATAATAATAACAATAAACTTTATTTATAAAGCATGTTTCTTAACAATGTTACAAAATGCTTTACAAAGAGGAAATAAAACCAGGCAAGGCAGATAAATAAATAATCGTATTGTGTGTTTCCACCTTGGGTACCATGAACCTGAAGCACTTCTCCCTTCTTGTAATTCTTTTGCCTGTCAATGAAAACAAGAGAAAGTACTTCCCTAATTACTGTTTCACATCGTGGTGTTTAAAACAAAGAAAACAAACAATGTTTATGTTTATTTTGTAAGAGCAGTAGTGGAATGTTCACAGCAGATTTGTCTAAAATGAATGTCACCAATGATTTACTGGTAGTAACACCACGTTATGATCATTTTTTTGTGCTTTTTTAAACACCCAGCACGAGTACACTGAGTATGAATTTGCTTCAAACTGGTAGTATCTGGGGGCGACACGGTGACGCAGGGGTTAGCGCTGTTGCCTCACAGCAAGAAGATCACAGGTTCCTGGGACCTTTCTGTGTGGAGTTTGCATGTTCTCCCTGTGTCTGCGTGGGTTTTCACCGGGTACTCCGGCTTCCTCCCACAGTCCAAAAACATGCTGAGGTTAATTGGTGACTCTAAATTGCCCGTAGGTGTGAGTGTATGAGTGAATGGTGTGTGTGCCCCATGATTGGCTGGCGGCCATCTGGGGTGTATCCCTGCCTCTCGCCGTAATGCACTGGGATTGGCTCCAGCAGACCCCTGTGACCCTAATGAGGAATAAGCAGGTATAGAAAATGACTGACTGACTGACTAGTAGTATCTGGTGATTAATATAAATTAGCAATAATAGCCTGGGCATTTATTTTGTTTCGATCACTTAACACATCAGGCGTTTATTTGAAGCTAGGCAGCAATTTAGGACAGGCGATTAATTCCTCCCTGACAAAAGTTTTGCTCAGCAAAACTGGAAAAATATGTTAATTTACTCAGTTTCTTTTATTAAACAAACATGACTAATGTATAACTTACATTTTTCAAAAGTAAGGTTACAGTAGTTAAATGTCTCATGGCTGCTTCTCCCGAGTTTTCCTCTTCATATTTTACCACAGAAAGTTTGAATTTCATGTTGTATTTTAAATTTTTTTTCTTTGCACTGGAGCCATGGCAATGGACAATTAAGCAATATTACCCCAGAGCTTGTTCTTTAATGTGATTTGAGCATGATAATGATCCAAGGTGCTTGCGAAAAAAATGGCGAAGAAGAAAAACGTGTAGCATCAGTAGTCATGTTTTCTTCCTTCATTTATTCATTTATTTTTTAAATTAATTAGACTCAGCGTTTATTTGGAACCAGTAGTTATATGTTTACGCACCCAATGTTTAAAAACGACCCGGTGGTTAATTTAACTTGGCTATTATTTTGTAATTTGGTAGCCAACGTTACACCAGTGCAGTTTGTGAATGTAGGGTATGAAGTTGTCACTCTTGGAGCATATATTATATCATAATATTATAGTATACTTAATTACAGAAGCCCGATGGAGGTGTGAGTGTAATTTGTGACTAATTAATTTTATTTATGTAGTTCTGCAGTATCAGGACCTCAGTACGAAGCTGCTGGTATATGTTGTGTTTTATGTATGTTGCTTTGACTCATAAACCAACCACCTGAACCAGGGCTCATCCCAATCCCTCTGCTTTATCCCCAGATAAACACTAGACTCACATATCCAGAGATCCCGGAGGCCTTCGGTCTTGATCCCCCTCCAGGGAGCCTCCTGTGGTCTGGGAGGTGGTGTCACTGTCATAGACGCCGTTCACTTCCTCTTCTGTGATGATGTCAAACACTCCATCGTCGGGTTTGCTGCTGGGGTCTGAAACTGTGAGGAAATTATTAATTTAACTGAATACAAAAAACTAAATATCTTTTTTCACGTTACATTATTACAAACAATAAATCTGATAAATATGTAGTTCTGCTTTAGTTTAGAATGAAAGCAAAATAGCTTCTTACGCTACATGGAAAGGTCACTCTGTTCCCCTTTTGTCAATACAATCGGATTGCTGTGGAAAGTGATTCTGTCCTTGTTCCTTAATATGGCTTCTACTTCTACATTTTAGTTTACAGAGAACCATAGTGCAAACTTCCAGATACGTGTGTTCTTGTTATTTCAGTATATAACGCCGTTATCCTCCCAGCATGCCTCTCACCTGTTACCCTAGGAGTGGGTTTGTAAGGGGCTGGCTCGGGAGGGGGATGGGGTCCGTCTCCAGGTGGAGGAGGCTGTTTGTCTGAAGGACTCAGCTCTGCCTCCGTGAACCTCTCCACCACTGCGCTGTGCTGAGTGTAACAGTCCCTACAACATCGCTCCTTCTTCTCGCTGTGCTTGGTCATCACAAAGTTGTTGCTGCAGTAGTAGCAGAAAATCTGGCCACAAAGCCTAAAAAAATGATGAATGATGAAAAGGATGAATAAAGAAGTTGCTTTTTTAGTTGGTTTATGGAGCACAAGACACGCTGCAGTGTTTCGCACACATAGACCAATCTGTGGCGCAGTGCCTGATTGATACTATCCTGGAAAGCTTTGCACAACTTTTCCATCCAATGATGGCTTTATACTTTATTTTAATTATAGCCGAGGCTACAAAAAGAGTATTCTGCATCTTTATTTTGACTGACTTGAATGTCACTGAAATATTTTAGGTGAATCGCAAATTAATTTGGATCAAGCTGTGCATCACTGATACATGCACACTCACTGAGGCTTGATTCACCTGCTGTTCCCGTCCATGTGCAATGCCTGAGGCCAATTGATGGTGCACTGGAGTTACTTTTCAGGAAGAAAAATTAGCTGCTTGCTTTTTGATTATTTCATTTAGTTTAGTTTAGCCTTGTTGTACCGTTGGTAGATTCTTATCTGAAATTATAGTATTTTATTTATTAAATTGTTATATTATACTATTTATTTTGTTTAACCAAAAAAAAGGTGGACACAAGTTAGTATTTCAAATAAACACCTTAAGATTTAGTTACTTTTTTTGGTATTCATTCCTTGAATGTCATAGAAACTAAAGTTCAGGTAAAAACTAACTGAAACTACAGTATAAACTGTTGGTCTTTGGGAAACACTGCACTGTTCGTAGTCTAAAAAAGTTAAAACTAGTGATGCACCGATCAGCATTTTTTGGCCCGATCACCGACACCGATCATCAGAAGGAATTTTAAATTTCCATATCTTTCATCTTTTCATCTTTATAGAAATAAAACTATCAATTATTTAACTATATTTTAAAAAGTACAGAAACTGCCATCTGGGCCAATAAGAAGCCAGGGCTGTCAGGACATGTGCTGGCAATAAATACAATGCAGCCAATGGCCTTGCTGTTGCCAGGCAGAAAACACTTCAGGCAGAAAACACTTCTTCTAGTACACGCCCCCTCACTCGCTACTGCACAGAGATGAGCGCGCTGTGAAACTGAAGCAGAGGATTATTAGGATTGGTCGAAAATGACAGGATTTTTTAGAAGAATCATGTTGTGATTGGTTAGTTGCTTTATGGCCCGCCTCCACACAACGAAAACAGGAGAATGGACATGGTTAGACGCACTGCGCACAGAGAGAGAGAGACTGACTAAAATGGGTCCAGTCCATCTCTGGATGCACCTATTGTTTTGTAGCGTGTTTGTCAGTTTGAAAGTTCTGCTTTTTTATCGGCATGTTTTTCCGATCGCCGATCAGGCTATTTTTAGACAATATCGGCCGATCATGATCGTCAGCAGTCGATCGGTGCAACATTAGTTAAAACAGTGATACTGTTAATACAAGACAGTGGCATGAGCAGCAGCATATAGTAAACCTCAGTACCTGCAGTGATGTCTGCGCAGGTACCAGGTGAACTGGCCCTGGCAGCTGAGGCAGTGAGTGGCTTCTTTATCCATCAACCACCAGCGCTCCTCTGAACGCAGTTTCTGCTCAAACTCCAGAGCGTCTGACTTCTGCCAGAGAGCATCTTTGTCCCTGAAATCATGTAAAATAAACACACACACACACACACACACTTGTAAGCTGAAGTTATTTAGTGCTGCCTCAAGTCTTGGCCTGAATATTCAAAATATTAGGATTTTAAAACCTAATAGGCTCAACATTTTAAAGCTGCTGTTGTCAAATACAGCCTGGCTATGTTATCAGTAACCACTTGAGCTTTATATGCTATGTTCCCCACTTGAGAATCTTTAAAAAATAAACTAACATCATGTCCTGAAATGAACTATCTTCTGGTTTAGACTAATATATCGCATATACATTATACTCTGATTATACCTAAGTAGCTTTATTAGCCCAAATGAGAAGAACACTGATAGTATGCAGAATACAAGAGTACAAAATATTGAAATCATATGCACACATCCCAGGGAAGTTGAGTGAATCATTATGTTTGTTTTTCTACCCTTGAAAAGTAACGAAGCTTCATCAACAGAGAGGCAGGCAAAACTGTCAATCTCTACAATAATTTCTCTCTGCCACATTTGTTCTCTCACGCTGGCCTTACAGCACATTATGCTTCTTGCTCACTCGACTCTATCAAAAGTTGTCTCTTAAACATGTTATCAGTAAGCTCCCTTGACATTTAAAAGAAGCCTTTACTCCTGATCCTGATGCCTCATTTTCCTGTCAAAAAGAATAATAGGGGAGGACTGCTCCTGCTGGCAAACCTGATTCAAAATGCACACTCCCCACTGGGACTATTGAAGAGCAGACAAATGTAACAAGGGGAAAGGCGTCTAAAGAGAAAATTAACTTCAACCTCTTTCTTCATTAAGAATCTCTCTGCCTGTTACAATGGGCAACATCAATACTGACAGCTGCGATAGAGAGCGATCTTACTTTATAAGCTCGATGAGCCGCTCTTCGAGGTTGCACTTGGTTCTGTTCAGGTCATCGATCTCCGCAGTCATCCTCAGCATCTGGCTTTGTTTGTCAGCTTCTGTCGCTTTGAGTTTCTGCTTCAATTCCTCACAGACGTTTTGCACAGCCAAATGTGCACTTTCAGTGCTGCAGAGAGTGGATGAAAGGAAAATTAGTATGGGGCTCCCCCCCACCCCCACCCCACATCACACCGCCGTTAATTTTGTCAGACGAGGCTAGATGAAATATATTCATCAACAATGTTTTTATTAATGACGAAAAGGCTGAATTTTGATTGAAATTTCGATTTGCGTGTCGAACGATCTCCAAACTTGTAATCGAGTTGAAATAAATTATTTGATATTTTTCTTTACACAATTTCTGAAAGAGACTAACCTGTATTACCTATTATAAGGTAATATCAGCGACTCCTGGTAACACAACAACCCTGTTTAATCATTTCGAACAACAAGCACAAAGACACTCGAGCTGAATAAATGCATTGTGTAACTAAAAAATAATTGTTTGGATAATCATGATGCCAATATTGACGAAAATAATTGTGATTATGATTTTTTCCATAATCAAGCAGCCCTACAAAAATGAGACAAAGACGAGACGAAATCAATGCCCACTGTAAATAACACGCAATTTTTGTTGATGAAAAAAGAAGAAACAAAATCTACTTAATTAAATAAAAACCTAATAAAAATGTCTCTTTCTATTATAATCAGACTTTAAATTATGACCCAAAAAGTGCCTTCACTGATTGGCCTCACTTGTGTTTCTTTTCCAGTGCTGCTGCCAGGGGTGTATGTGTGTGTGTCTGAGTGAGGAGCATCCACCGGTGCCCTCGGCACTAAATGCGGCGATGTGGAGAGTGCTTCTCTGGTAAAACATGCTGCCAGTTAATAGCCATTTGATGTGTTAACTCATGTTTCAATAAACATATTCCTGTCTGAAACACACTGAAAAATAGAAGATAAAAATATATTATTCCTGATTTGAGATACTGAAGCTGCGTCTGGGTTGATGAAGTTGTTGAATCGTGATGATTCATAATAAAATATGCAAATCAGAACAAGTTGGCAAATATGACTAAAACTAAAAAGGGCATTTGACACAAGACTAAAACTGAATTGAAAAATAGACGACAATTGCATCAGACAATGAAATCTTATCACTTTATAAACGCACCTGCTCACTGCTTCTCTCAGTTGTTGAATCTCGCTCTCGTTCTCACGTACGGTAGCTTCTGTCTTTGTGATGTGAGCATCTTTCTCGCCACTTAGCTGCAGATACTGCTCATTCACAGCCTTTATCAAACAACAATAACACAAACACATAATAATTGAAACATTTTGAACATGTTTGATATTTTAACATCCCATTACGTTGTGATAATTTCTTTTTATCCTCATAAAAGAAATACATGTGAAAATAAATGTCCTTGTATGTTTATATTAAAATCTGACCATTATGTGTTGCATCCAAAATGCTTTTGCTGATGAATCTAGGAAGATGTCATTCAATCTCTTCAATCCCTCAAAGTATTATTATATACAGTTCATATACAAACACATCAAAACACAGAAGGGCTATTAATTAAATTAGAACCAGTATGCATAGTGATTATTCATCTAAAGCAAATAGTGTGCTTATTATTATGTCCCAATTGGTATCTAGCTCCCTTTCCTCCATCCTCAACTGTAGTGGATGTTTATAGTCACTATTTCTCTGTGAAGATGTGTTATTTCCAGAGAATTTAGAATGCCTCCACTGTGTTTCCGTTGACAATGTACCCAATTATTTGACGTTCCAAAGACACACCTCTAGTTCAGACACTTTAGCCTGCAAACTGGACCCGTTCTTCATTTCCTCCTGCAGCTGGGTTTTCACCTTGTCTAGCTGTGCATTCAGATTCTGAAAAGTGAGAGTATGACACTGTAAGAGGAGGGGAAACTATTTAATTGAGTGCACTGATAAAAGAAACAGGAAACTATAGAGCCCTGGTGAGTAACTCACTTTCAGCTGGACCTGGTGATTCATGCTCTCAGAGCTCATTTGGAACTTGATGGCCTCCGTCTCCTCTCGGCTGGAGTCCTTGAGGCGCTGCACGTGGTTCTTGGTCTTTTTCAGCTGCTCCTGGAGCTTTGCAATAGTCTCTGGGAGGTTCTCTTTCTCTACCAGTTCCTCTTTTTGTTTCGCATTCTCCTGCTGCAGTTCTTTCGTGGACTCTTCGAGCCTCTCCACCTCTTTCTTCAGCTCCTCGACCATGGCAGCGTCGCCCGCCCAGTGCTCTCTGGCCTCCTCTTTTTCTGCGCTCAGCCTACAGATGGTCATTCCCAGCTCCGCCATCTCCGTGTTTGCTCTGTGTAGACCGTCGCGCGTCTCGCTGTTCTCGATGACCAGCCTCTCGTTTTTGGCCTTCAGAGAGGACAGCTCTTCGCGGACGGCAGTTGCGGAGATCACCAGCTCGGCATGGGCGGCTACTTCTCGGTCGCACTGTTCGATCAGTGTCGCTTCTTTTTTCGCACACTCCATGAGCTCCGCTATATGCCTCTGATTGAGCGCCTCTATCTGATTTTTCAGCTGCTCGGTCAGAATCCTGAGCTCCTCTCTCTGCGTCTCTGTCACCTCCAGCTGCGCTTGAGATTTCAGCTTCTCCTCCTCAGCTCTCTGTACATGCACCCGGAGGTCTAGGATTTCATCCTGGAGCCTGGACACGTCTTTCATGCTTACCTCCAGCTGACCCTGAGCCGCAGCCAGTTTGTCGGTCACCTCCTGGTTCTCCTTGGCTTGGATGCTGCTCCTCTCCAGCTGAGACTGCACCATCACCCGTTTCTCCGACGTGACTCTTTCGATCGCTTCTGTCTGCCGAGCGCAGGTGGCTTCTGCGTCGGCCTTTGCGATCTCAAGCTCCTTCTCCCTGGCTTCCAGAGCTGTTACCTTGTCCTGGAGCTCGGCGAGGCTGTGGTCTTTGCTCTCCAGCTGGGCCTCTTTGGCTTGGAGCTGCTCTTGAAGGCTCGCTTCGTTCTTGCGCGAAGCTCCCAAATTCTTCTCCAGCTCTCCGATCTGCCCGTGAACGCTCTTCAGGTCGGCCTGCATGCGGCCGAGAGCTGCTTTCACCGTGGCCTGCTCCTCTCTCAGCGTCTGGTTCTCCTGCTCCAGCCGCTTCGACGCGACCTCTGCGAGCTTGGCGGCCATGGTGGCCCGCTGCACGCTCTCCTCCAGCTTGCAGTTCTCCTCGCGCAGCTTCTTCTCCTTCTCGTCCACCGTGATCTTGGTGTCGTCCAGCTGGCTTCGGAGTTGTTTTTCAGAGGCCCTTAGAGACGCTAATTCGGTTTCAAGCGTGGCTCTGTTTTCTGTCATTTCCTTCTTCAGCTCCTCGTTTCTCTTCACCGTGGTCAGCAGCTTCTCATTTAGTTCCATTAGGCTGCTGCACTGTGCCTTGTATTCATCCATCTTTGTGGTCTGTTCTTTGATGTTAGCCTCCAGCTCTGCGAGGTTAGTGGTTAGTTTCTCCTTCTCCCTGCTCATGCTTTGGTTCTTGGTTTCTAGCTCCTGTAGTGTCTTGCAGCAGGAGGCCAGCTCTGCTTCTTTCCTCTCAAGCTGCTCCTTGTGGGTGGCGACTTCCGCTTCTAATGACTCTTTTAAGCCACCGACGCTCTTCTGCATTACGTCCTGGTCGTCCTGTGCCCTCATTTTCACCTCCTCCACCTCCTTCTCCTTCTCCTCCAGGGATCTTTGGAGATCCTGCAGCTGCCTTTGTAGGTTGCTCGTCTCTTTCTCTCTCACTGTCAAGGCCCCCTGCAGCTTATCGAGGGCGCTGGACTGTTCCTCCAGTTTCACCTCCATCTTGGCTTTCTCCTCGGACGCGGACGCGACTACTGCCCCGAGTTTTGCTTCGCCGTCTTTTGCAGCCACCTCCTTCAGCCTCAGCTCCTCCTCGAGCCTTTCTGACTGCCTCCTCTTTTCTTCTACCTCAGCCACAGCCTCCATCTTCCCCTTCTCCGCCTCTTTCAATCTGTCCAACAACTCGTGTATCTTTTGTGCGGAATCAAAGTAACTGGCTGCCTGCTGACCCTTCTCGTTCAGAACGCCGTCTAACTTGGCCAGGAGCTCTATGTTCATCCCCTCAGCGGTTGCCAGCTTTTCCTGGAGCAGGCGTTGTTCAGCCTCCCTGGCTTTTTCTCCGGTCCTGAGCGCTTCCACCTCTTTGGACAGGGCCTCCTCTCTCCCCTGCAGGGCCCTGAATTCTCCCTGTAAGCCCTGCTGCTCCCCTTGGGCAGCAAGCGATGCGTCCAGCTGCCTCTGGAGCTCCACCACAACCCCCCTGAGCTCGGCCGCCTCATCGCCGAGCTGCTGCACCTTACTGAGGAGGTCACGTTGCTTCAGCTCGGAGTGGTCCAGCTCCAGGCGAAGGTCTTCAACTGTGCTAACATCTTCGCCGCAGACGGGCAGGGACTCGTTCAGGTCATTCAGGAGAGACTGACCATAGTCGGGGCTAGAGGGGAACTCGGGTGCTTGCTAAATGGTTGTAAATGAAACAAGAGGAGAAAAGGAATGAGTAGAAGAAGAAATGTTGAACATCTTGTAATCATAAAATCAATAGTGCATATTATTTAAAATGGTGAAAACGGCATAGAATGTTAATTGGTCTACTTACCTGGGAGTAGGTGCTCACCAGACTGTTGATGCTAGAACTACGACTGGGTGGTTTCCACATGTGACCTGTGTGATCCAGTGTCCTCCTGTTGATAAAATATGGAATGTTAAACATGATAAGAATGTCAAACACCAGTGAGTCCAAGTCTGGTGCAACAGAAAAAAAGAAACAAACTTCTTTCTTTTTTTTAGATGTCGGACAAGGCTTTTGACTTAAGATTTTTTTTTCCCCCAAGATTTGTCATGTTCGTTACCTTGCGAAAGTAGGCCAGGAGGCGTCAAGGTCATGACCTCTGGAGGCCACATCAAACTGAACCTCATTGAGCTCATACAGGTGGCTGATGATGTCAACGCTCAGGTGGGGCTTCAAGAAGGGGCTTCTAGCATAGTACCAATCACTGTGGGAAGAGAGATTAGTGATGACAAAGAAGAACCACTGCAAACATTGTTGGCATCTGAAAAAAGGACATTTTGGACCTTAACACACACAAACAGAACTGCACAGAACTTGGTGATGTGTGTCTCGACAGGGCAACACTTACCTATTGCCATTGATTCTAGAAAGTCTAATTTAATACTTAATTATAATTCTGTTGTATTATACTGTTCTATTATTTAACTTTTTTATTTGTATTTACAACATCACAAACCCTTTGCAAAACCTCTAGGAATTGTTGGTGCAAATGTGCTTGAGTCATCGTCTGGCTCCGACAGGTTTACCTGGTGACCCTCTGGTTCATCAGACACTGCTGCAGCGTGTCAGCCAGCCGCTGATGTACAAGGGAGTAGCGGATAAACGCTCGCCCCTTCCCCAGCGATGTCTTCAGCTATCGAGGCAAAAGAAAGCATTGTTTTACTCAAATATTCACACTCCAGGGATATCCTAAAACTAAAACTACATCAATGCTACAACTGCTAAATTTGTCTGACAATTTGAATATCAACCATAACACAATTGTGCTTGATTTAATATAGTAAATAAACAGAATATTTTAAAATGGGGATAAAAGAGATATCACTACTTAATAATGTTTTATCTAATATTACTAATGATCAATGTGTAATTCTTACTTGTGTTATTGTTAGAAACCAAACAAAAGAATCTTCATACCTCAGAGATCGATTTGACAAAGCGGATGCCATCATTTGCTCCTTTGAGTCGAGCCAGACAGTCGTTGAAGTATTCCCAGTAATCTTTCTTTGTACCAAGAAATGTGGTCTTCTCCTTTTGGTCAAACTGAAATGTTGATACATATAAATATAAATACAGTTGGAATGAACAACTTTTGAAGATGAATTATATTTTACAGCATTTATTCATTTGATAACTAATAAGTATCATTTTATTTGTTCTGCAGGTAACATAATTAAACTACTTTTCTTCTGTACATGTTTGATCTTTTTTTATTTTACCAGTATTTATTATGTGAGGAAGGAAATGCCAATTTGTCTTAACTCATAATATCTCATTTGTGATCAAATTATTTATTCACATCTTTATTTATATCCTTTGGGATTCACACCTGTAGCAGGTATTCCAGTTTATAGGAGAATTTGTGCAAGTTGATACTGTCATCTGTGATTGGCTCCCCACTTTCTCTGTACTCCTTTGCAAGCTCTGCAACAGCATCTGAAATTCGCACACACAAAGAGTTCAAGGATTTAAAAAAAAAAAGATACCCCTTTTATCGATACATGCAGTATATAAAAGTGTATTCTAGCCAAAGTAGCCAGGGTACATGAAGCTAATAAGTTATCATCAGACAGGAGTAAAACAATTGGGTTAGGGTTAGGGCAAAAAACAGGAACATTTATATTTCCTTAGAAATGTCTCCCGGCAAAAGACCTGTGGGGAAATGCAAAATCAATCTATTTACTCTTCTTGGTGCATTTTTCTGTTACACATGCAGAAAACCTCCCAGTGCCTAAATTCCCAACCCTTTCCAATCCAGTCTGTACATAAACTACTTGCCTCGTATCCATCGCAAAAATTGGAAGGAGACCCGTGACGGGTGAACCCTCAGCACACAAGTTCTGTCTCGTTGCATGTTGACAGAAGCTTCCACCACACCCTTTCTACGCGGACATAAGGCCAGATGCACGTTTTCACAAATGATTCAAACCAGAAGAGGCAAGATAGTTCCAGGCTATAAGAATGTTGTCAAAGTTGACAAAAGTCTAAGGTTGTAGCATCATGGCCCAACCTCATTGACTCTTCTGTCGCTTTCTCTTCAGTCACACCATGCCAGCCAACCTATTCACCAATGTATTCACACACACGAACAGGCACACACACACACACACACACACACACACACACACACACACACACACACACACACACACACACACACACACACACACACACACACACACACACACACACACACAAAGCTGGCGTACCATGCAGATCTCGGATAATCCTCTGGAGTTGGCTCTCCCCGACCGAAGCCCCGGCAGCCATGGCCCCACCGTGCTCTCCCTGGCAACCAGGGGTCACAGGGTCACATCCAGTCTGCTGAATCAGAAAATCAGAATCAGTCAGGAACAAAGGATCGACATGAGTGGTCTAACATATTCTCTCCTGGTTACAAATGGGCACAAATGTGCAATGCTTGAATGACAATTCATCCTAGGATCTTGTGATAGGTAAACTGCCAAATGCCAAATTCTTAAAATTGTGGTCTTACGCCTAAAAGATGGAGTTCTAATCTATTGTCATAAATGGTAAAATCACAAATTATGTCACCCTCCACATTCTGATCTTTAACATTTTATTTCTTCCTGTCAACCTGTATTTTTGTTTTTGTAACAAACTGAAAAAGTAACTAAGTAAGGCCTACATTAAATTGACCCTAGTGTTGGATGCCAGTGAAGCTAGACTTAAGCCACATGGTTATCATTCCATTAACTTTCAAGAAATTACACTGTTAACTGTGTTGCAACTGGGAGAGAGTAAGAGTTACTCTTAAATAAAATCTACTTACATTATAATAACAAAAAAGTCATACCTATTATAGGATCGCTATGCAATTATAGAACCATATAATGGTTCATAAGGGTGATAATGTCAATGCCTTTATACAATCTACGTGATAATATACTGGAAGTTACATTTATGATTTGCATAGGATCTCTTCTCTACAAGCTGGGCAGAGTAAAAACAGCTTGTGGACCAAGCATCTGTTAAAAAAAAAAAAAAAAAAAAAAAAAAAAAAAAACAATCCAGCACAATAACTGAGCCACAGGCAAGAGGCTTTCGAGTGTTGAGACTGCTGAGAAAGGTCAATACACCAGTGACGACACTGTAAATAAAGCTGCAAAAGATACAGAGAACTCGAGGCAATACCTCTCTGCAGTGATGTAATTTAACAAGGTAATAAAGCATTGGTATTGTTTGGGATTATCTGTATTTTACTTTCACCTTTATATTTCTATCAACTTTCAATTTCAAAACACTACATTTCTATTTATTGTTATTTACAACACAATACAATCAAAATTTGCTGTAAACAGACTGCATTTAATATCAGAAAATGTTCTTTTATTAGATACTATATCAGATACTTTAAGACTTACTCAAGTATTATTCCAATGGGGGAGTATAACTTCTACCAACGACATTTACTGGTAAGATACCTGTACTTTTACTCAAGTGTGACTTTCAGTGGAAATGCACCACAATGCCCAAAACCGAAGAAAACAGCATTCAGAGGTGGTATTTATTGTATTAGTTAGCCACGGTAGATATTAGATATTGCGCAGTCGCTAATGATCCTGTGTCCACGTCCATGTGGAAGTAAACAAAGTACACTGTGTTTGCAGACGTGCAGGTTACATAAATTATACAAGTAATACAAATATAACATTATGAAAGTAACATGATGAATATATCAAACCACACCCAGGTTTCAATACATAGCATTGATTCCAGTTAACTTTTTAACCTGTTTTGATTATTCTTTACGTTATATTTGTTAGCTAAAAGCTAACTAGGTTAGTGTTAGTCGGGTTGAAGAGTTTGAAAACATTATCTATCCATTCTTGTGGGGCTAAAATGAATTTCCTTACATCTATTAACGACAGAAAAGTCGCAGAAAAGACGACTTGTGAGTGTTTACAGCTGTCTCTGTAGCGTTAAGTTATATTTAGCTTTAACACAGATATCGCTTGAAAACACCGGTGACAACACCAGAAAACCACAGCTTACACACTCTAACGCGTTTCTAGATATCTCCTGCCGACAGAATAGTAAAAATAAAACAACTTTGACATACTTTTACAGGTATGACTCAAGTCCATAACAACCCAGCTCGTCAAATACAAACTTGTTGCGACTCTCGTGATTGACGTCGCACCGTCCAATGAGAAACCGACGTTTCGGCCGCAGAACCAATCACCGCGAGGCTAGGAGGCGGGAGCCGAAATGTATAGTTTGGTTGTAGTAGCGGAGTAAACAGTGCTGTCATGTGATCAATGACATGCATAAATACCGTGATACCTTCCTGCCCCACTTTTCTGCCTTGTATTAATTGGACAGCAGGACATTACGGTTATTTCACTAGTGAAACTAGTGACAACTGAAAAAAAACAACTTTAAATTACTATTATATGCACCACAATAAACGTTTTTGGTGCAATTAATGATGTAAAAGTTTTTTATGTCTTAAAACAATACCAAAATGAACATTGAAATAATTTTACTGGCATAAATTCATCCATATATAAACTAACTAAACTACTAACTCCATGACAGCTGAATAAACAAATCTGCTGAAGGAGATCACAGGGTGTGTCTCAAAGGACCCATGTACACCTTGCACATGAAAAATTGTCTTGTCAAACTGTCATTTCCAAGTTAAAAAATAAAGCTTCAAGCTCAATATATTTCAATTTGATTAAACTTGCTTTAAGTTATGTTAAGTTGCATCTAGGAGGCAGAATATGTTCAGATCTTTCAGAGCTATTATAGTGCTATGTTTGGTTTTATAATCAGCTACAACATCATGCCAAGTTGAAATAAAAAGGTCATGTTACTAGAACTGCAGTAGGAACCGAAAACACCTGTTACTACCGCTTTTTTGAGTTACCTTTTCAGTCGACATCCTGTTAAGCAGCAGGTGGAGTTTGATTTTTTTTTTTCTCTTGAATTCAGGCTGGTTCTTTATGATTTGCCTTTACAGTAGACAAGGCGAACCACATCCAACAACAGATCAGCCCCATCACGCAGCTGGTAGGTTAATGTTTTGCTCATGAATGCTATTGTACTATCATAAAATTTGTTTCAGTATAATTTAATGTAGACAGGGACATTGTAAAAGAGGCCTATTTTATTACACTTCTTGTTTTCCTTTATATTAACCTACCCCTAACTCTTACTGCTCCTGTATGTCTTTTCTAGGTTCAGCAATGAATGAGATGAACTTCACATATGACTATGATTATCCTGAAGACACATTCTGTGAAAAAGATGAGGTGGTCAAATTTGGATCCTTTGCCATACCTGTTTTCTTCTCTGCCGTGATCACTCTGAGCCTCATCGGGAACGTCCTCGTCCTCGTAATCATGGCGATGTACGAAAATCTCAAGTCCCTCACTAACATTTTCATCCTCAATCTGGCCGTCTCCGACCTCGTCTTCACCTCCGGCCTTCCCTTCTGGGCCATTTACCACATTAAGGGCTGGATATTCTCGAAGGTCCTCTGCAAAATCGTGACTTTCGTTTTCTTCACGGGCTTTTACAGCAGCATCCTCTTCCTGACCGTGATGACCATCTACAGATACCTGGCTGTGGTCCACCCTCTCTCTGACCTGAGTACATCTAAACTCAGCAGCAGGGTCTTTGTGTCCATCGTCCTGTGGATGATCAGCATCGGATCAGCTACGCCTTCCCTGCTCTACAGCACCCTCATCCCAATCCCCCACAACGATGGACACATCATGGGCTGTGAATTCGAAACCGTCCTGTGGAAATGCATCAGCGTCTCCCAACAGAACATCTTCTTCTTGATCGCTTTTGTTGTGATGGGTTTCTGCTACGTGAAAATATTGGGGAGGATCGCAAGAACAAGATCCCACTCCAGGAACAGAGCGGTCAAGTTAGTCTTCTGCATCGTGGCCGTGTTCTTCGTGGGCTGGGTGCCCTACAACGTTATCATCTTTCTGAGGCTTTTGGCTGACCATTTGGTGCCACCGTTTCATAATTGTGAAACAAGCGTCCGGCTCGACTATGCATTCTATGTGAGCCGGCTCATCGCTTTCTCCCACTGCTGCCTCAACCCTGTCTTTTATGTTTTTGTTGGTGTGAAGTTCAGGAGTCATTTGAAGTTAATGTTGAGCCGACTGTTCAGTCGACCAAGCTCCAAAGCTGTGGAGCAGCAGCCGGCCAGAATGCAAAACTTCCTCTCACAAGGATCAATGTACTAGTTGCTGTAAACATTAAGATATTTTCTTGAAGATAAAAAAAAATAGTGAATTCATTGTACATTTGGTAAAATCCTTTTTAATCTCAGCAGCAACAAAACAAAAAGGTTCATATATTGCAGTTTGTCACAAGCTTCACTCAACATTCAAATCTGGCTTTTGCTGTTTATTGTCATATGCAGGTGTGTCCATTTAAACCCTTTTTTATGTGATTTGTAATAGTTGTGCTCCTTTTGGGGATTTATTAAGCACCGATACCCCTAATATGATATATTTGTGATTTAAAATCCCCAAATTCAACTCAGTGTAGTTTTACAGTACTCTAACGCCTCACTGGAGTTTCACAAAGGACAGGTTGTTGGCGTCAAGACAAGGAAGTACGAATGAGCCATGAAATTGCAAAGATCCTAAATCCAGGCTGTGTGGATTTCCCCATGTTTGATGTGCGTGACAGTTTTGATTTAACCCTGAAGTTTTAAAAAAAATGCCATTTACATGATATGGGGCCGTTAAAAGTGGAGGTCAAGTTTTTCATGTACATTGAAAAAAAAATATATATATATATATATATATATATATATATATATATATATATATATATATATATATATATATGTGACCATGATAGTAAATGTTTTTATAGTGCATAATTATTTTTTATGATGTTCAGATTTTGAGTGACTTATTCATGTAAGTGTGATTATGATTATTCTGTACTTTTTATAGGGTATTGTATAGATCATCTGAATATTGTTTGTTACATTTATTTTAATTTTGCAATGGGTTTTTTATGTTGAAATGCTCGAAAAGTATCCTTGTGTGTGTGTATATGTGAACAAAACCTACCAAAAGTTTAGTCTGCAGAATTTCCAATTGTCCGTTTATGTATAGATTAGTGTAAAATTAATCTGATTGTGAATAAAAACATTTTGAATTGCTTTTTAAATGATATTATCAAGTAATAGTAAAGGTTCATGCAGAAAATGTGCACTCCCTCTGTGTAGATTCATATTTACTAAAAGATAAACTGACACTTTCACTTTTCATTATGCTTTTATTTTCCACAAGGGGAGACAGAGGGAGCATTTAATATACACATACATTTAAATATTTATATAATCAATTAAAATAGCTATACTTCTTATAAAAACAACAAAAGCTAATTTAATATGCAGATTACAGCTGAGTCAGACTTGCTTATCTGTGTGTTTGAGCAGCAATACAGCTGTTTTTTAGGCAATGGACCCATTTCAGGTTGCTGGGAATAAGATGTATTATAGTGACACAATTTCAAAATGGCCAAAATGAATCATACCATTGTGACTATCTATTCTCCCTTATATAATACAAAATAAATAGTAATATTTTTGCATTACAGAACCAGACAGTTAATAAAACATGTTTAAAAAACAGTTAAAATCATGAAATTTACATAAATAGGCAACATAGACAATATTCAATAAACATAGCAGCAACTAAGAACACATGCATTTTGCATATTATATTTACTCATTGTGAAGGAATTTTCAAGGAAGTCTTCTTCCTGGCAACTGAATCAGCTCCAACTCGATGCCTTTGCTGTGGCAATTCAATGGACCGAGACCTTACTGTCTGTTAATAAATGATCCTTCATAAGATCCTGAAATCTTCTGTTAGGAGTTGACCAGGTTTCCCTGATTTTTCATCACCGCCTATAGGTAAATAGCAAATTGCGTTGTATGTGTTTAGTTAGAATTTTTTATATTGTTATTTGAGGTATTTCAGAATTAGTGTTTCCACTGTCAAAGGTGCTTTATATCTGCACTGGGTGAAGAATTATATGTAGTGCACCTCTTGTGAGGTGTGTGCTTCTATCAACACTAAATTTATTTTTATTTTTCTTTAACTCTTTAATATTATAATGTGGTTCAGATGTTTTTTTGGTGTTTATCTGCATTGGTCCAACCAAGGGCATTTTACTTTTAGCTTTTACTTAGGGCTATTTTAGGGCTTTTACTGTGTTGTCTGAATAATTTTATCACCAGTAAAACCACAAATGGCACCTAAATAAAAGTGAATCTCCTTCCAATGTCATCCACTGGACATTGAGGTAGACATACACACGATACCAAAGTAACATATACTATTAGGAAAGCAACTAAGCATGAGAATTGTCTGTTATAAACTGGAAGACAGGAACTGTTTTTCTTATCACGTTAGCTGTGCAGGGGCGGGTTCAGCCGTGAACTTAAATTGCCCTTTCGAGTGATTTCTAACTTCTTCCTTCAGTCAGCTAATTAATCGCCCTGCTCTCTAACACACCGCATTTGTTTGTCCTGGAAGGTGGATCCAAAGAGTCTTTTATTTGTCTTCAAGATAGTTTAAGACAGACTTTTTTTCCTTGCTTTCTTTGAGATTCCAAGATTGTTGTATGTCATCTTATGGTTTGAGCACCGCATACAAATACTTTATCTTAAGGTAAGAGAAAATATTTGTTACATAT
Organism: Lepturacanthus savala; assembly: GCA_030544235.1. NCBI lineage: Eukaryota > Metazoa > Chordata > Actinopteri > Scombriformes > Trichiuridae > Lepturacanthus > Lepturacanthus savala. The sequence goes on from CM060481.1 coordinate 16,927,393, forward strand.
ACATATATTTTACTTCATTTGCAGTTTGAATTTGAACGAAACAGAGAGTTTTCCAAATAATATTTAGACCAACATATTATGTTGTTGATGCCTATTTTGCTTAACTTATTCCTAATTTCCTAAAGAAATGCATACATGCATTTTGTGTGTGGAGTGAGTCTTTCTGCTCTGTAATTCAGCACATTGTATTTGTAATAAAACAATATAATGTTCTGCTGATTTTCATTTAAGGGTGTTTACAACCTTGTTGTCTTTCTGCAAAGTAAAAAAAAAAAAAAAAGTTGAAGGTTAAATCAGTCGCTCTTTCTTTAAAGCCAATATGCTGAAAACAAAGCACCATTTTCTCTTTATCTTAGTATAATAAACAGATATGTTTGATACCAGTGTCAGTGCCAGGGTTTTAGGTCCAAGTTATCAATCCTCTGACTGCATGATGTGGAGAATCCTGAAAATGACTGGTCTGGTTTACAGCGTTACACATTCCTGTTTCCAGATGTGGATGTGGATTCTGATTGGCCTTACCATCATCGGCGAGGCTAATGGGTATTCTAGTGGTGCTCCCCTACAGTCGTGTGGTTCAATGGCACCAGTGCATTTGGACAGAGACAGAAATCCTTATCGTCCTCAGACCACTGATCCTCCCTTCAAAATTGACTATAAACATGGCAAAGAGGGGGAGCCTATTACAGGTGCTGGCAGCTACTTTATCCTATAGATCTTTGTTGCAATGTTTGCTGTCTCTCTTTTTCCTTTCCTTTCTTCTGTAACGAATCTTCAAACCGCTTTGCAGTTTTTCTCAAGAGCAAAGATGTAGAGTTCATCGGATTTATGTTGGAGGCTCGCCAGAAAGACATGGTAGACAATCTTGTTGGACAATTCATTATGTATGAGGACCGTCAAGTTCAGTTCCTGACATGCAATGGTTTACCTGTAAGTAACCGCCCCATTTGTTCATTTTTTAGAAGTAATAGATGCAATTAAGTTTTTTTGTTTTTTCCATTTTAATCAACAAATTTAAATTAACCTCAACTTTTTGTGGGCGAAAGGTGGTGCAGGGGTTAGCGCTGTTGCCTCACAGCAAGAAGGTCGCAGGTTCAAGAACTCCTTGGTCCTGGGTCTGGGACTTTTCTGTGTGGAGTTTGCATGTTCTCGTGTCTGCGTGGGTTTTCACCGGGTACTCCGGCTTCCTCCCACAATCCAAAATCATGCTGAGGTTTATTGGAGTCTCTAAATTGCCCGTAGGTGTGAGTGTGTGAGTGAATGGTGTGTGTGCCCCACGATTGGCTGGTGACCATCTGGGGTGTATCCCTGCCTCTCGCCGTAACGCGCTGGGATAGGCTCCAGCAGACCCCTGTGACCCTAATGAGGAATAAGCAGGTATAGAAAATGACTGACTGACTCAACTTTTTGTTTTGCTTTCATCACTCGGCTCAGGACTCGGCCGTTACCCACAGAAACAATCATCCGAAGACTGAGATCCGAGTTAACTGGACTTCACACGGAGCAGAGATAGACGTAATGTTCAGGTTGTAATTTCAAGTATCCATAGACCTGCTTCAGTTGTATTTAACAGTAACTGAGTCAGCAATTTGCATGAATGTCTCTGCCTGTCTGATATGTTTCAGGGCCACAATTCTTCAATGGTATCATCTATTCTGGGAAAACGTGGATGTGAATGTCACTTTACCTCAATACACAACAGCTACTCCAGCAAGTACCACAGAGCAAAGTACTGCAACGAGTACTACAGAGCCAAGTGCTACAGCAAGTACTACAAGTACGCCAAGTACTGCAATGAGTACTACAAATTTTATTACTACAGCAAGTACCACAGAGCAAAGTACTGCAACGAGTACTACAGAGCCAAGTGCTACAGCAAGTACTACAAGTATACCAAGTACTGCAATGAGTACTACAAGTTTTATTACTACAGCAAGTACCACAGAGCAAAGTACTGCAACGAGTACTACAGAGCCAAGTGCTACAGCAAGTACTACAAATACGCCAAGTACTGCAATGAGTACTACAAGTTTTATTACTACAGCAAGTACCACAGAGCAAAGTACTGCAACAAGTACTACAGAGCCAAGTGCTACAGCAAGTACTACAAGTACGCCAAGTACTGCAATGAGTACTACAAATTTTATTACTACAGCAAGTACCACAGAGCAAAGTACTGCAACGAGTACCGCAGAGCCAAGTGCTACAGCAAGTACTACAAGTACGCCAAGTACTGCAATGAGTACTACAAGTTTTATTACTACAGCAAGTACCACAGAGCAAAGTACTGCAACGAGTACTACAGAGCCAAGTGCTACAGCAAGTACTACAAGTACGCCAAGTACTGCAATGAGTACTACAAATTTCATTACTACAGCAAGTACCGCAGAGCAAAGTACTACAACAAGTACTACAAAGCTCAGTACAACAGCAAGTACCACAAAGCCAAATCCTTGGAGGTGTGTAACTTTCAAGGTAAGGAAGGACGCAAAGAAATGAAAGGAATTTAATTCAATTTTTGACAGCTTCATGCAGAAATAATCTATGTATGATACATAAAACTCAGCTGTTTTATTCACACAACACTGCTCGTTGTTTCTCTTAGAAATATCTTCAGGGAGCAGTTTGCCTGAATGCCTACCACAGTGTTTTGGCAGTAGTGACACTGGTATCGTATTTATATATATGCACACTGAGCAGATACTATGACACAATCATGGATGTAGCATAGTGAGACACTGTTCTCACACAATATATAATAAAAGAAGAATCATTTTCCCATTCTATGTCCCCTCAGGAAATGTCCAGTATAGCCACAATCACCAACAGCATGTCGTTTCATCACATAAATAAGGTAAGGTCGTTTATGGGATAATTATTCTCATTGTGTCATAGGTAATGACTTTGGTAATATCCCTGGAATTTCCTCTAGTCTCTAGAGGAGGTGTTAACCTTACAGTACCGCTACCATGAGGTTGATTGTAATTTTAAGTGACATGTGACAGTAACTGTAATAACAGCTAATGTGACAATTGCCAATTTGCCTAAAATTTGCACACCTCTAAAAAAGAAATCTATGGACTTAGTGTTATGTGTTACTTATCATATGTCAAAATCAGACCCAATAAAAGATATATTTTTTTTGCTATCCAGCATTTCATATCTGGGAGCCAGTCATGAATGGACTAAACTGAGTTAGAAGCCCCCAGATTAAACGGAATATATATTTGCGTATCGTCAGGATAACAGTGAAAATAGACATTATTCTTATGGAAGATAGAGACTAAAGGCAGCATATGAAAGAGAAATAAAAGGAGCCCTAAAATGGAACCTAGAGGTACTTCACAATTGATTTCTACCTGCTAAACATTAGCATGCTGGCATTGTCATTGTGGTCATGTAAGCACATTGACAATAGAATTTAATTCAAAGCACCTACTGCTTCAAAAAGTCATATGTGGCTTTATACATCTTATTTATTAATTATGTACAGGGACAAGCACCGGTATTAGTATAGACTGTAGATGCTGTGTAGCATTTGTTGGCTCACTGATAATCCTATATCGACGCCTTCTTAAAATAATCAGTCATTTTTAAAGATTTTTCAGGAAACACAAAAAACTGAACCATTTGTTGAATATATGATATTTACTACAAATTTTAAAAAAAACAGTTATAACAGCAGATGCCTATTGACATACAAACAACAAGGTCAGTCAAACACGGAACATGAGAGAATTAAATGACTTCAATTTTCGAACATGCCTTTGTGACTTAGGCAATTATTTTAAGAGGGTGAAGATACGCTAAAGTACCCGCACCTTTATAAACAAGCATTTTTTATACAGGTTGATGAAAATAATAGTCATTTCTTTTGTAGGTGTCCAAAATATTGTGCTGTGTGCTTGGTGCAGTAGCTGAAATATTGGCCTTGGTCTTACTTTGTCTTGACTTCTGTCATGTGAGTAATACAAAATGATGTTCAACACTTCTCTACATTCACTTTTTCATATCTATGTTTACATTTGTGAATTGCACTTGGGGGCATTTTAAATGTTAGTGTATGAATCTGTGTGTGTTTAGGTCATTCTCATAGCCTTTATATGTGTGGTGATAGTGATTGATCTCATTAGGCTGGTACTCATCTCTGTGCCAATGGGACCCAGTCATGAACTGTGAGTACATTGCTCTACTGCTGCATGAATATTTGATTGGACCCATAATACTATACCATTTACTCAAGTCATTTTGTTTTTTTCTCCCTTTTTCTTTAAGAAAGGACATACTTGACCTCACTCTCAAAGTGTGTTCTGTCATCAGCAAAATTTGTACACGTATGTAAATTCACCTGTTAAATGTAATGTAGTTCAGGATCGTTCCTTACTGTGTAATGTCTTTGAAACTAGAGAAAACAGTTATGCTACCACCATCTAATTTTATTCCCATACCCGTTTTATACACAGTTGCTGTCATCTTTACTGGTGTCTTGGAGCTCGAGAAAGACAAAACAAGCAGAACACAGCCTTGGCTTCTAAAACTGATCGTCACTTACACAGTGTTGATTTTGCTGTTTGTAACCTGGGTCTTCATATTCGGTTGTCACATTAAAGGAATTCTTTGGAGTAGCAAAATAGGTGACTGACTCATACCATCGTACTGAATACTCTGCGTTGAATACAGAATCAGCAAAAAGAATCAATTTCACCGGTCGTCGCTAATTTCTCTTCCAGGGAGTTCAAACACGAATTGGAGGATGCAAAGACGAAAGGTAAGCACCTGTTCAAATTATAAATATCAGGACAAGTCATGCACTACAGGAAACAAGCATTTCATGTCATGGTTTTCATCACTACATCTCTGAATTGCAGAAAAAGCTCAGTGGAGCCGAATCTACGGTTATTGCTGTGTCGGTGATCTTCATCTTTGGAGCCACATCTTTTGCTGTCGCTATCACTGTTGGGATATTTATTGGTTAGAAAAATTAGGCTTGTGCACTGCAACCGTGTGCGCTGTTAATTCCATTAGTTTAACACTTGTTCTTCATTGTTGGTTTTACATATTTTGTCGCACAAATCACAAGCGCAATCAAATTGAAAGTTATTTAAAAATTCAAATGGTAAATTTTATTCTAAGTTACTCGAAGTTCAATGTCATACATTGGGTTTAAAAAGGATATAAAACTAGAACGCTCTCTGTCTGTCTCTCTCTCTCTCAACATATGTTTGCCCTTAAATTTCAGGGTAAAGGTGAGTCATTCAAATAAAACCATGGTAAACAGATCATTAAATAGTCAGTGTTGATCTTGTGATCCCATGACTCAGCCTGTTTGTACTTATTAAGTATGCTGTCTCATGAAAATGCCCATACTGCAGTTCAATGTGTACGGATGTGTAAAACTGATCGATGTGAAATCAGAGACATGATTTACTAAATTCTAATAATATAAACACAAGTTGTCTTGATACCATAAAAAGGACGACATACTACTTCTTTTATTTTAAACCATACTTTAAACAGTTTTTTCATGAGTGCAATATTAGACCAAAATGAGTTGCTGCTCCTCTCATGATGATTACACTCTTTAAACTCATTTTACTCCATTTGGACAAGGGCTGATGATTCATGACCAAAAAACATCAATAATAAACATAATAAATTGGCTGGTTGCCACTCATGTTCCTCACAGTATAATAGATATTTTTGAGCTTTGATGTTTTGTGTTCCAAAAGGTACATTTAAGCGCACAAGTCAAACTTGAGCACAGCCAAAACATACAAGGTTTCTAGCAAACTGAGTTTTTCATCTGTATTAGTCTTTTGAAGTAAACCTTTGACAATGTTCAACTTCAAGTAAATGACTAACCAAGATATTAGATCTCTGCCAAGTTGTCTCATGAATTACACTTGGCAAACAGAAATTGAATTCTCTAAAATTATCACAGAAAGTACAGAAAGAGGAAGAAGGAAGAGTGTTGTTTTCCACCTTTGGCCTGTTACTACGCACCACACTCCTTCCACAGTCCCCAACAGAAAACTGTGAGGAGCTCACACTATTAGGTCATTCTCCTGGCTCTTGTGTAACTAGGTGATTAGTTTCTTATCACAGATGATGCTATATCATCAACCCCTGTGACTCAGCCATGGGCAGTTTCATATGTATCATACTGATTGAGCTCTGCAGAGTATGAATTCCTCCACCTCGTGCATTGATCCTGTACCTACAGCATTCTATTGACTGAATGGAGGAAGAGCGAGAAGTGTGAGAGCAAAGGTGCTTACATGTGGAGGTTTGGTACAGAGGCTATGTGGGGCTTACACTGCACATGGTGTCGGAGGAGGACAGCACTCTGAGTGAGCAGACCTCCACCAAGCATATTGTGACTCCCACTCTACATAGTTGTCCTACACTCTGCAGGTGCAACATATCACCACCAGGTGGCCCCAAATGAGCATCTGTTTGAAGGTCCATTTACCGCAATGTTACTAAACAACAGAAAATTCAAAGAGATCCAGAAACCAGGATTTCTTCTGGATCGTTACCGAAATGTATTCATCTGCTCGTGGTACCATTCCTAACATTTGCTGAAAGTTTTACAGAAATCCGTCCAGAAATTTTCGAGCCATTTTGCTAAGAGACGGACAAACTCCGGCGAAAACATAACCTCCTTGGCCGAGATAATAACAGCACCGAGGCTGCAGAGAAAGTCTCTAAGTGCCTCTGGATCAAGAGCGGATCCGTGTGAGATCAGGGCACAACCTGAAGCCTGACCTACCTCAAGGTGTCACCTGGGGGAGGGTGTCTGACGTTGAAAGACCCAAAGAACCCAGGTTACATCACTGATGTGCTCTAGCTTGGCATCAGAAGATGTTTCACTACAAGTGAGGTTGCAGCTTCCTTGTTTCCTCTGCTCATAACTAACAACGATGCATTATTTTGATACTGATTAGCAGTCAGATTCCAAAAATGAACTTTTTTATTGATAATGTATTTGTCTGTAAACATCAGTCAGGGCTGCAATGATTAATAAACAGCAGTGTTTTGTTTTTAATCCTTAAGTCACATCGGTTTTATTGCGTAGTAAATGATTAAACTCCAATTGTGTTGCAAGGTTGTAACTTCCTTGGAGCCAAATTACAATAGCGGAGGAGTAACTAAGCACACAGAGACAAAACACAGCCATGGGTTAAAAACTAACTCATCCATGTATCAAAATAATCTTTATTGAAAATATCCAGATATCCATAGTAGCAAAAACAAAATTAATCTCAGAACGGTAACATAAGAGGAATGAGCAATATGATGAGAGAAAGCTTCATAAGCAACCTTTTAATGAAAAAAATTAGGAGAAATAACTTGTTTGAATTCTGGTGTTGTCAAGATAAAGCATCAAATGATTAGTGTTTCGGTACAAATACAGTACAGTAGAATAGTTACGCCATGTGAATGTGTAAGGCACATCCTGTGACTTGCTGATTAATAGTCAAAGTATCTGTACAATTGAACTTTGTATTTTTACAAATTCAAATCACTTATTAACAAGGTGTAAATGGAAATGAAAACTATTAAGTAGATTTCAGTGGTTCCTTGACAACAGATCCAAACAACATATCAAATATATATATATATCATATATATAAAAGACAACATATCACAAATATACACATTCCGAACAAAGAATAACAAAATATATATTTTAATAAAAGCCAATAGTCTTTAAAAGATACATCATTAAAGATCTAACATCCCTAGTGCAAAACCAATCAAACTGTGTATGCAAGAAAAATAAAACAGACATATTCACAGGGACATTTATACAGAAACATAAGTAATGCAATCAATCGGGTGGGAGGTTTGATACAGAACAAGAAATCTTGATTTTCAACTACAATAAAGAACTCCCAAAAATACTTTTTCAAAGAAGGGCCAGTGTAATCCATGCTTCATTAAAACAAAACAAAAAAATCATCTTTGATGGAACATGATGTCCACTGAAAAGCTGTTGAAAACAATCCTGTTGTTTTTGAGTATGTATATATTGTATGTTAAATCTGCATGGACATATGCATTAAATAGCCAGTACCCTGTTTTGAAGGTGGAAAGATGGTGCAACCCCGGGGTTACATCCTTTTTGCAAAGCCAGTATATGTAGACAAGCTTAAAAGAAAAAAAAAAAAACTGAGTGCTGTACATATTTAAGTAGAGAATGACTCTTCAGTTTAGCTACAAATTCAGATTCAGCCAATCTCATTTTGCTGTTGTGAGACCGCAAGTACAAGATAAATCAATGCAAAAAAAAAAAATTACACAGTGCAGTTGGGCTGTGTACAATCTCACCTCTGACAAAGAGAGATTAATACAACCTTCATATATTTTAACTCAAGTCTATATGTGGAATATTGCAGCACACACACGCGTTATATTTCCATGTTATTTTTCTGTTTCAAAGCTCCTGCGTGATGCCAAAAACTATCCGGCTGGTCCGGAATTATCTCCTGACTTCTTCGGGGACGACGGCTTGATCACAAGCACCCGTTTGCTCCATTTCAGCCTCAGACACCACGGGCAAGACGAGGTGTGAGATGCGGCTCCACAGTCCGCCGTATTTGTTGGCGTCCATTTCATTGAAGGAAGTTTGTGTGCTGGAGCCCACCAGCCTATCCTTGAGATAGTCGTGCACCCTCTCATCGACGCTCTTCAAACTCTGCGTGCTCGCGACCTCGTCCTCGGGCAGCAGCACGGTAAACAACAGGAAGACCCGCTTGTACGCGGCGGTCTCGTGGTCGCAGTAGCGGTAAAAAATGAGGGTGGAGCCCGGCGGCAGCTCTTGAAGGTGATGGATTACGGCGGCGGGTTTGTCTCCTTCGAAGGCTGCCCTCAGCTGCGTGTCGATGTCCAGCTTCGCCGCGTCGCTGTCCTGGCTGGATTTGCTGGCTCCGTCGATGTGGAGGACGGAGGCGTTGAGGGCGGACGCGAAGGCGGCGGTCAGGCCACGGGCCAGGCAGTGCAGCGTCTTCTCGGCGTTGCGGCCCGCTGTCAGGATCAGGCTGACCGGCTCGGTGGGCTGGGCTGTGTTGAGGTGCTTCTCCAGGTGGATCCTGCTCCTCTTCCACAGCTCGGGCCGCTGGCTGTGGAACCGAGTCTCCAGTTGAGACACCTGGTCCGCGAACGTGTCTAGCTTCACAGACCCTGTTGTGCCCCTGCCGCCCCTTTGAAGCCCAGCGATGATGTTGGGCGTGAAGACCACGGCGGCACAGCCGAGCAGCACCAGGAGAATCAAACGGCATAAATACCACACGATTCCTGAAAGGACACAAGACCACGTTCAAATGCGATACTGTAAATAATGCAGTACAAGTATCTTTGATCTTATCTAAAAATTAAAAGATTATAGCTTACCCCTAGACCCTCTAGAGTGCCTTTTGTAAACAGCGGTTTTCTTTTTTTCTTCTAAGAGAGGAACTATCGTGAAGCAAATGACAAAACTGTCAGTTAAATTAAACATGATTAAGGACTGTAATATCTGGGTTGATGGTTCAATACCTTGTTTTTTGTGCTGGGCAGGAGGAATGTTATTCAGGCGTTGTCGTGCTGTGTGGGATTTCTCTGAGGTTGGGTAAGTGCTTGTGATGTGGTGGTGGTTTATTCTGGGTATACCTATAGATGAGGAGGGAATTTATTCATTAAACATGGCATAAGCCCCCATCTGTCCAAACTGCTGATGTATAGGATGCAACATTAATAAAAAGGAGTCTCGAATGTTTTCATACACAGGGTAAAAGGTGCAGACCACTGGATGAATTACGTAAAAGAAAAATAAAACAAATATGTCGTGTGAATTTTATCAGCCAACAACTGAATCTGACTTAATGACTACTGTGATAACCACACCATGAAATGGTGCTTCTTCTCAGATAAAAATGACAGGGATTTCCAAATTAGGACAAAAATAACCTTTCTAAAATAATCTAATCAAATTACTTAGATGTTTAAATATGTTTGTTTTTTTAGGGTTTTTTGCTGCCAATTAATAGCAAAAAAACCCTAAAAAAAAATCTCTTTACAAAAGCAAAACAAAAAACAACAATAAAACAGTGTACCAGCGTTCGGAGTTTTGACCTTCATCATCTCCTTCTTGTACTCGGCCATGCTACTTTTGATTTGGATCGGCAGATTATGCTTGTTCTCCAATGATCTAATTTGTGCGGCAGACTTGGAGAGTGGTGCAGGCTCTTTTGTGGTTGGTTTGACTGAAAACAAAAAAAAAGTCAGATTAAGACAACTGAATTATCCTCCCTGAATGTAATCACTCCCATCCAGTACGCAGTTACAGTGCTATCCTACCTCTCTCAGTTTTCGACAGGTCTGTATCTTTATATTCAGCTTGACGGGGTCGGCAGCGCTCACCAAGCACCACGAGGGGGGATAAATTCACATCTCCAAGGACACCTGTGTTGTAAAAAGGGGAAAACGTCCTTTTCAAAACTGCCAAACAGCTTGTGTTTAAATTGTATGCTGGTGAAAAAGCAAAAGTCAAAAACAATTGACAGATGGATAAATAATGTATATATCAGTCAGAGCTCTAACCGTGGTATATTTGTGGTCGATGAGGGCTGCGAGAAGAGTCCTGTCCAACATTTGTTGCGAGCTGGTCACTCTTCTCCAAATCATCAAGTGGTTCCTGGACATCCATCTCATTATCATCACCACTGTCACCCCCTCCTCCTCCTCCTCCTCCTTTTTCTTCTTCTTTTTCTTCTCCAGTCTCCAGTCGGCCCTTTTTGCTAGGGGACACTGTAAGATGGGGTGCAGAGGTGGAATATGTATTCAGATCCTTTACTTAAGTAAAAATACTAGTATTGTAAAGACTCTCAATTACAAGTAAAAGTCCTGCATGAAAAATCCTGCTCAATTAAAAGTGCATAAATATTTGCAATTGTACTTAAAAGTATCAAAGTGAGAGTAGACATTGGACCCCTCTGTTATTTTATTAGATTGTTAATAAAAATGCATCAATGTGTAAGCAGCATGTTGCTGTCATCAGATAAATCTGAGGGGTCGTGGGACCATTAATGGGAGACTAAAGGAGACAAATCTCTTTTATAGTGTTGTTTCATCTCTGGTCTTTGGTGAAATTTTGGCTCCTTTGACTATGGATTGAAATTAAAACGGACTAAAAATAAAATCACTTGGTTGGTTAAGTTGTTAACAACTCAGACATAATTACACATTGCTGTTTGTAAGATGCCAAAACCCACTTCTTTTATTTCTAACAATGCTTTGAATTGAAAAAACTTGTTATATTGTCTATTGTGTCATATCTTCATCTGAAAAGTAACTAAAGCTGTCAAAAGATACTTTTGATACTGTAAAGTATAAACTAAATTTCTTTCTGACATGTAGTGGGGTGGAAGAGGAAACTAGCATCAAATGATAACACTCAATTAAATACAACAACCTCCAAACAGTACTTAAGTACAGTAGATGAGTACATTTCCACCACAGTTGTTTACACCACCTTAAATGGAGCTAACTGGGGTAAATTGTTGTTGCAACTGGAAAAATCCTGTCAAATGGAGCATCTCACCTTCATCCTCTGTGCCACTCTCCTCATTTCTGGATCCATTAACAGCTTCTTGAGTTTCTGACTTCCTTTTAGTCCTCTTCAGGGGACCCCTCGGTTCAACAGTAAATACTGAAGAAGGAAGAGAAAAAAGGTTAATTATTATACTGAGAATTGTCCTTAGCTACTACAAGTGTACAAACCCTTAAATGTGAATGTGAATTGTGAATCTAAACACCTGGCAGCTCATGTTATTTCGGTGGTTTTATTGTGAAACTTTGAATGAGTTGAAGTCGCCTAGCTTGAAAGGCTAGCGTTAGCGTTAGCTGCTGTCACAATAAGATGCTCACCTTTCCCCGACGAGACTCTCGTGGATCGTCTCACGGTGCGAGACCCTTTCTCTGAGACTCTGGAATCCATTTATGACTAGAGCTCGACAAACCGAAACACGAATTAATCAATACGACGAAACATCGTGTTCACAAACACGGACAAGAAGACGGACTTCCCCGTGAAACTGTTTGGGGACACATTACGTGACGGGACGCCGGAAATAGTCTCTACCGAAGGTACGTCGATGGAAACAAGGGTCAGAGCTGAAGGTTCCGGCCTGTCAGTTCAAACGAAGATAAGCTGGTGTGTTGGTCATTTTCCAGGGCGATGTGAGCGAGGGTAGGTTTGCTGGGAGTCTGTGATTACAACTTATAAACCACTTATGTAAACATGGTTAGGTGAATTAAGTTCACGACGTCGGTTTTTTTTACATTAAAGTCAGATGGCGCCATGCCTGTGCTAACGATTGGTTGAATTAGCGGCTAGTTCGCTAAGTGTCTGTGGGGTTTGTTTTAGGTTGTTAATTATCTTGCATGTATATGAAGTTACTGCTTATTGTGTGTTTTAGTACAGATCCTTATTTTTAATTCATTTGACTTTTAATTAAAACAAGTAGTTAACCCACCAGCTAGTCAGGCAACGTAGGCTAGCTAGCAGTTTATCTAGCGTTAGTTATGATGCAAACCAGTCGTGTCAATAGTGTTACCCAATTCTCTCCCACAGAACATTTGGAAATACATAATATTGCTTAAAAACAAACCAGTCAATTAATATATTGTTTTTTGTCATGTTCGTGCCTTTCATGTTTACATTTTAACGTTACAAACTATAACGAAACCGTGAAAGAACAGCAAATGAGAAGAATTGTGAAACCTAATTTTATTATGCTGCCCCAGCTGACGTGTAAGTTAACAGTTTTACAACATCAATTTGGACTCTGAACATGGGAAGAACATCCAAAATGAAGATATGTGCTAGAGGCTAAACTAAAAAAAATAATGGTATTTCTTTTATTATTGTGCAGCTTTGAAATCATCCACTGAACCATTTTGAGTGAAGTGCCTCCAAAGACATGGCAGAGAAAAACCCGGCTACCGACCCCTACCACAAAGCAGGTACAGATACGACAGTGGCAAAGGCTAGATGTGAGTTCTATTGGACTGTGCATTTACAAAACATTTAGAGCAATGGATTGAATTGACACATCATTGTTTACTTGTTCATCAGATGCCAAGGAGAAAGACACACGCTCCGCAAATATGGATCATGTCTCAACACATGAGGATAAACAGGAAGACAGCGATAATGCCCTGAATGCAAAGAAGCAACAATCTGAACGTAAAATATTCTATCAATATGGCTACAATGTATCTTTACTGAAGCTTTGCATGTACTGTACTTATCAAATATGTCTTTCTCTTCTAATAGATGAACTGAACCAACCAACTTCATTACCTGCATCCTTGAACAGAGACAAGGGAGATAGCATGGAGCAGGCTGATGTCTTAAGTCAGTATATTATATTATTAATATGATAATATATAACTAATAACATAATGACATAATTTTTTTTTAATTGTTGCATTATATTTTGTCTGTGCTCCTACAGCAGTTCGTCAGTGTTATATTATAAACTGTTTCTCCTACAGACTGCGAATCAGCTGTGCTGGAGTGTCCTACAGTGGAGAAGAACTTTGCCCCTCCTGAGGCTGACGATGAAACGTGTGGTGATAACAACAGGGGGACACCAGCAAATAAGAAGTCAACAAATGAAGCAAGGGAGATTTCTAGTGAAGGTTTTTATCTGCTTGTTGTGACAGGCTACTCAGACTTCATCAGTGCAAATCTCATTTCTCTGATCTTTTTTAAATCCAACCTGAATTGTAAGTGTAGAGACAGAGATGCTCGATCTGTTATGAAAATGAAACCATTCTTATTTTAACAGATGACGACTGCGCTGAGGAGGAGACAACACCAGAAGAAGCAACAAATAATGATCAAGTAGATGGACCCAAAGCCAAGCTTAATGAAGAAACTCCTGACGCAAGCGCTGAAGCTCAAAAGGGTGAGACTTTCAGAAAATTGCACAATTTCCTTTTCCTCAAGCTTTCTGTTTCGTGGCACAGCGATAAAATGGTTTAACCCAGTTCAACCCCTGCTGCTGAGCTTCTGGGCAATCCATCAAATGCAACTATCTGTGTTCACTGTTGGGTTCCAGTGAGGGATTTACCTGCATAATTAACTCCTAGTGGGATTTTTTTTTTCGTTGTGTTGACATGTTTTCTTTTTTCTCCCATTGGTCAGGTGATGGAAAAGACCCAGAGGAGGCTTTGGCTGCTGAGTCAGAAACCTTCTCACAGACACCATTGTTGCAGGATATCTCAAAAGTGGAAGATTTAGCTGATCGGTGTAAAAAAGAGGTTGAAACCATTGGCCCTTCCACTCAGGAGACACCCGAAACTTCAGAGGATAAAGGCATTCTTGGAGGTAAGCTATTATCCAGGTTCATGGGCTAAATTGAATAACAGTCGTAAAATAGTAAAATCACAGCCCAAATGTGTTCTCTAAACCTGTGTGTTGTGTTTGGCTTGATACACAATTATAAACAAATTACTCTACATAGTACACATTCTTCTGTTTATAGGAAATGAAAGATACCTGATTTTAGTAGCAGTTTGTATGGTGGGACTTGCCATCCTGGTGCCGCATCTCCTCCAACCTGGGTCTCCACGTCACAACAATCTACAGAAAATAGACGTCTTTCGCAGGCAGATGGAAAAACTGAAGTCTCAGTTTCCAAACCAGCGGCCTGAGTTGTGGAAGAGGAGCAGGATCCACCTGGAGAGGCACCTCAACACCACCCATCCCACAGAGCCAGTCAGTCTGATCCTGACTGCAGGTCTCAGATCCGCGAGGACGCTGCACTGCCTGGCTCGGGGCCTGGCATCCGCCTACTCTACAGCCCTCAACGCCTCCGTCCTCCACATCGACGGAGCCGGCAAAGCCAGCCAGGACAGCGACCAGGTGAAGCTGGACATCGACAGGCAGCTGCAGGGAGCTTTCGAAGGAGACAAACCCGTAGCTGTGATTAACCGCTTCGAGGAGCTGCCCCCAGGCTCCACCCTCATTTTTTATCGCTACTGTGATCACGAGAACGCAGCCTTCAAGAAGACGTTCCTGATCTTCACAGTGCTGCTGGGGGGAGAAGAAGAGATTCCAGAAAACACGGGTCTGAGCACCGTGGAGGAGATGGTGGACGACCACCTTCAGAAGAAGTTCCTCTCTCACGGTGATCCTGTGGCTTTCGACAGGATGGACCTTGACAAGTACGGTGGACTGTGGAGCCGTATTTCTCACCTCATCCTACCTGTCGCAGCAGAGAAAAGGATAAAAGATGAAGGGTGCTAGTGGGCATTAATCACCAATATTATACATGTATGAACTTCTAGTCAAAGCACGTCTATGTATCAGATCTCTCAGTGGGTGAGTTCAGTCGTTCATTCACACTACCTGCCTCAAAAGCTCCAAAACGTGTGTTGCTGAATGCTACATTGATGCAGAATCACCGTTTATATGTTGCTCAACTATGGATGAGTCTATTTTCCTTATGATTGCCATAGCATTGGTTGATACTTCACCGCATCATTGGAGCACTGATAACAGTTGAAGGCAGCTCAATTTAATTTGCTATCATGTCCATCATGCATCACTTTGTAGCTTCATGTCACCGGTTTCCATTGAAAATGAATGGAAGCCAATTGTAGCCGGTAGTATGAACACACAGTGAAGGTAGTTTTAGTGATTTTATACTAAATGGTAATCATGAAGTTCTTTACAAATTAGGGCATCAAGTAGAAATAAACACGCAAGATTACATTACAGTACATTCTGGGATATTTATAAGTAAGTAACTAAGTTTTACACTTGTTTGGCACTTTATTTTATTTGATCAAATGTAGTTATTGATAAATTTCAAAAGTCAATGAACTGGGGGTTTTACAGTACATGAGTACTGAAATGTGTATAGTATAAATATGTTTTAATGTTATTTAATGTATGAATTGATTTTTCTCCAAGGATCTCAAAGGGTTGCAAGGCAAAACTCTTAATTATAAACAATATCACAACACAGGGTTTTATTATTTTTATGTCTTTTTTTTAAATACTCAGACCTACATGGCACCACACGCCTTAATCAAACTTCCTATGTTCTATTTTCTATTCTATACATATGTCACACTACAGGAAGACGTTTTATGGAAGAAGTCAACTGCATAAATGACATGTGCCTTAAATTGCAAATAAATGTGTAAATAAAAATGCTTGTTTTACATGTCAGTGTTGTGTACAGTGTTGCAGCCAGAGGGCAGCACAGCATTGAAACACTGAGACTGAGCTGCTGTAAGGTGCTTGAATTGCAACAAATCAGTATGAAACAGGCTTCTTCTTTGTGTTTGACTCTTTAAATCCATAAATTGTAAGTTGAATCCCAAAAGACGTACAAAGCTGACTGAAGCTTTCAGCCCAGTTTTAATCTAGCGACTGAAAAAGATGACATTGTGCTTTCGGACTTACTGTAATCTCACTATCTGCTGACATTTTTGGACACACCTCTCTGATTATTGGAGACAGAAGTAGGCCGTGACATTTTCTTGGCAGCTCATTTTAATTGGTGACAGGCTGTGCCTGCAAGCATATTTGCACCATTGTTTCTCATGTTGGCTCTCTATGAGCCTTTTACAACATGTGTAAGTTATGCGTTGCCATTGCATTGTACTGTGTGTTCCTTCCATGGGGCTTTGCAGCGCCGCCAAAGAGCTTGGCTGCACATCCCAGGTCACAACCTAAAAGAAAAGCAGAGACAAACGACAGGCTGCAGGAGGGAGTCGATGGCCACGAAAGCATCCTGTCTACGGTAGAAGGAAAACTCTCTTAATTTCTTTCATTCATTATGGTGATTTTGTGTGGAATGAATATCAAAGTGAAGTGTCATCCTGTCCATTCCCCATGCATACCAGAGCCAACAATTTACATAAGTCACCGGGCTCCACAGCCAACAGGTCTAAATGCTGCTGTCTCTGATCACTGGGGGACTGGGTGTCATGTTTGAGATTCAGGGAAGGATAGCCTCACATTTAATCTATAACCAAACCAACCAACTCTAGTGACGAGCTTGTTATTCACAGCATGTCTTGAATAGGGAAAATCTTTTTTTTTGAGGGAATTCACTTGATTGTCTTAGCTGTCCACCATCCTCGAGGGTTTTCTTCTATGGCAGGGATCCCCAGAAGCTGTACTCTGTCACCAATAACTTGTGAATTGGGTGGAGCACGTTGAAAATCTACAATAACATAATGGAGATTGCTGGAAATACGGAGATATAACGTGCACAAACTGGTGGTAGCAGGTGTGTTGTAAAGCTAGAAATGGCCTTTGAATTCAGGAAACACTCAAAACTGTCCATATGACAACTCATTTGTTAGATGCTCAGTTTTTCTATCACATGTTGGAAGTTTATCTGGCTGAATACTGACCTCTTCTATGCAAAGTAAGTGACTAACCCGTTATTATAGACAATTACATATTTATTAAATAAAATAAGGTAAGTATTCATGTTTCAGTGTAACGGTTAAAGGCTTGTGAATACTTACAAAGAACTATTTGTTTTGTGGTGATACTTATTTCAACGTCCATTCTGGGATCTGAAACAGCAGCACAGGTGTAAACAAAGTAATTAACCCTTCATAGGCCCCGCCCCCTTTTGCCATACGATCCAATAGCAATTGAGCAACCTTGGTCAATGCTGAAGGCTGCTGAAGTGTTTTTAAGATGAGAAGGGTCCAAAGTAAAACCCAGTCCACAAATTAAACGAAGAAGCAAAGTGTTTGATATAAATATGATTCTTTTTAAACCATTAAGACGTTTAAATTGTGATCAAACTACACCTAATGTCCCAGTTGATGGGTAATTAATCAGTTTTACTTAAGTTTCACTTTGGGCTCTGAACACGTGAAGATCATCATTCCAAATAAAATAACACAGCGAACATCTTTGAGTGAAATCACCATAAAAAAAAACCTGTCAGAGCAAAACCATGCTACAGGTGCAGCCCGCAAAAAAAACCCCGTTTGCGCTCCCAGATGTTTGTGTGCGCGTGGAGCCGCGCGTTCCGTCACCTGCTGCTTCAGAACGACTCGCTGACACTTAAAGTGACGCCGTGCAGACAATCAAGCCGTTGGGATTTGTCCGCGTGTGCGAATCAGGTGAGAATCCCCTCTTTGTTTCTTCAACTGCGGGTCAAGTCCGGTTTCTGTTCGTGCAGTTTGTAAAATTACTGCTGCGTCATGACGCGCGTAAACTTCAGTTAAGTTTCGATTTTGTTGTTGATTCCTGTTAAACGTTAAAGTGACATCTCGTACAAAAATAGGGGCCGTTTTACCAGGTGCGTACGTGAGATTTAGGATTTATCAACGATATTAATTTCTTGTTAATTTCAGAACGAAACGCATTCAGTGTTGTAACCTCCCTGCACGAGAAATGAAAGTATCCGTTTTTCAGCTTAAAGCATAGACTAGTTATGAGTCGGGTTGTACCATGTATTTACAAAAACATTGAGAACAGTCGAATAAATTGAGTTGATTTAATTGAGTCATTGCTTTTCATCAGATGCCATGGAGGAAGACACGCAGTCTGCAAATATGGATCCTGGCTCAGCATATGAGAAACAGGAAGATCCAGATATTCCCCTGAATGCAAACGAGCAAAACAATGAAGGTAAAATATTCTCGATGTGTCTTTACCAAATGTGCTTTGTATCTACTGTACTTTGTACAAATTTGGTGCCTTTTTATATTAGAGAAAATGCTGATGTTCTGAGTGAGTGCCATATAAGTCGAAATAATATAATAAATATGTCATCAGTGTTTAATTTCCATCAAGTATAAGGTAGTGTTGAATAGAGCAGGCATAAAAACACAACACACAGTGTGATGCTTATTATTTACACTTACTTATTATTTATGCTCTTACACAAGTGAACGTTTTCCCTTGATATTCATATTCCAAAGGTGTTATATTGTCGTTATAGATATTCATTGACAAAATCACCAAATTGTGACTGCCTGTGTCTTTTAAAGTACGAGAACAATGTTATTTAACTTAAACTTTAAGTTATGCAGACACCGACCCAAGCCCTCACAATAGCTGTACCTACAAGTCCAACAACTGCGAATCCCTCACCAATTAAATTCATGTTAAGCGATGACGTTTTGCTTTTATAAGATAATTGGAGAAATAATAATTCTAAAGAATTGTATTTAATTGTTGGGTAAGAAAACACCAGCATTCTCTACACTGACAATGATGGTATCGTTGTATAAAGTAATTGCAAAATCAGAGAAATCAGTGTTTTTTCAAAATCCAACCTAATTTGTAAGTGTAGACACAGAGATGCTTGACCTGTTTTGGATGAAGCTAAACTATTTGTAATTTAACAGATGATGACCACAATGATGGGGAAACAACACAAGAAGAAGCCTCTGGTTCAAACCAGGAGGACACAAATGATGACCGGGTAGATGGACCCAATGCAGATCTTAATGAAGAACCTACCGGCAAAAACAATGAAGCTCAAGAGGGTGAGAGAAATTCAATGAAAACTCAAACTTTTTTTTGTGGCACAGAGATAAAGTACTTATGTTTAATCCATCCAACACAACTGCCTGTGTTCACTGGTGGGTTCCAGTGAGGGACGTTGACCTATTGTGGAAGTTAAACTATTCTTATCTTAACAGGTGGCAGCCACACTGGGGAGAAGATACCTGAACGTTCAGCTCCAGAAGTTACTGGCATTCTTGGAGGTAATCAAGAATTCAAGGATTCTTTATCTTACTACTTTTCTATTATATTTTATCTTTAAAAGTTGTTCAGGGTTGTGGGGAACACAAGGCAGAGAAATGACCAAAGGAAAATTGTAAAAATCAAAGCCAAGTCCTTGATGTCTTGTACATTTGTTGTAAAGAAAAAAGTGTGTATTGTGTATTACTTGGTAATAAGTATGAATACTAGTTAAGACAAAACGTGTTTTCTCTCAATAGGAAATGCAAGATACCTGATTTTAGTAGCAGTTTGTATGGTGGGACTTGCCATCCTGGTGCCGCATCTCCTCCAACCTGAGTCTCCACTTCAGAGCAATCTACAGCAAATAGACGTCTTTCGCAGGCAGATGGAAAAACTAAAGTCTCAGTTTCCAAACCAGCGGCCTGAGCTGTGGAGGAGGAGTGAGATCCACCTGGAGAGGCACCTCAACACCCCCGAGCCCACAGAGCCAGTCAGTCTGATCCTGACCGCAGGTCTCAGAGCCGCGAGGACGCTGCACTGCCTGGCTCGGGGCCTGGCGTCCGCCTACTCTACAGCCCTCAACGCCTCCGTCCTCCACATCGACGGAGCCGGCAAAGCCAGCCAGGACAGCGACCAGGTGAAGCTGGACATCGACAGGCAGCTGCAGGGAGCTTTCGAAGGAGACAAACCCATAGCTGTGATCAGCCGCTTCGAGGAGCTGCCCCCAGGCTCCACCCTCATTTTCTATCGCTACTGTGATCACGAGAACGCGGTCTACAAGACGGCGTTCCTGATCTTCACAGTGCTGCTGGGGGGAGAAGAAGAGATTCCAGAAAACATAGGTTTGGGAACTGTGGCAGAGATGGTGGACGACCACCTTCAGAAGAAGTTCCTCTCTAACGGCGACCCTGTGGCTTTCGACAGGATGGACCATGACAAGTACGGTGGACTGTGGAGCCGTATTTCTCACCTCATCCTGCCTGTCGCAGCAGAGAAAAGGATAAATGATGACGAGTGCTAGTGGGCATTAATCACGTCTTCTTTACATGTATGAATTCCACCTATGTATCAAATGGGTGTAGCTGCAATGCAATATGCGTTGATGTCTGTTGATACTTACTAGGAGCAAAAAATGTTGTTACAAAAAGGATGTCACTTTATTCTTATTATAACAAATGTAGTTACTGACAAATATGAAAAGTCATTGGGGGTTTTACAACTTTTGATGGTAAGTGCTGAAATCTTCTTAGTATAGTCTCTTCTTTATGGTTTAAGGTAGGCTGTATTAAACGGGTGCTGTGGAAAAAATGTTACTTTTCAATAAACACAATAGGCAATTTCACATGATTTTGGATCATTACCACATATGTATATAAAAAGTTGGATATGTTATAACAGATGATAAACACCACCCATAAAGTCAGTCATTTTCTATACCTGCTTATTCCTCATTCGGGTCGCAGGGGTCTGCTGGAGCCTATCCCAGCGTGTTACGGCGAGAGGCAGGGATACACCCCAGATGGTCGCCAGCCAATCGTGGGGCACACACACCATTCACTCATACACTCACACCTACGGGCAATTTAGAGTCTCCAATTAACCTCAGCATGTTTTTGGACTGTGGGAGGAAGCCGGAGAAAACCCATGCAGACACGGGGAGAACATGCAAACTCCACACAGAAAGGTCCCAGACCCAGGACCAAGGAGGTCTTGAACCTGTGACCTTCTTGCTGTGAGGCAACAGTGCTAACCCCTGCGCCACCATGTCGCCCCCACCCAAAAAGTTTAAAGATAAAAGATGGTAAAGATGTCCATTGGGAACCATCTATATACCATTAAATCTGGCAAAAGTAATCTAGTTATTTTTGATGCACTCCGCATTAATTTTGCATTAGTTCAGCTTAGTCAGTGTCTAATTATGGTGCTGCACCCAAGCTGTATACTAGTAGGGGAATACCTGCAAAAATAATGTTTTATTGAAGTTATAATGAATTGACCATCAAGGATCTCAGTTACAAGGCAAACTATTCATTACTATTAACAATATCACAACGCAACAAATATCTTTTCTTAAATACTCAAGCCTTCATGGCTTGAGCCTTAACCAAACTTCTCATGTTCTATTATCTACTATACAAATAATGGAAGAAAACAAACGCAAGCTGCAAAGAAACATGTGAATTAAACTGCTTGTTTTTAAGTGGATTGTGTTATTTAAGTGGAGTGTAGAGTGTTGCAGCTAGAGGGCAGCAAAACCACAGTTGACACCGAGCTGCTGTAAGGTGCCTGAGTGGCAGCAAATCAATAACGCAACAGGCTTCTACTTTGTGTTTGACCCATTGGCTCCAGAACTCTAAACTGTTGAGTCCCAAAGGACGCGCAAAGCTGACGGAAGCTTTCAGCCTAATTTTAATTTACTGACCGATAGTGTGCTGCGCGCCATGTGTGAGAAAACGTTTGATTGCAGTTCAACTCCTCCTCGCCAGTGTGATCAGATCCGCCTCCTTGTGCGGCGGCTCCTGCAGCAGATGCCGGCTGCTGTCACACAGACTGCGCTCCGTCTCTGCACCCGCAATTTACTGGGACTGAGAAAAAAAAAGATGACATCGCGCTTTAGGACTTAATCTCGCTATCTGCTGACATTTTTTGGACACACCTCTCTGAATTTTTGGAGACAAGAAGTAGGCCATGACATTTTCTTGGCAGCTCATTTAATTGGTGACAGGCTGCGCCTGCAAGCGTACTTGCACCAGTATTTCTCCTGTCGGCTCCTTGCGAGCCTCACAACATGTATAAGTTATGCGTTGCCATCGCAGCGTGCTGTGCGCTCATTCCGCGGGGCTTTGCTGCGCCAAAGAGCTGGGCTGCAGAACCCAGGTCACAACCGCAAAGCCAAGAAGAGACAAATGACAGGCTGCAGGAGGAAGTCGACGGCCACGAAAGCATCCTGTCCACGGTAGGAGGAAAACTCGCTTTTCTTTGATTGCTTCCATTCATTATGGCGATTTCATCATTTCTGTGCGTAAAAATGCAAACGTTTCCAATTGAGCGTGATAGAAAATGCAATCCGTCCTTTTCTCTTTGTAGCTGCTGGGTGATTATGACAAAGTGAAAGCCCTCTCGGAAGGCTCTGACTGTCGGTGTAAATGTGTTGTCAGACCCTTGAGCAGAAGCGCCTGCCGGCGGATAGAAGAAGGGAGCGCCACTGCGCAAGACTTCTACACCGTGGAGACTATCACATCTGGACCAGACTGCAAGTGCGCCTGCATCGCTCCTCCGTCAGCGGTCAACCCTTGCGAAGGAGAGTTCAGGCTGAAAAGACTTAGGGAGGCTGGAGAAAAGAATGTCAAGGTGAAGTGTCATCCTGTCCATTCCCCACGCATACCACAGCCTCCAATGAACATATGCCACCGGGCTCCAGAGCCAACAGGTTTAAACGCTGCTGCCTCGGATCACCGGGGGAGTGGGTGTCATATTTGATCAGAATCAGGGAAGGATAGCCTCGCATTTAATCTATAACCAAACCAGAGACTCTGGCTGGAGATGAACCTGTTTTACGCACAGCATGTCTTGATTTGGTAAACCCATTTTTGACGGATTTTACTTGATCATTTTAGCTGTCCACCATCCTCGAGCTGCTGGAGGGTTCCTTCTATGGCATGGATCTCCTGAAGCTGCACTCCGTTACCACTAAGCTTGTGAATCGTGTGGAGAACATTGAAAAGGTACAGTAACATGATAGAGATCGGTGGATATTTGTAGATATAACTTGGATGAATTGGTGGTAGCAGGTGTGTTGAGGCAGAAAAGCTAGAATTGGCTTCTGGATTCAGAAAATAGTTTTCAGGTTTATTAGCTCAGTTTTTCCATCACTTGGATGAAATAGCTGGGCCATCTTTGGCCTTTTCTCCCTTTAAATGATGGTAAATGTTTTACTCAAGAAAATACGTATAACATATTTATAATATACAAGTACGTGACTAATTCTGCTTCTTTGGTATGATTGGACAATTCACCCCAAGTAATTTTTTTGGCCAAATTGAGATATTTGCGAATCCTTACACACCTACTACTGCATAACTCTGTCTTTCTGCCTATGTAATTGGCCAATCACAACACTTATTAATCCAAAAACATTATCTGTCAATAAATGTGAAAAATACCAATGTGATTTCTAAAAAAAAACGATTTTTTTGTTTTCCAAAAACATTGAAATATGACTTAGGCAATTTTTTAATAAAGTTAACAATATATTTCTTCTTATCTGTAGATGGATTTATCCATCGAGATCGTTTTTGTTAGGATTTTGCTGAGTTTTGAATGTATTGATGTAAAGATGTCTGCCTTCTTTCTGTCCTTTCTTGAATAGAACTGGATGGCACTTGGCTTGTGATGCTCAAAGCACAAAAACATAGTTGAAAAAAAAACATGGACATCATGTCCCAGTTACTAAAGTTAATCTGCAGACCTCGTTGTGAGCAGTTTTGTTTAGGAGCTATTTTCTTTTGATGGACGACAGTTGTAGATGCATGCTTCCTTCTGCACTTTTATACAGTTGGTGGGTCTCTTTCGATGTTTCTGATTAATCTGGTGAATCAAACCAAGCGATCTAGATGGATAAATAGCTTCTTCGGGTAGGAAGAGAAATACATATTGTTGATTTGGGGGTTAACTGTCCATTTAAAGAGCTATTTAATTCTTGAACGTAAAGAAATGAACAGACTTGAAAGGTTACACTTGACAATAATACAGTTGCAATAATAGTAAATCTAGGCACATATTAGTCTTCAATGTGAGAGGAACAGAGGGCCATAAACCAACAATCCTGAAGGACTTTAATTGTGTTAAGATCACAGAGAGCATCGAGTCTTCTAAATGACCTAAAATGGATTTATTCAAGAAAAAGTCCCAGAACAAAGAGAGATGTTTACAGGGCCTATTTTGGTGCATTAGACCTCTCTGCAGGCTGAGGATGGGAGGAGCCTTGCAGGGAATTTGCTGAACTCACAAAACTCCATACACTTTGAGGAATCATAGGCATCATAAATCATGAAGTTGCTCCACCCGAACAGGTGCCACAAAGCAGAATAGCGTGCCCACACAGAGAGGTCTAATCATCCAAAATAACGGAACACATCCAAAAGTGTTTTTTTTTTTGTTGTAAATATAGCTTTAAAATAATAATGGACCAACCAGCAATAAATTTAAGGACTAAAGCTTGTAATCCTTTCCACACTTAGAGGGTTATATCTTTTAACGAGCTGTGAGCTCATTTATAAGTAAGGTGGTCTTGAAAAAATGTTGAGGCACTGAATCACTGAGCAAAATGGGACTGAAATCAAATCCATTTTGATGAGTTATAGTGACCTGAGGAACAATTCCAAACACTCGGTATCGTGGTGTTTCCCTCTCAGACGAGCTATGATGTAAAAACCAATGAATGAACCGTGCAGAATCAAGGTCCTAGCTGCATTTGCTTCTTCCTTTCGCACAATTGTCTCGGCTTGGAAAACACAGCTGCGGTTAATTAAATTAACAGGTAAATCAAGCGTAACCGTTATTCATTTTATTAAGTGCAGGCAGCTGTGTTTGTCCCTGTATGACACATGAAGGAGGCCTGTTGGAAGCGTAGCGACGACACCCGGTAACAGTGAAAGTGTTTCAGCCCAGTCTTTTTTTTTTTTTTTAACAGAAGAAAAAAAAACACAGGTGTAAACAATGAAAGTAATTATGGCTGGTTTGCATTTAGATGTGTATATGTCAGGGTTCTGGTATTGTTCACGCTGGCTCAGTCACACAGTCATGCTTCACTGGGATACTTGAAAAGAACAAAGCCATTGTTGACGTTATTGGTAACACCTGTGCTTTTTCTACTTTGTACTAAAATACGATAGTCAAGACAGCCAGCGCTCCACTTGAATTTTGTCCTTCTGAAAGTGATTATGACTGATGAGTGCATCCCTTTCCATTAAATCATGCGCGTTCATTTCATTTAATATCTCTTTATTTCCATCACTGCGATGCAGGCTGTGTCTCTGAACCACACTATGGATGAAGCGAAGCCCCAGAAAAGCCCTCTGATCCAGGTGGATGTGACAGAAATCCCACCTACTTCTCCCCCTCAGCAGCATCAAGACCAGAAGAGACTCAGCGAGGTCAGTGGACCAGCGGCCTATGAAAACCCAGAGGTGAGTGCGACATCTTGATGCTGATATCACAGGGTTAACAGATGTGGACGGTGACATCGAGGTGAAGATGGAGGAATCTATGAACCTCAGTCCGTGATTGTGGTCGTACTAAATAACATTGTACTACATAACTATCAGTACAACAAGCATGTTTGCCTATAGTTAGTGTTATGATAGTAATTATTGATGCAAAAGGGTGGTCATCATCTTTAATTGCCATGTATATACTTTAAATAACACATATTCTATATTTTTCTAGCTATAAATATTAAGTAAACACAATACATACATTCATCCAATAAATACAGCAGAATATCTTATATATAATTTGCTGTAAATATGTGTTACCACACAATTTTTCACCAGTATGTCACAAGGTATCGATGTGTTTCTTGAATGATTTGACAGCAGCTTTAAAAAGTTGATAAGACTCATTTTATCTCACGCTACATCCAACGATATTGTCGAAATCTTGATATTTTCTATTTTAAGTGCAGCTGTGCAATCTTCTGCTTGATTAAACAGATGGAAAGGAACACATAAATAATAAGAGATTGTTATAGTGTCACTCGAAAACAAAAGGGACAATTATATGTTCTTTCCACAACGTTCTGTGGACCAAATGTCTGCATGATTAAAGACCTAGAATGTCCAATGAGGAGTGATTGAAGTAACTGGAAAGACTGCCAGTGGACAACACAGCAGACCTCAGACCAGTGACTGTTCTGGGCTCCCTTCCATGATAGCGTATTAAATGAAGATCCAGTCCAGCAGTGTTGGGTGGACCAGGGCCTCGCACGAAAGGGAATCACTGCGTCAGTATCTCTCTCTAGCTCATTTGTATTTTTTTTATTAAATCTGAAATTTTTAAAAACAATCATTATTTTGTTTTATTATTGACATAACACCCAGAATACAAGCACAAATACCAATTAGCCACTTAAAAGTAGCTAGCTTTGTCCTAAATAAATAAAAGTATCATTATAGCATTGTAATTCAAGAACCACAATAATTGTTTCCTGGTTGCACGTCCCCTGACCTCAGATGATCTGTTGTAATTCAGAGCTTTTAGTCTTATATCCTGAGCCATACATGCGTTATTATTATCATCTTTTTTTGTTGTTGTTTTTTGCTATTATTTAAGAAGTAAAAGACATTTTTTTAGGGGGGGATTTCCTTTTGAACAGAAAATCATATTTTATTCTGAAGCTCTGGTTTTTCACTACCAAACAACTCTTTTTTAATGGAAATTATACGCAACTAAATAGTGTGTTTCTTTCTTTTTTTCACGTCTCATCTACTCAGATCACCAAATGATGCGGTTCCCAACCTCAGCTGTTGTACATGGCTCCTTTACTGTTCCACCCTCGGCTTTCAGCCAGCTTGAATGTTGCATTGATAGAAAGTAGGAATCACTGTTAAATCAGGGCAGTGCTTCTTTTCGTCAGACTTCCTCCAGTCTACTCAAAAACAAATTATTCAGTGTCACCCGCCCATTTTGAGAGTATTCAGTCTAGCAACAACATTCTATGGAACAGCAATCACAATTTCTCCAATACAGAATTTTAGCTATCAAGGATATAAAAATAGTAACTTAACCCTCTAGAGTGAGATGTCTTTGTCCCCATGAGCGCAGCATATTCTCTAAGTCCTTGGTTTGTTTCATTCCATTGGTGTATCTCACTTAGATGTTTATAATACCAAAAGTATACACCAAGGGATTTTACATGGCCAGTTGGCTGCCTTATCCTACCAATCTCTTTGTCACTAAATTTCCAGCAGTAAACCCCGATTTGCCAAAAGATGATAACATTTTGAATGCTGTAATTAATGACTTTTCATTACCGAGCAACAGAATAGTATTGTCTTCTGCTTGTGAAGTTTTAACTCCATGGGTGGATTCTCTGATAGATTGATACCCCAGATGCTTTCATTTTGATTAACATACAATTCTAGAATTTTCAAAGTGAAAAGAAATTGGATTGCAGACAAAGGGCAACCTTGCCTCATACCACAAATAAGACGGAAGAATTCTGATGTCCATCCATCCATTGTTAGTTACTGGACCACTACAGGTTCTAAAAATAGTTTTTTTTCAAGGAACACTTCCAAAATTGAATTGCTCCAATGCTTTAAATAGGAAAATCCACTCTACTAATGGCTTAAATCTGAAACTAAAGTGGAGCAAATTCAAATTTGATCATCAAAATATGCTAAGTTTTAACTGGAGCTCACAAACTAAAGTATTTATGAACATTTTGCTTTGTAGGGTTTTCTCAATGAATTAGCCTGTAATGTTCAAAAGCTGAAATATTTTTGATGTCTGTCACTCAAATCCAGAGAAACGTGACTGAAAGCCCGCCCACCTCTCCTCCCTACCAGCAACACAAGAAGAGACTCAGCGAGGTCAGTGGAGCAGTGTTCTATCAAAACTCAGAGGTAAGTGTGACATCTTGGTGCTGTCTCTCAGCATACTCATTGTAAGACAGAGCCTGCTAAAACTATAATCTAGGTTAATGACAAAATGACACAATCTGGTCAATGTTCAATGAGAAATATAGGCCCAGTTATAATCCAACATATATAATAGTCTTATCCTATTGCATGTTGCACTAAGCTTTCTAATACAAGCTGTGTATGTCTATCTGTTCACTAACAGGAAAAGTATGAGGAGAAGTACGTCGGGGAAAATCAGTCCTTCTTACACACAGACAGTTCTGCTCAGATCATTGAGGTGAAAACTCAGGCGCCTCCCAAAAACGAGGCTAACAAGGAGGTTCCTCAGGTGTCAAAGGCCAGCCCTAATGGAATGATCATCAGAGGAATGACTTTTTACAAATCTGAACCAGACCCAATGGTGGCGGATGATGCGGAGCCTGAGGAGAACTGTGAGTGCATACCCTCGGTCAGCTTTAAGGTTGGGTCTAAAGATGCTCGCCACGGTTCATTTACAAAATGAATCACTGACCATTGTTGTAACACTAGTACACAAACATTAAGAAACTTGTGATATGTGATCTCATTTCAATTGCAAAAATGTATAGTTAGAAATGGGATTCAAAGTTTGTACAATGAGTAGAAGTTCTTTGATGTTTGCATAAGAGAGATTACTTACTTTACAATATCGATAGTATTGCATAACTTGAAGAATGCCTGCATCCTGTCTTATCACATTGTCACATTTGACTAAATCTCTTCCTCTCCCTTTGCAGTTTTTGAGTATGGATTCAGTGGAGATAGCCCAATGGACTTCTTCCTTGAGGAGAATCTTCTTCAACACCAAGCCCCTCATCCCAGAACAAGGGCTGGACCAAGATCAAATCGACCAAAGATAACAAATCATTGGCTGAGTTCCAAGAAAACCAGCCAATCAACAAATCCGAAGGAAACTGAGACTACCACAAAGACTCAGAGTGAGTTCATCCCTGCCACGGAAACGACTCCAGTTGGAGTTTCTACAGACGTACAGAGGGACACATTCACAACAAAGCGCATTATGTTTGGACCAAATACTGCAACACAGAAAACCAGAACCACGGACACTGCGCCTCAGAAGACTCAATCTGTCCTTTCTAAGTTCAATCAGTGGCTAACCTCCTTGATTTCAGAACCGGTTAGCACTTCTTCAAATTTCACCACCAAGGAAAGATCCACAACTGAATTGAACACAAGCCAACCCCCTGAAAAGACATCAACCATTGAAATGCCAAAGGCATTCACGAAAAGATCTATGCCAACCACTGTGATGGAAACATCTAGCCTGCAGCTGAAAGAACAAATGCAAACCAAAGCTGGCAGCACTGTAGCCAATCCAAGCACATTGGCACCAAACCCAACCACAGAGACTGTCGGTACTACTGCCCCAATGACCATAAAGACCCAGGCTGCTCCGACCTGGACGCCAATGAAACCCACAACTGCTTCCACTACACTTCCCTCCACAACAGTTCCCTCCACACAGGCTGCCACCACAACACCAGAAGAAATAACAGAAACCTCAACTTTGCCCCCTACCACACAAGGAATGACCACACAGAGAATGACCACACAGAGAATGACCACATCGCCTCCCCAAACTTCTGTGCCTTTCACCACACCCGTGACTACCTCTTCTCCTGCCACCACCACCACCACCACCACCACCACTACCACTTCTACAACCACCAAAACCACCACAACCACTACCAGTAAGGCTCCTCTCAAACGGAAATACAAAATCAGCTGGGATGAAGTTGAGGTGGAAGAACACCCGGAATTAGATGAGCCCATGCAAAGGCAGGAGGAATCCCCTCCAGTAAAATCTGGTAAATATGTAGTTTTACGATAAATTGTGTAACATTGCAGTGGACGATGATTAGAAAGGAGTGAATTAACATTACAGCAAATGCTTCTCACACAAATATAGCCAAAATATTGTGGATATATTTGTTAAAGATAACTTTTTTAAATAATAAATTGCATCTAGGGTGGTTTTCCACAAAAAAAGTGCATTTACCACATTACCATCCTTAAAAGTACATCTGCTCCTCCTTCATTTAAAAAAACCTTAATCTATGAATACTGTCAATTTTTTAAAAATTGAAGTGCTGGACAAAAGATGTCTCAAATATCCAACCAAAGTAACAATGAGCAAAGCACATTTTTGAGTGGAGGGGGACTTTAACATTTGGTTTACTGTTTGAAATACCACATGGGTTGGACTGCCATCATGAATTATTTTCACTGCATCGTGAAAGTCATGGTACCTATTAGGAACAAAAACACTATATTGATATTGTTCTATGCATTTCTAAACATTATGTTACTCATTACTCCGTCTTATGTGGCAACTTCACCCTTTAGTGATTCAAGCTATTTAAAACAAAAGCTTGTGAGGCACCCGGTGGCCTGGTGGTTGAGGCGCATATACCCCACAGTCCACAATGTCCATGTTTTGACTTCCATCCACAGGACCCTTGTTGCATGTCAAACCCCTTTCTCTCTGTCTCTCTGACTGTCAAATACAAGCAAAATGACAAAAAACAAAAGAAACAAAAAAAAATCCAAAGAAAAGCCTCTCATTATAGTCTTTGACGTAGGTCTGGATGATGTTAAACTGCTTGTAAATCCTCCCTCATCGCTCTTTTCATCTTTTACAGAAGACTGTAAGGACACTTTGGCGACAATCTCAGAGCCAGTAACTCACAACACCTACGGCAGGAGCGAAGGAGCGTGGATGAAGGATCCAAAGTCTGATAATGACAAAATTTATGTCACAAACTATCATTACGGAAACAACCTCCTGGAGTTCCGCAGCCTGGAGGTTTTCAAACAAGGTAAGAGCCAGTGGTAAGAGCATTGACCAAATTACTTTTTGTTTCCCTATTGCTTCGATCTCAGTCCTGTGAAACGACCCTTTCTAGGCCGTTATACCAACTCCTACAAGCTTCCTTACAACTGGATCGGCACAGGCCACGTGGTCTACGACGGGGCCTTCTACTACAACCGCGCCTTCTCCCGTGACATCATCAAGTACGACCTGCGCCTGCGTTACGTGGCCGCCTGGACCATGCTGCACGACGCCCTGTTTGAAGAGTCGTCATCGCCGTGGGAGTGGCGCAGCCACTCGGACATCGACTTCGCCTTGGACGAGAGCGGCGTGTGGATCATCTACCCGGCGCTCGACGACGAGGGCTTCTTGCAGGAAGTGATCGTCCTGAGTCGCCTGAACCCCTCGGACCTCAGCATGCAGAGGGAGACCACCTGGAGGACTGGGCTCAGGAGGAACCACTACGGGAACTGCTTCATCGTGTGCGGCGTCCTGTACGCTGTTGACAGCTACAACAAAAGGGACGCCAACCTGGAATACGCCTTCGACACACACACAAACACTCAGATGATTCCCAGAATGCCTTTCACCAACAATTACACCTACACCACACAGCTCGACTACAATCCCAAAGAGGGTGTATTGTATGCGTGGGACAATGGACACCAAGTCACATACAACATTAAGTTTGCCTATGTAGACCCTTAGTAAGGGTGCGACAGTAGTTATTTTAAAGGTAAATGCAAATGGCTTGAAAGGATTGTAGATCAGTCCACATGGCCTTCAGTATATTTTGATTAATAGTTTGGTTCTTTCAAGATTTTTTTTTTTTGTACCTGAAATAAATGAGCCTGAATCCTCAGTCAACACATCAGAGTTGTACTGTATATATTGCGATACTGTATAAAAAAAACCCTATGAGATGAATGTAGAAATATGTCATGGCTTCGATTAAATAAGGCTATTACAATTCTCATAAAAGCACAAATTCATACCCTTTGAACAAAATTCCATTTTCTGTTTTATACATGCTATTTTATGCATTTTGTTTTTTTTGCATCATATGCCATATGGCTTCTGTCACAGATATTGCTGTTGACCTCTGTCTTGTGAAAACACTTACTCCCTCCATATCAGACTGTTTTGAAGAGACTGCAATAAAGGTCAGAAATACTAACTGAAAATGTCTTTGTTTGGCTTGTTACAGTTAGGACCGAAATGGATTTAATTGCAGTGTGCGAATGTTATTTTGAATTGAGGAAATGTAGAAAAAAATGGATTGTACCTGTTCAACAAAAAATACGGAGAAGCAGTTTAGCAATTTTCTCACAACAGCCAAAAAGGATAAAAAAGACAGGCAGACTTAGAGAAGATCCAGTGTTTATTTTGGTTTATGCACATAATTGAATATAAAACCTCACAAGTTTTGAAATTGTATTCCTTCTTTGTCCCCTAAGCACTGCTGGGATGCAGTGAAAACATTGCGGGAATCAGATATATTTGTAAAACCAAAAGGAGAAAAAAAATACACAGAAAGGCTGCCTTAAAAAAAACACAAAGAAAGGGCATGTTTTTTTTTCTGAGCAGATTTTTATGGGCATCTGCTGAACTAAAACTTGACCATCTGTACAATCATGTAGCTAAAAGAATCATGCTTTCAGAGACTGAAGTATAGCACAGTGCTGTGTCCACATACATAAAAGCTGCTCAGGGATGAGCAAAAGGTTTTGAATGATTTATTACTTAATATATATCTTCTCCCAAATACAGGTGGTCAAAACATCTCCAAAAACAATTAAAGGCATTTATGGCCAGAACAAAAATTCTCAGGTTCTGCATTTATACGGCAAATGTTTGTAACAAATTGGTTTGGTAAAAACATATTTTCATCATTATTTTTTTTTAAGCGCAAGTTCTTCAAATAGGTTTATGTGCACAAAACAAAAGTGCAGCTTAGCCTGAGGATGGAAAAGTCCTCTGACATTTTTCACCAGTGATTAAGTGCTCACGTATGCCAAACATCTTTTTTTTTTAAAACTAAACTTATACAGTAGGGGGGTTAAATTTGATATGGGAAAAACCTGGGCATGTTCACCCAGTTAGACCCAGACACCAAAGAATTCTCTCAGTACAAACGTGTACTGAATGCTACCTTCCCAACCCCCATCTCAAATTGTATATACAAGATGTCAATGTGTTTGTTTCTGTAGTTAGTTTCTATTAAAAAGTTCCCACGAAGCTCAACTGGACAAAGAAAACGCCATAGCTTAACAAAATAATTGAAGCACAGTGCAAATACCCAAAAATCCTAAACTAAAACTCAACACATGGTTAGAAACAAGCACCTAGATTCCTTCCATTAATGAAAACCACAGCAACAATATAGTGGTTAGACTGACAGATTTCACTGGTCACCTGACTTCCTGAGTTTACCTTGTGCCTCCGTTACTGCATGTAGTTCATTTTAACTTCTCTTATTATTCTCACAAATACAATTTGTTTCATAGAGAATGGCAAAAAAACACACACACACTACAAATGAGTAAGAGTGACAATCCTAGCTATGCATTTACTAGCTCAAATACAAGCTAAATATATTGTGGTTCTAAACATTGGGAACACAAATGTATTTTTCCGGCTGTGATTTAAATCCGTGGTGTGATAAACCTAAGGTGTCCGACCCAGTTTTTTTTTTCCTTTTTTTCTAAGCTCCGGCTTAGAAATCCTAAGCAGAAAAGAGCGAGCAGACTCGAGGAGAGCTCCTACGGGGTAAAAGTATTTGTGTTATGACGGGGTGACTCAGGGTTCAATGCTTGGCTCCCTGCCGCTAAGCAATTACCCTTATGTGGGGCATCTGGGGTTAACGTGGAGAAGCCACACAAGGAGCTAGCGCTGTTGCGCGTGCTACCTCTGGGTATAAACCCTAATAATAGAACGTGGTGCTGACAGCGTGATCTGCCCGATTGCAACAGAGGTCGAGTCTGAAAAATATGCTTCGTCATCCCGAAACAAAAACAGTGTCAAAGAGAGAGGACCGCAGGTGCTGATGGCGGACTTCAAGCCGAGCCCATGAGGACACCGACGGGGGGAGGGGCCTGGTTGTCCGTCGGGGAGTGCTGGTAAAACGTCTCCGTGCGGTTCACCCGCAGCAAAGACGGGATTGTCGAAGACCTGATGTGGAGGATCCTGGTGTCCGTCACTTCGCAGTCGATCTGCATCATCACCTCAAACTCTTTGTCCCTTATGATGCTGTCTGTAACGGTAAGATGTAAAAGGAGACGGTTAGTTCCTCACATATAAATCAACACAGAGCTGCATTCATTCACACGTTTTTTTTTGTTTTTTTTGTCACATTTGTTAAAAGAGAGGTGATAACTATTTTTGGGAGTGTAAAAGGAGTATTGTTTTAGGCAGCTGGGGGCTGATAACCCCACAGTTGGAGTCTAGAGGTGACTCACATACTGGATTCCACCCTCAGAGATAAAAAAAAACAGAACAGCTCTAAACAAGAGCAAGATTTGAGAGAAGAAAAGAAGAAAGTCTGGCAAGACTGTGCGTGTGGATGATGAGTCAGGATCCTTCAGGCTTCTTGTGTGTATAGTGAAGGAAAGAAGAAAGGTAGAAAAAGATTGATGCTGAGGAGTCAAGCTATTGGGTTTCAAAATACCCCAGATATTGCAACAGGTTTGTGTACAGTATGGTGATAAACTCAAAAAAAATATATATAAAAAAAAAGAAAGAAAATATCTCTTCATAAGGTCACGCTGAGGTTTCACCTAAAACAGTTCCTCTGGAACTTTATGCTGGACTCGATACAACGGTGTGGCTCATGGTTTGCGGTCTCCCGCAGCGAAACTTTACAAAGCCTCGGGGAGGAACATCCTTTAAAGTGGACATGCTTGTTAAAAAAAAAAAAAAAAAAAATCTTTGCTAGAGGAAAAAAAAAAGACATTAACAACATCCTAGTGTATTTACAATAACCGACAACTTTAAAACTTGAGGCCTCATCTCGAGACCCGAGGAGATAACACTCCCCCGTATGGGAGCGCTCAAGCCAAACAGTGGGTTGGTTAGTTTTAGTGCGTTCTTATATGACCCAGAAACAGAGCTGTAGGCGTCTTTAAAAATGCCTGAGATCGTTGCAGGTTGTTTGAAAAGCTGTGTCTTTTTTCCGGACACCTGCACAACACATTAGTCTTCTCCTTTTTCTCTGCAGGATTTCCATAGGCGTACGCTTTGGAGGCAGAGTGAGTTTCTCAGATGGTAGTGACTATACCTTCTGCAGCCGGAAGATTCTGCGGATGTTCATGTCATTAAACTGGCTCAGAGATGCTGAGATGTGTCTGTGTGTGCTGCTGAGTTTCCTCTTTTGCACCTGCACTGAAGCTGCTTTTTTTTAAAATAGTTTCAGTGCTTGAGCAGACATCTCTGGAAGTCCTCCTCTGGATTTGGATTGTGCTCTTTTGTCACACCGCTGTAATTAAGATCCGGGGCCTGGAATAGGACTGGAAAGGTTCTTCCCCTCGCGCATCTCCAGATTAACTTGATAAGATCGCAGCTGATTTTTGTTGGCTCTTGTTCCAAGGCCCTGTCGTTACTGTGCCGCCAAGCGTGCGGGAAAATAAACCGCTCTGACGTTTACCGCTGCCTCACTAATCTCAATCCAAGAAAGCAAACATAAATCCAACAGATAGGCAGCACAGTGGAAAAGTGTCACATGCTTAATCCAAATGCACAACACATGATACGCTGCAGCCGTGGAGGAATGCGAATGCAAAGCCTGGTAAAACATTATACAGCTGTAGCGGTATCAAATAATAGGATCAACTAATGCAAAGTAAGAAGGAAGAAAAGACATTTTGGACAGTTGTAGTTTTGGATACTACATGTTACATTCTGGGAAGGAGGAGCCGCCTTGGCTCGTGAAAGCACCCCGTGAGCTGCAAAACATTAACCATTCTTTTAGAGTTAGTTTTATTCTGGGTTATACACTGTACAGTAGGTTATTTTTAAATTGTGCATGCAACTATATGACCAATCCCAGTACATGAATGCTCCACAAATAAATCAATAAATCAGATGTTCCATTGGGTGGATCAATATGTATCTATATCCTGCATGAATAGTAAAGCTGCGCTAATCAATATTCATATAGAAATTATATAGAATAAAATTATTACATGTAAAAGTGGTTGCTCGCAGAAAATTATCACCCAGCTCTGGATTTCCTCTCAGCTCCAGAGAGCCATTTAGTGTCTTTTATCTGTTTATTGTTGTTTTCTTATGGCCTGCAACGTTCACACTCTGGGTTTCACAGTCGCTGCTTTCATCAGGCTTGTTCCCAGGCGCAGCAGGTAGCTGTTTTCAGCAAGACGCTCTAATAAAAAATATCTGTTTCCTGTCCAACTCCAAAAAGCTTAGCGGCTAGCTGATGAGCGCGGTGGAGCGTTTAGCAGC
Source organism: Lepturacanthus savala (assembly GCA_030544235.1). Lineage (NCBI taxonomy): Eukaryota > Metazoa > Chordata > Actinopteri > Scombriformes > Trichiuridae > Lepturacanthus > Lepturacanthus savala. The sequence goes on from CM060481.1 coordinate 16,964,078, forward strand.
TAAACAGACAGATGTTTCCCTCAGGAGTTGGTGGAGAAACCAAAACAGAACTAAAAGGAAGAGCGAATACTGGACATTCCATTATATCCCATGTCATCGTCAAGCGGCGACAAACACAACTTCAAATGAATGCTAATGCTCGTCTGTGCAAGCTTGAGCGTAAAAGCTCCATGCTAATGCTACTCTGTTGTTTGCTTATGGTCTATGACTTTCACACTCTGGGGCAGCCTTGTTCCAGAACGCAGCAGGTATGTTAGCCGTTTTCAGCAAGAAGTTCTGATAAAAACTGTGCTACACCAAAAAGCAGATGCACAAAGTTAGCGACTAGCGGTGGCGCATTTAGCAGTTTAATACATAATAGTGGAGAAACCGAAACAGAACTAAAGGACGAGTGAATACCAAGACATCCCATAACATTGTCAAGCGGCGACACACAACTTTAATTGAATGCTAATGCTACTCTGTGGAAGCTTGAGAGTAAAAGCTCCATGCTAATGCTACTTGGTTCGTTGTAATTTTCTTATGGTCTATGACCACCACTCTGGTTTGCTCTCACTGTTCCCCTTGTTCCTGGATGCAGTAGGTACAATAGCCATTTTCAGCAAGAAGCTCTAATAAAAATCTCTGCGCTATGCCAAAAAGCAGACGCATAAAGTTAGCAACTAGCTGGTGAACATGGTGTAGCATTTAGCAGTATAATAGACATTGAGGAGAAACCAAAACACAACTAAAGGACGAGTGAATACCGGACATTCCATGACATCCTATAACATCGTCAAGCGGCGACAAACACAACTTTAAATGAATGCTAATGCAAATCTGTACCACTTGTTTTATTTTGAAGCTATGTTCTGGTACCTGTTAACAAGATTGCTCAACCACCTAATTATTTTATAAATGCTCAGTAATTACTAAATAATGGCACTGTAATTTCTGGGCCGTAATCTTAAGCATTAGACTCATTTAATTCCCCACGTCGTTATTGTCCATCTTTCATCAATTTACCTAATTGTCCAAGTTCTGTTCGTCTACCTGGTTCTAGAAGCGGTGGAAGAGGAAGCACACAAATAACACAGCCACAAGGCTCAAGCCTCAAACAGCAGCTCTTTGATGAATCTGCCAAATCTACCATCCTGCTCTACGTGGCCTCCTTTTCCTTTTTAGCGGTGCCATCTGGAGATGTTCCAGAAAGTTTCAGCGACACAGTGGGCTGGTGTGTGCTGATAAAACCCTGATGTCTCGCAACAATGCAGGGAAACTTGAGAGTGCATCTCAGGAGGACGGCGACTGCCAGATTGGCACACACACTGAGGACAGGTTCCTTTCTGATGTTTTTTTTTTCTTTTTAAAAAGGGGGGAAAGGAAGCAATTCATCAGCAAGTATAATCACAAAATTACAAGAAACGATTTGGGTTGATGGAAATAAATGATTGGCTTATAAGATGCCAATTAGGCAACATAAAAGTTCACCTACCCCTGAAAATTAGCCAATTGTCCAGACGTCAGAATAAAACAAAAACACAAACATACATACATATATATATATATATATATATATATATATATATATATATATATATATATATATAGGCAATCACAATCTCTGATACAAAGCATAACTTGCACGAGTTGAAACTTTTACTTTGCAAGGATGGTAAGAGTTAATCCTTTTGTGGCTGGTGAGAATGCACTCTCTTCCAGAGCACTTGTGGGGATGTTCTGTTTAGTTTAGAGTAGGAAAATCTGACCCCCCAACTCCTTCAGCGTGGCGCTCTACCTTGAACAGCGAGTGAAAAGCTGCCCGTTGGCTGCACATATACAACCTCGGAGCAGTATAAATAGACTGCAGTGCGTCTCGCGCCGTTGATCCACCTGTAAATGACATCACCTCCCAAACATTCCCTCCTCCAAACATGTCACTTCCACTTGATTGAGCTACTTTCAAACTCGGGAGGATCGTTAAATAAACACACCCACCGGCCCTTATAAGGAGCCACTGCTCAGCCAGAGGTTTTTTCGCTGGGAATCCAGGAGGTCAAGGTCAAGTGACTTTAACGGAAACCCCTGAATGGCGGACATCAAAGTCTCTATCCGCGGTGCTTGGATATTGACCAAGACAGACCAAACTCCAGATTAGCAGAGTCTATCCACCTCCTCCAGATGAAAACCATTTAGTGACTGGAGAGGGAAGGCATTCTTAGAAGAGAGCAGCAATAGGGAGCTGGAAAGAATTACCCTCCACTGTGCAGCAATCATGCTCCAGAGAAAAGGGTCTCGCCCAGCTAAATATGTACATTTGCCCTTAGTCACTTCAAAGTTTCAAACATGGGCGACATAAATTCAAAACGCTACATGAAGGCTGTCATCTGGGTGACACATGGGGCTTTGTATGAGGTGTTCTGCGCGAACCGCTGCCACCCATCGCCCCATCAGCGCTCGGTTGGCTTGGTTTCCAACTACAGCCCCGAGCTGTCAGGTCAAGGAGAAACTGCCAGGAGGCACAGGTTTAATGATCGAATTGGAAACTTCTATACATGACAGAAAACCGGTTGTTAGCCCTTCACTCTCTTAAGATCCATCCAATGCATTAAATGCAAACCCACTAACACCCGGGACACACATTGTGGTACAAGCGCGGGAGAACATGCTGTTTCGATTTCCGCAGGCATCCATGACAGATTGCGTGAATCGAGAAAAAAAGAAAGAGCCCACGAGGATCTTTCCAGGCCTGATATCGCTCCCTTGAATGCCACCTTTGTTTGTCCATTTCAACAATTAGTTGAAAAGGAGGTCTTGGATTTCACTATTTACTGCGATTTCAATGAGCCATCTGACCGACACGGACCTTAACATTCCTCCTCGACAAGACCAACCAAGAACAATGTTTACCTTCATCAATCTTCATCTGAAAACACCCCCCTGTCTCTCCAAAGAAGAAAAAAAAAAAGTTATTTCCCAAAGGCCGTGTCTTCCCTGCTCGTATTCCACTGACTCACTCCTCTCTGAGCTGGTTGTAACATGGAAAGTCAGAGAAAAAACAGCCAAGATAGCAGAGGAACAAAGAGATATGTGGCTAAAAAAATGCTAGTTGAACTTTTAACAACAACAACAACAATAACAGGATGACTAGTTAATAATTACATAAACGGAGTCCAAATCTTTGAGCAGCTTTCTGACATTTCACTGTCCTGCAGGCTTGTTGAAACAACATCATAACCACTGCAGTATTTGGACATAGAAGACAAATTTCCACTCGAATCTCTGATGTACTGGAACACTGCATCGATAATCCAGCAGATCTAAGAACCATGGAGATATGTTTTGATGAGCTCATGGAAATCAGGAACATGTGCACAATTTACTGATTCATAAAAAAATCATTTGGCAATGGTGATCGAGTCCTAAAATACAGAGGCTTTTACCTTGATAGACCAGTATTTAAAGGTGCTTTGCATGTTTGTATTTGAAGGCAGGCAGTCAAATAAATGGGTGATTGATTCTCAAATGGGCGGGTGGACCAACCCCCCCCCCCCCCCTTTATGTATACTCTATGTGCCAATCACACTGACAAAGCTGTGGACAGCAAGTTTCCTCCAAAATGAGATATGTCTCTGCTCTGTAATCTGAAGTGGGCCTATATTTGCTAGATAAGTATTTTGCTTTTTCACCGCTAGCATGCAGCCATTACACACAACAATGATAATGAATGGTTTGCTGGTTTCACAAGGGTTCATGGAGCAAGTGATGCACTGCTGATCTGGCATGTAATTCACTCACAAAGTCACATTTAGCAGGCTGGAGAAGACTCATAATGACACTACAAGCAATGCGAACGCCACCTTTTTCCAATTTTAAGAGGTGTTTGGCTTGCTGTTTCGCATCATTGAGCCTGTGTGCGTACTCATAGAACTGGAGTTGCATCCATGAAGTAGTGAAGTTTTATGACAGATGACTATACAACTTAATGGGAATTCTCTAATTTATACTGAATATTGTTTGATTCAAATGGCTGGATGATCGATCGGGGCATCCCCTGCACAAGCTTTTCTTCCTTTGGCCGTAGGTGGCACAATTTTTTGGAGGTATTTCACACAAAAAAACAATGCATGTCCAAGTTAATAAAAATCCAGTGGAGATGATGGACATTAACTCAACAATTGCAGCAAAGGTTGTGGTTCATTGTAGTCAGACAAGGTTTATGGGACAGAATAGGGATTCCTAATAAATATCTACTGGTACTGTTTTCATTGTAGTCCATCTAAAATACACAAAAACCTCTGGGTCATTTTTAAAGTACAAAATCTGAAAATCCAATGCCAAAAGAAAATGACAACATTGAAAAAAAATGTTTTTTTTGTTTTTTTTTTTAAATGTTGAATGAGGTTTGGCCAGTGGCTGAGTGGACACGTTGCAGCATTGCAACATGCAACTGAGAGAACGGAGAGAACGGAGAGGCTTAAGGATGCAGCAACGGACTCTGAGGAAGAAGGAAGGGAGCAAAGACCTTCAAGATAAAGATGCCAGATGTCGGAGAAAGTCTTTGGCAAGGAAAACAGAAAAGAAAACTTTCATTTGAGTTAAAAGAGGGAATATGATCTCTAAATAAGTAGATTTTGAAAAAAAAAAATACCAGCAGACATAAAAAAGGGTCAGTTTCACCTTCATGGGCTTAAAAGGCAAAAAAAGGTTCTATTTTGGTAATGGCTTCATTACAAATGTCTCAGGCCTCAAGTAATGCATTCCTGTGAGGAAACGTGTTGCTGATTCCTGCACACAGCTTATCTATCATCTGTTACATTTTGTTGAGTGACTGAACTCCATCTTACCGTTTACGTTCATGGCTGGCAGCACCAGAGACATCTTGGGCCGACTTCCTTTATTGTGGTTGGTGGCGGGAAGTAGAAGATGGTCCTGGGAACAGAGGAGATGAGGTCACATGACGGGAAAATCCAATTATATACCCATTTGGTGCCAAATAAAACGGCTGGATTTTCGCATTCAACGCTTGTAGGTTAAAATATTGAGTCAAGTTTTTAACTCTGAGCTCAAGACCTACTGGCAATAAGTTAAGCTTATCAGGGATGCGAAGGATCATCAAGGAGGTCGCAAGGTCCCAACATGAGGCAATGATTTCCACAAAAGCTTCTCGCCGCCACATTCTTTAAACTGAGCCCCTTTGTCATGCCTCGCCTGTGTTCATCTAACCAGTTTAGCAGCTAATTCGGTTACAGCAGCCATTGACAATAGACAATGAGTGGAAAGTTTTAATCTTGCGCACATCCTCTCATAAGGGAGTTGTGGTGGAGAAGAATGTTAATGGGCAAATATATGGGTGACTCACACACTCGGACACAGTACTGGCGATGTTAAGCTGCATCTCCAATTAGAGATTCACCGAGTATGTCTTCAATTACTAAACAGATGTAGTTCCAGGATTCAAACCTACGTTATCTGAAACCTATGGAATGCCTTCACTGCACATTTCAGGGGCAACGGCACAGCAGAGGAGCCAAACCAGCAAAACAAAGCATTTCAAGACACTCACGTGACACGACCAATGAATGGAAACCACAACAAGCCAGCTACTGTCAGAAATAATCAGGAGGCGTTATGAATCATCGGACAAAATTCAGATATGACTTCATGGAATTTATGAATGTGATTATACATAAGAAGGAATGAAAGGAATTACAGTGAGACGACCGGACGGAGCATTGTAGAGAATTGTGGTATATATGGAGGACACTTAGATAATAGAGAGGGTGAAGAGAAACAAAAAGCATACGTGGGTGTCTTTGTATTGTACTTTGCCATATAATCACTTTAAATAAGAAAGTGTTCTTCATATTATCAAGTGGGACCTCCTTAAAATGACCCTAAATGTTGCACTGGCAGCAAAGGAGTAATTTTAATGAGTAGTGTGTAAGAATTGGTTTGGTGTAACATATGCTTAAGGCACTGGGGATAAGCTGTAAGCCGCCAAGGGGAGTATTAAATGCTAAAAATGAGAGGGCAGTGTTGGGAGGGTAGCAGGAGGTATGAAAACACCAACCACATTACTGCTCATCATCAAGGGACCGGCGAGCTTGTCGAGCTGACATAAAAAGCTGCAGCTGCCATGACGACAGGTGAATTTTCCTTGAACTTTATTGGATACCGGTCCACAGTGAAAGCAGCCAGTGTTCCACCACCTCAAACTTAACGCACACTTACATAAAGCCTCAGGTGCTAAAAAAACACGAAAAGTGAAGCAAGACCACACACACAAAAAAATGATGGCAGAATAAGCACAGTTCCGTATTTTTTTGGTCGTGTTTTCCATCACCTCATCTCATTTCACACTCTAACAAAGCAACGAGCAGTACTGTATTTTGACGAGGGCTTCATGCAACCTTGACCTATGCATGACCATGTTGGGAGCGCAAAGCATAAGAGAGTGACCACGACTGCTGGAGAGGGCAAGAGCAGGCCGTGATTAACTCTATGAAAAATGTTTGCCTAGAGGGACAAAATCAAAATTGGTAGTGATTGGGTTGGAAATCCAAACAAATACCACATTAATCCAGAGCTTTGGCAGTCTAGCAATAACATCATATTGAGTGGAAGAAAAAATAACAAAAGCACATCCGCTTTTGCCGACACACGCACACCCTGAAACCCAGGAAACAAAATACAGGCAAATAAATTTACTGGGAAAAGCTAATAAATGTCTCTAAGAACTTCTATGTCTCTAAGAATCTATCTATGCGATCAGCATGTTCTTTCTCTTACATCAGCATACTCTTACATACCCAATAATACACTGTTAATATATATATATATAAAAAAACACCTTTCTGTGTGGAGTTTGCATGTTCTCCCCGTGTCTGCGTGGGTTTTCACCGGGTACTCTGGCTTCCTCCCACAGTCCAAAAACATGCTGAGGTTAATTGGCAACTCTAAATTGCCCATAGGGTGTGAGTGTGTGAGTGAATGGTGTGTGTGCCCCACGATTGGCTGGCGACCATCTGGGGTGTATCCCTGCCTCTCCCCATAACGCGGTGAGATAGGCTCCAGCAGACCCCTGCGACCCTAATGAGGAATAAGCAGGTATAGAAAATGACTGACTGACTGAAACTGTGTAGCCACTTCAAAATTAAAAAGACCCTAGAACACTACTGGTACACCCTGGCTGAATGACTCAACATGTGCTCTTAGACGAGATGGAAAAAAGCCAAACTCCAGATCTCATATGAAATTTTAAGAGATTGTTTAAAACAGCTTAGGCACAATATTATGCTCAACATACTAATAAAATTGACCACACGCTGGAACTCTATTTTAAATCCTGCTGCTGTCCGTGCTTCCACTACCAAAACCTGTGAGAACATTCAGGATGTCTTCACTGACATACTTGATTACATAAGATCTCACAGCTCACCTTTAGACTCTGGTCTCTCAGAGTAACATCATCCGTCACCTCCAACAGTTTCAACCAGTTTCATCCTCCCAGTTATCCGAAGTGGTCTCTCACATCATTCACATCTGTTGTCCCTTAGACATTATACCTCTTAACGTTTTTTTGTCACAATCTGCCCCCTCAGTTTGTCTATAAGCATTTGACACTATGAACCATGACATTCTTTTAAAACACTTGAAGGATGAAGTTGGCCTGTGGGGCCCATTGTTAAAATGTTTCACCTCCTACCCAAGTGAAAGAATCTTTTGAGTCAAAATGGGAAACAACTCTTCATCCCCTGCTTCAATTAAATGTGGCATCCCCCATGGTTCAATTTTAGGGCCTCTTTTATTTTTGTATTATAAATACTTTCCATATGTTATTATTTATAACATTGCTTTGATTTTAGATCAACTGTAAAGGCTTCACTTTGGATAACACCCTCTCTTCTCACACAAAACAAAACTGCTAGAAACGGACTGACAGCTACTTGACCTGTAGCGGCCCTCGCCTCAGCTATACCATTGTTACCATTGTGCCTGTTGTCACCATGCCAACTCAGAGACGCCCCTTTGTGGCTTGCTTGATGACAGGGGGTCTTGATCTTTGGCCACATACTTCAACAACCCTGCCCCATAGAGGAATCCTGAGGATTTAAGAGTTGAACTTCATAGATGATCAATGGTTGCTGATCTGGGATACAAAATACTCTTCTGTTCCGCCCGAACATGAGCCAAACCTTTGGAACCGTGACCAATTGTGTTTTGGTGAATAATGTCTATTTCAGAGAAAAGTGATTCAAGGTATCTTTTTTTTTACTTTTATTTAATTAGATAATTTCTCACTCTTACTTTTCAAATATATATGGAAGTAAAGTGTGTTTTGGCACAGTACAGTGACACTATATAAAGGAGCAAGTTTCTGTATAAATGAAATATATGTCTTAAATCAACACGGCAGAATGAGAGAATTTCTGGTTGTTCGTCAGCACTCAATAACTGAAGAACAATAAAACCTTCAAGTCTAGAGATACATCTTTTTTAGAAAAAAAAAAACAAATAAACCAAACAAATCATAGAACACTTTCTGAATATCTTGTCCAGGAGTAATCATATCAAGAGAGCAAATTTAAAACAGGTCCAGAGTCTCAAATGGGGGGAAAATGGTAAAATGAATAAAGACAAGGCAGATTAGCAGTGACGTATGCTCATGCCTAAAAATCTAAAACATGGTTTTGATGATTGCAAATGGACCAAGGAAACTGGACTGGAAAGGGGTAGTTAGACCCCTGGGCATGTGCAATTCATCCTCCGCCCCCCACCCTGCACTTTCCTGTCAAATCAAATCTGTTTCTGTTGAGAAACAGACCTATTATATGTAATAATTTATGATTCAGAAGTTAGTCTTTCTGTAATTAATGAGTCCCCTTTTCACAGCTAGTTCAGGAAAAGGAAACTTTATGACAGATACAAATGATATGAAAGTTAATTAGTTTTGACCTGTGAAAGCCCTCCCTTGATATCTTGTTCTAATGGTAGTTTATGCAATCAATTTCACCACTGTGTCAGACCGATGTGGGAGCCAGCTGCCTCAGCCAAATCAGTGTAAAGCACCAGGCAGGTCGAAACTTACCCTGCGGAAAGACACAACGTAGAAAGTGTCGCCGCGACGATTGAGCTCATCGAAGAAGTCACTGTAGGTGTGATGGGGTGCGTAGTATACCTGCAGCTCACTGCCAGGATTCCTTTTGATGTAAGAAAACAGACAGAAGAATGAAGATATCCAGAAATGGGGGGAAAGGAAGGTGATAACTGGGGTGCAATCAAAACTACTTTTGTGCATTGTGTTTACTCTGACTGACACGGTCACAGTCCTGTCCACTTGTCTGGTGTCATAACCCTGTGCTGTGACACACAGTAGAGGCTAAATAGTTTGGCAGGCTCCACTGCTCTGGCCGGACGTAGTTAGAAGATTTCTTGAATTTGGATCGGTGGCCTGTCATCAGATGTTAACTGTTAAAATGTTTCTCTTATGCTATTTAGATTTTAGGTTTCGTAGCCAGACTTGCAACTGGGAAAATAAAAAAAATAAAAATAAAAACGTAGGTGGCCAAAAAACTATTGACACCAGCTGTCTTATCTGAACAGCATACGGTCATTCAGTCCACCAAAAAAAAAAAGTTATTGATTACTAAATCTCTGAAGGAGTACACTGGGGTCATTCAACATAAATCTGTTAGATTGTAAAAAAAAATAGAAAAGGGGAACAAATAATACCTCATAAATATATTAGTGTTATGTCTATAGCACTGACTTTATACATCTACAATTTTCACAGGCAACAGGAAAATTATCACAGCTACTGAAACCATTTTTCTAGCAGGCTGTAAACATGTTTGGGCTTTTTAACATGGGGGTCTGTGGTTATGACTCACTTTTGGACACAAATTTATAAAATCAGGCCTTTACTCACTTTTCCTCAGTGGTTTCTGTGTATTGGACCGTCACAATCTGTGCACTATCTGTCTCCTTTTCCTCTGTTTTCTGTCAGGAAAGAAAGAGAGAAGAGTCACTGTTATCCTGTGTATATCCCCATGAACTACTCATTAGAGAGAGCAGGATAACCTGTTTGCAACGCTCTATATCAACAAATACAAACATTATAACTGACCAGCAATTTTAAACCTAAGGTGTTTTTCTGCCTGACATCACATCTATTTTATGTATCTTGTGACATAAACTGTTAGATTTATACTGCTCACAGTATAGGTAAACAAGTAGCTGTCAAATGATATATCTCCAAATAAGGACAATTAATCAAGAGAAACACCACAGAAAATACAATAAAACAGGTATGATATCATGGTACTCTGAGTACCACTGAGTGGATTGTGGAGTGGTAAAATTAGAATCCTGGTAGTTGTTAGTGATAAAAGAAAAGCTCATCACCTAAGAAATGATCACGTCGACATTGCTGTTCACACTTATAGGAGCAATGGACGTATTTGGTAGATTGCTAGGATTGGTTGCAAGCAAAATTGGTAGGATTGGATTTACTGTGACAGATTTTGTAAAAAAAAAAAAAAAAAAAAAGAAAAAGGTAGAGGAAAAAAAAGAGCACTAATCCTACAGCTCCCCCTCTAAGTGTTGTGTTTACTTTCTCAGGAGCTGCCAGATAAAACTCAGCCCAATAAAGAGGAAAGAGGCAGAAAAGGGGGAAGGTGTGAAGAGAGGTGAAACAGTGGTGAAAGACAGACTTTGGTTTGCCAATATATATATACATATATACAATGTAACGGACTAAAACACCAATGAAGTTAGACTTGCAAGTTTTAGTGCAAATAATAAATATTGTGCAAATTCTTGCATGACACATCACGTGGGTAGTTCTGATTTCCAGACCTACTTACCAAAATGGTCCTGGTGGGTTTGTGATTGCTGTTACTCGTTTGTCTGGATTTGGTCTGCTGCACTTCATGACGGTGGACCCAACCCCTCAACTCATGTGCCAACCTGCCAATCAAAGTTAGCACATGTTTAAAGGCGTATAAGACATTTTTCCCCCCATTCAGGGTAAGATTTGATCCATTTTGCGGTATTATATGACGACTACTTACTCAATGCACTTGGTCCTATTAACATGAGGCTGGCAGGGGGGAGGTGGCCTGAGAAAGATAGGATCCTTCACCACCATCAGGGCCTTATCTTCAGAGCTGCAACACAAAAAAGTGTTACATGGAAGAAAGTGATGTTAACAGGACCATTCAGATACACAAAAATCTGAGTAAGAAATTCAAATAAGAGATAAGATGGCTGCTTGCCACCTGACAAAATAGAAACGCCCAGAAATGAGCAGTGGGAAGCAAAACGGTGCCAAAAAAAAAACATTACTGGATTCAATAAGGGGCCAATTGATCTTTTGAATTTTATTGGATTCTAAGGATTTTCACTGGTAAAAATTCTTGATGCTTAACATGTGCAGAGGTGGCAGAGCTTCAGTCATTTGATATATGCTTTGATATCCACAACTCTACCCACTATTTGCCCTGAATCATTAAACAATCCGGTGGCGTTCATGCACTCGAGGCTTAGTCTCAAGTTTGAAGATTTTATGAAAGCCATTATTTTGCACCATCATTTAATGATACAGTATCTGATGATTGATTTGGAAAAGGAATTTAGAGCATATTTAGAGCAGCATTAAAACATATCTCTATACCTGCAGAACAATGTTAAGCAAACAGATCCTTGCAATAAAGTAGGTATATCAAATATATGATAATCTTTCCTTGGTAAAAAGGGGACCAATGCTTGTTGGTGTGTATATCGACTATGCAACATTTGATGTCAACTTGGCAGGGCGACCTAGGTTAAGAGATTACAGACCAGCAGTGGCAGACAGCCCTAGAAAAGATTCCTAGCTCTTCAGTGTGTGCACGATATGGCCTCCAAGATAATACATTAAAGATAACACATTACATATAAGCTAAAAGCATATACGCTACAACAATCATTCTGATCCTTCATATGATCCTATGTTCTGGAACTGCCTGAAGATATCGCGTTACATTTATTATTATTTATCAGACCGTATCAACAATTCTGCATAAACCTATTGACCTAGAATCCCTTGATGGAATTTCTAGTAAAAACAGGGCAGAACATAATATATTATCATTCGTCAGCCTTGTGGCATGAATATTAATCTTACTAAATTGGAAACAGAGAACTGCACCAACAGCACATTCAAATCTAATGAAAGATTTAATGAAATCAGAGAACATTAAATTATCTCTGTAAAAAATAAGGAGGAGAAATCTTACTAAATTTGGCGAGCTTGTATGGATGCATTCCCAAACAATCCAACATTTTTATCAATTCATTATTTTTTAAACACAATAAGCATAAAACCATTTTATTACCACACATCAAGGTACCCGGTGAAAAATATTGCATACGGCAGAAATTGCACATTATATGTGTGTGTGGGTGTGTATGTGCTGTAGGATATTTGATATTAGCGCAAAAAGACAATAGAGTTAGAGAAAACAAAATGCTGACTTGCACTAAGAGGGGAATTTAATCCACCATAAATCCTGCTCTGTTCATAAATATACCACAGAGAAATCTATGATCCAGCAACCATTATGAGCAGAACTATGATTTACTTGGCTTTCCTCTTCAGATGTTACTGTGACTTTAATTACCACCGCTACACCTCGGTAAGTGAATGATTATGTCTCTTGAGGTGCTGATATAGACTACTCCACATCCAGTGCCCACTGCAGGTGGCTTGTTACCAAAATGTCTGCCACCGACGTAATCCCTCCCCTGGGCCTCCCTGATCCGAGCAGACACGCTGACCATGCCTCACGTTCCCGTCTCTATAATGTTCTGGAAATAGTTCCTCTAGGCAACATGTCAAACAACAGAGGCCTGATCATAACTAACCGAGGGGCCCGTATTAACCTTCCTGCACGCACACCTTCCTGTTCAAGATTAGGTTGCATATCTTCCCCATCATGCTCCTCTCTGCTACGTTTGGTGCTGTAACCCCCTTTGTAAAGGCTAATGTGTTCCTTCCTGCCCGCGTTGGTTTAATGCTGCCGGGACACCTGATACTGCAGATGAATGGTTTGCATTAACATGTGATATACCCTACACAGAGATCTGACACAACACAGGCCAGCAAAGCCATGGACGCTCTGACCACCTTGCAAAACGTCATTTTCAAGACATGGGGGGTACAGGCCATGCACCAAACAAGAATGTTATTGATGCAATTTACAAATGAGGTTGGTGGGGCTCTATTGCATTCTTAAAAAAGAAAGAAAAATATATAAGCCTTTAGAAAAATAAGCTGTTGCTAGCTATATAAAGATGGATGTCAAACCGGGTCTGACCCCAATTTCCCACCTCCTTACTCGGTGTATAAGTGTTGGCCAACTAGCTGGGGCCTGACGACTTTCGAAAAAGGCAGACAGTTGGACAGAGTTGGTAATCGGCCGGTGCACATGCTTACACGCGCCGTCATGAGCTATACAAGTTCAGACTAAGCCCGGGCACAGGTGCATCCGGGTCCGCTGACACAGTGAGTAAATACAATGCTGTGAAAGGCGTTGAGCTCATTACCTGTCAGCCATGTCAGAGGGGCCGCTGCCAAGGGGCTCAGCGCCCATCACGACCTCGCTTTCTGCCTCCGGGGAGAAACCCAACAGGTGTCTGTTGCTGTGCTGCATGGAGACAACCGTGAGCTTGGAGCCGGGGCTGTCCTGGAACAGGCTGATGAGACACAAGACGGGAGAGGTGAACAAAAGAGACAGCTGGGGAAATCAGGACACTTGCAGGCAGTGGAGAGAAACTGAAAAGAAGAACTTGCGATGGCTGAAATAACCACTTAACAATGGAGCACCCCAGGGATATGTTTTGAGCCCACTGCTGCATGCCCTGCAAAGGGTGGTACGTTCAGCTAAACATTCAATAGGTGTTCCTCTACCCTGCCTAAAGGGCATTTATACCAGGTATTGGATGGTCAGAAGACTAGGTAGGTGCTATACGAATGCAGTCCATTTACTTACTTCCACTCACTGTGATTGTACCTCATGTGACAATCAAAACCGATTGATTAAATTCCATTTGGGCCACATCCTGCGCACAGGAGGGTTTTTAACCCACGAGCAGAATCTGAACTCTGATCTGAACAGCATAACTCAAAGCATACTGGGGCACACACACACACACACTCTCACAAGCAAAAATACACACCATCTCTTTCAAAGGTATTACTACGCTGGGTGGCATTTTCATTTCAAAGGGATCTGACCTCAAAAGCGGGCATATTTCACATTCCAAAGGGGAGCCCAAACACAAAACTCACAGATGCAGGCACAGGTACAGAAACACACAGACCTTAGTTACTGTGAATACCACTCAAGTCACAAAAGCAAACTCACTCACGGGTCCAAGAAATGTATTCATGTTTAGGTTTCAGAGAACAAATATCAGATCCCACAACTGAAAGCGCACATTCCCAGCACAGAGTACACACAGATTATCAAAGCCAACATGTCTGAGTAGATGCTTGCATCCTTGTGGAGAAACCTATTCCACAGAGAAAACAAACATTTTTATAACATGAGAGCAGAGAATCTGTCGTGAAAGCTGAAGGTGGACTATGAGGCTGAGGTTGTGGAATTACACAATCCCTCCATCTGCTAGCTGGGTGGAACCAAGCTTTTTTTTTTTCCCCTGGTGTCGTTTTATATAACTCATCTTAATTTGCCACGATTGTTGATATCACAAGCCGAGTTAAGAAGAACTGCCACATTTTAATGTTTTATCCTACTTTTAAAGCCTAAAACGATTTTTTTCCTTTACATTTGCTAGTGGTAAATGTTTACTTTGCTCCTCATCCAGCAGGGCTGTTCTGAGGCTTTTTCACCTATTAGTCACAAAGTCATATAAACTCTGGCAACAACATCAGAGGAATTGTGCAAATACACCAGAGCAATACTGTATGCATGAACCATTATTCGTTGGTTTATTTACAAAGTACATCAGTTTTACTCCGGATGAGACCGGACGTGTACAGTATGTGCATTACTGCACCACATTATTCTGGATGGCACCACAAGGTCATTGCTGTGTTTTTGCACAACATAAATTAAAGCAATGCAATGTCTGCAAAGTCTTAAGGCTACATTTTGGGATCATATTGTCCTTTGCTTTTAGGCCAGTGTTTGATATAACTGAATACTGAAAGTCACTTCTGTAAACATCAAGATATTGCTTCAATAGAGGACGCTCTGCACTGTTTCAAATAAACATCTTTGCGTAATGTTTTATGAGGACTGCGATTCCCACAGTGAGTAATACGGCTTCCTATTTGTTTCCCTGCAGTAATCGAGTTCTGGTTTCTGCCATCTGTTTGAACTGAATTTCAGCCATTATACACTTAATCATATTGTTTTATGGGACACTTAAAGATGTGCAGTGTTACATGATTACCTCATTGGTCCAACATTAAGCACCAGGAACACCAAGACCACCATGAGACACACGGCTCTTCTCTTGGGGGACGTTGCCTTTAGCATTCTATGCTGCAGGAAAAAGCAGACCGTCGTGTTACATTACAAATTAGAAATAAGGGACTTAAGTCATGTGTGACTACAATGTTCATTTGGCTTTTCTTGTTAACTTCATTGCTCACCTCACTCAGCAGGCCCTCCAGCTGTCTCTTGAGGGTGCCATTCTCGCTCTTTAGCACCTCGTTCTCAGACAACGCCACTTTCAGGCGGGCCTCCAGCGAGAGCAGATACTCTTTCTTCTTTTTCCGAGACTGGGACGCTGACTCACGGTTCTTGATCATGCGCTGCTGCCTCTGGGACAACTTTGACTGAGGGGAGAGAAGCAAGACGGGCAGGAACAGAGACAGAAGAATAATATTAGACATCGGTTATTACTCATGTTCGGTCACGCTTTTCTACACATCATGACGTATCCGCTCGACACCTATCCAAACAGAAATCCGGGGTTATCGTGAGAATGTAATGAAATGCCTGCCTGAGCCACCTGTTGGGCGGTAAATCAGAGAATCCCCTCACTGGCGTGACTTCATATTCATTTGTAGCGTGAAATAGATTTTCATTCATATGATCAATCTTCTTCTGTGAAGCCAAATTAGTGGCTAAGCAATAAAGGGGGGATAAGATCCTGTACATGAACCAGACATGAAAGCCAGGTTAAACTTTGTTTTTATCACCGGGGCGACACCTCAGCTGATGATGCCGCAGTTTACACTCATAGGATATTAAATAGACATGTTCGAGATGTTTGTCACAAGGTTAATGACACCTCTCCAATAAATCAGCCCAGGGAGTGCACAGGATCAAGCTTCTGCTTAAAAATATTTACACCAACATCCTCTGAGAGGTCCAGGGGGTACTTTCAATGCCTTTGTCACTTTTTTTTTATTTTCAAATGAATAGAAGTTTATTTTATCCTTTTTTTGTATTATTTATTTATTTTTGTATTACTTATTTATTGAGTTTTACAAAATACAAATAACACTCCATCCCACCTCACACCCAGGGTCAGACGAATAAACAATATAAATGACACTTTGATTGTAGTGAGTATTTTAGAGTAGATATATTACAAAAATAAATAAATGAAACAAATTTGTCACTCTGAGAAATGAGTTTACATCAGACACAGGCACTAGATATAAATATATGTCTGGACATGGAAAAAAAAAAGTTCAGCCAAAGCCAATTAGAGCCTTATATGCTCAGGTTGAACTGTAAATAAATAAACCATTTCTGCAATTTCAGTTTAGATTCAGCAAACTAATTAATTGTTAAATAATTAAGTAAGGGGTGCTTGAAGCAGCCGGACCGGGCAGCAGGATCCTTTCCATTTCCAAGGTCAGCGAAGTGAAAACCGAAATGTAAATGCTGAATAGCACAAACTGTACATTGACGTGACTGATCGTGCGTTAACGGTGTCGCGTTTAGCCAAACACCTTCGTTATCCATCCAGCCCCCAGCGACCCCTTTGCTGCCCTACTCTAAACACAAACACCCTCCTTGGGGTAAGCCTCCAAGATCTTGGGCCCCGCTGGTGATTAAGTTATTTGGATCCCCGTATTTGTGTTCTGTCTCCTGAGAAACCCCTCAGTCTCCCAGCCCTGATCTGGGAGCCGTGCCACTAGCCTGAGCCTGGGAACACTGCAAGTAAGCAGTTACCAGGGAGCGAAGACTGGGGGGGAACGTCACATTGGCGCCGCAATGGAGGTCTGAGGAGGGATATGTGGGACAGGGGGCAAAAAAAAAAAAAACAACAGAGTGGCATTTCTCAATGAACCGCCTTTGAATGGGAGAGGGTTGAAAACACCATGACCAGCCCCACCAGCTGTTCTGAGCAGTCCCGGGTGTGAATGTGCATATCTGTATGAATAAGCTGCAGCGTAAGAGAGAACGCCTGTTCAATAACGTTTAAAAGGCTGAACTGCAGGTGAAGTGAGGGAGTGAAAGCTTTAAGGGTGACCAGTCCAACTAGAAGCCAACAGATCCCAGCATATCTGACTTATATTATACTGCTGCAGAGGAACAGCTCTTCCTATAGAGTTTCTCCGGGTGGAAGTGGCTGATAAACCAGAAACTTGTCCAAATATGAGGGACATTTAACAAATTGGAGTGAAAATGTTTCCTGATTTTATCGGAGGTCATGAACACTAATAACTTCAATATTACAGTCAGCTTGTGTTATTTCATGTTGAGATTCATTTTTTGTAATAACCCTAAAAATCTGCATTTTTTCCCCATAAAGAGCATGACCGTTCTTTTCCCCTGCATGTCCTATGCATTGCGCACAAAAGCACTGTGATGTTTAGGCGACTGCAGACACTGGTACAGTTTAGCGATGTAATGTTTCACAAAATTCCTGGTGCCATTACTGCAGATACAAAATGGCAGCATCTCAATACAGCAACACAGCCAATTAAAGACAGGATTGGATGTTTGCATTGAGTTTTCCCTGATCTATAAGTTTCTCTGCACAAAATAAGAAGCTTTTACACAAATATGGATCGGTACGGTTCGGGTCAGTAATGGATAGCTATGCCTTTCCACTGTGTAAGTGGGCCTTACTCTTAAACAGGGGCTCCTTCCCTAGGGTATTGGTCCTGTGTGCTAGATATCCCAACTAAAAGGTTTACTAAAATGATAATGGGTACCATGGGACTGGTACGAAAATGCTAAAATAAGCGTACCATTCCGTACTGTACCGCATAATAGTGCCATTAATTACAAAAACATTAAACGTCTACGCCCAAAGTGAAGGGAGCAGAAAGGTTCAACAGATTTCAACTTCTCATATGATACGTGCTCTTCCTCCTATAACACTAACACCAAGCACTCTACTGCAAAAAACTAAACTAAAGGCTAAAAAGTATCATCGTCTGGGCTCAAGGTAGGGGACCCGTTTCCATCCAGAGTGGAATCATGCATTCCTGGGGTCCCCTCCTGTAAATCTCCCCTGTCCTACTGATGGGGCTTTGAGGCTCAACCGTACCACTAACACACACACATACACACACACCTAAATCCCTGACCATGTAGGAGCCCATTACATCACAGTGACACAATCCCTGATGGCTGTTTACAGCTGTCGCAAACGCTTCGTCCTGCACAACACCTGTTTTAAAGCATGTAATCGTTTGCAGCCGTTATAACACCCAGGCTTACAGTGCCTTGCATAAGTATTCAACACCCTTGGGCTTTTCATATTTTGCATTATCATGACCCCCCCCCCTTACTCTTCGCCCGCTGCCCTCGAATCAATACTAGGTAGAAGCACTTAGAACTTGCAATTTCAATGGCAAGTGTTTTTAGGTTTGTCGCTACCGGCATCGCAGATATTGCGGTTTTTGCCCACTTTTCTTGGCAACATAGCTGAAGATCAGTCAGGATAGTTAGCAATTTTCAATTTAAAGACCAGAGATTCTCAGTTGGATTAAGGTCCGAGGTCTGACTGGGACATTCTCGTACATTAACTCTCTTTGCAGTGTAGCTCTGGCTGTATGCATAGGGTCACTGTCCTGTTGGAAGTTGAACCTCTGTTTCAGTCTTACGTCTATTGCAGACCAAAAGGTCTTTCTTCTAGAACTGCCTTGTATTGGGCTCCATCCGTCTTGCCTTCACTCCTAACCAGTTTCCCAGTACCTGCTGATGAAAAACATCCCCACAGCATGACGCTGATGTGCTCAGGGCGACAGGCAGTGCTGGTGTTTCCTCCTTTCACAAGTTTGCGGTGTCTCCCACATGGCTTGTGGCAAACTCCAAAAGGGCTTTTTTTCTTGTGGGTTTCTTTCAACAGCAGCTTTATTCTCACCACTCCTCCATAAAGACCAGATTTGTGGAGTGCACATCAAATATTTGCCCTGTCGACAGATGAGATGTGGCTCTTTCTAGCTTCTCAGGGTTAACAATTGGCCTCTTGGTTACTTCTCTGATTAACGCTCTCCTTTCCTGGTCCGTCACTTTCGGTGGACAGACAGGGAGATATTCAAAGCTTGCTCTACTTTTTCATAACCTAACCAAGCTTTGTTATTCTCTACAACATCATCCTGACCTGTTTGATGATCTCCATCCTCTACATGATGCTGTTTGTTTTTGGAATGTTCTCTAACTAACTCTGACGCCTCGTGGAACAAGTATATTTATATTGGGATTAAATTGCACTCTATTTAACTAATTATTTGACTTCTGGAGGCAATTGGTTGCGTCTGATCTTAGTTAGGGGTTGCACAGTAAATACATATGCACTCCAATCTTCAAATAATTTTGAAAAACATGTAATACACGCACTGCTAAATTACGGCCTATTTTGTGTTGGTTAATTACATACAACCCTAACAAAATCCATTCTAATTTGTGCTTGTAACATCTGGAAGAGTCCAGTGGGGGTTATTACTGCAAGGCACTGTATATTTCCTAAATATAGGCCAAAATACAGTGCTGTAAACAACATTAACAGTGACACACACATGTCACACATCCAATCTGTAGATACAACATGCAAGAACATCTGACACAGGCCTGTCATCAAGCATCTGTTTTACTTCCTTAGTCCACCACTGGGCCAAACTTTATAAAAAGAGCTTCTTGGCAAGCTGAAGAACCAAATATAACATCCATTTATATTACTCCATAGCTGACATGACAAAAACCCAATTAGATTATCAACTGTATCACTTTATCACAGAAATTGATGTAAGGAACACCTCCAAGAACCTAGTCCGATCCTTCCCCCTACCTCCTCACAATTGAAGTGCATAGTCCCTCCCCTTTAATCTCCTATTGTGAACTATATTGACTTGGTTAGCTTTACAAATGGTTGAGAGGCGTATTTGTTTTGGCCTCCAGGGTTTGGAATTCTCCAACGCTGCTCTCGGTGTCTGGCAGGAAAAGTGCTTCTCCAGACTTGATTCTACTCACGATAATTGGACAAGGTTCCACGTTCCTATTTTTATAGCCAGAGGTCAGCCATAACCATTCATAAATTAATGGCCACTAGTGAAATTTCAGTTGAAGTTAATCATTAAATATCCTGATGGAAAAACAAAGTTAATGTCATGATAAATTGAGCAGACTGGTAAAAAAAAAAAGTACATTCTACCATTAGGTCATGACTAATGTCTTTCACATTCGCCGGTAACACGTCAGGGTCACGGCGATTATTCCTATAAGATGATAATGGCTGAAAATTGGATCTATTTTCTGCGGTTGTCCCGGTGTTATCGCAGAAGCGACATTCCACGGATGTGAACACATGTTATTCTTTCTAATTAAAGCAGCTCCTTACATATCATGATTTTTTCAACTTCCCTGCCAGGCTGAAAAGCATATAAGAAACGCGGCGAACGTGGAAGTACTGCTCACAAAACAAACAGGAAAAAGACAGAGTGAGAACATGTTTCTCAGCTCACCAAAGGTCAGACAATAGCGGGCCGTGGGGAACTGGCGAAGCCTGAAACAACACTGAAGTTGCTGTAAGTCACGCCATTTCTCCGACTGGGAGACGGAGGCCGGGCCGTTCAGAGCAGATGAAGCGTTTAATGTCGGGGCTTTCACGGCGGCGAGGAGGATGCGAATCTGAGGGAACCGGAATATCACCAACTATGACCCGCGTGCACTGAACTAAAGTAGGAAGCTCTTATCGAGCGACCACGAGTTTGTACCTGTAGTGGTGTTGTGTGCTTTGGGTTCAGCTGCTGGGAAGAGATGGGTGGGAGTGACTCAGGAGAGCATAATTAGTGCACAGGTAACACCTGTGCTGCCAGTTACTCACCCCTGGCACTACTGCTGCCCTGAGCCACTCCCACCCACCTCTCCCCTGTAGCTGAGCCCAAACCACACCCCATGGTACCATAAACAAAACATACTATAATTGAATTGCCCCCCCCCCTACTTTTAATACCTCTGAGTCAAATTCGGCTGCAGTTAATGTTGACTAAGATTCTTTTATTTATTTTTTTATTTTTTTACTTTCAAGACAGAGTGAGAACATGTTTCTCGAATCACAAGAGACACAATCAGACAGCGGCAGGCCACGCCAGACTCACTGACCCGTGCTGTTATTGAAATGCGAAGAAGGAGGGAAGACGGTGTGTACGCTTCGCATGTTTGTTTGCGCGTTTCTGGTTCGCAGGCGTCCTGACGTCACCCCCCGAACGTAGCGCGGAAAGAATCGTCCTCATGTCAACCAAGAGGAGAAAAACAAAAATCTTTCAGCGACGTCTGAACAACGTCTGAACCCGACGACGGAGCAGACTTTCCCCACAACGGCCCCTGGAACACTGTGATAAGGGAAAACCAGCATAGTCACTGACTGAAGTGATTAGATTTTTTTTTTTTAAATCAGCTGCAAAGCAGATGCTTCGCTAGTGATTCACAGATTGTAGAGTAGTTCAAGTAATTTGAAAGGATTATGAAGTGACTGAAGAATAACACATATGCAGTCAGTTGTAACAATGGGAGACCACATCTTGCAATTGAGGGCTAACAGAAGTGTGATCTTAACTAAAACTAATGGATAAATGGCTGTTTAATTTGTAAAGGTGATAGATAAATTGTTGAAACAGGTTTTAAAAAAAGCTAATAATAATAAATAGTTTACCCTTAGTTAGTAGTAGTACAGACTGGCATGGTCCATGCACAATTGTAGGAAAATACTCTCACCATCATAAATACTGGGTATAAATTTAAATACTTTTTCTCATGTTTTACCCAGAATCTAAAGTTAATGGCTTGTGAATAAGAAAAAAAAAGGATGAGAGAAAGATGATTATGTTGGACATGATCCAGTCCAAGTGTGAACATGGCATCCTCATGCATGCATGTCTGAGCACGTCCACATAAGCATGCAGCAGCATGCAAGGGTGCACAGGCAAGTCCTTGCATGTCCACATGCACAAACGCAAAGTATTATTTATTCCTGAACAAAGGGGCTTTGTCACATAAATTGCTTGGGTCCGTTCTTAGTTATGCAGCAAATTAAAGACCGTGACATTCAAAAGAGCTTGCGAGTCACAACTTTGCAGATTAAAGAGGAAAAATAAAGGGAGAGATAGACTTGTCCACCGAGAGCAAACCTATTGATGTTGCAGTAATGAGTCATGTCACTTTTGCTTCTCTTGGGGGTCCTCCCATCTCATCCTACATATATAGTATGAATCCTTATAATTCTGTTATCGATGTTCTGCATTTTTTGTTGTTTGATGCCGTTATCCTGTTCAAATGCTGCATTCTGTAATTTGTGCTGTTTGTTTTCGTTATCCTCTTCAAATGTTGAATTCTGTAATTTGTGTTCTTTTCTGTACACATCTATTATAAGTCTGTTCATCTTAGGGGGATCCCTCCTCTGTTGAATTCTATTTTTTTCTCCCTTATTTTTCTTTTCATTTTTTTTTTTTAGGGGGGGGTTAGGGTCTAAAGACAAGAAATATTGTGGATAAAAGAAGATAATCGATGCAAAGTGTTTGACATTTTTTATGTTATAGCCGAATATATTATTTTCATTAAAACTCGTATCTGTAGAATATTAGGTTCGTTCTGTTGCTTTACAGCTTTTCACTGTGGAGGAATGCCAGCTTTCTTTTGGCATAATTTTTTACTTCCGGACAACGGGCGTCAGCAAAACCGTTGGGGACTAGAGATGCGTAGATTGGCTCCGGATCAAAATCTGCATGTACACATTGCCTAAATCAGCCTGAGTCATCCGCCCCCGCCGGTCCCTGGAGGCTTTATGCCTTTTAAATTATGACAAGCAGTGCAAACTTTCCAGGAGATTTCTTTATTGTGTGTTATATTGAAGCATGAGTGTTTTCTTAAATGATTATAGAGGTCGTGGGATATAATTTAAGACAAACCTGAACTATAAACTGTAGTTATAAATGTGACAGGACAGAGGAAACTTCTCCAATGGAAACATGATTAAACTTTTATCTCCTGAGATACATTTCTTTTCTTTTTGACAGCTCTGATGGAGCTCACGCTTCGTCAGGACGGCTGCTTTGCTGCAAACTATTTCACTGTATGAAGCTGAACACTGTGTGTGTGTGTGTGACATCTGACCTCTTGAACAAAGAACATTAAATACCATTAGATACCGGCCCAGATCCTGTCAGCATGTCCAGAGATTTAAATAATCAATGCAGTTCCGCTGCTGTGCCTCAAACATGCACAGTCTCTCTTAATGGGTCTGCTGCAGGCGAATTAAGTCACTCACCTGCAACCCATCCACCGTTAATCAGAATGCAAATTTTTATGTTAATTTTTCATCATCCTTGATGAGACGGTTTCATCAAGATAGAAATGGTTCATCAAAAAGTAATAGCAGGGGTGAAAGCAGGCCGACTGTACCACTAAATGATTTAATGCCGGTATGCGGTAGAGGATAGAGCGAACAGCAGCTGCCAGCAATAAAAACCCATCGCAATCACATTTCCGAAAAGAAAACACATCTGCTGATCTTAGGTCAACATAAACAACAGGTCTCATGAACTGCTTCTAAATTGTTCTAGTGTGTTTTGAGTCTAGCACAGACGTGTGGGTTTTTTAATCCGTTTTGGAGGAAATCTTGTCTTTTCAAAACTGTTTAGTTACTGGCTAATGTCAATTTCTGCTGCAGCTGACTGCCTTATATCAAGCTCTGTGGATTCTTCTTTTTTTAAATATAATATAATGAGTTGTGATGTTTCCGGATGTTCAGTTTTATTCCAACAACAGGGACAGAAGGTCAAACTAGTTCCGTGAACTTCCACTAACTGTATCTTTATTTCCGACACAAACAAACGGTGCTCAAATAGGTGCGTTTGATTTATTCTTCTTATCATACTTTGAACTTTTTCATGAGCAACCCATGTACATAATTAATGGGATTGACACCAGATGAGGACGGAACGTTTTTGTGGTCGGCTCAAAATATCGATCATATTTATGATTGATTTCAGAAAAAAAGGGTGAAGAAAAAGGAAATGAAATGTTGAACACTATTTGATTTAAAAAAAAAGTCAAACACTAACCAAAAAACCTAACATACATTAAACAGAATGCATTGAACAATTTATCAAATGTTTACGAGAAACGAGAGAGACGGGGATGGTTAAGTTTAGGAGGACGACGCCCAGGATTAATGATTCAGAGCGAGTTGAAGGCCAAGAAGGAGGACTCAGCAATGAGAAGTGGTGAGTGTTTTTAATTTCTACATGAAACCTAACTGAATATGGATGGCATTAAAATAAACTGAATATGGGTGTTCAGGGATGCGTGAAGTTGGGGGGCGGGAATAGAAAAATATGAAGCAATGAAGTTATACGGGTAGTAGTACCGACGAGAACTTCAACAATCTACTCTTACCCTGGAAAAAGGTGATCACTCGGAATAGTGATCTGTTGATTTACAGCCACCCATCCCTCTAAGGAGACAAGTGGACCCAAACCATGGCAGCAAAATGCCACCCAAAGCATAAGAGAACCACCGGACCTCCTCTTTTCGTTGAGAATATAGTGAAGGATGACTCATCTGACCTTATCACTTTTTTTCCCCTCACATCTGTATAGACCACCTAACTGTCAAATGCGCATTCATCTTTGTAATGAGGGGTTGATGCACTGCGGCTCTACTATAGTATCATCTCTGCGTAATTGTCGATGGGAGGTTCTTGCTGTTCTTGTCTGATCACGTCCTCAACTGACATCCTCAGTCACCCGAGGAAGAGTCGCACTTCTGTTTTTTCCTTAGAATAATATATTAGTATGACGGTGTGCTCAGTTGCGCAATTTACAACCCGCAGTGTTGTGAAGAAGCTCCTGCCATCTGTGCCCCAAAAATGAACCCTCTGGAAAAAAATAAATAAAATGGACCTGCTTGGCATTTGTATAAAATGTCACAGAGCATGATTATTAATTGCTTAATTGTACCATGAAGTGCACCTGTCTGGAAGCATCCGCATTCGTTATGTTTCTCGCTCATTTGTTCAAGTTCTTTCCTTGTCATCCCAGTATGAGTGATATTAAAATGACTTGGAGGTTGCACAAGACAGACTAAATCATCCAGGCTTGTGAAAACAGAATCTATACAAATGTTTTGATTAGTCATGGTTAATTTTTTAAAGATATTTTAACCCGTTCGAAACCCCCTGATACAGGGATAGCATTGAGATTTATGCATATATATTGAATGAGAAAGGTCTAGCTACAAAACTGTTTTTTATTAGGGGTGGGACTTGATTAAAAAATTAATCTAATTAATTACAGATTTTGCGAAATTAATCGCATAACAATCTTTGCCCCCAAAACAACATTTGTTTTCTGTAAATTAAATTTTCTAAACCATTATCTTCAACCACTGATAGTGGTCTTCAGTCCTGGGAAATTCATCAGTGTTTCCAGCGTTGACCATAAAATACCAAATAAACACAGGGTTTCAATTAACCACTGGAGCCCTTTTAAGCGCCAGGTGCAGGTGTATATTTCGACAAATAACCGCAGGCTCCGAATAAACATAGAGTCTAATTTATTCTTTAAAAAATCAAGAAAGAAGACCTGATCACTGACTCTGCACGGCTGCATTCCGACCAAAAACTGGGCGGCATGCAAACTGCGTTAAAATGCGTTAATATTTTTAACACGTTATTCACTTTGGAATTAATTAATGGTTATTAACACATTAATGTATGCAGATTTTTATCCGTAGTAAAACAAAATGTTACTGTTACAGTATCAATCTGTCGTCAATATCCAAATCATCAATACAATAAGAAAAAAAGAAAAAGATTGATTGACTTGATTAGTAACAGGGTTGCAACTAACCACTGTTGTGATATTTAATTTAGATTTAACTAACACTATAGTAGCAATATTTGCTCTATTCCAGCAAAATATAATTGCCATAAATTGATTCTGACACTTCTATAGTCAACTCGCATATTGTAGATTTCTTTTGATACAAAGTTTAAGTATATAACCTTTGTGGTTGTAGAAATATTCCATATTCATTGTCATTTATATAAGTAAATAATAGGCCTGGGACTTAAGTGGTTAATTCTTTTGAAAAAAAAAAAAAGTCCTATATTTGGGGTATAAATTTCAAATTTCTGATGGCACTACATCCACTCTTGAAGCACCCTGGTGGTAACCTGATGACTGACAAAGCTACTGCTTTGTCAGTCATAAGTAAGGGTTTAGAACGTGGACGGGACTCACGTCATCATCTGAGGAAGGGGTCCGCAGTGTGACGGAGACCATTGGCGGAGCGGGGACGGGGACCTGGACGGGCCTGTCTTGGCTCAGCGTTGGTATGGTGACCACATTGCCAGTGATAGCCTGTGATGTCTGGATCTGCAGCACCTGGTTTGGCTGAGACAGCACTATGGGAAGACCTGAGGAAAGAGACACAACACATACACGCCGTCAGATTACAGGGCTTAGCAATGCTGCAATCATATTTTTACTGCACGCTTAACACTGATTTAGACTGAGTGTGATTATGTGTTTCTCTCGGCCTGTTCTTGTGCCCGTGTGCAGATTGTGATCCCACAATTTGTCTTGCCCTCTGCAACAAAAACATTTGCGCTAGCGTTCTATTATGCTAGCTGTAAGCCCTATCAGTCTTTTGTTTAAAGAGCCTCCTGCTTGCAGATGCCGAGGCCCCTGCACCTCTGCTGACCTGCATTAACCCCTCGGCTTTAACAGTGTTTAAAGTACAGGTGGAGAAGATGTTTATCATCTTGACCTGTGGTCTTAAACATCCACATTCCAAACTCTATTTTTTTTTTTTTTTTTTAGGTGCATGAGCGCACATAAACGTGCACGTGTGCCTATATTTTAAAACCGATCGTGAAGCTCGCCAAAACGCTAATTTAGTCGATCTGTATAAAAGTCCTGTTAATGCGGGAGCCTCCCGTGGTGCAGCACGCCCTCCCCAGCCTTACTGTGCCAGGAGCCATTCCTCAAAACCACGTAGCGATCGTCACCTGCAACACTAAACGCCCTGTCAGTGCTAATGGTCTAGAGGCGTTAGTCAATCGTCATCAATCCTGCTAATGAATGTGTGGTGTCAATACTCTGCTTGGAGCCAGGGCTCACCAGCTGTAAGAAGAGGGATGATCGTTAAAAAGAAAAAAAAAGAAAAAAAAAAGAAGAAGCCTTGAGGAGTCTTGAGTCTGTCTGTTTGTTGTATGGAAATAAACGACTGCCTGGTCAGACCATAAAATGTGACCTAATCAACTGTTATCCCCAGTTTCTTTCTTCTATTTGCCTGTTTTCTGTCCGGGGTGCTACAGCTTGGATGTCTTGGCTGAGCCGTCTACCATCTTGGCAATTACCAGGCAGGAAAAGCAGTGCCAAGTTCAAATTCAAGTCGAGAGAGGTCAGATACTCCACCCACTCGGGTCCCAGGCAATGACATAAGTATTTACATTGGCCCGCGCGGCTGCTGTGATGTAACACACAGAGAGGAACAGATTGGTCAACTGGGAAGGCCAAACCTCAAAACAACAATAATAATGACTTTAATGCATGAAACACACAAACACGCCACAGTCTATAAATAGTCTTTGGCTTACGTGTGGGTTGTAAAACAAACACGCTTGATTGTATATTTATGATGGCCGGTTCCTGTTGTTGGACTTTTTTTTTTTCCAATCATTACCTTTGTTTGGGAAAAGTTTGTTCATAAAAAGGAAGAAAAAAAAACAGCATCTTAATGACTAATTTGTTTGTCACTTCTTGACCAATGGCAGGACTGAAGTTCACAATGAGCAAGCAATAAGGTTAAAGCGCCACCTGCTGGCTATGAAATAAAAGGAAATGTCTTACCTGAGCAAAAAAGTGAATACAATTCATATGAGAGATCAAACATTGCTTAAGTTATGCCTTTCTTTTTTTATCTAAGTAAATTACAAACATCTTTGAGTAAAGAACATCCCCGCTGCATGGGACTTGTCATATGCAAATACATCCAACGGACGGGTCTGATGCAATTAGAGTGTGATGTGAGGCAACGTCTGAGTGTGTTGCCGTGTGAGCTCTGACCTGGAGGGGGCGCTGGTTGGATGCTGATCGGAGCCGGTTTGACCACAGCAGGCATCACGGTGGTCTGCAGGGGGAACAGGATGGTTTTGGCCTGCAGCGGCGTTGCAGCGTGACCCAAGGGCACGGCTGTAATCAGCGGCTTGGGCTGGATGGAAACCTTGGGGCCGAACTGAATCGGTCTCTTGACCGGCTGTGCTGGTTTGGCTGGTTGTGTGCGTGTGTCATGGGGATGGAGACAGAAGGAGCGAGATAAGAGAGAAGAATTAGACTGAGCTCATACATCCGTTGTCAAAAAAAAAAGGTTTTCCCCAAGTCCTCTAATGAGGGACTACACGTATCCTTTTTGTTTTGTTCGTTTTGTTTTTCTTTAATCCGGGAATTGTGCAAAACAAGGATGTGGTGCGGAATGTCCCCTGTTTTCTGGACGGCTGAAAGGACAGACATGTGGTGGCGGCGGCGGCGGCGGCGGTCTCACCTCGTGTGGTCTGGCTGGTCCTCCTTGGAGATTTTTTAGGCGGGGGCACGATTTCAGAAAAGCCGCTGGACTCGGAGCAGACTGAAACAGGAGAGGGCAGCGGCTGCGGAGACAGGGCCTCATCCTGGACGATGAAGCGGAAGAAAGTGTTCGGTTTTGAGGAGGCACGAGTTGCAGGGACTGCTAAGCAGCTCACTTTACAAACACTGCAACAACTGAAATCGTGCCACTTGAAGATATCTTGTTTTTGGTACAGTTAGTGCAATATTGAGTAGAATCGTCTTATTCCAATGATAGATAATTTATCTTCTTTCAAGGCTTTTCCTGATTTAGGTCAATTTGTCCTTGTTTGAAGAAAACAAGACTAACATTTTCCTAAGAAAACATACATTTGAATTAAAAAACATTAATCAAACAAAAAAATTTAAATACACTGCCTGTGGAATTAGAGAATTACATTCAATATTGGACTAACTGTACCAAAAACAAGATATTTTCACTTTTTTCAGCTTTTGCAGTGAATATAAGGCTCTGAACTTTGTCTTCATTGCACAACAGCTTGTTATTGGCATCCAAACAGTCTGCTAATAAGCACATCTATAGCTCTTAAATCACAGGAGTAATATTGTGTTATCAGTCAGCAACAAACTTCATAAACAAAGTAGAAAACAACAGCTGATGACAATGTGTTGTTGTCCTAGTTGGTGAAATGCGAGGCAGTGAAATTTCCAGGGAGCTGGAAATACTTTTCTGTAACATATGCACGATCCTTGCAGCGAGACACAATAGAATAAACATGGATCGGTTGTCCTTGTCGATAGTAAAAGACTCGAGCACACAATGTAAAACGTCCTTGGGCTCGGTCAGGGTGGTTCGGTTAGCAGACAAATCTGTGCAGTCGGTGTCGGGGGCGAGACAAAGATGTAACCCATGTCCTTGTTTTGACACACTGTGAAAACATCTGCCTGCTAAATTATGCTAATGTGGCTGAAGTTGTCAGCACCTTTTTTTTTTAACGAGGAGGCGGGGCACCGCTCCGATGGACAGCAGATTATTGCTTTGACAAGTTGATTAAGGCTTTTGTTAATAAGCATCTCGAGTGTGTGCACTTCTATACGAAAGGCAAAGAACAGCTGTCAGTGTTTTGGACACCATCTGGATGAGGCTTTAATGTGTTCAAAACTGCACACATATATGTAAATACGCACAAACAGTGGAAAAAAAAGGAAGGGGGAAATTTGCATTGTAAATACAAGTGAAAGGCTGAAAACAAAGGACGAAAGGGTTGAAGGCAGCGACTCACCTGTATGTAGTACGGGGACAGGGCCCCCGCGGAGGCAGGAGAGGGGACTGAGCTCAGAGTGTGAGCCGGTGAGAGAGAGTCCACACTCACCTCACCATCTGCAGCCACAAGGACAAACACACAACAAAGCCTGTTATATACAGCTCTAAAAAAAGATAAGGGGCCACTGCAGAATTATCAGCTTTTTCTGATTTTACTACTAATAGGCATGTGTTTGGGCAAAAGGAAAATTTTTGTTTGATTCTATAAACTACTGACAACATTTACCCCTAATTCCAAATAAAAATATTATCTTTTAGAGTATTTATTGGCAGAAAATAACTATAATAATAAAATAAAATAATAAAAAAGATAAGTGTTCTCAGACCTCAAACAATGCAAAGTTTCAAGATCAAATTCATTTTAAAAGCAACACAATACTAATGTTTACACTTAATAAAACAGCCTTAATGGGTCTTGGTATACTCTCCTCAAGTCTTTACTATTGGTCTTGGTTCAGGTTTCAGCTAATCAGTACCTCTTTAATTAGAATGTAGAATGGGATTGAGCGGCTGCATATTTCTCCACATGATCTCAAGACAAACAGCCTTTTATGTCCAATTCTTCTTTAAGACACAGTTATCATCAAATACCCTCATTATTAATAAGATAGTGTGGCTCTCTTTGCAATCCATAAGTGCAGGCAATAAATTAACAAATTCACAATTTCCTTTATTTTTTAAAGGAAAATACCCCACCTGGGAAACATTCTAAAATAACACTCATCTAATAATGCCATTCTCTCAACAAATTGACATAATACACTTGTGCTTTTTCCCCTTTTAATCACTGTTTTTAAATTATATTTTGCTTGTTTTTTATTTTATTTTAAATATCTAAATTCTATTAAGCTTTAATTTCGGATTGTTCTTATTTCTAATTTATTTTTTTAATTGTATCTTGCTTTTAATGTTTTATGTAAAAGCACTTTGAATGACCGTGTTGTCGAGATGTGCCATACAAATAAACCTGCCATGCCTTAAAGCTGACACTGCAAAACAACAACATTGCATCTGATTGTATTTTATTTCCCTGTGGGATTTTATTGCAGAAAAGCACATGACTTGAGTTTTACCAGAAACCAGGTTGATAGGAAGTCAGATAAGACTCATGACTCTCACCTCCTTCTGTAAAGTTAAACACAATATGTGTCTCGGTACCTGTGTAGGTGCTGTTTGTGTCCACTTCATTCCACAGAGGTATGTCTATATCAAAGTCCAGGTCTGGAGCCTCATTAGCCTGAGAAACAAAACACACACTTTTTTTTCTCTTTCTTTCTCCACACCCTTCCGTTCCTATATCACATGTCCTTACATAACATACAGTGCTGCCGCCTCTAGCTCTGCACCATGTTTCGCATGCTTTTCAGTTTCCAGTCGGTTGCTTTTCAGGGTAGATGTGTTCCAGTTGACAATGTACATTTGCATATTAAAGAGGATGAGTTACTCACATAGCTGACGTTCTGCAGGGCGTCCAGCAGCTCGTCTGCGTTTCCCAGGTTGTCCAGCTCATCAAAGAGGCTGATGTCTGTGTAATGAGAGGCACAACCAAGAGATTAATCATAACGTGAAAAAAAACGACTGAAAGTAATATTTCACAACTTCGACCATGCAGCAAATGTACGTTCAATTGTGCTAGAAGGATTATGGTGAAATGTTATTTTTGATTTAAAACCAGCAAAGGAAATCAGCTATTAATGTTTAAATGTAAGTGGATACACTTTTTCTGTCTGACATGGACACGTAACTTAAAGAGAAACAGGCTGAACAGGATTGTTATGTCAGGAAGGCCGTCTCCTCAGGCAACACTACAGAATACCTCCCTACACTTAAATATGGCAGCATAGACTGTACACCATGGGTATGAATTGACTAACATTGTACAAATGATAGATCTTAGGTCTGTTCATTTTTTTTTATTTCTAAATCAGTTTCTTCTTCATAAAACCCGCAATGCAAACAACACAACAAGAGCTGCAGTGATTAGTCAGTTAATTGATTATTACAGTGATATTGCTTTAAATGATTTTAAATAGAACACAGTGGTCAGGCCAAGTTTCATTTTGAGAATGTTGTATAACGTGTATGAGTCATAGATTTGTCTGATAAAGTTTCTTCAGAAGTTACTACTCTTTCTCAATTTTCATTTTTCTTCATGTTACAGTAACTTATTTCCAGACAAATATTTACCTATCTGTAACACACTTAACCGTTTTTTAATCAATCAACATGTTGCATATTATTTGTTTATTTTACTTTTTCTTAATAGTTACTTTATTTTTATTTCTGTCCCTTATATTTTTAATTATTATTGCAATGCGTTGTTTATGTCTCTGTAATGTTTGTCTAAATGTATCATCAAAAAATTCAAAATTGTTAAAAAAAGAAAACATTTAACCGTCCAATCAGCGAACAGTGGGCGTGGCTTAGAACGATGACGTTTTTGTTGTTCACAATACGTGCCTAGATGGGAGCGAAGCCATTCGGTTTGTTTTGGAATATATTAATTATATATTAAGCAGCGTTGCCGAATATTCTAGAAGTTAAAGCCACAGAAAGAACAATCTTTGGTAAGTTTTTTTTTCTCCGACGCCTTCCGGCGCATGACATACGTCACGACCAAAACAAACGTTAGCTATTGGTTATAGCAGATTCAATTTTAGCAAGATGCATTTTTTTTTAACTTTGGTTTGTAACATTTATTCTTCCAGGTACAAGCCCAAAGTGAGGTTTGTGTGTCTTTTTTTATTTATTTGCTACATTTTATGTTTACCTTAATATATTTGGACTTGAATTTATAACTGTGCTGCACGTGTTGCTGTAAATAGAACGGTAACTTTTACACTGGTTTGCTATAATTTCAGCTTACTATGTATCTAGTATGCTATCGTAGCAGTAATTTAAATTGGTCGTACTATTGGTACCCAAGTTTAACAGAGTGAGTAAATGCTCTGTTTTACCTCAGAGCCACTAGTTCATTACAATCCTGGTTAACTAACTAACTACTTTTAGCAAGTTTTATCTCCATTTTCCTGGAAATACACGGGATCTGTCTAACACCTGAATAACCTGATTAACATCAGTAGACTTCTATGGAAATGAAACGTAATCACCTCAATACAGCATCCGTGTCAATAAGAAAGAGGGCACCTGTATCGTTTACCCTGGTAAATTAATACCTTAATACATCGATACTGACCAAGTCAGGTCTTCTGTGACATTTAAATTATTGTTTTGGGGCTGAGGGATGTTGGTTGGGATAAAACAGTGGGAAACATCGACGATTTTCGCTGTTATCCAACATTTTATAGACCAAACTAATCTACAAATTCATTGATTCTCTAAAACAATTGTTAGTTGCAGCCCCAAACACGCATTTAATACAGGGATGAGCATGGACTCGCAAAGACAAACAATTCATTTTAAACGGAAAATTAAAACAACTAGCAAAGTGGATAAGAAAAGTTGATACAATTAATATCGATATTCGTCATTATTTGATGTAATAATAACAATCATATTTTAGTTCCGATTAGTTTAGTTTGGATTTTTAAATATATGTACATAATCTGCCTATTTATGTTCTATGTTGCTTGTTTGTTATTTTATATTAACTTTAATGCCTTACTACTATTGTTTTTTTTTTTTTTTTTATTGATATGGAATTCACGTGGACAGCAAGTAAGAATTTCAATGTACAGAGAAACTTGTTTCTACACTGTGTCACACACGCTATAAATATTGAATCTTTCAATCCTGAATCATAATATACTGGAAGACAGTGTTAGATACCAACCACGTGATTATTTATTCCCGGTTTAATATCATACATGTTGAGAATAACCTTCTGTTTTTAAGTGACTCGTTTACCAATTAAATATTGGTGGAGCAAACACCATCAGTGATCGTTGATGTATCAGTGATGGATCAGTGATCCATGTGCATTAGAGCCTTGTTGTCGTATCTAATCTCTACATTAGACAAGTGTAGCCTACTATGTATAGAAAGGTTGATGTTTTATAATAATAATGACTTTATTACACCCAGGTTCAGTAGGTTACATCATCTCCAGACATCTAATGCTAACTCCGGCTAAAGCTAAGAAACACAAGTCGACCTCAGGCTTATCGTAACTCACCCCACTCCCCTCCCTGGTCTATGGACATGATGCCGGTCTCACTGTCCATCGCAGAGTAATGTGGATGGTCTTCGAGGTCTAACGTTAAGTCGGACGACATCCTCTTTTAAATTCATTAGTGAATTGTCTCGGAGTAACAATTCTAGCAGTTGTTATGCATCAGCTTCCTGTTTAATCTGACGCACATAGACACGTCTGGCTTAACTGTAAATCTACGGTAGACATCGAGGGACAAATGTGTGAAACCGCATAGCGTGTCTGGTGTAGAGCTGTGGATCAGCCACTGGGCGGCAGGATGGTAAAGCCAGTAAAGGAGCTGAAAGACACTTCAGTAAAATTGCACATATCTTAAAGTCTATAGTCTAGAATATTATTTGAATACAGTTTTAAACCATCTGACATTTATTGTACTTAAGTATGATAGTAGTTTTCGTGAGATTAAATACACTTAAGCTTTGAAAGGAAAGGACAAGTAAATGCTGTTAGTAAAATATCAGAATGCTGAGGTTTATTCTCAGTGTTTTGCCTCACTGGAGGCTTTAGGTTTTCACACCACACTTGTATAAACTGGATATTGAACCAGAAATGGTTTCCAAACTATTGTCATAAGTCATGCTCATATCTGGGGCGTTTGCAGTCTGTTGATAGACAAACCCAAGCGAAGTAAAATACTCACAAAAAGTAATTAAGTACTGAAACAAAGTATTATTACTTCATTATATTCATTATATTGCACCACTGGGTGCTGCAGGCTCAGCAGCAGAGGAAAGGTTAATGTGGTTTAAAAGTGAAAGGGCTGACCTGAGGACTGAGCTCCAATGCTGGAAACTAACGAAGTCTGATATATTAACTTACATAAACTTTCACTTTATTAGTATGACACAATCAGCTTTTGCTCTACTACAGTCTTTTCTGTGAAACCCTCCATTGGGTTGAAGTTGAGGAGATTTCAACGCTCACCTTCATCGGGGGCTTCATCAGGATTTCAGGGTCATTCATTCAAGGGTTCAAAGCTGCCTTGCAGGAGTTGTTAGATCGATCTAGGTGTGAATACTTTTTAAACCACCTGGGAAGTGTTGTCTGGGTAGCAAGTTAGGAATCTAATATCCCAAATTCCTTAAATGCCTTCCGAGTATGATGTTGGTGGGCTGACTAGTGTCTTTTGCCTATGTAAATATGGTTCTTCCCATATCTTGTTCATTTGTGAATGGCTCAGCTTGATGAATTGGTCTCTATGGGCATAAAAGTCCTTGATGGGTGACTAATTAATAAATGAACTTCTTAATATTTGCATTTAGTGAAAACAATATGGTTTCACTGGATAGAATGATCGGTTTGCTTTTATTTTATGATGTTAATCAGACTATTGAAGACAGTTTGGTTTAGGTTCTGAAAGGACAGATGGAGTGGAGGACGGTGAACATCATATACATAGCGGCGTAGCTTACGTGTCACTTCTGGTGACAATTGTACCTTAGTGTCATGATAAGAGGGAGCATCTGGCTTTGAACCCTTTTAAGCTTATAGACCCTGTTAGCCGACAGATTCTCAAATGATTTTTTTTGCCAATCATAAACCAAGTTCTGTGAGTACAAAAAAGAGAAAAGAGGACAAGGACAGGGGATATCAAAGACACAAATGAAAAACACCCATAGTTCTATGAGCGCCTGTGCTAAAAATGATTTTGAACAACTGTGAGCGTAGCTCCTGCGTGTTGTGTTTAGACTATACACAAGGAAAACACAGCAATGTGTTACACATTTGGACAAAAGCTGCATTCGCTCCATGTTGCACGCATTTGACAAGCAGCTTTTGGCCATGATCTCATCTCATAAACATGTATGTTGGCTCCATGACAGAATAGTTCAGGTCCTATGAGATATATTCTTAGACGGATTCTTAAATGGCGCGGGCACGCTCGCAAGTGACATTGTGTGCTAAAAAATCAGTAGCAGGTGTGGACTGTGTCTAATCCTTCATGGGCATTTCAGGTTGTAGTGAGATTAACCTGAGGTGGTCTGCTTTATTCCCTGCTGGATTGGTACAGCTGCATTCTGAAAGAGCAAGCCCCCGGTCTGTCTCAGCTTATTACAGCCAGGCAAAAACTAACACAGAGGTCAACCATCTGCCAGAGGTCTGCGGTCCACCTATAATATGAAACCCAATCAACTAAAGTAAGCAGCATTATTCCATGAATCACTGCTTAAACCAGTTTATTGTTTATATTCAGAAATGGCCTTTTTATTGCCAAATGATGGGGTTTCATGAATTCATGGGGTTTCTGCGAAACTCCACGCTTTCCTTACCTGAAAATCAAAGCGTAAAACATTCTTTACAGATATAAACCATGTGTCTGGCTATATCACGTGACCTCATGGTAATGTTAAAGCAAGCATGCCTGATTGAAGTGGTGTGGTAATAGTGTGGATGATGCTTTAGTCTGTGAGCAGTTCAGGGCTCATCATATTGATTGTGTGTAAAGTCCCACAGACCCAGACATGGACAGCAGATTAACAGGTTAGCCTGATATGTTGGCAGAACGGTTTTACAGAACATTTGCGTAAAATGGATTAGGAGCTTTGCTCTCGTCTCCTCCGCTGGTAAAGCTGCTACAATATTGCATGAAATCCAGTTTCATGTGTGGTTGTTTTCAAAATATCAGACCATTTCAGAAATACTACAGTTTCTCATTAGTAGAGAATGACATAACCACGGTATCAATAATTAGATTTCATCTCACCCTCGAAATATTTGAGTTATAAAGGATACGACACCATAGCATGGCATTACCAAAATATAATTTTCCAGTATTTTTTAATTAAATACTTCTGATAATGTTGGAGTATTTGTGGATTACTACTGGTGGTTTCAAGTTGTATTTACACACAAACCCAATGACATATAATGTGGAAATTATGAGAGAGACAAATCTCACAAAGGCAGTTTTATTTTTCACAGGTACATTGCACATGGATCAACGGTGCTGTAAATGCCCCAGTGTTTGCCAAAAGGAACATTTGTAATTCTTTTGTCCATTTGTCAAAGTAGACATTGAAGCAACAATAAAACCAGCAACATCACAATAAGAGCAGGAGAAACATGACGCAGTTGATTAAAGGATAAAAAGCTAAAAGGAGTAAGGTGAACATTCATATGTCCAAAGCAAGCAATTCATTTAAGCCAGAAAATGTTAAGCAGACATTCATGATGTTGCAATAAGCAAAATACCATACTATATATATATATATATATATACTTTCACATCATGATGATTCAAAATATTAACATATAGTATTTCTATACTTCAGCACAATATTACAGAGATGAAATGTGATAAACTGCACATGGGTGGAGTCTAGAAGCCATTTACACACAAATCTAGTTTTGCTCACAAATTTTTTTTGTTTGTTTTGGAGCTGGTTTGCACGATACTGAGCAGGCTTTAACTACTTCAACTATAATTTAACATTTTCAATGATAAAGAATCACACAGTCACTAAATCAACAATTGGAAGCAACAATTCATGAATGTGGATAGTATATAACATTCATTATGCATATGGCTTACATTATAAGTCATCTGCTTGTGCTTTCTGTATGTAATTGTTCCACCTGGCCTGTTAAAAATAAATTATACACGCATGAGGATATATTATTGCCTAATAAATTGGTATATAAATATACAGGTAGTTCAAAGTGGCTGAAAGTAATGACCATTTCTGTGATTTAGATTTCATTTCTGAGATAATTACAAAAGTCTGGTTTGTGTGTCTACACTTTTGCATCTAAGCTACTGTTTTAACCTCACTGTGTTATGTTGCTAAATGAAGATCTCACACATTGTCAAAAGACAAAAGCCCCATACTGGTGATGATGATGTAAAACTAATTAGGCAGAGAGGAGTGGGAAAAAAAAAACCCCAAAAAAACAATTTATTTATTATATCATTATGTAGCGAGTTATTTTTGCAGAGGCCTGTTAGAGTCACCTCGTTATTTCTTTTGTTAATATTTTCTTAAAGAGTTGGTGCAAATATTAATCTCTCCTTACAAGATATACTTAAAAATGCTCACATGCTTTAAGCATTTTTTCCCCCACGTGTGGCAAGGCAGAAGAATTTGCTAGTGAACCACTAACCCAGCACTGAAAAGGAGCAAGGGAGTTGGAGGACAGGCTCCTTCTGAGTAAAGAGAAACCCCTTTGCGAAAGGGACTTTGAGCTACATTTCATCTTTTGTGTCCCAGATTGATGACCTATGAGATGGATGATGTTCTGTAGTGCTGTGTGGCATTGTCTTATCCCGGCCGACACAAAGAGGGAGAAACACTTATCATCTCGGGCTTATGTATAGAGCAGGGGGGGCAGGGGTTGTCAGAATAGTGAAGAGGGTCCAGGAAGGTGGGGGGTGTTCGGGGGTCCCTCCGATAAAGCGTGATGGAGATGAGCTAATGACAGCAGAGGCAGATGGAGAGAGCCATCTCCCATGACGACGCAGCCAGAACCTCCATCCTGAAGCCAGAGGAGGACAGGATACAGAAAGGCGAAGGAGGAAAATAGAGGAAAGGGGCCAAAAAAAAGAGGAAGAGGAAGGGGGGGTGAAGCCTGTATCATGTATTTCAATCCAACACGCAGTATTGCATGTGTGCTCTTTGTATGAACGCTTGAGGTGCGTTTAAGGTGATGCAAAGCAGGCGGTTTGTTGCTCAGGTCTGTGTTGGCCTTTTAGCAGCACCGGTACTCGCTAGCAGGTGGCCCAGGTCTGTGGAGCTTGGTTTAGGATTAGGCTTTAGGACATTGTTTGGTGGGAATGGTGCTGTGAATACAAAGGGATTAGTGCAAAGGGTTGCTTCATTGACTGTGAGTTTATGTGTGTTGGGTAAAGGGGTTGGGGGGGTAGGAATCTGAAATTGATGGATGGATTGGATAGCCATCAAAATAAAACATTTGCACTAATTAGGCAGAGAAAATAAAGATGAAAGTAGAATATATAAAGCTTAAAATATATATATATATATATATATATATATATATATATATATATATATATATATATATATATATATATATATATATATATATATATATATATATATATATATATATCGTAAAACAATGCTGGATTTAGCATTTTTAAAAATCTCATGCGGTTTTCGGGATAGAAATCTTTTCTGAGTTTATTTTTCAAAAGCATTTCAAAGAATAAATAAAGTTTTATTTTGGGAATTTTAACATGAAACCAGAAAAAGCTTATTTTTTTAAGTTCCCACGTTCCTCTTCTAATGCACCAGAGAGAGAGAGGGAGGGAGGGAGGGAGCGAGAGGGAGAGAAAAGCAAGCTACCAAAATCATCTCAATGCCTTGAACCATGTGCCACCATTAGGGACACACAAAGAGGGATCTGACAAATGGCCATTTTAATGTCCCCCTCTTTGACTTTAATGAATTTATACGTTATGTGGCCCTAATGGAGGCTGCTGCGGAGGGGCTGGCGCGAGGCCATAACAAATGAAAAGCTCTGATTAGTGTAGAATGAGCCGAGGGAAGAAAGAGGAAAAAAAAGAAGGGGGGGGGGGGGGTAAACGCCATTCATCTTGGTTAGCATCCTCCTGTGCTTTTTTTTTTATTATGGGCCGGTGGGGCCGGGGCTGCTTGTCCCATTAGCGGAGCGGCAGCGGCGGTCAGCGGCCCCGGCGTTGACGGAGCGTCTGGCCGCTCCGCAGTTGAACGCTGTGAATGAAAGCCTCAGTGCGGCGGCTTGACTCCTGAATAACCTTCTGAGGTACCGGGAGCTTCACCCCTACATGACCCCGCACTCTGAAGAAGGGGAGAAGGGGGCGGTGGGGGGACTCCCGGGGGGTACCCACACACACACACACACACACACACACACACACTGAGGCAATAGGTAAACACTGGAGGGAGAGAATCGAGTCTCGTTCGAAACAGTAGAAAACAATCGTGTAACAGTAACTGAACGGGGAGGGGGGGGAGGAGGGGTCCGGGAGAGAGACTAATTGGAGAGGCGATGCAAATTAAAGAGTTATTAATAGGGCTGGCGAATCAAACGGAGACGCTGGGAGATGAAAAGAGGAATTCGCACGTTTGCGAGCGAGCGCGAGAGAATTAAAACACACGTTCTGGTTGCACACTTTCTCAAAGTAGGTCATCGCAAGCGAATCCCAGCGCAGGGGTTAGAAGTTGAATATAGGATTTATAACGCGTTTACATAATAATAATAATAACGTCTAGTAAATTGCTGACTTATCTGAATGTCACGTCACTAACAAACACCGATCGGAGTTATCGGCTCGAGCGTTTGTGTGTTTTTTTTATTATTATTAATGAGAGAGAGGAGCGCGAGACAAATCCGGCATCGCGACTCCGTATAAGTAGCATTTTACTCAGAATATATCGCAACGCAGCGCGACTCCGACTGTGTGTGTGTGTGTGGTTGGGAGGGGGGGTGAAAGAGATGATGTTTCGTCACGATCGTGTTTGATATCGACCACTGTTGTCATTGGGAGAAGCCCTGTTTTTGCCGCCACCTCCCCCCCCCCTCGCTGGGCCCCCGTGTAGAGCCGCCTTGCAGAGTTCAGTCGGGCTGGGAGAGGAATGCGCTGGGATGCGGAGCAGCACCGACTGTAGGAAACCGACGCAACAACTCGCACAGTATGGACAGTAATGATCCGTATTTGCACCTAAGTAAGTAGCCGCTACGCCGCTGACGGTGTGTTTTCGAGCGCGCGCGTCGCCGCCCGCTGCGCCGCTCGCGGAGCCGCCGCATGTTGTTTGCACTCAAGATAGGAGAGTGCGTTTTGTTTCATGGCGTCTTTCTCGGCAGTCTGCGAGTCGTGCACGGGTAAAAAAAAAAAAAAAAGCGACCGCGGACTTTAACCGCCTCGGATTCCGCCTGTTAGTCCGCTCTCTTTGTTAATAAAATCGTTATGCAACTGTGCCAAACGAAACGAAAGCTGCGACCGATGCAAAAGTCAGGTGATCGCGGTTGTGCCGGTCAGGCAAGGTCAGAGGTTGGCACTTTAATTGCGCTTATGTAATTTATGGCGCTTGTCGCGCGTCTCTTGCTAAACTGTTTGAGACAGAAACAGAATTTATTGGTCTGGGATCTCGGTCGTAGGATCCGGGGAGAAATGCACGGAGCAGCCCGGAGGAATGGCGGATTTCTTCCCTATAAACAAAACTTGTAGGCTACTTGGTGGTAAACAGGAGCAGCATAGCTTTGACGCGCCTGTCAGCGCTGTGGCTATATTCAGCTGAGTGACAGCGTGATGTGATTTTTCTAAGTAAAGCTGAACTCCGACTCGGTGACTTTGCCCTTGAACCAACTGATGCATCCCCCCCATTCTGTTATCAGGATTTATTTTTTGTGACATCCTAAAAAAAAATCCACAGACGCAGTTTCCCACTGAGTGGAGTTTGCAAAAAAAAAAATGCGGAGAAAAAAAAGTGTATACATCTCGCACAAAAGTGTGCGTAATAAGGGTTAATCCTGTGTTTTTGCATGCTGCATTTTTTAAATTAGACTGTGGAGAGAGAGTCTGAAGCTTTTGATCCTCATTGAGTCACACACTATATGCATCATTTATCATGTGATGTTTTTTTTCTCTCCCCTGAAAGATACACTCATTGTCAAAGCACTGCAGTAGATATATAGCATGTGCTTCTAAACCACTGTGGGGGTGGGTGGATGGTGGGGGGGGGATGACAGATAATATAAGATACTAGTCTTTGAAGACTAAACTGTGCATCCCCCTTTATGTTATCGCAGATATCTCGGCACCATTTGGAGAGGCTGAAAATTGTTTCCATAATGAATGTGGCTCCCGGGGGAATGAAAGAGACATCTGGATGGTAGAGCGTGTAGAGGGACGCCCAGAGTGTACAGAAGTAGCAGAGCATCCTTCACTGGCAATAAGAGTCTTTTAGATTTGTTTTTAGAGAGTTTTTTCCTCTGATCAGTACATTAGTGGCATCTCAAGGTAGCATCAGACAGATGTGTTGGTGAGCTGTTGTTGATCTTTTATTAAGTAATATGTGTCAGTCATGGAGTTCACTGCTAATATCCCACAGGGTTCTTGCTGCTTACAGCTAAACCGTCATTGTGAAACATAAACTGTTTGACACATTTCCACTATGCACATCATTTTGTAACAGTTCAGTTCTAATTTACTGCCACAGTCTGATTCATTTGGCTTTTGCTGCACAATTTGGGGTGTTACAATAATTATTCCGTTGCACAACTTCCCAACCCTGCAAAGGCTCTGATTTAAACATGGAAGATTTTTTTTTGTTCATTATTGGCTTGGAAATAGGAGAAAGTAAAGTAAAAATCAGACATCTATAAAACAATCCAGTGTCAGCTGAACCCTAGATGAGGACAGTTCTTGTCTTGTATTGCATTTCTGCTGTGAAAGTCGGTAGTGAAGCCTTTGAGTTGTTTCTAACGTCACACTCACTCTGAATCAAGGAAGAACTGTTCTCATTTGTCTGGTGTTGGCTCACAACTAGGATCAGTGGAGTGTTTTAGCATCACCGGCCCACACATTTAAACATATATGCCCTATCTATGGCCCCCCATTACTCATTACTACATGCTTCTTGAATGGGAGACGATTACTGGAGAATGAACACACTCCCTTTGGAAACTCAGGAGTGTGAAGGCAAAGTGGCGTGGAGTTCAAAAACTGAACAGAAACAGATTGTTTCACTGTTCCCCTCTGCTTTTTTCCCAGACATGTTATGTTTCAGCAGGTTTGATGCAGGACGGCCCGCCCTGGGCTTTAGGTAGAGTCAGCATTCTCTCTCTCTCTCTCGCGCTCTCTCAGCACTTCAGCATTTTTATTTATTTTCCGTCAGTGGAAGTGATTCTAGACGCGCTTGATGGACACCCACTCTCTACTTTTGACATTGAGGACTTATTTAGCTCTCAGATGAGGGAAGTCATGGCATGAGATGGAGAGTGAGGGGAGCAAGATAAAGGGGAAGTGGAGGAGAAGGAGGAGGAGGGAGTGGAGGAGGAGGTCACCCTAGTTGATGTGAACTCTTGTCACTTGCCAGGGGTCAATGATTCACCTCCCAGCACACACACACACACACACACACTTCCCAGTTGCAAATAATGTGCTCTTCCTATGTATCGCACTGCTTATTGTACAGAAAAATGTGACCATGATATCATGTGACTTAAAGAATGTGGGTGGTACTTTTTGACTGTGAAGTCCCGGCCGTATTAAAACATGCTTTCTGACTGCCGATCCCTGCACATAGGATTCTCCACCCACCAGAGTTAAATAAACCACACAGGTAGAGGGGGTGCGGCCCTTCGCAGGTATTTGCTCAGGGATCCTATATAGCTCGAGACCTGCCACGCTTCACATGCATTTGCACACAATACCTACAATAGGTGTATTCCCACCTCCCAGGCACTTTTTATTGAGAGTGTGTATGTATGTGAAAAGAGTGCCTGATTGTGTGCGAGTGGATGCATGTGCTAATTGTGAGAACAGGATGAGGGAAAAGAAGGGGCGTAAGGAGGCCATTCTCTGGGCTAATTGCCAGTAATTAGTCATTAGTGAAGAAGGTCAAAGCCTTGATTTAATTCCAGCTTTAATCAAGCAGAGAACCTTGAAAGGCCCCGCAGGCTGCTTCAGTGTTTGGTTATGAGATGTATATATAGCTATATCCCTGCTAATTATTCAATAACAACATACCTGGCACACATGAGCACTCATCAACTCTCGCCTCCACACAACAATCATGGATTTATGTGCGGCACGTCCCCTCCGATC
Source organism: Lepturacanthus savala (assembly GCA_030544235.1). Lineage (NCBI taxonomy): Eukaryota > Metazoa > Chordata > Actinopteri > Scombriformes > Trichiuridae > Lepturacanthus > Lepturacanthus savala. The sequence goes on from CM060481.1 coordinate 17,008,371, forward strand.
GTAACCATCTATCCGCCCCGGTGTTTGCTTTGATTGAATTCAGCTATTAACGAGGTATGAGAGATACATTTATGGCTAAATAAATTCTCATCTCTTGTTAATGATGTAGCTGCCTGCATCGAGGAGATGTGCCTCTTGCACCTTAGAACAATATCCGGTAATGGGCATCCAAAACCAGAGTTTTTTCCAGTTATTTTCGTCACAAGTATTTAATTGCTAAATGCAATATACCCAGTAAGTTGATCAACATAGAATACATCATCAATGATTATGGCTGATTGTTACAGTTATATAAAGAGAAACAGCTTTTCACTCTGGCATTTTTCGCTCTTTTTCTCTTTTTTATTATTTAAAATTGAATATATTGGGATTAAAATTGCAACAATAATTGGTTAATTGATTGACAACAATATATATATATATATGTGTGTGAGTGTAATCGATCATCTTTGAAGCAAAAATATTCTTAAGTGGAGAGAATTTTATGCTTTTCTTGGTCTTACATTATTGAAATGAAACATTTGGACAAAACTAGACATCTCTTTTTATAGACCAAACCATTAATAAATAATAAACTGATAAAATAACTGAGAAGATAAACATTAATAAATAAACTGAGAAGATAACCAACAACTAAATAAACTATAATTAACACAATCAGTTTTTTCTTGCAGCCCTTTTAGCTTTAGGATAGTTGGCTGTACAAAACAAGGAATCTAAAGACATTACCATAAGCCTTAGGAATTGCTGAGATTTAAATAAATATTTTCTAACAACATAAAAAAAGAATCAACATATAATTATAAGCAATTAAAGCAAAGCAAATAAGCAGTTGGAAAATGTAAGCCCAATGCAGCCCATTAACAGCATTAATAGGAGTGGGATTGATGAGGGGAAATTTATGGCTGAGTAGAAGTCAGTTTGACTGGCCAAGCAGGAGTTTTTCATGGCACAAATGGCAGCAACAGGTAACAGCTAAGTACATTAGCTCTCATTAAACCTCTCCACTGAGAGCCACGAAGAACACGCTGTAAATCTTGCTTGGCTATTTCGAGTGCTCAGAGTGCCATTTTTAGTGTTGTATTTCCTATCTCGAGCTGCCAACCAACACTGGGAAAAATACACATTATTTTTCTACCCTTTCTGCTTTTCACACATTTCTAACTATATGACAATGTTTCTTCGTGTTAGAATCATTCATTCTTTTCAAAATCAGGATTGATTAAACATATTAATTAGTGTGCATAAATATACACAGCATCGATGACAGACCGGTGATTAAATTAATTGTAATTTGCAGTTAAAGGTGTACACTAAATCTTCTGCTTCTTTCTACAAGTTTGTAGCTCAGCTTCCCATGATATATGCTATAAATACGTCTCTCAGGGTTAATTTGGTTTGTTATGTGGGCCACGACATGCTATTATAACGTAGCATGCATTTAAGCACGACTATTATTTTAGTTTCTCCCCGTAGGATTTGTCAAGTCTGAAGGAGTCGCAAGTGCCTCTTCTCCCTCACCGCCTTCTTGTGTTGGGGCTGTTGAGTCTCCTGCCAGGTTACTGTCAGTGAGGGGATCTGATTACTGGGGGCCATCCTTCAAGCGCTGTATAGACATCCGATCCAGCTGCATGCAGGTGCACTGCATATAAGAAACTCTGTTGAGTCATGTCAGTAAAATAGCAGCACACACGGCGGGGGAAGGCTTCTCAAGTTTTTAGTGCGATCTTGTCTGTTTCAAAAGTCGAAGGGTGTAACATTTGATAGGATGGCAGGATGAATTAAAAGGAGCAGCTGCGCACTTAAATTGGTGCCAGTTTCACATTAATTGGCTGGGGCTATTTTCTGATGATAATGATATGACACACTCCCATGGCTAAGAATTCATGCTAGCCTCAGCCATTTATTCACAAAATCGCTGCTCTAATTGCGTCCCGATTGTGTTTCACCCAAGTCATTTTAGTACTATTTTTGAAAGCTCGCACTGCCGGTCGCAGCCTTCAGAAGAGGGCCGGACCGAAGACGTAAGCCTCTCCCCTGCATTACGGGTTTATTTAGGCCCCCTTAGGCTTTCCCTTGCATTGTTCTTCGCCGCCTTCAAGGTATATTTTTGGCCTGGTTCCGCATCTGGGTTTTCGCTTTGCGGCGTGTTTGCTCGACCATCCCGGGAGTTTTTTGAAAAAAAAAAAAAAAAAGACAATTCCTGACTTCCTGAAATGCTGGAAGGAGTGTTAAACACTCGTTAAGACACACAAACATGCCAACAATGTGCACCCAGGCATCCTAGCGTGTCACAATAAGTGGCCATGGCATCAAGGAGACTTTCGCGTGAGATAGAATGGAGAAGAGAGAATTCTTTAGCCTCTGGTTGCTTTTTTAACTTCCTTTATAAAAACTCACATCCCATTTACACCATCTACAAATAAGACGGAGAGCCTGTGACTAATGTCCGGACAAAGAGAACGAACCGAAGGGTAAAAAAATGTCATCAGCACATAAAAACCTCCGCAGACTACAGTATCATCAGTGTCTTCCTGTCTTCCCATGCTCTCCAGTCTTGATCCCTTTTAAGAGCGGGTAATCGGAAACTTCTGGGTATACGCGTACTCTGGAGTGTGACCCCCCCCCCAGACCCCCCCCCCACCCTACCCTTACCACCACCCGCCCCATCCCCTTCTGTCAGACACCCTGTTCTGCAGCTACAACAGGTGTCTCTTCACAGATACTTTTACCAACAACCAGAGACAGAGGGAGAGACTTGAGAGGAGCGGGCAGTAGAGGAGCTGATTTGTGAAGCAGTCGGGCAGCAAACAGTTCCTGTGGGATTGATCTCTAGGGGAAGAATAATCTGGGTAATCCTATAACCAGCGCCAATGAACTCCACCTCTTTTTCTCTTCGCTGACGCTCCTCCCTCCTCCCCCTCGCCGGCGACCCTTTTCCGCTCCTGTTCTGTCCCGGAAAGCAGCCGAGGTCCCGGTTGTCCACGTCACATCTTTTTTTTTTTTTTTTTTTTTTTTTTTTTACTTCGTTTGTCCTAGTGCCAACTCTTTGAGTCGGGCACCTTGTCCAGAGGGACTGGCACCCTGCCAGAGCCACGCTTGCACCTGAAGGCATGTGGCACCCCGCGGTGTCACCTGCAACTGGAGGCAGCCCAGGGAGGGATGTAGGTTATGGCCACTGTGAGTAGCCCGTGCTTTTGTGTGAGTGTCTGTTCTTGTCGGAGATAATGGGACGTAGATTCATGATTCCCGTCCCGGGGATTGTACGTGATGGACGATGTTGCCTGTGATTTTCTACAGATATGAACCTCGAGTACTAAAAGCTGCTCAGATGCATTATGGTAATACCTCTAATCCCTGTGCACTCTTTGAAATTTTTATTTTGAATTTCTTCACTCCAGGAGGAGAAATATGAAACTTCCAGGGCTTCCAACTGACATTTGAAATTTTGCTCACATTTCTTACAGTGTGTGAAGGACTTTGAGATTCACACTGCAAGGAATCGTATGTTCATGTCCACGTTTCAGGATTTTATTGACCACAAACAGTTGCCTCTAAAAGCCTTCCTGTTTGAAGTGGGAGTGTGGGAGGTGTTGATGTGGCCTTATTTACACATATATAGGGGTGGATAATATGGCCAAAAATATATTTTTTTAATATAGATCTATTCTCACAATTTATCATAATTATTATGACAACTATTATCACCATTAATAGTAATAGTAGTAATAATAATAATAGTAATCCTCAATTTACAGCTAGTGTTTTCTGTAGGACACAAACCTAAGAAACCATAAAGTTAATTCTGGTTTATACAATTTCTTACTAGAACCAACAGAGTTGAATAAGTAAAATAAAATAATACATTTTAGAGGCAGTATAGTAGGCAGGATTATGCTTCTATAAATCCTTTGAATTTTTTCCACAGCAAGTCATATTGACATGAAAGAGCAAGTAAACATAGGTGTTACTAATGATCCTAATTAAGTTTTTATTCAGGGTCATTGTGCTGCTATTGTGCATGTTGATTCACTAGAAAGGCTCCGCTGCACTAAATGGAACAGAACTGTAATTAGACTCTTAGGTCAATATGTAAGAAAAGGTCTTTTGCGCATTCTTGGTGACTTCACCTCATGTTTCTTGGAAGAATGACTAATCGTCGACTGTCTCAGGCTTTAAAGCTGCCCTATCACAGCATTCAAATTTTCAGAGTTTTGAAGGGGAACCGGTGGCGTGTATACAAAAGGTAGTGTTTTGCCAGGCAGCTCACTCTGGGAAAAGGATGTTCCGCGCATGTTCCAGTATGCCGGGGGATTGGTCTCACTGTCACATCAGGAGCTTGCAGGTAGTTTCAGCTTTTATATCCTACTGTTCTCTAAGACCTGATGCGGTGCTTCTGTAGGATCTTCTGCTTCTTTCCTGGTTCAAATTGGTAGCCTATTAACGTCACACATGTGTAATTGTGCGTGTAGATTGTGGATCATTTTTTTTTTCTTTTAATGCTCTTGAAATAAGCTTGTGACACATTCACATTTTTTTTTACAAATGTGTTAATGAAAACCATGAAGATTTTTCGCTGGGTTTGTCAGGCTCGGGTTGAAGTTAGAACAAACATGACATTGAGCACCAAATACTTCCATTCAGTTCTGCTTGTGTTGTAAATCCATGACTGGAAATCAGTGTTTATAGTCGGTAGGAACACAAAGAATTACCAATACAGCCGGGATTAAAATCCATTCTGAAATGTGTAAACATGAAAAATGTTGATAGTTGGTAATAGTTACAGTTAGATAAGTAAGAAAGTGATGTGGATGACATGAGCAAAGATCACAAGCCTATGGAAACTGGGACTTGTGGAATACGTTGTGTAAAGCACCATGAACCCTGGCCATTTTTAAAGCGTGTGATCAATTTTTTTATATTGATTATCTATGTTACCAACACACATTATTTGATAAGGTAATAACTTTTTGCCAATAATGTAACAACTTATTTGGTTATCGGCTGCATTATTACATTTGCAAAAAAAAAAAATATATATATATATACCATGATAAGTTATTACATTATCATTTCAGCACTTTTATTATGTTATTGGACATTTATTACGTTAGCAACTGTTACAGCTGCTACAGGGATCATATGAATTTGGTTTATTGATCATTGTGAAGGACCACCTATCTCAAGCTAATTTAGAGCCTCTGCAAATACAAATTCACTGGAAAGGAATTAATTAGAACTAGTGGATAGTGGATTATAGGCTTTGTAAGATGACGAGCTGTGACACGATACAAAATATGTTTGTGCTTTGATCTTTTTTTGATCTTTTATTTGTATCTGTGTCCTTTTCACAATAACGAGCATAAAGAAAAGAAAAATAAACAAAAGTTATCTGTTCCTGCTAAGCTGGTCGTATCTGGCTGTCTTTCTAAGATGTGGTCACAGATCCAGAAGTCAGGTTGCCCTGGTCAGAGCCACAGCATGGGATGAGTGGTTTAGTGGGCGTGTGTGTGTGTGTGTGTGCGTGTTGACAGCCCATCTCTCTGTGACCCGCTGGAACATGTGAGAGTTTACTTCTAGGAACTAATAGGAGTTACTTCATCCAACGGAGCCACACGGACGGATGCTTGGGTTTGCATTGGGCCTTTCATTGACCTGTTTGTTTGTGTTCCAGGACTGCTTGGTCAGCCTGTTCTGTCTGTGCGTGAGCTGACTCGTGTTAGCTCTTGTTGTCGGAGTTCCAAACTTTTTTATCAATTGAAAAAACAATCTTTATCTCATCCCTGTCTCAGTCCTGGCCTCCTCATCGATCCTCTGCTTCTATGTAAAACAAAAAAAAAAAGTGTCCCCCTGTGGTGTCTGTGTTTGTCTGTGCAGCAGCGGCCTACATATGGGAAATAGAGTATGCTACGATATGTGCATTAGCTTGTTTGTTAGAAGTTATTACTAAAAGGAAAATAATAAAAAAAAGAGAGAGAGAGAGAGCGGGGAATAGGAGGAAAGGTAACAGAGATAATTTCTCTTCTTTTCAGGGAAAGTGTGTTTGAGTTCACTCGAGAGTTCACTACAGGGAAGAATTTAAGGTCAGAGAAGTTCACTGGTTCATGTGCTTGTGTTGTCACAGCCGTATAGTTTCACAGGGAAAACATTTTTCTGTTTCTTGATGCTTTCAACAAGAGAGGATTAATACACAAGCACTGTTCCTGTTCCTGCTGTTTTTTTTTTTTGTTTGTTTGCTGTTTCAGCTGAACTGACACTTGAAGCGGCTTCAGACGACTCAGACAGTGCCCTGTTTATGTTAGAGTAGAGAACATCTTCATTTTCTCTGTCCGATAACCATTTCTATCTCCTGACACACAGCTGTGCAGGAACACTTTAAAAAAAAAAAAAAAAAAGCTGAGGATTTTTCCAATTGATGATCTAATGTTCACAGCCAGGCGGAGAGATTAGGCGTGTGTGGTAGTGGGATCATGTGAGTGATTTGTAGAGAAGTGGTTTTCAGAGCTGGACAGTGCCCTCCCCCATCTACCCATCCATCCCTCCATCCACTGCTCCCTTCCTTCCACTGTGGATCCGTCCCGCTCCCTCCATCCCCTCCCGCTCGGCCTCCCACCTCCTTGACAGCTGGCCCGCTGAGCTGCAGATACTTAACCCAGGGATAAGAGGATTTACTGACACAATTGATCAGACATCAACCTCATTTAGAATGTTTAAAGGGCGGCGGTTCTGCGCGAGCGTGCGTGGACGGGCCGCGTGTTTGGCTTTGTGTCTGCGCATGTGAGAGAAGCGCGCGCGCGTGTGTGTGTCGAATGAGGGTCCGCGGCCAGCGCCAGCGAGTTGGATTGGCAGTGAAGAGATTTCTTAATTACATGTCCACTGGATCTAATGAGCTCCGCGGGCTTGTCTGTCTGATTACTTTAGGATGTGCTCTGCCCTCTGTCATTTGGTCAGCAGCAGACATGCACGTGGGAGCGTGCAGCCGCTCTGCACAAACAGACACAAACACGCACACACACACACACGAAAAGAAATGCGCAGATCCATACAATGCAGGTATTAAATAGATAAATGCACACGCTGCTAGGGGCTAATCAGGCAGATATATTAAGGTCCGTATTGTTGTTGACGAGTGGCTCTGCCGCTCCCGCCCCCCGCCGCTTATCCCTCGCCGCCCACTCCTCGCCTATATACACTCCCACTGCCGGTCTGCTCTCCAGACAGGAGATATTATTAGTTAGTGGGCCATGGGCTTATTGAATTACCACACAGTGGAGTGCTCCATCTAGCCACCACCCAGTAATTAACAGTGAGGGATTTAGAGGGGTTTTGTGGTCTGTGATATTTCTTCGAACCTGTTGCTCGTCGGATCAGTCTGATGCATTTGCGGCTTTATTTGCGGCTTTGGCTGTTCTTCCCCCCTCTCCGCAAATGTCGAAATAAAAGTCCAGATAAATCTAATTCATACAACAGCTGTTTGGGGATGATGATGTATTTTCGGTGCCTCTGCATGCAGGAAACAAGCTAATCTGTTATATATATATATATATATATATATATATATATATATATATATATATATATATATAAATTTGAATTTGCATAGAAATATGAATACTTTATATTTCTTAGAATTTCTTTGAATCATTTTTTTAATTCTTCAAGTAGTTGGCAATAGATATTCTACTGTGTCTGGTGTGTGTGTATGACAACTGAATTATTTTATATTTGATTTAACATTGACTAAACAAGGAAAGAGTCTCATTGAGATGAATCTCTTTTACAAATGCATCCTAGAAAAAGACAGGACTGCACAGACGTATCCAACGTATAACAATTTGCAACGTCGATAAAGATTAAATTATAGTCATAAAGGTTTTGATGAACCATAAACTAAATCTATTAACATTCACTATCAAATTAGTATATTCCTGATCTTATTTCGCTCATAATGCAGTTTTCAATGAATAAATAACTTTTCAATAAATAACATTAAACTGAAAATAGCCAACCAATCAGCCCCCAGTCTGTAACATCCAGATGTGCAGATTTATTAAATGGTAAATATCAGAAGTGAAATGACAGATGCCTTTATTGTTCATGAAATGATTGTTATCATGAAATGTGTAGATTGTATGTGTGTTAAACGTTTTAGCCACCACCGGGTAACTTTCTGGGTTTTCACTTCCCTTCGGCACAATCATTTCTGAGAAAGATCCGTATAACTGTGGGCTACAGATAGGAACTCTTTTGAACTTGGTTCAAGAGTTTGGCAACATGCGACCTTTGATTTGTGACGCCCGCGGTCAAAGGTGCCCTTCACTGCTCTCTGTCTTGTTTGTTTGCTCTCAAATAGATGCTTGCGCTATATAGCTCTGGCTTTAAAAAAAAAAAAAAAAAAAGACAGGACGGGAGTCACTGAAACAAATCGGGGAGGGGGAGAAGTCTGTGGGAGTTTCGTACGATGAGTTTATTTTGAAGGAACTTGCTCAGCGCTTGACAATGAACTTTCCTCTCCTGCGAAACTTGTGATTGGACTGCACATTCCAGAGGCTTCTTTGTATAGAGGTGATTTACATAGAATGGTGATGGAACAGCCGGTTGAGACGGGTCATTCGAGGATAGGCCCTTTTGAGCCGCTCTGGGCCAATTTATGCTTCCTCCACTGAACATATTGGCCTCCTTCCACACACACACACACACACACACACACACACACACACACACACACACACACACACACACATACACACACACACACACACACTTTTCACAAAGCATGCTCACCTCACCATCTATCCCCTTTTAGGTATCCCACCAGCTGACTGCCCATGTGCTATTGTGCTCTCCTCTGTACCACAGCTACAAAGACCCTCGGCTCTGTGCTGCAGTCTTTGGTTTAGTCTGGAACATGCAGCTTATGTTTTCGTCAGTTGTTACAGTACAAAGACATTTACACTTCATCGGGCCCTGATATGTTTATATTATGCTAATATGACCACATAAATTCCATACAGATTTGTAAAGCAAGCAGATTTTGGCCTCTGGATCATCTCTGTACACTTTGGATGCATGTACATTACTGATTTATTTATAAATCTGGTCGGGGCTCGTAGCCTGTTTGTTTTTCATGAGTTGCAGTTAATGAGAAAGTGTAAATTGCTATACAGAAGGATATATACACTGGGGCGACTTTAGTTTTAACGATCCATCTTTGTCTTTGAGTCAGTTTTTCTGTTCCCCCCCCCCTTTTTTTTAAGATCTCTCCATATAACTACCTTCATTTTACATCTGGTCTGGGCAGTAGTCAGGGTATGTGTTGGTCCCGAACCTTATGAGAGCATGTTGGCAAATTTTTGGCTGGAGTGACGATAGCCTGTTACTATATCTCCTACTCAGCACTTCTAGAATAGAATAGATCTTTACGAGCCCTGAAGGGAATTTGCCATGCATATAAAGAGAGGGGTCAGCGCACAAAATCAGACACAGTACACGCTGTACAGTGCTCATCCATTACGTAAGCTTGTTGATTACATTAATCTGCACTCCAAAAAAGTTAGGAATACACATTCCCGCCATTGTAGAGTTTAAATCCTGTGGCAAAGGGTGAGGGTTTAGCGCTTTTACAGAGTATTTTACTTGCAGTAAATCTCTTGTATCCAGTCAGCTCAGGGGAAGAAGAGGGAGGTCCCGATACATATATGCCTGCCAGGGATCACTCACGGAGGGCTGGAGAAAGTGGGCGAGTGAGAAAGGGGGAGGTGGAGGCTATAGTCTCAGTGCTAAACAGGAAGTTGCACAACATCTGTTTCTTGGCATAGAGCGAGCGAGTGAATGGCCAGCTGTGTGTTTCAGAATGTGTGTTCATGCAAAAAGTGCTACATCCAGGCAGACGATGTGACATTCCTCTCTGTTTCCCAATTTCTTGAAATCTGAAAGCAACTGTCTTGAATTACTCAAAGTTTCCATTTTGTCTTTTTTTTTTTTTTTTTTTTTCATCAGAGTTCATGCTCGTATCCAGGGCACAAGAAGCTGATGCAGACTCTGTTTATTTTGGCTGAGGGCCGGGGTCAGAAGTATCAGAGCAACATTTCAAAACGATTGCAAAGTATTTATTAAGTAGCCTGAAGTCAGATTAGCAAACTTGACGCACAGCAACAGCCACACTATTTTTAAACATAAGATATGTCTTGTCAAAATGTAGTGTTCACCTTCATTTCTTTTTATTTAAAGCCATCTTTTTTTTATTTGTTTTATTTTATTATTTATTTAACCTTTTATTTAGCTTCTCTTTTAAAAGAAACCGTGACCAAGAATGGAAGAATGGAAGAATTTTTTTTGGATGAAGTGAGTAAAAACTGTAAAATGCAAGGTAAACTGACGAAATTTAAAGATTCAGAGAACTGCGCATGCATCAGTACATCTATTATGTGTGTCAGTGGAAAACTACATTCAAATTCAGTTTTCACAACTCGAAAAACAAGTTTTTCTTGTTAATGCTCAGATGATGACTACATCACCGGGAGTAAGATTTGGAGTTCAAATAGAACCTGCCTTCAAAAAATACTGACATGTGTTATGACACAAATAAGGACGATGATAAATAGCCTGCAAACTGGTGCTTGAAAAGTCCTTCTCGCATGTAAGAGTCTTCAGATGACGTTTTACAAATAATAATAAAAAAACAAAAAAATCTGCAAAGCTGGAGCATCTCTGTAAGATTGAAGTATTAAGAGGTTGAGGTTTAAAGATCTGAAATATAGCTAAAGCCAGTCAATAAAAATGTGTTTATTGTCCTTTTCATGTGTAGCCAGTTAATACATGCACTTCTTTTGTTGTGGCAAAACACCTAGATTAGATGTAACAGTAACACTTTGCTAATAGTTGTGTTGTCAATGCTAGAGCATTGATGTGCCGCCCTCAATATATGTGCTGAATATATCTTAGCATTACGTTAAACACCTTCTTCTCATCAAAACTCTGAAGACGGTCATCAGTTTATCCACAGGTTTATTGACTTGAAAAAGGTTGAAACGACGATGCTCCATATAGCATAGGATGTAAACAATCATTTGCTCATGTTAACAGATAGCAGGCAGCGCTGTTCTCCGTGTTGCCTCCTGCAGATCTAAACACATGGCTTCCTAACGCTACCTCCTGAGTCTCTAGAAGGAGACCACTGCCCACTAGTGGCAGTATTATGAACCTACTCCTAAAACTATCGAATAAACCTATAGTACCAGAACACTCCCCGCCTGGCGGGATTAGACCGCCACTACTCCACAGTCCATGGTATTTGCTATGGCTTAATCTCAGGAGCTAAGAGCAGGACTATCTCGGTGATAGGCCGCAATAACATTTTAATCCCATCTTTCCTGGAGACTTTGATCTCCACCTTACGTACTCTGCTGTCCTTGCTAGGGAAAACTTGAGTGATAAGTCCCAGTGGCCATTCATTCCTCTTTAGTTGGTCGTCCTTGAGAAGCACGATGCTTCCACGCTGAATGTCAGGCTGGGAAAACTGCCACTTCCTTCGTGGCTGAAGTGACGAAAGATATTGCTTCTTCCATTTATTCCAAAAAGTTTGAGCCAGATGTTGGACTTGGCGCCACTGATTTTTATGGAGGTCTTTAACCTGGTCACAAACTGGTGCAGAAGGGAGGCTGACTTTCTGAGTAAGGAGAGTTGCCGGTGTAAGTATGAGAGGATCATCTGGATCAGTGGACACAGGTACAAGAGGTCTGGCATTTATGATAGCGGTCACTTCCGCCATCAGGGTGGAGAGAGCTTCGTGGGTCAGCTTCGACGTCCCGAGCTGCAGGAACATAGAGTCCAAGACCTTTCTTGCTACACCAATCATTCTTTCCCATGAACCACCCATGTGAGAGGCATGGGGAGGATTGAACGTCCATGTGCAGCCTTGGTCCAACAGAAACTTTTCCACAGAACTATTGTTGATGTTGGAAGGAATCCTGAGCTCCTTGCATGCACTGATAAAGTTGGTTCCTCGATCAGAACGGATGTGTTTCACTGGACCCCTAATGGCGAGGAAACGCCTAAGAGAGTTAATGAAACTTGATGTATCTAGAGACTCGATGACCTCAATGTGAACGGCTCGTACGCTCAAACAAGTAAATAACACCGCCCACCGTTTACTTTTAGCAAGACCGCCTCGAGTCCGACGTGAAGACACCGTCCATGGGCCAAACACATCAAGGCCGACATTAGTGAATGGAGGTTCAGTTGCAAGGCGATCTGCGGGAAGATCTGCCATCTTTTGTGTCTGAGGTGTGCCACGAAGTTTACGACATGTGACACACCCATAGATAACGCTGCTCACTCTCCTTTTTCCGCCGACTATCCAGAGACCTGCAGCACGTAAGGCACCTTCGGTGAACAATCGTCCCTGGTGTTGCGTTTTGTGGTGGTAATATCTCACCAAAAGTGTTGCTATATGATGCTTCCCTGGAATGATGAGAGGGTTTTTCTCTCCTGGCTGGAGTTTTGCTTCCCTGATGCGACCTCCAACTCTCAAAAGACCATCAACATCGATAAAAGGATCCAATGTTTTCAGAGGACTGTCCTTAGGAAACTTTTCCCCCTTTGTTACACAGGCGTACTCTTGAGCATACGTCTCCTCTTGAACAGCATGGATGATGGTTCTCTTGGCCTGCAAGAGTTCCTGAACTGAGATTGCTGTATGGCAATGATGCCAGCCTTTACAGCCACTGTCTTTAATTGCCAGATTCGTCTTGAACGAGTGAGCAATATGAGTTAAGCGAGCAATAGCATAGACCACTGAGTTCCAGCTGGAGAACTTGGAAAAACGTTGAGCCCCCAGTTGTTTGCTCACCATGGTTGTCTTCATTGCAGAGACCTGAGGGCGAATTTCTGCATCCAGAGAGGGATTTACCAACTCAAAAGTGCTTTCCCAAGGATTGGCCTGCTGAGGATGTTTTAAAAACGTTGGTCCAGGTAGCCAGCTTGTGCCTGCGAGATGTGCAGCAGCGACAGACCGTGTGGCAACATCCGCAGGATTTACATCTGTGGGTACATATTTCCACTGCTCAGGATGAGAGTAGTTCCTTATCCGCTGTACTCGGTTACTGACGTAAACATAAAACCGTCTGGTGTCATTATTAATGTAGCCCAATACTACCTTGCTGTCACTGTAAAAGGTAGTATCATCCAATTCCATGTCGATCTCTGAAGAGATGAGCTCGGCAAGTTCCACTGCCAACACAGCAGCACAAAGTTCGAGTCGTGGAACTGTATGTTCGGGAAGAGGAGTGAGCTTGGCCTTGCCCATGACAAAGCCCACATGGACAATTCCATTGGTATCTGTCAGTTTGAGATAAGCCACTGCCGCGATTGCTTTTGTGGAAGCATCACAAAAAACCATTAGCTCCCTGCGTGATGCCTCTGTGGGAGAGATTTCTGTGTAGGGCCTGGAGATCTGGATACTGGTTACATCCTTCAGTGAAGACCGCCAAGCATCCCACATCTCTTCCATTCCTTGAGGGAGGGGTGAGTCCCAGTCACCATTGTCTTGTGTAAGCTCTCGCAGAATTGCTTTGCCTTGAATGGTGACTGGGGCAATGAATCCCAGGGGGTCATAAATGCTGTTCACGGTAGATAAGACACCTCGACGAGTGAAGGGTTTGTCTTCATCAGCTGCTTTGAAGGTAAAGGTGTCAGACATTAGGTCCCAGTTGAGACCAAGGCTACGCTGCATAGGAAGTGCATCAGAGCCAAGGTCCAGGTTTTTAAAGTCATTGGCATGGTCCTCAGATGGAAAAGCTTCCATCACCTCTCTTTTATTTGATGCAATTTTATGTAGTCGTAAGTTAGAGTCTGACAGAACTTCCTGCGTCCTTTTGAGTAGGTCTGCTGCAGCCTCGACTGTAGGGAGACTCTTTAGGCCGTCATCAACGTAGAAGTTGTGGTTCACAAACTGCTTGACATCGAGGTCTGCATCCTGTACGGACTGCCTTAAACAGTAGACTGCCACTGCTGGAGAAGGACAATTTCCAAATACGTGGACTCTCATACGGTATTCGATGATGTCTTTGTTTGGGTCATTGTCCCGAAACCACAAAAATCTCAAAAAGTTGCGGTCCTCTTCTCTCACCAGGAAACAATGGTACATCTGTTGGATGTCTGCTGTTATGGCCACTGCTTCCTTACGAAATCTGATGAGCACCCCGAGAAGGGTGTTGTTGAGGTCAGGTCCGGTTAAAAGCACATCGTTAAGTGACACTCCGCTGTGCTGAGCGCTGGAGTCGAACACTACACGGATGCTTCCAGGTTTTCTTGGATGATACACGCCAAAGAACGGTAAGTACCATCGCTCCTCATTTTCCTTAAGTGGGGGTGCCACTTCGGCATGATTGTTCTGGAAAACCTTTTCCATAAAGGCGAAAAAGTGCTCCTTCATCACTGGCTTTCTTTCTAGACTACGTCTCAGTGATGAAAGTCGATTGAGAGCCTGGGCCTTGTTGTCTGGCAAGCGACGCCTTGGCGACTTGAACGGCAGCGGAGCTACCCAGCTGTTGCTCTCCTCTTTCGTTAAACCTCGTTCCATTATTTGCATGAATGAGATGTCGTCAATGGATGGAGCCATTTTGTTGTCATCCTTTGTCTGCTGAAACACTGTGGACCCTAGCTGCTCAGCTCTTTTATTGCAGGTAGGTTTCTCTGCAGAACACACCTTACGATGATTGGGACATTGGAACTGGCTGTATCTTTCTTTCACATGGAACACATTTGGACAGGGCTCGAAGATGGAGAGGTGTTCCCCTCCTGTTGTTCTGGTATAGTATGTGTTCACTGTGGTGGGCTTGTGAGTGCCTCCCAAGCACACATTGCCAACTATCACCCACCCCAGGTCAAGCTTCTGAGCATAGGGAGCATCACGAGGGCCGTTCACCTGCTTACGCACCTTGTGGACTGAAATGATGTCTCGACCAAGGAGAAGCATGATGGGAGCATTTGGGTCAAGCTCCGGAATATGGTGAGCCACTGACTTCAGGTGAGGGTGATTGAATGCAGCACTGGGTGTCGGAATCTCAGATCTGTTATCAGGGATGTCGTTGCATTCTAAGAGGCTTGGTAAAGGAAGACTGACTTTTCCATCCATGGTTTCGATTTGATAACCTAGAGCTCTTCTCCCTGTTTTCTCTGTTACTCCAGAGCAGGTCCGGAGAGAATAAGTAGAAGTAGGACTTTGAACGTTGAAAGCTTCGAAGAACTCAGAACGAGCTAGAGATTTATTGCTGTGCTCGTCGATGATTGCGTAGACTTTCAAAGATTTATCTCGATGGCCAGCAGGATAGACTGTGACGAGGCAGATCTTAGAGCATGATCTGTCACTTTGATTTTGACCACAGACTTCTGTGCAACTGGTTGTGACTTCTGAAGCTGGGGGAGAGTCTTGCTCCCTGCCATGCTCTGCAGAGAGGCCTGGCCCTTTGGTCCACGGCGCTGGTCCAGGGTGGAGAGCAGAGATGTGATTCTCACTACCACACTCATGGCATGTTGTGTATGCCTCACAGTACTTGGCTATGTGTTGTGTAGAAGTACAACATTTGTAGCAAATCCTGTTTTCCTTCAGGAATGCTTTACGTTCCTCTAACGGTTTCTCACGGAAAACCCGGCACTTTTGGAGTGGATGAGGCTTTTTATGGATGGGACACAGTCTTTCAGACTTGTCAGTTCTTATCTCATGTTTGTCTGTAGCAAGGGGAGCTTTATGACGCACATCCGTTTTGTGGACTGAGATTTCCTTCTGTCTACTTGGTCTCCAAGGAGTCTTGTCTGCTTTAGGAATAGCATCAGCATGTGTGGTAAACCTAAAGCTTGGATCATTTCTTATTGTAGCTTGTTCTCTAATGAAGTCAACAAAAACTTCAAAGGGAGGGAAGGAGATATT
Source organism: Lepturacanthus savala (assembly GCA_030544235.1). Lineage (NCBI taxonomy): Eukaryota > Metazoa > Chordata > Actinopteri > Scombriformes > Trichiuridae > Lepturacanthus > Lepturacanthus savala. Next base: position 17,024,299 of record CM060481.1, read on the forward strand.
ATGCCTTAGTTTGTAGCTGGATCCGAGAGAAAGCCACTTCTCTTGTAGGCTAAAGGGCAACTTTTGGACTAGAGGATTTATTCCTCGTGCTGTGTCTAGGTAATGGAGGCCTGGGAGGTCTCCGTCTGCCTTTGCTGCCTCTAGTTCCATGAGGAGATCACTTAACTCGTGGAGTTTTGCATACTCTCTATTGGAGATTTTTGGAAAGCCACTGATGCGTTGGAAAAGTGCATCCTCAATCACTTCCGGGGCTCCATAACATGCATCTAATCTATCCCATATCACAGAGAGTCCTCTACCTGGAAGGTTCACGTGGACGGCCCTGATCCGTTTAGCATGCTCAGCCGAATCTTTTCCCAGCCACTTGACTAACAGGTCCATTTCTTCACTGGCTGTCAAGTCTAGTCCTCTGAGTGCATTCTTAAAGGACCGTTTCCAAGCTCTGTAGCTTTGTGGTTGGTCATTAAATTGGGTCAAGCCTGTGGTGACGAGCTCACGGCGAGCGAAATATCGAACGAGGTCAGTCATGATAGGTTGGTCGTGGTGGGGATATAGAGATGCACGGCTGGGCATGGTAGAAAAGGGAGGACTGTGATTAGTGAACCTTGGTTCATTTGAACAATGATAATCTTGCCTATTTATTGAATAGAGATTCTCTTTTGGAGTGTGCTGTGGTTGCTGAGCTGTTAGCATTTGGTTTGGCGTTGTAGAGAAAGGGTTAATGTCCACTCGGCTATGCTCTTCTTTCATGTGGGGGGTTCGGATAGGGAGTGCTGAAGCTGGTTCCGTGTGTGACTGTCTGATCTCATCCTGAGAAGGTAGATGCAGTGGTGGTGCGAATTGTCTTTTGTTTTGCTCTTTGGCCTGTTCAGCAACATATTCTTTGGTCCGCTCTGTAGGATCGAGGGGAGCTGCATGTTGTAGGTCGAGGTGAGATTTGGAACTGCTTCGGTCACTGCAGTCTGCAGCTGCCTCTAAGACTTCTGCTTCAGCCACGGCTGCGGCTGTTTCTTGCTCTAATGATAGCATATCCATCGTTGCCTCTAATTGTGCTTTTTCTACCTTTAGGGCCATCTCTTTCTTTGCAAAGCTCAGGCGTGCCCTGGCTGCCTCTGCTTTCGCCCGAGCCATGGCAGCAGCAGCCCCGGTGGAGGAAGCTTTTGATCTTTTTGAAGAACATGATGCAGAGGATTTAGTACGGAGTGTGCCTTCTTTGCTTGCCATTGTCTGTGTCCAGCGTATGTTGTGTTATCTTCTGCGTTGAAGACGTCGTTTCACTGTGCCGCCCTCAATATATGTGCTGAATATATCTTAGCATTACGTTAAACACCTTCTTCTCATCAAAACTCTGAAGACGGTCATCAGTTTATCCACAGGTTTATTGACTTGAAAAAGGTTGAAACGACGATGCTCCATATAGCATAGGATGTAAACAATCATTTGCTCATGTTAACAGATAGCAGGCAGCGCTGTTCTCCGTGTTGCCTCCTGCAGATCTAAACACATGGCTTCCTAACGCTACCTCCTGAGTCTCTAGAAGGAGACCACTGCCCACTAGTGGCAGTATTATGAACCTACTCCTAAAACTATCGAATAAACCTATAGTACCAGAACAATTGATGTTCACTGGTTAAGGTATTTTTGGACAATTGACATATTTCACTGCTATATAATAATATATTATAAGGTTTAAAAATATACACGGTATATATTTAAAGGATAGATTCACAGTGTTTCAATTCTGTCTTAAAACATTATAGTCAGGTGCTTGTACGGACATTGAAAAAGGTTTTGCTCAGCGTAATCATTTCTCTTGTTTATGCCAATCATGAGAAGATCCAGTGTGCTTACAATGTAAGAGATGGGGGGCAAAATCCACACTTTATCTGAAGCGACTATGATGCTTCAGCAAGTTAGTCAAATCAAGTTAACATCTTCCAAAGTTATTTTCTTTGTAGTATAGAATTCCCTCCTGTTGTTTCCCTAGAGAATGTTGAATCATGGTGGAAGGGTCGTAACAATAACTGGGAATTTGGCAATAAACTATACTCCCGATATGCTGTTTCAGGTGGACTTTCTTTTTGAAAGATATTCATTTGTTTTGACACATTTTGGATCGCTAAAGCTTCATATTAGCTGTAAATACATGTTTTGTCACGATAATAAATAAATTGAATTGCCACAGTATTGGAATCTTTCCAGTCTTTGTTTGTGATTTACTAATTAGACAAAAGGTGCTTCATTTCTTTTGATCTTTTCCAGAAATCAAAACAAAGATACTTTTCTTTCCATAAAAGTGTACCTAGTCACCACCCACTTTTTCACACACACACTCACAGCGTGATGATGGGCCTATTGTTGTTGTTCTTGGTTAAATGTTACATTCCTGTGTGTGTGTGTGTGTGTGTGTGTGTGTGTGTGTGTGTGTGTGTGTGTGTGTGTGTTAGGACTGGACAATATATCAATATTAAATCGTGAAATTAAATTAACTGAATAAAATCTTATCGATATCTTTTGGATATCGTAATATTGTGATGTGGCATCCTTTCCTGGTTCGAAAAGCTGCATACGAGTAAAGTGATTTGTTTTCTGACTGACTGTTTTGTGACTGTTTTACCTGATAAACCTGAGGTTAGATTTATTGGGCTAGTAGGGTTTAAAAATAAAATACATTTTATGAAATATGAATAAAATAAGTTAAAATTCATATATATTATTACATCATACAATATTATCATTATATTCATATTACTGATCAAAACTGTAAATATTACTGAACAAAATTTATACACAATGACACTTTTCATAAATAATGATCAAAAAGTGTCATTTTATATTTTTTGAAAGTATCAGTCGTGATCCCTACAATATCGTCACAACATCGATATTTAGGTATTTGGTCAAAATTAGCGTGATATTCGACCATATCGCTCAGTCCCAGTGTGTGTGTGAGGGGGATGGTGCATTGATGGTGTGTGTATGGTGCAAAAACCTCATTTCATTCATTTGAGTCACTTGAGTCCATTAGCTGCTGTACAGAGCTACATGTACAGTATGTATTCTGTGCCAGTGTCATGCATATGTCAGTGCTTATGCACACACATTGAGTATGTATCTTGGCATTCATAGCGATTCGTGTTGATGATGATAACTGAATGTCCTCACAGCTATAGCACATGCATGAAATTACACACCACGCCCTGTTAGTCCATTGAATGACAGCTTTACTAAGTAGGTCATCTATGTAAATGCCAGCTTGTCAGTTTACATCAATGGATGCAAAGCAAAGTCAGCAACCGGTGACCAAAACCGGGCTGGCTTCACAGAAGTGAAGCCAGTCCATTTACAGTGCATTCCATAAAGACATGCTGCATTGTTGATCAACAATCTCAGGGTTTAATCCCTTCATATGGCACTTTACCAAGGGATTGTTATCCACTTAACTGTCATTAAATGAGTTTGCAGTTATTCTTCGCTCAGAGCCAGTCAACCATTTACAGTTAAAACTGCAGTTCTATGTCATTGACTAACAGTGGCAATGAACAAAGTGGATATGTCTCCTTGTGCTGCATAATTATATGTGTGATGTGCAGGTAACTGCACATCCCAGCTATAGATACCACATGGCAGCCTCTTTGTTCCCCATGCCCTGAAAGGTTTTGAGTAACTGGTGTGACTGTGTGTCATCCAGGAATTCACAGAACCTGCCTAACTTCCTTTTTGTACTTTACTACTTCCTTAAGTAGGTAGTATAGCAATTTTCCCTTGTAAATACCTGTCAAAATAATGCAATCCAACACCATCGCTCGAAGAAAACCATCTAATACGGCATAAAAGAGCTAAAAAAAAAAAGGCTGTATAAAAATAGTATTTGTTGTACTGGCTCACATTGGATTGTGATTCTTCCTAACACTTCGCTCCCTCTCCTCTGCAGACTCTACAGGGCCGATGAGCACCGTCCACTCCCACCCCGCACCGATGGGTGGCATGGTGGGCCACCCATCAGTCATCAGCACCTCCAGGCCCTTACCGTCCCCTATGTCCACCTTGGGCTCCCCAATGAATGGCCTAGCCTCACCCTACCCTGTCATCACCTCGTCTCTGGGCTCGCCGTCGATATCTCTGCCATCCACGCCCAACATGAACTTTGGACTCAGCAGTCCGCAGGTGAGGAAATGGGGGTTCGGTTTATTTTTTTTCCCCGTCAGAGGGATTTAAATTTTAAAGACCCTTCTTTCTTGAAGCCCCTCCCCCCTGTGCAGAATGATGCATGTGCAGAGTTTGACACCTGAAGGCTGTTTTCACATTCATCTGCTGAAGCGTGGGAGTTTCTCAGCACTCACCTTATCCGAGTGTCACCTCTTAACCTACGGGACCTTGTGACATCACAAGTATTTTGGAGCCATAGTTCAGTATGTGACTTACACAAGTGTGACGTGGAAACTTGAAGCCTCCAGTGCACATACATGTAAATATTATATATATTTTATATTTCTTAATACATACCTGAAAGCTACTTAAAATTAATAGACGTTATGATCTGTTTTTAATCGTTTTAATTTACCCTTTTGCTTTTACCACGTTTTTTTGCTGTGCTTATTCCAAGCTACAGTACCTCCTCAGTAAGTGAAACATTGTACAATCCAGAAAGATATTTTGAAACATCAGACCAGCGTGATTTGAAACATGTGTTGAAATGACAAAAAAATTCAACGCTGACCTTTTATTCTCATCGCGACACTCTCCTAAGCCCCAGACTTCATCAACCGAGACTCATATTTGTTCAGATTACTAGTCTTGGCAAAGTCCATCCGCGTTAAACTATCTTCTTTGGTCGATCATGTGCCTTTCATTCTTGGAATCTCTGACTGTGGACAGGAGGTTGAAGGTTAGCCGTATCCAATGTGTTTGGCTGGCATACCTTGGCTTTCCTCTCTTTCCCTACCCTTCTACTGACCTTTAAACTTCTCGCCCTAAAGGTCATCCCTGAGTTCTGTGTCACTCCTGTCATGTGAGGGGACTTAAGACGCGGTCCGACTATTAACCCCTTTAATGGATTACTAAGAAAGTCTAGGGTGAAAAGCGCAGGCTCCATTTTCATTTGATTTCCTCTTTCTCCTTGACTTTTTCCGTTTTTTGACCTTTTTTGTCTTCCCCTATCATTTCTTTTTATAGTTCCATCTTATTGCAGTTGTTCCTGTTCTTGACACACTTTTTGCTTTGAGAAGTTACATCTTTTACATTACATATAAAGTAAATAGCAAGACCTACAACACAGCCTTTTTTTGTTTTGCTGTAAAGTATAATGGACTACAAAAGGGAGCGCTAATGGAGATGGTTTCTTTAAGTGGTCCATTGAATGAACTACAAAGCCCAGAGGGCTTAGTGCTTTGATGATTGCCCACACATACAGAAACACATGTACACACACTCTCATGCATGCATCTGGGGATGAATCAAGGCCAGGGCTGCAGGGCCCAGCAGACAATGATATACATTGCTTCAATCACAGTATGGATCTGTGCCATTAGGGACAGTCGGGGTTAATATGATTCCATGGTGCGACCATCGTTTCACTGCTCTCCAACAGCCACCATCAGGCCTCTGTGTCATATATATTATCTCATACTGTTTTCATGGGTGAACTTAAGTTCATGACCAGCCCTGGACTGACAGGAGATGGAGCAAATTCAATATTGTCCTTGTGCATTCGTTAGGGTGATGTTCATGTTTTTACCTCTGTCGAGGGATCACTTTCTTCTTTAATCCTGTTATTGCAGCCCTTTTAAAGGCCTAATCAGTGTGTTCTGACCTTATAAATGACCGGTATATTAGCTTATGAAGATTAAAGAGTTTGACTTATAGTGAATACTTATTCTGTATTAATCAACTGAAGATTTGATCATTTTATGTGTTTAGAGCAGAGGTGATTTTTTTCAGGTCAAGAACCCTTGAGCTGATAGAGAGATGGAGCGGGACCCCCTGATCCCTACTAAAGATATTGTATAAATTGTGTTCCATTTTAAACTGAGCCTACATTATCCTGTAGGGTGGCATATAGTGCTGTGTACTATAAACATGGTGCATAGAATAAATAAACTAATTTTACCTACCATATAATGTTTTTTGATTCATGTTAAATGTGTATTTTCAGACATATTTAAATTTTGAGGTTGAGGGGGTTTAAAATATTGTAAAGTTATAATTTGATGCTGGAGACCCCCCTGTCAAATGTTTAGAGACATAAAGGATGCATTTCTGGGAAAAGTAAAAAAAATAAATTTAAAATCACTATTTTTCAACGTTGCTAATCCTGCAGATTTTGTCCAACAGTACAGAACTTAAAGAAGTCTAGTTTATTATCACAGAGGATAACAACATTTACTAGAAAAAGACATGTTTAATTTCAGGTGGGCATTAAATTATCAATTAGTTTTAGAAAATATGGTGATTAATTTGCTGTCAATCAACTAAGTTGTCATTTTCTTAGTTTAATATTTAAATTTCTATGACCTGTTTATACAAAAGTTGCAAATCATTAGACCTATAGCAGGAATGCAGTCTGTCTTCTCACACACTCACTCTGAAAAACTCTGTCCCTCCCCTCCCTACCTCTGCTGTGATTGGCCTAGTGCTGTAAGTGGAAGAGGGTGGTCTTATTTCACAGTTTGCATCTTAAAAGGAACGCCTAAGACCTAAATTTTACTCACAAGAACAGAATGTTTGCTATTTTTATGGTCAAAAATATGGATTCCCTTAGGGTCTTAAAAAGTCTTAAAGCATTGAATTTATGAATTTAGAAAAAATACATTAAAAAGACACAAAAAAGTGTTGAATTTTGATATCTGGTTCTTAAAAATTGTGCCGCATGTAACTTTTCTGTATTATCCTCAAAGGTTTCATTTGTCAAACACATATTTTGATTGAACTAACATAGCCTAAAGAAAGAGTGGGGGAACTGTCATGACAGTTGCGTTCTAGAATCTTAATGTTGTGTTAGGGTGGTTGCTATGTGTGCATGCGCCTTGATAATTTACCTCAGGAAGTTGGTTCATTATGGAACTTATCTTGAAGTTGGGTTTTATCTGTGGGTTTAATCATCGTCGCCACATCTGCAAGTTACATGTTTCAGTATTTTGATGCAAAATGTTAGCAAAAATAAACTAAATGACTTTTCCCTACTCTGTTTGCTGGATTACATTATATTTAAAATGTCCTGACTACTACATGTGAGGTTTTAAAAACATATTTTATATGGACATAGCATGCATTAATTACTATTATACCTGTAGGAACCCTAAAAATGAATGGTTGCCAACAGCAAAAAAAAAAATAGTTTGATGCGATTTTTGATTTAACGGTTTAACAGTTAAAGTTAATTTCAAACACATAAGATTGTCATTGAATAGTGGCGACGCAGGTCTGGCCCATTACAGGCCTGAATGAACCTGATATATAATGACACGGTATGTTCTTTATACCATGTGATGTATAAAGAATGCATGATGCATCAATAATCCATACGCAGTGCTTGTAGCCTTCTTCCACAGCAGTCTGAATCTGTCCAAGCCAGTCTATACATCTGAACTCAACTGTTTGAATGGAACAAACACATTTTGTTGTATTTATTTATTTAAAATTTAGTACAATTAATTACGTGCAAAAACTGCATTGACGAATGCGGCAAAGAGGAGCAGCTGCTGGCCACTGACTCACAGGGTGGAGTGGAGGTGGGGGGGGGGGTGCTGAATGCTCAAGTATGACTCTCTGCCTTTGGGACATCTGCAGTGGCATCAAACATAGGCTATAGGACACGATGGCAGATGTAGGTCAGTCTTGTTTCTTTCCAGTTGCCATGCAGATGTTTGCACATACACAACTCGACAAAACTCTGTTCTGCTCAGCTCCCACCACCGGCGGTAGACAGTCAAAGGGCAGGAAGATGATAAGAGACAGAGAGAGAGAGATATGATGAAGTCATAAGAAAACTGGACTTGTTGCCCGCTGTTGAACACGTTTCATGTCTTGTTCAAGAAGGTGTCAGGAATCGTTTGAACCTGACTGGGTCTTTCACACCTTCGTCTCATGGGGCTTCTTGAGATCACATGCGAGGCCTAATATTGCAGCACAAGTCAACACGGCAATGTAAGTGTGAATTGTGACAACACTCGGGACGTCATTGTAATTTGCTGATATGTCTCCAAAATGAAACGTTTAGGATGCTAAAACAAAATGTGTGTCGTCAATTAAAAGTGTCAAAGACCTAACCCAACATTGCACAATGTCCTACTGCACACCAGCACCCCCTGCTGGCCGGGTTTGTGAACCGCACTGTGTGTCCACGTGACTCCCTCGGTACGCCTCCCTGTCAACAAAGACTGAAAAAAAAAAAAACTGTCTGACAGGCCTCCATCAGAAGCCCCTCCTTTGCACTTTGAGAGACTTCCACAGCAAAAGCATGTGGGTGGGGAGAAAACATATGTGAGCGGAAGACAAAATGAGAAGATAGAGGAAGGGGAGAGGATATCATGAGACTGTCAAACCACTTTTACTTTGCCCTGTGTTTCCTGTCCTCCTGTGTTCCGTTCACTTTCTGGCCGCCTAAACCTTAACTCGCTTTCTCGGTTCTCTCTTCTCTTGCTTCCTGTCATCCTCAGATGAACTCTTTGAACAGTGTTAGCAGCTCAGAGGACATCAAGCCTCCGCCGGGCCTACAGAATCTGGGAAACTACCAGTGTACAAGCCCCGGGGGGATGTCAAAGCACATCTGCGCCATTTGTGGGGACCGCTCCTCAGGTAATGTTAGAGGGCGTGGATGGGGAAACAAATGTACACTCACCACTCTCCACACACCACAAGACTGAAGGAAAGATAAGCAACTACACAGACAGATTGACTTCAAGGTTATTTATCAGGCTTTTTGTTAGGTTTATCAGTCTATTTTACCTCCTGTTGCGAAAAACTTTATTTTGTTTTTCATCTATGCAGTCTGGGATGGGAGCCTTTTATGTTCTTGGTGATAAAGGTACGACGTAGCATTGTTGTTTGCTCTGTTTCTGCAGGAAAGCACTATGGTGTGTACAGCTGTGAGGGATGCAAAGGCTTCTTTAAGAGGACCATCCGCAAAGACCTAACTTACACATGTCGAGACATGAAGGAGTGCCTGATTGACAAGCGCCAGCGAAACCGTTGTCAATACTGTCGCTATCAGAAGTGCCTGGCCATGGGCATGAAAAGAGAAGGTGTGTATGCGTGTGTGTGAGATACTGGTTCATGTATAAAGCTAGATTGGGGCATGAGCTACTAACCACTAACCACACACAGTTATCCTTACAAATGCATGTTATACAGACAAGCAATGATCAATCATATAGACTCAGATAATACTCAAATAATACCAGGACATACAGTTTTGTATCCCCCCAAGAGCAGCATCACATGCAAAATACATGTGAGTTTCAGAATCAATTTTAATATTTTACTGCTTGTTTAAAGCCTTAAAAGGTCAGGCTCCTGCCTACATCTGTGACATGATAGTAAAATATTATGAGCTTGAGATCTGCCAGCAGCCCTGAGAGGAATCTAAAAGTCACCTGCCCAGACCCCTCACTTGTGAAATGCCCTGAGAAGATCGCAGGCAGGCGAACTGAGTAGCTGTATTCTTTAAAATCACTTCTTAAAACTCACTTATCCAGCTTTTTTTTTTTTTTAACTAATTCTGTTTTCTTATTATGTTTTTTTTCTTATTAGGTTTTTATTCTGTATTCCTGTATTCAGTCAGTCATTTTCTATACCTGCTTATTCCTCATTAGGGTTGCAGGGGTCTGCTGGAGCCTATCCCAGCACGTTACGGCGAGAGGCAGGGATACACCCCAGATGGTCGCCAGCCAATCGTGGGGCACACACACCATTCACTCACACACTCACACCTACAGGCAATTTACAGTTGCCAATTAACCTCAGCATGTTTTTGGACTGTGGGAGGAAGCCGGAGTACCCGGTGAAAACCCACGCAGACACGGGGAGAACATGCAAACTCCACACAGAAAGGTCCCAGACCCAGGACCAAGGAGGTCTTGAACCTGCGACCTTCTTGCTGTGAGACAACAGCGCTAACCCCTGCGTCACCGTGTCGCCCTATTCCTGTATTGTCTTATTATATTATGTAGTTTATTATATGAATCTTGCAACCTTGCAGTGACCTATAAAATTATAATTATTATCAGCATGTGAATTATTAGCAATTGGGTATTATTAATTGTGCAGATTAAAGGGATAGTTAATCGTTGAAAATTCACTCAACGTCATGATTCCCAGAGTAATAGATTCATTGGAAAAATTGAAATCTTAACAGTTGAAAATATCTTGTTTTTTGTACAATTAGTCCAACATTGAGTAGAATTGTCTTATTTCACTGGCAGATAATTGAGCTTATTTCAAGGCTGTTTCCTGATTTCAGTTTACTAATTTTTTTTTTAAGAAAATGTTAGTCTTGTCTTAAAACAAAACCAAATTGACCCAAATCAAATCTTGAAATAAGATAAATTACCTGCCAGTAGAATAAGATAATACTCAGAGCCACAATACCTGCTCAGTGACTGTACAGGTCCCGACTCGTCCACCACAGCGTTTGTGAGTTGCTAGATTTGGTATTTGCTGAGAAACTTAAAAAGCTGAGCATTTTCAAAACTGTTGAACTATCCCTTTAAAATAAGTGATATCGCGGTGTTGCAAATAGGCTCTAGTCCATGGGCGGTTTAACCTTGTGTGCTGTATGTGTGTGTGTGTTTTCAGCGGTGCAGGAAGAGCGGCAGCGCGGGAGGGAGCGGGGAGAGAACGAGGTGGAATCTACCAGCAGTTTCAACGAGGACATGCCTGTGGACAAGATCCTGGACGCCGAGCTGGCTGTAGAACCCAAAACAGAGACATACAGCGAGGGAAGCCCCGGCAACTCTGTAAGTCTGAGCTTGATTTATCCCTGCCTGGGTACAATCCCTGTAATAATGTGTTTAGATATGAGGCTGCAATATGATCTGTCCAAATGAAAACAAATCCCTAAACACTGACAAGTCAGATCCATGAATCGCTAGACTGACATGTTTTTATGATTAGTCAACGAAAGCGAAGATAAATAATAAACCGAACCCAGGCTCTGTTGTCACTCAATAATTCAAACAAGCTGCCATCTGTGTGCTGCTGCTGCTGCTGCTACAGTTTAATCTGCTCACAGTTGCTGCTAAGTCCGTGTTTGTTTATCACTATGCCAAGATCCCCTCCAGACATATTTTACAGACAAAATACTCTGCTTTGAATAATTAGTGTCTAATCTAATATGTTGTTTTTCCCACAAAAGATTACATGTACTTCTTCTCCCTCATTAAAAATCCATACACTATAAAAACAAGGGAATTCGTGTTGCATTACCTCATTAACTCTAAGATCGCTTCGCAAAGTGTGTAAGGCCTCACGTGCACCTTGTGAAATCTGAAACCTATACTCGAACGGCAACGTAGGCTGTTTAAAATGGGAAACACTGCAAAAAACTGAAATCTTATGAGAATGTCTTATATTTGGTGCAATTATTCTGGTATTAAGTCGAATTATCTTATTTCACTGGCAGATAATTTAGCTTATTTCAATTTTTTTTCTTGATTTTAGTCAATTTAATATTTTTTTAAGAAAATGTTTGTCTTGTGTTCCTAAACCAAGATCAAATTGACCCAAATCGGGAAAAAAGGGAAATAGGATAAATTATCTGCTGGTGGAATAATCAATCAAATAAGATAATTCTACTAAAATGTGGATTAATTGTACCAAAATCAAGATATCGTTAAGATTTCAGTTTCTGCAGTGAAATTTCTATTTATTTTATTTTCTTATTGTCCTTTGTTGAAATACATTTATCTGTTTTAGCATTTTATAATAATCACTTAGCAAAGCAAAACCATAGATTCCACTCTTCAAAATAAAATCCCCCCCAAAAAATACTCAAATCAAATTATTAACAAACAGTATTTTATTGTGCAACAAGTCTCTAGTTATCTCCTTGAAGATATTCCATGTTGTTTTAGTGGAGCTTTTTTAAATAGTTCTCCAAGGTATATAAAAAAAAGAATAGAAGTTTTTCGGTATTGAGATATTCAGGTAGGTGTTGCATCAAAGTCATAATTTTGGTATTGAGCCAACACAACTGGACCAGGATCAGCTTCCGCAAAAGTTCTGATGTATCATGCTTATAGGCCTGCCCCTTTCACTTAGATTTTCATTAAACAGGGAAACATTTCCCTGCAGATGAATGTGAAAACAGCTTTCTTGTGTCAAACTCTGCACGGTGAAGTTCAAACACTGAATGAATGAACATAAAGAAAAACACATTTATATGTGGAGAGGGACAATTAATGTAAACATATAAAATGAAATAAATTACCAATTTTTTGAGTACTCCTGAAACAGGAATCTCAAGCTTATAATATTCAGTTACAGGAAGGTGTTCATGATGGAATCTCTTTGTCCCCTTGTGCATGTGAACATAAAAAAAAAACATTAGAAGCCCTGAGAAAAAAAGTTAGTTACGCAAATATAGATGTCACTTATCGGCATGCGTCATTGCTAATTGCTGTTCCGCTTTGCTAATTGTTTCTCTCCAGACCAACGACCCCGTCACCAATATCTGCCAAGCAGCAGACAAGCAGCTCTTCACCCTAGTAGAGTGGGCCAAGAGGATCCCACACTTCTCTGAACTCCCCCTTGATGACCAGGTCATCTTACTACGAGCGGGTAAACACACACACAAACACAACCATGCATGGAAAAGTCACACCTCCATGTGCATGCAAAAGATAAACACACATAGAACTGCAAAAAAAGGAAAAGCTGGGTCAGCTCAAAATTTCAAGGCAACAAACTACCATAAAATTTTAAGTTGGGCAATTATACTAATTTTTAAAGTTTTGCTTATCGCTTTGCTTAATTCTGAATTCATATTTTTGTGAACTCAGCACTAAGTCCTACTATCTTATCCTTTTACACTGATAACTTAACTGTTATTTGTGCCAACTCTCTTGAAAACTGCCATTGCTATGACTATGGGAATCATGTTTTCACAAATGTTGAACTAACCCTTTAACCCAATACCAACCATTCAGAAGACAACATCCCGTCCTATTTGAATGGGACTTTCCCAGACAAGCTAATGTTAGCGGCTAACTCCTGCAGCCCTGCAAGCATCAGTTAGCCACTAACTTCTAAGGACTGAAAAGCTTTGTGTTTAAATATTGAAAATGTGTAGGTCACTTTCTTCAATTATGACACAATTCAAAATAAAGTTATTTTCTCATATATCATTAGAATAAATTAAATTAAAGGTTTCTTAAAAACTTACCTGTGTGGACTCTAGCTCCTGGCAGCAGCACAGCCACAACGAAATGCTAACTTACATTATTGCCTTAAATGTCAATTTTACCAAAATAAACTACTGTTTTAGGCCAAAAAATAGAAGTTGGCTTTTTGCACCGTACATATACATCCATATAACAACGAACAGGCCTTTGTACAACGCTTTGTCCTCATAGCGGTGTTGTATTTCCTTCACGGTAGTTATCTATTTAAGTCTTTTACATTCGCTCAAAATATTTTTGCCATCTAGTTTAATGGAGCAGTGAAACCAAATATAACCAAACTATTTGTCAAGTCCCAGCAGTGTGGTTTGCTGCACCAGCACTGACCTCTGCTGGTGAGAGATCTCACATACAGGCCTTAAAGAGGAAGTCAAGCGGCCACATAACAAACCGAGAAACCAAATGATTTTTCTGGCTTCAATCAATCTATCTAGAGACAATCTCATTTCATCCCCAGAAATAACAACATGTATAATTTACAGCAGCTTGATGGAGGGACAGGCCGGAATGATGGAGCGTTCACACTTGTTTGGTTTTTGTTTCCAGGCTGGAACGAGCTGCTTATCGCCTCTTTCTCACATCGCTCAGTCACGGTTAAAGATGGCATCTTATTGGCCACAGGCCTCCACGTCCACAGAAGCAGCGCCCACAGTGCTGGAGTAGGCTCCATCTTTGATCGGTATGTAGGGCAAAGGGGTTTTGTTTAAAGTGGTGATATCCCTAACAAGATATATTTGTGATTCTAAGAACCAAAAATCATTATAATCATTATAGTTTTACATCTCCTCCCTCAAGCTTCTCTCTAGCTAAATCTCATCACAACTTCACATAAGTTCTATCGTACTGTATAGACTTGATCAAGATTTAAGCAAAACAAAATTAAGTGCCAACAGCTCATTTTAAGGAACAATTGAAGTTAGATTCAGAGAAATGCAAAAAAATCCAATAAATGGATATATTATATATATATATTTCTGTTAATGATTGATTTATCTTCAGTGTCAAAACTCTCTAAAGGTGTTTTTTTCCTGCAGAGTGCTGACAGAGTTGGTATCTAAAATGAAAGATATGCAGATGGATAAGACAGAGCTGGGCTGCTTGCGAGCCATTGTCCTCTTTAACCCAGGTCAGTCCAGCCTCCGGTCACCAATCCACCAATTCTACATTCAGGAAAGACACCGATTTTTTTGATATTGTGGCTTTCATTTCTATTTGACCTCATATATACGGATGTGTATGTTTTATGGGAGGTCAGGAGGGGTTGTAATGTAACGTCATGTACTTGTTTCAGATGCAAAAGGTTTGTCAAATCCGCCAGAGGTTGAGGGCCTGAGGGAAAAGGTCTACGCCTCGTTGGAGTCGTACACGAAACAGAAATACCCAGACCAGCCTGGCAGGTAGGAGCTAAATTACAGTATCAATAACACTTTTGTTTAATTGATGCTTTGTCTTGTAAATAAATATTAAGATGGCAAATAGGGTGAATTACACCACACTTCTTAAATGACTTAAACTATCCATTAGATATAAATGAATAAAGGCCGGTGGTGCTACTACTTGGTTTGATTTACTGTTGGGAGCTAAAAAAGATCCTTAGCTGCCAAGAAATAACAACAGACTCTGTCAGTTGGCTTTAGCTGAAGATGCTATGAAATAATTGATAGAGCAACAAAAAATAAAAAAAATTAAATAAATATGATTGTTGGGAAAAAGTATTCAAATAATTTTCTACAGAAAATGTATTAATAGAAATGAAAAAATAATAATTTCTGCTAAAAAAGTAAAACATAATTTTAAATAACAGTACAGTTCAGTTTTTTTTCTGTTTCACATAAATCCTGATTAACTATCTATAGTTGTAGGATGTGTTTATGTAACATTTCCATATGAAACCAAGACTTCAAACCTTTTTGTGAGACTTTAAAATGGAAATAGTTTTATAAAAAAAAAAAAAAAAACTGTAATACTTGTGTAAATCCAACAAAATGTTAACGCCCCTGCTCCTCCTCTTCCTGTTGGCAGGTTTGCCAAGCTGCTGCTCCGCCTGCCCGCCCTGCGCTCCATCGGCCTCAAGTGCCTGGAGCATCTGTTCTTCTTCAAGCTGATCGGCGACACGCCTATCGACACTTTCCTGATGGAGATGCTGGAGGCGCCGCATCAGATCACATGACACCAGTCCCCCCCGCCCCCTTTCCCTCCTGTATATACTCCCATGTTGTCAGTGATATGAAGATGGATTAAAAAGACTTGATTCAAATTGTAAAACTGCATATTTTGTACCAAGCGAGAAAAAAAAATGTAATTAAAATTGCAAAAAAACTTATTTTGAGGTTGTGGGGAGGCTCGAGTACACTGTTGAAATAAATTCTAATAGAACTGTTAACAGATTTCTTTTGTAAATAGATAATTTCAGGTGTCCGTTTTAAAAGCAACCCAATGCAATTTGAAAATGAATCATATTTTATTCAAAGAGCAATTGTATAAAAAAAAGAAAACATCTCTGCATTTCTTAAAACATTTGAGAATTCTTACAGAATAAAAGTTATTTAAAAATGTATGTGAAATGTGTGGTTCATATTGTCTTTTAACTTTATTATTGTTAAATGGATGCAAACATTTTTAATTGATTTGTAATCAGTCTTTTTTATTTATTTGAGTTCAGGGTTTAGTTCCTTAAGGCAGGTGTGATGAAGCGGTTAAATCCACTGTCCTTCCTCTGTCTTCTTTACATTTCCATGCATGTCCACTAGATGGCCTCCATGGAGTGTCCACGTGACAAGACAGATGCTGCTTCACAGCAGGTTTGATTTCCATCTGTGCAGATTCCACCATCCTCCTCATGGCCTCTGTCAGTTACAGGCCTTAACATCAGGCAAGCCCATTTCCCCTCAAAGAATCTGCAATATATATATATATATGCTTTTAATTGAATAATATTTTTTTCAGATATTTTAAATTGACATTGCCACATCTCCATCAGTAAAATATTTAAAACCTATAAATATGCAAATGTATTTATTTTCAGAAGTTAAACACTTCGACTCAAGATATCTCCTACTTCACTGATAGGTTCATTTCGTGTACACTGGAAGGAATCAAGTCTCCACGTCCAGACCGTTTGTGATGTCACAAATCACACTCGTAGGCCTGCCCTTTTGAAAATCAGATTTTCAGTGAGCAACGGGAAACGTTTCTGCACAAATGAGGTACAAAACTGTAGAAACAAGTTGAAACCTGTTATTTTTGAGTGGATGGAGACTTTTAAGGTGTGTTTGAAGTATTTTAGAAACAATGTTGCAACATTTTTCTGTTCATATGATCTTTTAAAATCTATATAATATCTTTAAATAATGTGATAATAGGTTGACTTTTAAAAAAATAGATTTAATATATATTTTTATCTATCTAACAAATGAAAATCTATCAATGACCTTTTAACCTGCTGAAGAGTATAAGGATATATATTATTGTTTTGTAACGAAAGAATGTGCCTCTGGTAACTCTATTCAGCATGTGGGAAAGAGAGAGAGAGAAAGAGAGAGAGACTGAGAAAGAGAATAAGAGAGAGACAGAGAGAGGGAGGGGGAGAGAGGTAACCTGCACCTGCACATTGAGGAAGTCTCCTCTCCCTCTCCCTCTCTCTCTCTCTCCCTCTCTCTCTCTCTCTCCCTCTCTCTCTCCCTCCCTCTCTTTCCCTTTCACTTCTAATGGGATAATTGATAGAAAGCCTAAATAGTCGATAACCGTGGACTCAGAGAGGTCGTCGGCAGCTGTGAGCAGAAACTTTGACGCGCGGCTCCGTGTCGGAGCAGCAAGTTGCAGGCGGACTTTGCGCTGAGATGCTGTGAGAGGATCCGGAGTTAAACACTTTCCTGCTGCCGGCAAGCTCGCATTTTACAGGTAAGGACTTCTACTTAAAAAATAATGACCACTTTAATGACCCATTTCGGTTTCACATATTCGTTTATAATGACCTAATTGGTCAACAATATATTTCACAATGTTTCTTCAGAGGACTGCGATGGTGGATGGGCCGGCAGTATCTTTAGGTGGGTACATTTCATTTATTTCTTATTTATTTTGTTATTACATTATTCACCTCAGGATTTAGAAATTGTTATTTTTTTTTTTAAATATCCCTCGTGGTCTTTTTTTTTAAAACACAATTTAAACACGTGATCACTAAACTGAATATTTGTTGAAATTAACAGTTAAAAGATAATGTTTTAAAATGCACTTAAAAGTAAACAAATTGCATATATATATATTTTTAAGACTTTTTCCTCTAGTTATGAGTTATAGTCACATGTTGATCTCCCTCCGGTTCGGTTTGGCACAGTCGAATTAGCCAAGAGGCTATTTCAGCCGCGTCCTGCTGATTGGAAAAGTGTTCTAATTAAAGGATTTCCCATCATTATCATTATATCATCAGATATGGATCAGAGGTCAGTGTGTGCGGGATGCCACCGACTGATCACAGACAGGTTCCTGCTCAGAGTCACTGACGGCCTCTGGCACGAGGAGTGTGTGCGGTGCGCGGCGTGCGGGGACGCGCTGACCAACTCCTGCTTTCTGCGGGACCGCAAACTTTACTGCAAGCGGGACTATGCCGAGTGAGTGGTCCACGTCCTTCATTCTTCTTCTTTTGTGGGTTTTTTTCTCATGCTGTCACAGCTGAAATCACGAAAAAAATACATATTTTTAAGCTTGCGACTGATTATAAACAGAAATTGTTCTTTGCAGATTTATTATTATTTTTTTTTTACATTTTAATTTGAAATAATCCATTCAGAAATAGCAATTAATATAAGGTAAAATAAGAATGGAAAGCCAGAGTATTTAAATCATGTGACGTCTCCGTGTTGAGTCATTCATATATTTTAGTTAAATTATGGTGAAAAGTATGTATGAAATGTATTCTGATTCGTCATTATCAGATTTTTTTCTCTCTAATTTTATATTTTCTGCTATATTTTCATAGTATGCTTGTAATTGGAGATATAAAGTGAAAATGGATATTATATGTACTTTACAATCACTCCTTTCTCATTTTTGTTAATCATATGTTATTATAAGCTTTTTTTATTATAACTATTTTATGGCTCAGGATCAAAAAGCGTAGTGTATTAAGCCAATTTTCACCGCAGAACCCATGTCCAGGATCTGACCTTGACTAAGAATGTCTGTGTGTGAGAGAGAAAGAGGGAGAGTGTATTTCTGTGTGTATCTGTGTGTGTGTGTGTGTGTGTGTGTGTGTGTGTGTGTGTGTGTGTGTGTGTGTGTGTGTGTGTGTGTGTGTGTGTGTGTGTGTGCGTGTGTGCGTGTGTGTGTGTGTATGTGTGTGTGTATTCCTGCTAAACACTCAAAAACTATGAAAGAAAATAGATAAATAGATACATGTTTCTCTGTGCTTTAACCTGCTGGCCTCTGTTCCTACTTACTGTTGGAACATTTCAAATATATGGCACGCTGTAATACGTGCGTGTGTGTATGTGTGTGTGTGTGTGTGTATATGTATATGGTGTAAGTTGACTTCCAGGGAACTTGGCACCGTCCACTAAGAGAACAAGGTGACTGTAGGAGGGAGGAGTGGCGAGGGAGCTGGAATGTGAGAACACTATTGCACTATAGTGTACATCCACACACACACACACACTCACACACACGCCGACACACACATGTGCACGTTTGCACACACACATAAAACAACGCGATCACACCTTCACACTCACACACATACACAAACACACGCATACACCACACAACCAGGGGTAGAGCTCAACTGCCACATTGTCAAAATGTGTTAAAATTTCGAGGCCCATTGGCGTGGCAACTGCAAGCTGGGGACAACATATGGTCTCACCAACAAGGCGGTACCCCCCCACCCCCCACCCCCGCGCACCCCCCATTCCCCAAACTCCCACCATCACCCATTGCCTTGGCTCCCTCCTGTCCACCCCACCGCCTCATCCTCTCATCCTTCCTCCAAAAAACATGCTCTCACCTAAACAAGAGCCAAGATAAAAACTGCCCACCCCAACAGGCAGCAGCTCATTATTTCTGAACAATTTAGTGATGTCTGGGAACTGCCAAGCAAGCAGGGGAAGCAAAAAGATGTTACGCTTGCACTCATCGCGCCCAAACTGCCTCTCGTCGCCATCATGTCGAATAAAACGATGCCTTGCCTTTATGATCGCTAATATGATTACATATAGGCATCACATTTTAATGGAGCATGTTCTCCCCGTGTCTGCGTGGGTTTTCTCCAGCTTCCTCCCACAGTCCATAGATATGCTTAGGTTAATTAAGGATTTTAAATTGCCTGTAGGTGTGAGTGTATGAGTGAATGGTGTGTGTGTGTGTGTCCCACAGTAGACTGGCGACCTGCCGGGGGTGTATCCCTGCCTCTTGCCTGAAGTACGCTGGGATTGGCTCCAGCGGACTCCTGTGACCCTAGTGAGGAATAAGCGTGTATAGAAAACGGATGGATGGACGCACATTTTAATGGATAAACGGAAAGAAGAGTGGATTCATGTAAAACCACACGAGTCAAAGCTCATAGTGGCGTTATACTGGGGATGAGTGTTGGCTACGACGCTGAGAAAAGAGCAGGTTTGAGAGGTAATTAGGGGAGTAGAGCCATATGTCAGAAGGTCTGGCACATCCCTTCAAGAGAGACGCTGAGGATGGTGTGAACTTATTTTGGTGGACAGTGCGCTCCATGAGCCCTGGCGTTATGTGCTGTGGCATCTGGAAGGCTCTGCTCACAGCAGCCCCTGTGTGGAGCAATGGGACGACGCCCATTCGACCGTGAGATATCTGACCTGACCAATTAGCAGGAGGCCTGGTGCCAGAGCTCCGCCTCTGACGTCTGACGTCTCCAAATCCCTGCTCGACCCCCCCCGCCCCCTCCCAAAGCTCCCCCCCAACCCCACTGTCCTGTCTGAGCGTTACGGCACCGTATGAGCGCCACTGTTGTCCATGATGAGGGTTTTAAAACTGTGCCAGGGACTCTCTCGCCGTGCAAACGGACTAGTGTGAAGCCAGCTCAGAAGTGACAAATTATTCCATACTGTGACAACATTTGTCTCTTACCACATGCTGTATCTTCTGTCTGAATCTTGTTTATGTCCGTTGCTCGTGTGGTAAATCGGTGGTCAGCTCGTAGAAGCTGTAAAGACAATAGACAAATGCCAGTGTTTGGGTCACCTGGACAAACACAGTTCATATCGTGTTATTCCTCAGGCCAAATTCATCAGTCTGTGCTGTGATCACTGAGTCCAGACGACTTTACAAAACAGCATTGCCAAATTATTTAATACATTGTGAATATTGTATCATTTCATGCCACAACGTCAAATAAACATGAAAAACAGAAAAGCTCTGATATACAAGTTTAATAAAGATTGATTCAAAGGGAGAAAAAACATTCAGTGAAGAAAAACAAAGCATTAGAATGATATTACATACAGATATAAATGGAAAGTAATAACATATGTAAAAGGTTTACAGTTAAATAAAAACAAGTGCGATCAAATTAATACAATTATTACAGAAAATAAGTCAAGATTCTGTTCATCTTAAGCAGACATTTTATTAGTGCTGGTTGAATAATTTTAGCAATTTGCACAAGGGCTGTTGGTTTGCATTGATATACACTATATTAATTACTTGACCTGTGTAACTTTAGCAAATTTAAAGGTATATAATAAAGATTACTACAGGGAAGAATGTGCTTCATTCAATCCTTTGACTAAGTAGCAGAATCTGAATCTAAATTAACAATACTCTTTTATCACTAACAGCATTTTTTTTTCAATTTAGCTATTTGTTTATAAGATTCACAGTTGACAATGGGATCATTTCCTTTTGGACATTCCTATTAAATCAAAAGGCTACATTTATCTTTTTCTATTTCTCATATGAGTCAACATTGAAAGGTGACACTTGCAATCAGTAACTGACTAGTGTCATGAAAGACTTATATATCTTAAATCGATAGTCTAAATATTTTTTACCTTATACACAACTGTAATTTAATGAAGCAGTATGCAAATTCCTGCCTTGACATGACAATGTGATACTTAGAGCTGTTGGACTGTCAAACGGTTCAGTGGACAGGCGGACCGAACAGCAGATTGGTCGTCTGACCAGCATTGTGACTGGTTGTACGCTTGACCTGCAGATCTGTATCTGACACACGGCCCCTGTTGGTGTGTGTTCGGCAAAAGGATCAAGGTTAACCTGATCCAGAAACAGGATCCGTCTCCCTGCGTGTCCACTAGACCAGCAGTCGGTTTGCCTCTCTGCCAAACGTCAGCGCTGAAGTCAGGGCAAGAACAATGAGAGAGGAGGGGTCTGCTCGGGAGTAAATGTGCGTGGTTGTGCGTGTGTTTGCATGCATGCGGTTCTGCTGAACACTTATCTCGTTATACAGTGCATCTGCTTTGAGGGATGCAGAGTGGAAGCGCGCTGGATTTTGCTGACTTATTTCTCCGTAGTGATCTTGTCGCTAATTGCCATGTCTAAGTCCAGCGTGACTGAGTGTTCCCACTCAGCTGTCAGGGCCTCTGGGCCAATCATGTCAACGGAAACTCTGAAATATTAAACACCTCCAGCTGCCCCATAAGTAGGCCTATTTGAGGGACTATTACCTTCGCATTAACGGTGCTTAGGTGTACTCGGCATAATGAAACAAACTGGGCGAGGGCGTATAATGGAGAAGCGATTCTCGAAACACGAGCGTTAATGTTTCTTCTCCACCGTCATCAGGCATTAGCGTGATGTTGGAAAATTAAAACATTTTCTCTGCCGAACTGCTTTTAGATTTTTTTTTTTTCATTGATGCATCCTCTGTTGCCACAGGAATGCACATACCAGCGACGGTATGTCGGCCATATTAAAGTGCATACTGTTGAGGCCGCGGGGCAGACGGCTCGGATGGGTCAAGCAGACCGGCTGACCCTCCTGAGCTTCTCGGAAGGGGCTTTACCGTTTCCCTAGCGACCCCACAGCAACAGTAAGAGGTCCCAGCAATGTTTGGCTTTGGGATTTTGCAGCTCCAGACCTTTTGACAGGGATGTCTCAACCTGGGTGTTTGCTTTATGTTTAGTCTGAGTTTTTTGTTTGCTTGTAAATATTGGGCTGAATCTTTTAGGACTTCCTTTGAAAGGAAAAAAATCAAACACAATGTTTGTTTCATTTGAAAGTTAATATGGTATAGAAATATAATAATACAATATGCATATATTAACTTTAATAACAGGGTTGTGATGATTTTGATCTCCTTTCTGATGACATGAATGTAAATAAAATGATAAATGTTAGTGGTCATAGGGATCTGGTAAAACAGTAATAAAAAATAAAATAAAATACATAAATGAACATTTTAATTTCTACTTAAAATGATGAAAAATTACATTTTGTTCCCTTTTTTAAATTTTATAACTGCTGCAGTTTGTTATTTCTATCCTATCACACATACAGTAGCTGTGACAGACAGACCAAATTTCTAATATTTAAAAAAAAAATCATTTCATAATTTATTCAAGACTGGACTACATCACTTGTTCTTAGCAACAACCAAACTTTTCATTATTCCGGTTCAGTTTTTCATCTTCACTCAAATGCTCCTAGTTTATTTTGTATTCTGGTGGCCTGCAAAGTATCAGCAATGGGCCACATGGAGGAATCTATCTTTTACGGGAAAACAAGAAAAAGGGGAAAAAGCTGTCACTTTCTCATGCCTCTGCGCTGATGGTCTGGTGACCTAGTCAGGTCTACAGACAACGGCAGCTCCAGAATGATGACGCATCATCCTGCGTGACAGACCCGAAATGCGGTGGTGCCAGCCAGCGGACAATGGTCCTGCTGCTTGGGGGCTGGCTCTGTCTTTGTCCCGCTCTGGTTAAGCAGACTTAGGGATAATTCCGCGGATAATTCCTGGGACCAGTGGCTCAGCCTCTCCCACCGGGAGACCTGATTCCCCCCCTCTGCCTGGAGCCATGGCCTGCCGAGAGCTTTTCTCCTGCCTCCCCAGGAGCACGGCCTCGGACACGGCAGCCGGAGCCACGGCAACAGTCTCTGAGGCTAAGCCCACCAGTCCCGGTTGCCAGGCGCTAAGATGCACACCCGCCATGCTAAGGGTATGTGTCTGAGTGGTTGGGGCAAGAGGAGGAGGAGGAGGAGGAGAGGGGAGAAGTCAGGGTGAGGGGAAGAGGTTGGCAGTCGTTTTGAGTGACAGCTGGACTCAGCAACATTCCCCAAGCTTTTTTTTTTTTTTTTGCTTCTCACGGAGTCCCTTCTTACTGAGGTGTGAGGACTCCTTGAGTTTATATTTAAGCTCCAGTCAGCCCAACAAAAGCATTACTCATGGCTATTTACTAAACTCTCACCCTTTCTGTCTATTTCCTCTCCCTCCCCCTATCCTCCCATCTCTCTCTTTATCGCTCTTCCTCTTTTTCTCTCCAGTCTGTTTGCGGTGCGTTGCGGGGGCTGTGCAGAGGCCATCTCTCCCGCGGAGCTGGTGATGCGTGCGGGGGCCGCTGTGTTCCACCTGCGTTGCTTCACCTGCAGCGTGTGTTCCTGCCGCCTGCAGACTGGAGACCGCTGCGTCCTCAGGGAGGGACAGCTACTGTGCGCCAGAGAGGACTACCACCAGTGTCTGACCAGCCCCACCTCTTCTGACACAGGTATAGACGGCTTACAGTGTATATGTGTCTGTTAAAACACACACCTTGTATTTATTGTTGGTTTTTGCTGAGGTATTTGCTGAAGTATTATTATTATTTAATCATTTCTGTGTCTATCAAAGAGACAATACAATGTGGTGTCAAGATATTTGAAAATATAGATAAAAGTCTATCTTCGGCTTTTAATTTGCATGATAAAGAATAGTTGGATCACATTCTGATATTTGTGGCTGTTGAAAAGCATATGTAGGAAATCCTTGGTGAAGAAATAACTAAACAAATAACTCCGCAATGGCGTGAATTTTCTTTCTTTTCCTCATGCTTTTATGTTTCACGTGGGCGACTGAAAATTGGCTTTACAAGCATATGTCTGCCCGTTTTTAGGTAAAAGCGATGAAGACGAAGAAGAGGAGGAGGAATCCGGCAGGGTTAGCAGCAGACGAATTAGATCAGAAGACCAGGAGAGCAAACGCCCCAAAAGGCCTCGCACGATTCTGACCACTCAACAAAGACGGACCTTCAAAGCCTCCTTTGAGGTCTCATCCAAGCCTTGCCGAAAGGTAGAGTGTTTGTTTAAATGATGAGGTCCACACATTTCAGTACCTCGTATATAGCTGTAGATTTCCATCTACCTCAGAATGTGGACAGAAAACTCTTGTATCGGGTTTCGGAAAGAATGAAAGATCCCTTCAATGCAAAAATTTTTTTTTATAAAAGTGAGCTTAGAAGTGTGGCTGGACTATTCTGGTATGGCGTGGTAACATATTCATGACTACATCGTCCTCTCAAAAACCAGACGACTATAAAAAAAAAAAAATCTTCAAAAAGGATATTTGAAAATAAATTTTAGAAATGTTTCATCTTTTCCTCCTTGTTTGAGGCGAATTGGAGAAGAGTGATTTTTTAACCTTCAACTGACCTCTGTCATTCTATTTTCCTTTTTTTAAATTTTACTTTCCTTCTCTTTCTTTCTCTTGCCCCTGAATCTTAATCCAAGGTAAGGGAGACCTTGGCAGGAGAGACTGGTCTGAGTGTCCGGGTTGTGCAGGTCTGGTTCCAGAACCAAAGAGCCAAAGTAATACAAAGTGCACACACACACACACACACACACACCCACACACACACACACACGCACACACGGTCATATGCGCTCCTAATAAAAGGACTCTTTCTGCACTGTGTTTGTATGCCAGAGTGGAAATCAGCCTGGTTATCTCCTCATACAGGAAACTGATGACATCTCACCGCAAGATCACTGTAGATTAAACCCCATATTTCCTCACAAAGTGGGCCCATGTGTGGTTTCCCTCCTCCACTGAAAGATGTCCTTTACCTCACTGTTAATACTTTGCAATTGAATGAACGCACACATATGCCTGGGTGGCAGAAGGACTGTGGAGTGAAAGGGAATTATACAGTAGGCCTGTTTTTTTGAGCTTTGATGTCTTTTTAGATGAAGAAACTGGCCAGGAGACAGCAGCAGCAGCAGCAGGAGCAGCAGACTCAGGAGCAACGTGAACACCCATCACATCACACAGGTATCACACTGCTGAAAGTGAAGCAGGTGCAATAAATAAGAATTGTGAAGCAAATCGCTTTCTATTGATAATGGGTGAACAGATTGTAATATAAATTTAAAAAATGAGACCTTCCCCAACATTCTTAGTTTCCTATAATAGCATTTCTATGTAAATGAAAAATGGAAAATCCAAAGGATGTGATTTTTATGAGTGGATTGCCTATCTTTCACCCCATTATAGCACCAACGCATAGATGCTTAATAATATCTGGATACAGCAGAGGAGACAGGGCCCTTTCATTCCTATGAGAGCTGCTCAGTGGTGCAGAAGCCAAAAAAATGTCAACTTCCAGGTTATCATTGGGCCCATAGAGCTTGTCAGCAGATCTACTGATGCTTCTGAATCATTCTCTATAAAGAGCAGGAGATCCAGTAGCGTGGTGCATGATGGACACGGCACACGGCAAATTATCTCCGTCAGCTGCCGTCAGCGCAGATCAAATTTGAATGAAGATTCTCTTACAGCAATGGAAACTTTTTGCTTAAAAATGTTTTCAGAAACATATTTCAGTGTAGTCAGGCTGTTAAATGACATTAAGCACAGCCAGCAGATGAAATGTTCGGTGGTCAATAATGGGAGGGAATTTTTTAAAACTGACATGTAGCACTCATTGCACTCATGTAATACACTATATTACTCAGTGTAGTTAATATAATGTGAGATGTAGTCCTTCATTCTTAGTGTTGGGAATCAATTTTAAGTATGAATATTGTACATGTCCATGCGAAGTCACTTAAAACAGTCAAAATCGATAGACAAATGTAAAAAAAAACTAAAAAAAAACAGTTAGCACAGCTGAAAACAGTTCAACTGGTTAGAGAAGCTAGAAAAAGGAAGGAAAAAAGATATTATTTTAAATATAAATCATTATTTCTAACCTTGTCAACTGAATGTATTTTCTATTTATTTTACAACTCATGGTGGTAAATAAAATTGTGACTTTTCATGGAAAATGAAATTTTTGGTAGTGTGTGTGTATATATATATATATATATATATATATATATATATATATATATATATATATATATATATACATTTAAGATTTAAACAAAAAAGAACACTAAGAAGACACAGGGAAACAAATGCTCATCAAAACAAAGACATAAACCGACACCAGTAAGCCTGATCTCCTATCTGACTCCTGTGCTCCACAGTGCCCCCCTGTGGTGGGATGACATCTGAGCTGGAGTGCCTGGCGTCCTCCTACTCCCACATTCAGCAGCAGCAGCAGCAGCAGATGGGACTTACCATGCTGGAGCAGCAGGACTATGACATGGACCCCTTCAGACAGGGCCTGACCCCACCTCAGATGCCAGGGGATCACATGCACCCCTACGGTAAAGACCTCAGTGCTGTCAAACCGTGATGGAGTCACATGTTCACAAAGCCTCCGTGTGACTACAGTGATTCTAAGAAAAAAGACAACATGACAAATTACTTCATCTTTGATGGTCTGAAATCAGTAGCGACATAATTTAAATGCCCAATAGGAGTTTATTTATTTACATTATTTTTTCCAGGAATACTTTCCCCCTTAGGGTTTAGAGCATTTTCTAGTTTTTGTGCTGCAAAGGAACTCATGTTTGCTTTTTAGTCTAGGACCAGATGAAAGATTTATTTCCCAAAGATTTAAAAACAAATCTCTAAAATGTTGCTAATGGAAATAGAAAAGCAGAAAACATCTTTAAACATACTTATGCACAATAATTCTATAACTGGAAGATATTTGTCATGAAACTCTCAGGAAATTGGCAAAAGTCTTTCTGACTGTTCAAAATCATTCCAAAGTTAATCATATACGTACACGGATGTACACAATAAACAGAAAATATTCACAAAATGACATTGAAAAGTAATGCAACTTGGAAAAAAACCCACAAAAAAATAACTGAATTCACAACCTCTTACAAATGGCATATTATATAAACTAACTAAATGAGCTACACAAACTACATACTAAGTCCTCTACAACTCAACTATTATATTTTTACTTAACAGAACAGATGATCAGTTTATCCAATGATCAGTGATGTGTGTGTGTGTGTTTTAGGTTACAAGGGCCTGTACGGTGACATGGATCAAGACCCTTTGTGTCATGTGGCTGACAGTGACTGCCTGTCTCTGGGTGACTCCTCTCTACTCACCCCCATTGACCGCCTCTACTCCATGCAGGACTCTTACTTCACCTCCTGAAAGTAGACACCAGACGCGGTTCATCTCCCGCAGCATCGCTCTCTGGTCTCATTATGTTTTTTTTTTTTTTTCCTGTCTGGACCATGCACAAGGTGGTCAAGGAAGTGGGTGCAAAATTACTGCCAAGGGGACGTGGGTACACTGTGATACCATGCAATATACTGTAAATCAGTGGTAATCAGGCACCTCCATGTATACATGATTACACTACTGCTTCCTGTGCTTTACAACCCCACTGTACAACACAGGCTCTTTAAAAGTCTGCTGTGTATGCATGATACTGTCAGACCTCTCACTATGTTGAATGTTAGATTATGAGATTATAATTGAAATTTAATGTAAATAGCCGTTTGGGTGTGTGTTTGTATTTATTCTCACATTGTGTGTACAGTATGCCGTTCATTGTGAATGAATCAACGATGATCAATAAATAACAGTATAAAGTGTGCCATTGTAAGCATAAAGCTCAGGCTGATTTGTTAGCATGAAGATGGGGTATTTATGCTGAGGGTTAGAGCCGGGTCAGTCCATCCTCAGTCCTTATCAGTCCGATCTAGGTGACGGGTCAGCGAGGCATCTTCCCCTGGCTGTTGGGTGGATCATCAGATTGTAAATGCTGGGCTATGACAGCAGCATGGGTCAGTGGCAGGTAAGCATCACATCCATGCCGCCATCATCAACGCTCACATTGTGCTCCTCACGGTCAAAGGCCCTCGCTGCATTTTTTCTGCCTTTTCCTTCCTCTAGTCACAGAGGATGGGAGGGAGGGGACCACCCAGGCACTGTGCCCAGCTGGAATGCACCGATCTTGGGGAGGAAGGTTGAGAAAACCCAGGGAGGGGGCTCCAGACAACGGAGGGGCTGAAAGCTGTGTCAGGGGAGAATGCCCAGGGTGACACAGAGATATGAAGCCCCACTATATGGAGTGCCTCCTTGCCCCAGCCATGAACCCTCTCCTGGACCCATCTCATATTTCCCACTATGAAATCAGACCTTGCAGAGCAGAGAGCGCAAGTCAATGGTCAGGAACAATCTAACTGTCTGTCACCGTGGTATGCTACTGCCAACCAGAGCTAAAGAAGTGTGCAGCAGAGTATACCGTGTGTGTGTGTCTGTTTCCTTGCGTCTTTGTATCTGCGTCTGTATCTGCTCTAAGTGTCCGCTGGCATGTGTGCACACTCATGAGTTAGGAACAACACTCTTTGTTGTACTAAAGTATCATGATGCATTTCCCTGTATCTTTAGTAGTGGATGAAGGGAGAAAAGCCAGTATAAATAGCAGGGAAGGAAGCCAAGGTGGTTACCTGCGGGGCCTTTTCTCCGCTTGTGCGCAAGTCTGTGTGCAGTTGGCACGCATATATGGTTGCCAGCAGCAGTAGGTGGGATGAGAAAAATAATCAAACCGTGATCATACGGTCACAGCGGGTAGCAATAACCTCATTATTATTCTGACGGTAGCCAAACAGTTTCCTGTCAACAGTTCGGTTATTTATTGCACCCTTCATGCCAACCACAGACCACAAACCCTCTGTCTTTTAACCGCTATAATTGGCTTCATGCTGCTGCAGCGCCAAGACAGATGCACATGCTTTTCTGAAGATACTCCATTGGCCATTTGCATAGGCACATATTCAAAGTCTGGGGGCTTATTTCTGTTGAATTATTGGCACAGATAGGGACAATTCTATACAATAGACAGTCATACAGTAATTTAAATAAAAAATAAAGTGTACATCACCCGTGATATGAAACATCTTGTATCCAGACTGGGTAGTAAATCGCCCGATGATCGATGTGGGATCAATGCCAAGTGTGATACATTGAGCAGTGACTGATAATAGATCACCTCCTCACCATGTAGTGAAAGGGGCTTTCTGGGCACTCAATTTGCTAAACTGACACTTTATGACAGTTTGGCAAAGCAGAAGTTTTCTGCCACTTCCCCTGAGGAGGAGGTCAAACGTGGGTAAACTGCCCTCATACTGTAACAGTTGACAGTTAACATTGTTGAAAAGACATAGGGCGGCCTTGTGACCAAGAGGTGAAGAGGGCTGCTGACCAATAAACCATAGACTCCCTGGTTTGAGTTTGGTCAGGAACCTTGTTTTTGTGTATCACTTAACATCTCACTCCACACTCAATTCCTGTCAATTCTCTACTGTCAAAGATGAAGAAAAGAGTTTGATGAGCGTGGTGAGGTAGCTTACGATTCAGGGGCATACAATGGGATTTCAGAGTTTATTGACAATCAAGAAAAATGAAGTAATACAAAAGCAGGAAATGTGCATCAAGCATGAGCCTGCACTAGTATGTAATAAAAGTATCAAAAGTATTTGAGATTATTTGCTGCAGTAGTAAAAATTCACCAGAAATAAAATCATCAAAGTTCAAATGTAGGATTATCTCTCTCTTCGTATGCCGGCGAATAAGAGATGATCATAGTGCTTTCCTTTCTTTTTTTAAATTGCCTCACAATCAACAAAACCAGTCCTATTAGGGCAAGTGGCACGACAACAGAGGCTCCCGCTGCACCAGTGTACAGCAGCATGGCAGTAGTCCCAAACGGGATTCCCTCCCCTGAAACACATAGAGATCACAAGTTGATGAAGGTTTTACCTTCTTTTTTTTTGCTTTATCATCGCTACATATTTCTTGACCAGCAGATCATTCAGCATTATTTTATAACATGCTTTTAGCAATGCAACATGTCTGTAGATCCACCACTTTGTTGCAGGCTGTAATATTTCACTATTTGCTTTATCACCATGAAATTTTGTACATTTGTGGGGTTTCTAGAGGATAGATACCCCTGACCTTTCCTAATACCACCATGAGGTTCACATTTCAGTTTTGGTCTCAAAAACTATCCAATGGATTGTCGTGTGATTCAGTGCAAATATTTATGTCACCTAATGATGAACTGTTAACACTCAGGTGATCACCTGATTACCATCAGGTCAAAATTCCATGCAATCCAATACTTTGGTTTATGGCCAAATACCTGCAGAACTGACTAACCTAAGCTCTATTTTACCTGTGCAGATAGGAAGTGTGTCACTCCAAAACCCAGTGGAGGAGCAAAATAGGATCTCTGAGCCATTCAGAAAGAACCCCTCTTTACAGGTGAAAAGACACTGAGAACCGAAGCTGAAGTTCCCCAGGGTATGGGAGCAGTTCATAGACAGAGGTAAAGCCAATGCATGGAAAGCCTCACACAGTACCGCTGGAAAAGAGGAGAGAAATTAACTCTATTTGAATAATAGAAACTAGTAAGTTTATGTTAATGCTGGGCAGTGGGTACTCACGCTTGCAAGTGGGTAGATCCTGACTCCAGTGGCCTAAGGTGTTGCATGTCAGAGCTGATGTTCCTGCCAGCCAGAAACCCTCATTGCATTCAAAGTCACAGCGAGAGCCATAGCTGAAAGGGGAGTTTGTATGCTTGCAGTTCATCCTCCCATGTTGCGGAGCCTTGGCCAATAGGGGGCATGGGCGTGCTGCAGATAAAATTAAACAAAGCGCATTACCATCAGCTTCATAACTAATAATCCTCGTCATCTGAATCAAAGTGGAAAAAAGGGGTGTTTCCTATAAGGCCTGTCATATGGGTTAATATTATAGTTGTGTTAACTATGTCACCAAAGAATGTTTGGTCACATATAAACACACATTTTAAAAAAGTTTATAGTAATGAGTGGAGGGAATATATTTCATGCAGATGATTTATTACCCAGACAGTTGGGTGTTTCTCTGCTCCATGAATCCAAAGAGGTGCACTCAGTGTCAGCAGTTCCATTCAGAACAAAGCCCTCATCACAGGTGACTGTGCAGTGAGAGCCAAAACTGAACGCTCCATGTGGATCAGAGCAGGCGATGGATCCATGAGCTGGAGATTTCAGAGTGGGACATCTCTTGACTGGATGGTGAACAGGGGAAAAAGAGTGACCAAAATATTTAACAGTTTTATTAAATAAAACACGTACAATGGTCATATTACCAATTAAATGGAAAACTCTGCTGTTGATTTATGATAAATAGATAATGACAGTAAAGGCATTTCCATGGAAATGGACTTAAGTGTGGACAGACGTGACTTCTTATGTTAAATCAGTTGTTTGTTTGCCACAAAAGCAATGTAACTCTAGTATTGTGCTTTCTATATAGCTGTTGGTTAAGTTTCAATTTAACTCACCCTGGCAGACGGGTAGATCCTGACTCCAGTCCCCTGATGTGTTGCATGTTATGGTTGGTGTTCCACTCAAC
Organism: Lepturacanthus savala; assembly: GCA_030544235.1. Lineage (NCBI taxonomy): Eukaryota > Metazoa > Chordata > Actinopteri > Scombriformes > Trichiuridae > Lepturacanthus > Lepturacanthus savala. The sequence continues at coordinate 17,056,423 of CM060481.1, forward strand.
TGGAAACCCTCATTGCACTTAAAGTCACAGTGGGAGCCATAGCTGAAAGAGGAGTGTGGATGGCTGCAGTTCATTGTCCCATGTTGCGGAGCTTCAACCAGGAGGGGGCATGAGCGTGCTGTATTTGTAGACAACAGTTGTGGTCAAGTCAAGTTATGTTTTTACATTACAATAACTGCTATTCTTAGATCCTTGCATAATATGAGGAAAACCTCCCCCAAAAAACCTTTTAACAGGGAGAAAATAAAACAGGAGAGAACATACAATTGAACAGGGATGAAAATACAGATTATAGAATCCCACATTTAACAGGATAGAAATATTCTATAAGATTTATAGTATTTATAGGATGAAAGAGGAGTGTGGATGGCAAATATCCATGGAAGCTTCCAGGAGCAAAAACAACAGAGTAAGGCCCGGTACATGCACTGTGGTGATGGTCTGCAATTAAAAACAAACAGGACAGGATAGGACAGACAGGTTTAGAGTATCTGAACATCCCTGGCTTCTGGACTGAGACAGGAAGATAGTTCCACAGGACAGGAGCCTGATAGTTGAAGGCTCCGCCTCCCATTCTTCTTCTAGAAACTCTGGGAACATCTAATAAGCCTGTATTCTAGGAGTGTTCTGTCTGAGTTCAGTAACTGAAAGTTGCAGATCATCTACTTTTTGTCTTTAAGACATACAATGTTTTACTAGTTTGTTAGATTCTTCTGGCTTAATTGATAGTTGGTTAACATCTACATGGCACTGGAAAATATTAACTGTTTCCTAATAATATTACCTACAGGGAGGATATATAAGGTGAAAAATATTGGTCCAAGCACAGAACCTTGTGGAACCGTTCTAACTTTGGAGCAGATGGAAGATACATTATTAAACTGTAAGCAATACAAAACCTAGGACCTAAACCAGCTTAATGCTGTCCCTCTCATACTGATAAGGAGCTCTAGAGCGTAGATTTTGAGGTTATACTGTATTTCCTAGAGTGCTGATTATGACACAAATACTAGTATAAATCTCACATTACCATAACAGTGGGGTATTTCTGTGCTCCATTCGCCCACAGAGGTGCACTCGATCTCAGCAGTTCCATTCATGACAAAACCCTCCTCACATGTTGAGTTGCACTGAGAGCCAAAACTGAACACTCCGTGGGAATCAGAGCATTCTATGGAGCCGTGAGCAGGAGATTTCAGAGTAGGACATGTTTTAGCTGGAAGGTGAACAGGGGAAAACAGAGATATTTAAAAGCTGGATAAATAAGTACATCTAAACCTTCTAAACCATATAAACAATCTAACCTTTAATTGAACTGCTCTTCTGTTGCTTTATGATCAACAGAATATGATAGATGAATTGGTACTTTTTCTTTACCCAAGCAACGTGGGATAACTGTGCTCCATGTGCCATTAGAGGTGCACTCCGTCTCAGCAGTTCCATTCAGGATAAAACCATCATCACACATTGAGTTGCACTGAGAACCAAAGCTGAACACTCCATGGGGATCGGAGCAGGCTATGGAGCCATGAACGGGAGATTTCAGAGTGGGACATCTTTTGGCTGGATAGTGAACAGTGGAAAAAGAGTGACCAAAAATATTTAACAGCTTTATTATGTAAAACTCTTACAATTGTCATATTATGAATTAAATGGAAAACTCTGCTTTTGATTTATGATAAATAGATAATGACAGTAAATAAATTTCAATGGAAATGGACTTATGTGTGGACAGACGTGACTTCTTATGTTAAATCAGCTGTTTGTTTGCCACAAAAGCAATGTAACTCTAGTATTGTGCTTTCTATATAGCTGTTGGTTAAGTTTCAATTTAACTCACCCTGGCAGGTGGGTAGATCCTGACTCCACTCCCCTGATGTGTTGCATGTTATGGTTGGTGTTCCACTCAACTGGAAACCCTCATTGCACTTAAAGTCACAGTGGGAGCCATAGCTGAAAGAGGAGTGTGGATGGCTGCAGTTCATTGTCGCATGTTGCGGAGCTTCAACCAGGAGGGGGCATGAGCGTGCTGTATTTGTAGACAACAGTTGTGGTCAAGTCAAGTTATGTTTTTGCAATACAATAACTGCTATCCTTAGACCCTTAGATTTATACTAGTATAAATCTCACGTTACCATAACAGTGGGGTATTTCTGTGCTCCATGCGCCCACAGAGGTGCACTCCATCTCAGCAGTTCCATTTAGGACAAAACCCTCCTCACATGTTGAGTTGCACTGAGAGCCAAAACTGAACACTCCATGGGGATCAGAGCATTCTATGGAGCCGTGAGCAGGGGATTTCAGAGTAGGACATGTTTTAGCTGGAACGTGAACAGGGGAAAACAGAGATATTTAAAAGGTGGATAAATAAGTACATCTAAACCTTTAATTGAACTGCTCTTATGCTGCTTTATGATCAACAGAATATAATAAATGAATTGGTACTTTTTCTTTACCCAAGCAACGTGGGATAACTGTGCTCCATGTGCCAACAGAGGTGCACTCCGTCTCAGCAGTTCCATTCAGGACAAAACCCTCTTCACATGTTGAGTTGCATTGAGAGCCAAAGCTGAACACTCCATGGGGATCGGAGCAGGCTAGGGAGCCATGAACGGGAGATTTCAGAGTAGGACATGTCTTAACTGGAAGGTGAACAGGGGAAAACGGAGATATCACATCTAAACCTTTAGTTGAGCTGCTCTTCTGTTGCTTTATTATCAACAGATTATGACAGAGGGATTGGTACGCTTTCTTTACCCAAGCAACTTGGGATATCTGTGCTCCATGTGCCTTCAGAGGTGCACTCTGTGTCAGCCGTCCCATTTATAATAAAACCCTCCTCACAGGTTGTCCTGCACTGAGATTCAAAACTCAGAGCTCCATTGGGATCAGAGCAGACCAAGTCACCATGAGGGGGAGAGTTGAGAGTGGGACATCTCTTCGCTGGAAGGTGAACAAGGAGAAGGATATCTGGGTTCAGTCAAACAATTTAAACTACTAAGTTAAGACTGATTGTGATACAGATGTTGCTCTCCTGAGCTGGATGAGCAATGAGAGCAGATTGTGCCACAATTATTGCCATTGTACAGCTGCTTTCCTATTCATTTACAGTATATTTCAGTAGGCTATTTATCATTAGTGTTCATACCCTGGCAGAGAGGAAGTGCATGACTCCATTGGCCCTGTGACAAACATTTTGTCATGTTTGTGCCGATCAGATCAAATCCCTCATCACAATGGACTGTGCATACTGAGCCATAGCTGTGTACGTTAAGTGTCTCCTGGCATTGCATGGAGGCATGGGGTGGAATCTTTAGACTGTTGCACTTTACCACTGTAAAAGACGAAAAATGCAATCATCACAAGGAGTGAATGATTTTAGGGAGTTGTGAAAGCACCCAATTAAAAAGAAAAAGCATAAATGTTACACACCTGTACATTCAGGTGTAGGCTTGCTCCATTGTCCGGAGGCCAGACAGGTGACCCTGTTCTCTCCAGTCAGGTAGAAGCCTTCCTGGCAGGTGAAACTGCATTCTGTGCCATAGGAGAACGGCTCCACAGTGTCCACACATGTCATGTTGCCCGTAGCGGGAAAGAAAATGCTGGGGCACTTTCTCACTGAGGTGGGATACAGCTATCAATCAGTCAACTTGAACAGTAATGCATTATGACTCCACTTTTATAAACACAACATGAGTATGAAGTAGTGGAATGAATCAACGGGAAACAGCAGCCTCCGAGACATATTACACCACAATGTTGTCTGCCCAATGCAGACATAAATGAATGTGAAGTAAAGTGATAACAGTGGGACCTGGAACTGATCTGCTGTACAGTCTGGACAGGATGTGACTACAGTGAGGTCAAATAAGTATTAATAAAAGGTTTATCAACAGAGCGTTACAAGATAAGGAAGTTACATGAAAACTGACAGTTTCACAAATAGCATTCAGACAGGGTTTCACTGAAGCACGCCTACCAACTGAAAGCCAAAGTCTGAGACTTCTGAGGTGCCTCCTCACAGTTTACTTGCTTAGTTCCACCATTCCTGGATCTCTTTGGAATTATAATTGTGTAATTTCATCCCAGAGACACTCCATCCTCGAGCCAAAATAGCATTATATTGCTGTTTGACATAACTTCAGACAATACCATACATAACAAATGCCTATCCTAAGGTATTTACTAGTTTATGACTCTGGGAACGTGGAAAAAGCTGTAAAATTACCCTAAACTACTCTGAACTATATTTAAATCTTTCACATTTAGGTTATTTAAAACTAACATAATAATGGAATATTTGTTCACTTCCATTTACTGAGCCTCTCCTGAAACTAGATTAAAGTGTTCATTGTTGATCAACTTACAATTCAAAACATTATTTTGTGTAAGTTTACTATTAAAAGGTAATGACAGTCACTTAACCTGTACATGTTGGGACATTGGCTGTCCACTGGCCTGTGTGGTCACATCGTATATGGTCCTGTCCACTGAGTCCATAGCCTTTATCACACCTGACCTCACAGGTGGAGTTGTAGCTGTAAGGTGCAATGGGGTGGCTGCAGTTCATGTTACCTCCACTGATGTTCTTCAGAACTGGACACTGTTCAACTATAACAGACAGTTATTCTTTATTATAGTTATTCTTTGTAACAATGACATCTGAATAACAATGATTTTGACATTTTTTGATTGTCAGTAACCATACCCTGACAAAGAGGAACAGGGTGGTTCCAACTTCCACCAGCTTGGCATCGCAGTTGGGGAACGCCTACCAGCCGAAAGCCACGTTCACAGCTGAAATGGCATGAAGAGTTGAAACGATTGGGCCCAAAAGGATACAAACAGCTGTGAGAACCTTGTTCTGGATCCAGCAAGGGTTCGCAAGATATTGCTGACCCAAGGTATTGGAGGGGAAAAAAAACATATATATTATTTAACTTATCACAGAGAGCAGTCGTGGCGTCTTTTCATGTTCATGACAATGTTTGCTCACCCTTTTCACAGCGTGGGCCCATGAAACCAGGATGGCACCGGCAGGTGTAACTCCCTATGGTCTCCAAACAGTCTGCATGAGCACTGCATGAATCCTCTTTGCAAGAGACTACATACACACAGAAAAATCTTTACACAAATAATGATATAACGGGGTCAGAAAATATGAAATAAAATCAAATGTTTTACCAGTATAGCAGACAATCGCTTTTGCTTTGGTGCATTTTTCATTGTTCCATTTTCCAGTGTCTTTATCCCTCTTGATGTACATCTCCACACAGTCCTGCCTTGCATACCTATCCGGCTCCCCTGTTGCCCAATTTGGATTGTCTTTAGACTCGATCTCTTTAGTTCCTACCCAGGTCCACCTTCCATTTTTCTCTCTGTGGAGGCCTATCCAATAATAGGTTTTGTGCTTCGGCAGGAAATTATTGAGGTAGTCAGTCTCCTCCTGGTTCTGGATGGCCACGATATCTGTGAAGTGCTGCTGACACCACTGGCGGCCTGTCTCCCAATTGCGTTCTGGGCTGAGGCTGTAGTTGTAGGTCCATGCCTGTACACCTCCCCTGCTGCTCAGGTCTATAACAAGAGGTAAATATAAACTGGGAGATAAAATTGAATCGCAGAGGCAAAGATTGTGGTGGCTATAGGATTATACAGACCTACCTTGGGCAAGTACAATTAATGCAGCTATCAGCATCCTGCAATTCAGACTTTGTCTGACTAATTCTTGCATCTGAAAGAGAAAGCTTGTATTAAAACGAATACAGTTTGTTAATGCTTGTAGATAGATATGTTACAAGGCTTACCATATGATCTGTCACCAGTCACTCATTGCATGTCACTGCGTTTATTCCACTTGGCAAGTTCGCAGGCAAGTTAGTGTTCATTGTCCCATGGGGAATGAGCCAATAAATACATGTTGCAATATTACGTTTACCATAGCTTCCTCTCAGCAAGAACAGGGTGCCACCCAAAACCACACAGACACGCATGTATGCACAAAGATACTAATAGTGTTAATAACTGTATTTAATTCAATTCATTCAATTTTAACAAAGATACACAACAGAAGCACAACACTATTGTTATTAATTACAAATTTTTGAGTTAACATGTACATCATCATTTATACACTTAAAGGACCCGTATGGTACACTTTTCTGTGTTTTATCTGAAGCTTTTATACCCCTAACATTATATATTTTTCAGTATTGAATGAGTATTGAATTGAGTATATGAATTTTTCAGTACAATTTAAGATACAAATTTCCTGGTACATAGAGCTTGGGCAGCCTGAAAATGTTATTATCAATATAATTACTTCAGTTGAAGGATTAATCGATTTATTAAAAGACAGCTAAAATTTTAATAATTGAATACTTGCTTAAGCAATTTTCAAAGCTTATTAGTTTTAATATTCCTGGACTGTTGGTTGGACAAAAGAAGACATTTTGAAAAGTAACTATGGCCTCTGGAAACGTGATGGACATATTTTTTTACAATTTACATTTTACAGACAGATCGAATAATCGGTTAATTATCAGGAGATTCCTCAACAATGAAAGCAATGGTTAGTCACAGATCTATGCAGTAGTGCACTATAAACATGATTAAGTGCATGTGGCTGAGAATAGATCTATTTTAAAACATAAACGAGGTTTAAGGTTCCCCTTCATTCCTGAAGCTCGCTGAATGGGCTTGTCACTTCTTCAGGAAGCCTGTGAAGAAATATCATTACTGGGTGATGAATACTTTGCATTTTAAAGGACAAAATCAATATACTTTTCAATAGCAATATAATGTAATATATTTTTTAATTAACTATGAAATGTTGAACATCAACATAGAGTGCATAAATGGGTGGAGCTGTTTGGACACATGCCATAAGTTTCAACACTGACCTTTCTTGAGCAACTTTCTTTCCTATGAGAAATGTGAGAAATGTGTATGGTAACAAGTTATTTAGGGCTGTTGCAATATGATTGCATTGTGTCTTGATTTCTGTGAAATGTAATTGAGAAACACTGACCTTTTCTGCGCTTCGTCCAGCAAAAACAGATGCAGCAGGCAGTGAAAGCTGCACATCCAGCTACAGCCAACAGAGCATGTTTATAGCCTGGGAAAATAAAACACAGCATTTTATGCTGAGTCATAGAATACATAGTTTTCATGATAGGAGCATTGCTGCTGCCAATAATGACAATTGAAACAGAATAAGTTGGACAGAGAAACAGCAATCAATAGATAAATAAATATATATAAAATTAAATATTAAAATATTCAATAAATATTGATTACTTGTACAAACAGGCCTCGGGCCACTCCAGGCACCATTGATCTCACAGGTAACATATGGCGAACCTATCATCAGGAAGCCTGGGTTGCATTTAAGTTGACAGGTTGAGTTGAATGTCTGATTTCCTTCCATGCAATCATGGTATGCGTAGGGGGGCAGAGGGGGGCAGTTCACAGCTGGAGGGCACACACAGGTTGAGGTTTATCAGAGATGCACTTATGTAACATCTATTGTGAAAATTACAAAAAAAAGTATACATATATATTTTTAGAGCACAAACGTGCTGATGTAAGTATTTGGTTAGTAGTTTGAATATGATCCATAGCCTGCAAAGAACCAGGAAAGAGAGGAAACAGATGCTTGGCATATGAGAATAATGTCTGTTAAATGAATATACATATATATATATAGGTATTTAAATAAGCTGAATTGATTACGTTCACAAACAGGCCTCGGGCTGCTCCAGGTACCATTGATCTCACAAGTAACATCCGGTGAACCTATCATCAGGAAGCCTGGGTTGCATTTAATTTGACAGGTTGAGTTGAACGTCTGATTTCCTTCCATGCAATCATGGTACGCGTTAGGTTGAGACAGAGGGGGACATTCCACAGCTGGAGGGCACACACAGGTTGAGGTTTATCACAGATACACGTATGTGACTTCTATTGTGAAAATAGAAGTTTTTTTTTTCAAGACAAACATGCTGAAGTAAGTATTTTGATCAGTAAATTGAATGTGATCTTCAGCCTGCAAAGCACCAGGAAACAGAGGAAACAGATGCCTGGCCTATGAAGATAATAAATTTCATGTTCTGAAGAACGTGACAATTGAATTCTTCGGTAAAATGAGAGGACACACAGGTTACGATAAAAGCAAACAAACATATGCAGAGACGCTATGCTGCCAAAACACAGTAGAAGAATAAGGCACCATAATAGTCGGCCATGATGTCAGCATGTCAATTCAGTGGTGGTGATTTGCAAAGTTAATTGCCAATTACTGGCCTGGTAGCATTCTACAATGTTTTTTACAGAATTTGTGGATCATTGTGCATGAGAAACAGGATCAAAAACCATCTGCATGGGAAAAGAAGAGACAGAAGTTTGCCGGCTTCAGGAGCGAGAATGGCTCAGGAAACACGAGTCAGGAAGTGCTAGAGACTTTAGAGCCCATGTCAACCAGTTCTGATCACTGGCTGATCAATCACACACCCTTGACTACTAATACTAATACTAATATCAGCTAATACCCTGATTCTAACACCTGATTCTAATTATCAACTCATTATCAAGCAGCTGAAGCTTATCAACCGCTCAATAATGAGCTGATAATTAGAATCAGGTGTGCTTGATTGGGGAAATTCCTAAAACATGCAGGGCGGTAGCTCTCCAGGTGCAGGGTTGGGCACCTGGGGTCTAAAGTGTCCAAATGTATACTAGGTGTCACCAGATCTTGTTTTAAAATAATTGAGCCAACAACTGTACCACTACAGACACACCCGCATGTGTCTGTAGTGGCTATTAAGATGGTCATTAAAAGAACTCTGTATACTACATTTAAAAAAGTATTAATACTCTGTCATATGGGCTTGTGTTTGCACGCTTTGAAATCTATCAACATGCTGAAGCCTATGTAAGACAAATCTAATATATATATATATATATAGCTCAGTCATTTAACCCCTACACTGTGCAAATCTGATTTGCCCTGTGCTCTTTTCCCCTTGTTCTTCTCACAGACAGACCCCTCTACAAGCATGAAGCATACATGATATTAGCCTCTCAGATTGCCATTATATGAGCTCACCTTGTCTCTTGTCCTCAGTAACATCATCAGAAGATGGCCAGTGACATATCTGTGGCTTTATCACTATTACATGCAAGTACTGTATAGGATCCATTGCCGCTAAGCTAGAGAAATAATTGGTTATAGCTGCTTCAAAGAATAGGTTTGTATTTTTTCAAGACTATCTTGCTGTAAAACAATATTCACATGCCCCAATACATTGAAATAGCTATTAGTCACTATAATTGCACTTTTTAATACTGGTTTTGTAGGAAAGTGTAATATTGAGTAGTGAGTATTTTTTGCATTTGAATTACACTCACATTTCCTTACAGTAAGTAGAGAAATATATTATATTAATGAAAGAGAATTGAAAATGTGTGAAACTATCCTTTAAATAAACATTATCAACTGCAAATTAATTGGTGACAAGGTCTCTTCTTACCTGTTTGGCACCGGTCTCCCTCAAAACCAGGATCACAGAGGCAAGTAAAGTTGTTTATGGTCTCCTGACATCTTCCTCTGTTACATACAGTTGAATTGCATTCGGCTGTCAAGAAAAGATGCAATATTAAAACAACCTCTCCCAGTTTTGAAACAATTTTGAAAACCAGTCAGCTTTAAATACCTTTATAACACACAGGTGATTTCCGATTTTTGCATAGCTCATCATTCCATTTCCCTCGGTTTTCTCCTCCGTTGACGTAGATCTCCACACAAAACTCTGAGGCGTCGTTGTTGTTGGGCTCATTTTCCGCCCACGACTGCTCACCAACCCACGTGCTGTTATTCCCAATCCAGGTCCAAGATTCATTCTTGTGATTTTTCGTGATTCCGATCCAATAATATGGACTTTTAGTTCTGTTTGGCAGCAGTTTGACCAGATAATCATTCTCCTCCTGGTTCTGGATGACCACCATGTCCGTGTAATGGGTCCGGCACCATTGTCTAGCCATGGACCAATTCATGGTGCTGCGTGTGAAATGATATGTCCAACCCAAGGTAGTCTGAGCCAAGGGACCACCTAATAATATTATATATATATATATATGGATGTGATAGATATTCTTTAAGTTCATGTCGCATATCAGCAGATCAAAACCAACTACACATTTTGACATGTTGGTAATAGTAATACTCACCAAGGAGGAGGATAAGTGACAGTGTCCACTTCATTTTTAGCAAGTGAACAACAAACACCTGCTGTGTCCAAACACAGAAATTATCAGAAGCCAAAATATGAATGCACATACAGTCGTTCTCAAAATTATTCATACCCTTGTTAATTTTGTGTTTTTTTTATTTTTGCGATGAAACTAATGCAACTTTGTCAAGTTTGTTTATGAATTATATGTGACCAACAAGTGAAAGAACGACAACAATACACAATTCAAGAAACTCTTAAATTCATGGGCATTTTATTGTCGGATTACCAAAAAATGCCATGTTCAAAATTATTCATACCCCTGGCAATATCTCAACAAAAATGTCCCAAATGTGTTCATCTTTGTCCCAAAGTTATTTCATGATGTCTCATCGGAATGAATACCTTTTTTGTTGACCAAATGTTAAACAAGGTTAAAAAAAATAGCATCTTTCCAGAAGAGTATAAATAGTGGGAAAGGGTTCAGGTCATTGTTAATCTCTGGTCATCATGGTAAAGAAGAAGGAGCTCAGTGAGGACCTGCGTCAGCGTCTTGTGCAGGCCCACAGTGAAGGAAAGGGTTACAAGGCCATTTCCAAGCAGTATGGTGTCCCTGTCTCAACCGTCCAGAGCATCATCAACAAGCACAAGAGGTTCAACACTGTCAAAAACCTCAGTGGGCGTGGCCGAAAGTGTAAGGTGTCCCCCAAACTTGCCAGGAGAATCTGCCGAGAGGTCAACACCAACCCACGGACCACAACCAAGGCCCTAATTCAAATCCTTGAGCAGACAGGGACAAAGGTGTCACGGTCCACCATTGAGCGAGTTTTGCACAGAGGAGGTCTCCATGGACGTAAACCTCGGAAGACGCCGCTGCTCAGGAAAAAACATCTGGTAGCTCGCCTGGCCTTTTGTAGAGGTCATCTGAAGCAAGAACCCAGCTTTTGGTCAACAATCCTGTGGTCTGATGAGACAAAACTGGAGTTATTTGGCCATATGGATACCCAGTATGTCTGGAGGAAGAAAGGAGAAGCCTATAGACCAAAGAACACTGTGCCCACTGTCAAGTATGGTGGTGGAAGCATAATGCTGTGGGGATGTTTCTCTTCCAGTGGCACAGGCAATCTCGTCAAGGTCCAAGGTATCATGAAGAAGGAGGATTATATCAGGATACTTGATGAAAATGTCAAGGAATCTGCTGAAAAACTCAAGCTTGGCCAAAACTGGATGTACCAGCAAGACAATGATCCTAAACACACCGCCAAGGTAGTCAAGAGATGGTTCAAGGACAATGACATCAGTGTCCTGGAATGGCCAAGTCAAAGTCCTGACCTCAATCCAATTGAGAATCTGTGGCATCACTTGAAGACCAGAGTGATGGCGAGGAAACCAACCAACCTGACCCAGCTTGAGGCATTGGCCAAGGAAGAGTGGGCCAACATCCCACAGGAGACGTGCAAGAAGCTTGTGGACACGTACAAGAATCGTCTGGAAGCAGTCATAAAGAATAAAGGCTATGCCATTGACTATTAAATAAAGACGATGGACTAGGGTATGAATAATTTTGAACATGGCATTTTTTTGGACTCCGTTAATAAAATACCCCAGAAATGATTTTTTTAAATTATTTTATATTGTTGTCATTCTTTCAATTGTTGGTCACATGAAGCTAAAACACAAATTTGAAAACAAGCATTTATTTAATCACTAAATGAAAAAATCACAAGAATCAGCAAGGGTATGAATAATTTTGAGGACGACTGTAAATACCATCATTAAAAAGTAAATTGTCAAGAAGCTGTTTACTTACCTTGACGTTGTATAATATTAAATAAATTGTATCCAAATCCTTGTTTTTCAAACCTAAAACATTACACCACTACTATACAGCAAGTGCATGTGAGTTTGACCAGTGCCAGGCTTTTATATTGGTCTTTTATATGGTGTCAGGCCTTTCAGCACATTATCATAGAATACCTGGATGTTGACTGTACAGAGTGAATGGCAGAATGACTGATTTTATGACTCGATAAACTTTGCCCATGTGGGAAATGTCACATGTTTCTGATAAAGGTGAGCTTGAGGACAAATTTTTGAGTCAAGTGTGAAAAAAAAATTGCTAGGGTCACCGTTAAGTCGTGAAGCTAAAGCTAAAGAAATTTCAACCCCAAAAGGGATACTTTCTTTTGCTGCTATTCCTTTATCATCTTTACTTGAGTACAATTTGTTGTTCCATCCATCCATTTTCTATACCCACTAATTCATGGGGTCTGCTGGAGCCAATCCCAGCGTACTTTGGGCGAGAGGCAGGGATACACCCTGGACAGGTCGCCATTCACTCACACACTCATATTCAAATTAACCTAAGCATGTTTTTGGACTGCGGGAGGAACAGGAATGGAGAAAACCCACGCAGACACGGGGAGGAGATGCTGTGAGCCAACAGGGGTACCTACCACGTCGCTGTGCCATCCCAATTTGTTCGTATTTGTTTTTAATTGACAAATATGTGGGTGACACGATGGAGCAGGGGTTAGCGCTGTTGCCTCACAGCAAGTAGATCACAGGTTCAAGACCTCCTTGGTCTGGGACCTTTCTGGGTGGAGTTGGCATGTTCTCTCCGTGTCTGTGTGGGTTTTCACTTGGTTCTTCACCTTCCTCCCGCAGTCCAAAAATATTCTGTGGTTAATTGAAGTGTCTAAATTGTCCATAGAGTGTGTGAGTGAATGGTGTGTGTGCCCCATGATCTGCGGTGTATCCCTGCCTCTCGCCTGTAATGCGCTGGGATTGGCTCCAGCAGACCCTAATGAGGAATAAGCAGGTATAGAAGATGAATGAAAAATACGTTTTGCATAAGTTTCTTATTTGGTATTTTTTTAGTGCAACTGCTGCTCTGACACATTGAGAGCCAGAGAGCTAAAGCGATTACCTTCACTCTCATGATGTTAGATCAGTGGTATCATCGGGGCCATACGCATGTTTACACCAATTGTGAGTGATTATTGTTCTTCTCAAAATGCACTAAATCACATAGATTTGTACTATAATCTTAAAAATTTGTGGCAGGGACACATGATCCTGTAGTAAACCATTTTTGGGACAACACCACTGTGTCAGATATATATTTCTGCCTCCATTAAAATGCTGACCTAGAAGACCATGAAACAAACAACGGTGATGATCTGTAAAACAGATTGCTCCTATAATATACCCTTTCCTGCCCAGCATATCTTTTACTGTTCTCTTTTGACCCCTGTAATGGGGGTGACAGAGCAGACAGGAGGTCTGTAATGTATTTGGAAAAGATCTTTCCTGGATTTCTGAAAAAAAAAAAAAAACAGTTTCCTGCAAAGTCAAGAGGGATGTCACTACTCAAAGTGTGGGAATGGGTTGTTGTTGTGTGCACATGAGGGCTGAATCCTTGTAATAGTGAATCATAGTCGTGACAGCAGCTGAACATTGATGTACACCACGTTTTATTATGCAATACATATTTGAACAGACAGCAGATATTGGTCATGATACAGGAAGATGCATAAAAATGAATTTCACCAGAAGTAAATTATGATATTAAATGTTGTTATGGACAAAATAAACAGCACAGAAGAATGAACATTTCAAATGCAATAACAGCACATAAATAACAATTAAAATATATATAACACTACATAACTTATTCACAGTTCAGCAATGACATGGCAATGTACAATATTATGCAACATTTACAGTAACAAGAATAGAGGCACCTTTCCCACCGTGTTCATACAAATGTAGAACAATATGTTCGATATAAAACTCCCATTGGGAGAAAATACATGTCTGCAACATTCCAGAGAAAATTGTAGATGTAGATGAAATTTAACCAATTTATGGTTATGACACATTGGATTTTTCCATTCAATTGTTTCATGTTTATATAAAAAAACAGATATATTTCCTATTACTATGACAAAAAAGCAATTAATTTGTCAACTCCTTTGTTGTCCTTGGGGAATATGAGTGTGCTCTATATGAGGCTGTCAGTGCTGTTTTTGTAGACTTGTACAGGGACCTCTATGTCGGAGTTACTGTAAAGAGAAAAAAAAGACAAAAAGAAAAAGATGAGCGCCACAATTCAACAAATGTATATATATATATAATGTGTTTTTTAATGTATGCTTCAAGAGTCTGAAACCTTAACTAACCTGTTCAGCTCAAATTTGTTTCCTTTCTGCTTCAATCGTTTCAGGAGCCACAGAGCCAGAGACAGTCCAGAAAATGTCAGACCACCGCCTGTTGCCATGGCTGCGGCCATGACAGTATTGTCGTTTGCTGTGGAAACATCATCAAAGAGGGAATTGTTTTACTTCTGAGACTAAAACTTGTATTATAAACGTGCATTGTATTAAAATCTAATTTCCTTTTTGTTCATTTATTTTTTCATACCTCGGCAGATCGGTTTCTCTCTGGTCCAGTTGCCGTGACGATCACATGTCAGCAGCTCGTGTCCCTCTAAGGAGTGACTTTCATTGCATGTGAAGGAGCACTGAGACTTATATACTGCGCCACTTGTGCAGTTGATCAGGCCGTTTTCAGGAGACTCAAGCAGGGGGCATCTTACGACTGCAGGAAAGGAAAACAAGAACAAACTTGATGTTAACCACTATGTATATGTCATTTGTGCAATGTAACAACAGATACGATAACTTCTGTTTGTTACGAAGCTAAAACACAAGAAAAAGTGTGCCCTCACCTTCACAGCGAGGCGTCATCTCACTCCACTCAGCTGCTGATGTGCAGGTCACCTCGCTCGGTCCCACCAGGTTGTAGCCGGGGAAACAGCTGAAGCTGCAGGAGTTCCCAAAGCTGAATTTCACTTCTGCATCATTTCCACAGCTGATATTGCCGTTTTCTGGTTCCTGGAGAGCAGGGCACTGGACAGCTGTAAACAAGAGGAGGAATACAAGAGGTCAGCAGAAGCATTTAAAAAGAAAATCCTATGGCTTTTAGTATTAGGTGACTGTACATTTTTGTAAGGTAAATGAAATATATAAACACGTACGAAGGCAAAATGGCATCGAGTCGTTCCAATCTCCTGATGCTTCACATTGCAGGGTGCTGGATGGAGAACCAGTAAGTACGTAGCCTTCATCACAGGTAAATACGCAGGTGGACTGGTAGCTGGAGGGGCCCAGAGGGTCGGAGCATTCCATGGATCCACTTTGTGGACGGGACAACTTCGGACACTGAACCACTGTGGAGAAGAGGACCGTCAGAAACACATTAAGAAAAAGTTCTGTAGTTTAAAAGTTTAAAAGTATTATTGTCATAAGGGCGGTGGGTGTGTGCCCTCACCTTCACAGCGAGGCATCATCTCACTCCACTCAGCTGCTGATGTGCAGGTCACCTCGCTCGGTCCCACCAGGTTGTAGCCAGGGAAACAGCTGAAGCTGCAGGAGTTCCCATAGCTGAATTTCACTTCTACATCGTTTCCACAGATGATATTGCCGTTCTCTAGTTCCTGGAGAGCGGGGCACTGGACAGCTGTAAACCAGAGGAGTAATACAAGAGGTCAGCAGAAGCATTTAAAAAGAAAATCCTATGACTTTTAGTATTAGGTGACTGTACATTTTTGTAAGGTAAATGAAATATATAAACACGTACGAAGGCAAAATGGCATTGAGGCGTTCCAATCTCCTGATGCTTCACATTGCAGGGTGCTGGATGGAGAACCAGCAAGTACGTAGCCTTCATCACAGGTAAACACGCAGGTGGACTGGTAGCTGGAGGGGCCCAGAGGGTCGGAGCATTCCATGGATCCACTTTGTGGACGGAAAAACTGCGGACACTGAACCACTGTGGAGAAGAGGACCGTCAGAAACACATCACAGCAGTGTTTTTTGTCATGATGCTGACATTTAAATGTGTGATTTTTGCATTCACAGTGGTCAATATCCCATTTGCGTGGCTATTAATGCAATAAATCTCAACTCACATTCACATGTAGGAGGCTCCTCACTCCAGGTTTTGGAGCCGGTGCATTTCAGGGGTCTCTCCTTATTCAGCTGGTATCCTTCCTCACAAGAATAACTACACTGGGAATCGTAGGAGAAGTTTCCATACTTATGAGTGCAAGTGACGTTTCCTTTATATGGGGCCGTCACTTCATCTTTGTTACACTTAACAACTGCCAACACAGAAGAGAAGAAATAATTAGATATCAAGTCCTGGCTTTAAATGACTTTACTGGCTTCATCTAATTAAAAAAAATACAATCTAAAAAATAACACCATCATTTCATTGTCTTACCTTGCTCACACTTCTTTCCATAAAAGCCTTCAAAGCACTGACACTTGTAGTTGTCTATGGTTTCTACACACTCCCCATAGAGGCATGAGTCACTCATGCAGGCAGCTGGAAAAAGAAGATAGTAGAAGTACTTTAATTTGGTTATATATATATATATATATATATATATATATATATATATATATATATATATATATATATATATATATATATATATATATATATATATATATATTAGTGCTGAATCCTAATTTCTAATGTTTGCTCACCTGTGTAGCACAGAGCAGTCTTCTTGCTCTCACAACTGGCATCATTCCATTTGCCTGCCTCCATATCTCTTTTAATGTACATCTCCACACAGTCCTCATTATCTCCCATTGAATCGATGTTGTTTGGTTCGCCCTCTGCCCAGTTTGCTTCTTTTGTCAGAGCCTTGTTGGTGCCAACCCAGGTCCAGATATCATTGACCTTGCGGATCCCGATCCAGTAGTATTTGCTTTTTTTGGGCAAAATTCTGTTGAGGTGCTCAATCTCCTCCTGGTTTTGGATAGCCACCATGTCAGTGTAGCGCTCCTGGCACCACTTTCTTGCGTCTTTCCAATTCATAGTGTTGAGGGAGAAGTTGTAGGACCAGCATTCTACACTAGTCCACATGCACAGCACTAAAGACGGAGGGCAGAAACACATGTTAGATGGTTGGCAATAAGAATATATTAAAAATTAACAAGAATGGCTAATGGTTTGATATACATACTTGAGCAAAGACAGGTCAAGATGATCCATGAGGCAGACTGCTTAGACCCAGGGGTCTGAATTAATCCAGAGTAGAACTCCTGTAAGAATAAAACAAAAAGAGAAGATACAATTAAGGTAAATCTACAGCTACATCACTGACCACAAGCAAACAATGAATGGTATTTTCTCTGAACAATCCTCTACACTTACCATTTTAAGTGGCGCGTAATAAAACCTGCAGAAGTATTATTGTACGTCTTTAGTCTCAGCACGTCTAAGGTCTAAAATGATTCTGGGTTTCTGTCTGTGCTGCCTGCTTTTATACTAATTCTGGTTTCCTGACGATGTTCACAAATGGACATTTCAGTGGAATTCCCCACACCCCTCCTCTACTGTTCCATCCCACCGGGGCTTTGGGAAGTTTCCCTGTTACTGTGAATGGTCTTGATATGAAATGAAAAATGAATCTTTTGTTTTAAACAGAAATCCCTGATTATTATTTTCGTCATTACTAAGACTACAGACACTTTTACTCTAGTACTTTATTTAAGTACACTTTTAGGACACTTGAGTATATTCTATTTGATTCTGCTACATACTTTTACTACATTCCAGCAGACAATCTTTACTTTTTACACTGCATTCATTTGGTTAATTCCCTAGTTATTTACTCAGATTTTGATTTACCTCCAAAACATATGATAAATATGATATATGGTTTTGTATTTTACTCCACAGCAATATAAAAAGTAGTAGACATAGCTCCATCTTAACCTGCTACAAAATAAAAAAATGCTATGATAATAATTAAATAATATAAATCATGTAATAATATTACGCATAAAAGTGTTCTACCTAATACTTTATATTTAGCTACATTTGCTGCTAGTACTATTTTCAAGGCTTTTACTTGTAATGAGGTACTTCACAGTGTTAAGATGTGTAAGATCTCTAACAAAATTGCACAACATAAACAAAGAAACATTTCCTTGAGAAAACACAATAGCAACCCATATATAACATGATACATGTAAGAAGTGAAAGTGACAAATGGAAATTGCCTGTTTTTGGAAACAGTAAAATTCTGTGAACTGTGAGCTGATTAAAACAGGATGCATCAGAGAGTGCCAGAGATAAAGATTTCCATACCCTTTCCTTTTATTTGTCTAAGTCTCTGGACTAATGAAACCTTAATGTGCCTTTAATGTCTTGTCTGGATGTGATAACATGGTGATAACATGTCTGGATGTTATCACTGTGCATGATGACTAATTCAGAAATAGCACAAAAAATGTGACTGAAACATACTTTTTACTTCTACTAAAAAAGAAAAAAAACAACAAAAAAAGATTTATTCTGTCAGAGAATGTGCTCACTAAAAGAACAAACAAGTAGAAAACAATGCAATGGCAGCTAACACCGTTTTAAGAGCTTTCAGGGACAGGAAATAGACTGCAGGAGAAGAGGCGCCCGTTTACTGGCTCTGTCTCTACAAGTGACAGCTTATATCCTTCCTTTCCGAGCCAGGGCACTGGATAGTAATTGTTGCTCGAAACCTCTTGACCTCTACGCCTACCTATGAAAAATATTATAAACTCCTGATTAACTCACACAGAACAAAACCCAAGGAAAGCTTTGTTTTAGCTTTGTTTGAACAGCCTTCACAGATTCTTATTCAGCTTTTTGCAGTTCTCAGTAAGCTCTGATTAAACATAAAAATGCACTTAGTGCTGATTATATACTATAACTAATATACTGCACTCTTATACCTCTATTCAGAGGTGGCACTTAACAAATGTACATTTATGAGGCACTTGTACTTTATTGAGTATTTCCATGAGATATTTCATATTTCCGTGAGATATTACTTCATATTTCCTACTCTATGACAGAAAATCATATATTTTAATATTGTAATTTTAAGTGTTATGTAGCACTTTGTGTGAAAAGTGCTATATAAACGAACATATGATGCAGTATTATTACTATAAATCTACCCAAAGTAGCTAAAATTGGAAACTACAACATAAAAAAGTGTGTTTGTTAAAGATATATATATATATATATATATATATATATATATATATATATATATATATATATATATATATATATATACATACTGAATTGCTATTAGTTTTGATTTTGATACCTACACTTTTTTTATTTTGATGATAATGTTTGTACTTTTACTTCAAACTTGTGTGCAACTTTACCTCAAATCAGGACTTTTACTTCTAGTGAAGTAGCTTTAGATGACAGTATTTCTAGTATTTGAGTACTTTGTCCACCATTAATCAGTTAAACATATAAATACAGACAATGTTTCAGGACATGATCACTTCACTGTGATGACTGAGGCAGGAAACCCTTCCTGATGAGAGGTTTGCCACTGTCTCGTGCTCTTCGGACTGTTTTGGCACCTAAGGATAGATTATTGCATAATGGCAGCATCCAGCAGACAGAGGCTCAAGCGAAAAGTGACGAAGTGTCCCCAGTGTGTCCCTGCACCTCTGACCTCCCTGATGGACACCAGAGGAAAATCTCCTCAGGCTGCAGGAAGGTGCAAATTCAAGATGAGATAAGATTACTGATCTCTTTCCTTTGCTTTGAACGTAAACTGCACTTTGGTGACACTGGTGTCACTATCTCTGGCTTTTGAAGGCTGCGATTCCTCCTCTGTCTTGTCGTTAGGGGTCGCCAGTGCGAGTTCCACCTCGTGGCTTCAAAGAGTCTGTCTCTTTAAGACAGGAAATAGACAACTTCGGCTAAATAAGACGAACGCGCCGTACATGTTGCCTGTTCTCGGCAGACCTGTGGCAAGCGTTTCCCGTGCGCTTCGCAGAGCTACAGTCGCAATGGCAGAGACTCTGACCAAAATCCCCGACGTGGAGATTGATCCCGAGGGAACCTTTAAGTATATTCTGGTCAGAGTGAAAGTGAAAGACGGCGATGTTCACAAAGACATTGTCCGGGGCACAAAAAGTGCAGAATACCACAGTAAGTTGCAGGAGTTTTGCTGCGGAGCGTCAAGTGCGATAACGCACAACACATTTGACGCGCATATTATTATTATTTTTTTTATATACGTTTAGTTCCAGGGTGATTTCCTCCTTGTTTATCATTCCCTATCATTTCCATGATAAATGCCATGTTTCGTTTAAAAGTGAAAGCAAATGTTTGCTGGGAAAAAGAAATAAACCGGCCTGCCAGAACACTTTATTGAACCTCCTGTCTGTGTTTGAAAACAATAGTTTTGCAGACAGATGAAGAAGGATAATAAACTAGGTGCATTTTTGAGTAATGTCCAGCCTCTCTTTTTAAATAACGTGCTGAAGATTCATTGAGGTACAGCTGCACTGCTGTTTTGTTTGTTTGTCTGATGTGTATTCTACAGTTAAATCACATCTGAAAATCTAAAATATATTTGGTAGCTAATTTGTTAAAGTGATTTACAGTTAATCGTAAATATTGGAGAAAAGAAATACTCCTTTCTAAATCATTTGTGATCACTTACAATGTTTGTAGAATGCAACCTGCAGACATGTGCAATGTGCACGAATCCTGGTGACCATGCATGAACAGCAGCGATCTGATAATCTTTATAAACAGGCAGATTCCAAAAATAGGAGAAAACAGCTGTAACAGATAAAAAGATGCCACAGTAATTTGCTTAACGTGATACTTGCTGTTATTTATTTCATTTTCTGTAACTAGTGATTGTTTGAATTATTTACAGATCATATTTTTGAGAAGGTCAGTCCAGCTATGGAGGCCTTGGGGCTGGAGTGCAAATGCCTTGGAGGAGGAAAGATAGAGCACAACAGCCAAGCGAAAAAACTAAGAGTGTTTGGAGAATCAACTGTGAGTCGATTCGATTGCAAAACGTGAAGAGGCCAAATTCTTTGTTTGGTGCATCCTGAGTAACATTTTAATGCGCTAATATCTATTGCTTTCTCTTCATTTTTAGGGCTTTGGCAAAGCAGACCATTCCGTGTCTGTGGAGAAGTTGAAGAGTGCCTTCGGTGACTATGAGATCACCTGGAGTGACGACAAAAAATAGATTATATGCCTGCATCTCAATTAAAAAAAACGTACTGAATTGTATTAGTTTAAATATATGAACACCACTACTTAATGCTCCAACCCTTATGTAAAACTTGTATTTAATTCAGTAACACCCTTCTGCGTGTCACTGCTTGGTATTTTTTAGTGTACAAAAGCAAATTTCTGAAAAAATATTTACACATTTTTGGGGATTTCATCATTTTCAATCACCTAAAACATTATACACGTGGTATGAAATTCCTCTTAAATATAGAATGACCTCTTTCGCTTCCACACAGTGTTTGATTCACTTTATCAAAATTTGGAGCCGTGTGCCAAGCGTAAAGTCCATACAGGAAGGAGTGAGTAAGTTGGAGTCACGAACGCATCCTGTTACTCTGAAGGGAAAGTTTGTTTAATAGAAGAGAATGAGGGGAACTTTGGAGTGTCTTCTTGGTTAAACCCTTAATTAAAACAAAATAATGATAAGCTTCAAATAAATGCCGCAACAGATTAAATCTGGCACAAGAAAAACAAATGAGTAAAAAAAGCCTAAAATTAGTCATCACCTTTTCTATGGTAGAACATTTGCTGCTCAGCATCTTAATTTAGTGAGGCTTTTAGGGATTCCATTAGTTTTGCAGACAACTATCTATGAACCAAAGTATTTAACAAATTTGACGAGATGATGGCACTGATGAAATATTCATTCATACGTGCAATTCATCCTCAAGGGCACATTTATATATATAGCAAATTCCTAGTAATCCATCCAATAGTTGTTGAGATTCACTCGAAACGACAAACGTCCAACTCTCAACGTGGGTGTCTGTACCAAATTTCACGGCGATCGATCCAATATCTGTCGACGCATTTCACTAAAAGACAAACATGTCACCCCTAGGGTGATGCTAGAGGGAAAGTCAGGAGACTGCACACACTGGGTGCCGCTAATAATTTGGCCATCGCTATTATCATGTGATGTAGAAATCTGAGGGTTAAAGTTATCATCTCTGTTTTCAACAAATGATACCGGATGATTTTTGAAGGGCTAGAATACTCAAACTGTCTTTATTTCCATGAAAACTCATTATTATCCTTAATAGAGCCTACATCCTTTCCCCCATGAGGCAGAATGGTTTATTAAAAGGTGCCAACAGTGGAGCCAATTTTATCTTTTATTGCCTGTGACTCATTTCATTCAGCACTTACAGAGAAACCGCTGAGAGGAAGAGTGGCGCGTAACTCTGTCAACTCTATGATCAGAATTAGCTACTGTCTACACGAGGCTTGTTTTCACATTGACCCTCATCAGCGGGTTTAACACAGAAGCTGCCGCTGACTTCTCTTACTCTCTGACCTGAAAGTGAAAAAAACCAAAGGGAGATCTTCCTTCCTTCAATCCAAAACCTGGGGCAAATTTCCTTTCTATTATCTGTAAGCGGGGAGGTCAGCAGGAAGGGCAGACGTCCTTAAGCTGTTACGCAGACCTTTTCTTGGGAAAACGCATTTACTCCAATTACAAGAAAAAACGTTATTGCACGAACTTGATATTAACCAGACTGTTTATAATACTCAGTTTGTGTAAACATTTTCTTGAATTTGATTAAAATTACCCTGGAATGTTGTGTATTACTTTTGGTGTGCCTCCTAGTAATGTACGCTCATAATAAAACATTTGAATTCTCTAAAAAAAAAAACACAATCATAGTTTCAGAACAATAA
Organism: Lepturacanthus savala; assembly: GCA_030544235.1. Taxonomy (NCBI): domain Eukaryota; kingdom Metazoa; phylum Chordata; class Actinopteri; order Scombriformes; family Trichiuridae; genus Lepturacanthus; species Lepturacanthus savala. The sequence continues at coordinate 17,079,444 of CM060481.1, forward strand.
TGGTGTCATGATGAAGGAAAAACTACTGTACTTCATCATGTCTTTGAGTACTGCATCTGTGTTGAAGTGCACTTCATTTTCAATATGTTGAAACACCATCTGAAGAGCTGCCGCTGCCCTTTGACCTTTGTGGACAAGGCAAGTTAAAGGCTATATTTGTTGACTTATAAAAACATCAGAAACATACTTGGTATCATCTTGCGATATTCTATAGGATTTTTTTTTTAATTCAATAAAGTATTAGCTCTAAATTAAGGCCACACATGCTAAATAAATCTATTTTTAACATATCTTTAGATGATAGAATTATTCTTTGTATCATAGATATCAGCTTTCCATGGCAGGGCGACCAACCTGCAGTAATACACCGTTTGGTATTTATTCCAAAACCAAATGGAAGCAGTGCTGCAATTTACTGTATGCACAAGGAGATAAGCATCAATATTAAGTTGTGTTTCCTATACAAGAAGTCAGCCCCTTCCTGTGGCGACGGCACCCAACACCTCAGGCTGCCGGGAAAAGAAGGTGTAACAAGAGTGTGATGTTTATGTTAGTGCTCGAGATCTTTATCAGAGAAACAATAGCTTACTGATGTGGGAGCACAACCAGGCCTGAGCCAACAATAAAATCCCAGCCTCCCAAAGGAGAAACAGCATCCTTCCATTAAAACATTTAACTCATCTTCTGCAAGGTATACTATTCTGGTGGATTTGAGGGTGGAAAATGAACTTTATAAAAACATTTTTTTTTAAATATATAAACCCCCTTTTTTTGGTGGGGGGCATTTCTGGCATTATTATAAAGACAGGAAAGGGGGAAAGAGAGGAGGGAAATAACATGCAGGATGGGTCCAGCCAACCGGGATTTAAAGGCTCTCTGATTAGGGCATGTTTGGCCATGTGGTATGTATGCACCCTGACAACTCGGCTATCATGTCGCCCTGTAAATGAGGAATGTTTTAACAAAGATACTATCATCAGGACATAGCCTTGAGTGGAACAACAATGATAATGTGTTTTGCCCAAAGGAATAGGATGGAAACTGTTAGCACCCTAGATATAGGACTGTATGCAAAGACCGTCTATCTCCCTGTGTATAGACACTCAAACTTGTCATTATGAATAAATCTGATATCATTACTTTCATCATAGTTTATAACAAAATATATCTTTACTGCTTACAGGCTTTATAATCCCTTTGAACTGTGCCAGTTTTATTCTGGCTTTATCTGGCTTTTTCGTAGTACACTGTTAAATTCCTGCATTTGTTCACATGTTTACCTTTGTAATGTATTTTCTGGCTTCTTTTTAAAAAAAACATCATAAAGCTATAATATAGTGCAAGTGCACGTACCCGACATATCCTGTTGGGTGTTGTTCTATTGATCTTTAGCTTTTGCATGCAGATAACATCATATAGACTTCATATGAACTTTGCTGTGTTTTGACTATGAATCCAGATGTGAAGGCTTATTATCATCCTATTTCAACAAGTAATGTTTGCCATTTTCTAAGCATTATCAAATTTACAGTTTGGACAAGCGACAATAAAAATGTCCCATTTTTTTTACATTTAATGAAAAAATATAGGTCGTTATTTTATTATTCATTATATATGTCATATTAATATGTGTATAATTAATAGATATTTGAGGCATGGCATGAAATAATCTATTTATATGTCTTAATCTATTTATATTTGACCTTTCATTTGATCCCCTTGGTTAGCGGTGTATGAAGTACCTAAAAGCTACAAAGCCACACTGAGTGGAAGTACAGATATCTTACCAGAAAATGACTTTGGTAGAAGTTAAAGCCATTACTTGAGTAAAAGTGTTAAAATATCTTATATGTATAGTACTTAAGTATCAAAAGTAATTTTCTGATATGAACTGTACTGAAATATAGAAAGTAAAAGGAAAGTAAAAGGCTGTTCATAAAAAAAAGCTTGCGGTCGGAATTTCGAGAATGATAAAGTTTATTCTCAGTGTTTATGCGTCAGTGGAGACTTCAGGTTTCCACGTCACACTTGTGTAACTAAATATTGAACCAGAAACAGCTTCCAAACTATTTTTAATGTCACAAGTCATGCTTATATCTTTTGCAGTCTGTTTCCACCACGTTTATCTTTTATTCTGTGATGACGAAGTGAAATTAAGCAATTTTTCCCTTGAGGATTAAGGAAGTGTTCGGATTCTGAAAATGCTGTGTAGAGCTGGACGAAAACAATAAGATGTAATAAAAACAACAAAAAAAAGGTTAATTATATGGTATTTATTTATTTAAATGCCCAATTCAAACTGGAGTATATATTAGGGCTGCTCAATTATCAAAAAAATCATTATCACGATTATTTTGGTCAATATTGAAATCACGATTATTCAAACGATTATTTTTTTAGTTCCACATTGTGTTTATTCAACATGTGTGACTGTACTTTTGTTTGAGATGTTAAACTGATTTGTTGCCACGTAGATGTCATCTTCATGACTGTCATCACCATCTCAAAGGGTGGCTATTTTGAAGAAACTAGAATATAAAACATGCTTTCAGTTATTTCACCGTTTTTGTTAAGTAAACCATAAACATAAACCATGAACATGTGTTCATTCATAGTTTTGATGCCTTCAGTGAGAATCCACAATGTAAATAGTCATGAAAATAAAGAAAACACATTGAATGAGAAGGTGTGTCCAAACTTTTGGTCTGTACTATATATGTATATATATATAACTCTCTTAAAAAGGTTTTATATTCCAGGTGGATTAGATGTTTAAAATTTATCTTTTTTTGAGTTTTTTCAGTTTAAAATTTGTATATATATATATATATATATATATATATATATATATATATATATATATATATATATATATATATATATATATATATATATATATATATATATATTAATCATATTGATACAAATGGACTTTTAAATAACAAGAAACCAACAACATAAACACACAATTGGAAATCGTTTGACCTGCAAATTGAAATCAATTAAAATTCAATTAATTGCACAGCCCTGGGCGACACGGAGGAGCAGGGGTTAGTGCTGTTGCCTCACAGCAAGAAGGTCGCAGGTTCAAGACCTCCTTGGTCCTGGGTCTGGGACCTTTCTGTGTGGAGTTTGCATGTTCTCCCCGTGTCTGCGTGGGTTTTCACCGGGTACTCCGGCTTCCTCCCACAGTCCAAAAACATGCTGAGGTTATTTGGAGACTCTAAATTGCCCGTAGGTGTGAGTGAATGGTGTATGTGCCCCACGATTGGCTGGCGACCATCTGGGGTGTATGCCATAACGCGCTGGGATTGGCTCCAGCAGACCCCTGTGACCCTAATGAGGAATAAGCAGGTATAGAAAATGACTGACTGACTGCACAGCCCTAATGTGTGTGTGGGTGTTTAAATTTAAGTGTTTTATGTATGTTTAAGATGTAATAAAAACAAAGGAAATTGTTCGTTACATGGTATTTATTTATTTAAATAAATGAATTGGGCATATATATATATATATATATATATATATATATATATATATATATATAAAATAAAGTATAGGTAGTTCCTTTATATGTCACTATCAGAGCATGGATCCATGGTCCAGAGTTGTTATTTTCAGCAATTTGCGGTTCGTTGAGCCCTGTGATTGGTTAAACGCTTTGTACGTCAACTTTTCCCAACCAATCAGATTGAGAGTAGATGAACAACGTCGATAACAGCGTCACATCCGACTCAAACAACGGCGCGCAGAATATCCGTTCAACTAGTCCTTCGTTTGGTTTGTTTTCGCCGTTTGTCGTTAATAAAACCGCACATGCTGAGGTTGACAGAAACCAACTCGGTGTGTTTGGGCGATTACAAGCCACGAAACTGAAAATACCGGCTCGCTGTTATGGTAAGAAGCTGTACGTGTTATCAGCATTAGCAAACATTAAAACACTACTAGTCCCGGTTACACTTTGATTAGCGACGCGTTTCTTTTCCAAACAGTGGGCGAGTTTCACGACAGTCTGATAATTCTATTGTATTAAGCTGTGTAATATGAGTGACTCACTTGATGTTAATGTGGTTGGGACAGCTGTGCTGACTGCTGCCGCCTCCGGAACCTGTAGTCATCATGTCTCAGACCAACACTTCTCTCCTGGACGAGGTGGCGCAGTGGAGTCAGGAAACCTGCCGCCAGGAGCTCAAGTCTGTCCTTCCGAAACTCACCATATCCTCCCAAATGTCTCTTTATGCGCTGATTCATTCTTGTTATTTAAAATAAATACCTATGAAATGTCATTTGAATGAGGAATGCAGTTAATCTGTCATCATTTTATTTCTAAATGGTCCATCAGATTTTCCCACAGCACTTCAACAATTGTCTGTTTCTCCGTAGAAATAAAGCAGCACATCTTGAAAGGGGAGGAAACTGAATGGCAGTTTTGCTTGGTGACTTGTATTATTTACAGATGTGCATATAATAGTAGTGTTATTATAACTACTAGTAGTATTACAGTCCAGAAACACAGTCCAGAAAAACAATGATTTATTACGGTGGAAGAGATTTGGTCCAATGCTGTGGTTTTCCTTGACTGTTCAAACTCTCTGCATCACAAGTCGGAAAGTTGGGACGATCATATACGTAAGTTTCTTCATTGCAAGCTGCCTATTTTGTGCCTTTAATACAGTCTGTGAGCTAACAATGAACTGTCTCAAAAAAACATACCCTACAGGTATCCTGAAGATAATCACAGACATGTTCCTACCTCATATCAGTTTGTCAGAGCTGGAAGATGAATGCTTCTCCAAGATCTTACCAAAGGTGAACAATGCATATTGTATACAATGATTTGTTTTCTTGCCAATCACTGTTTCGTTCGCACCTTTTTTCAAAATTGTATCGGCCTGTCCCAAATGTCTGCAGGCAGTGATGATGTTTGACAGCATGATGAAAGAAATCTCGGACCAAGTTGGGGGCCTTTCCAGTCAAAACACAGAACTGTGTGCTTTACTCAGGAACATTCTACAGGTATTTGAATTATTTTTCACTAAGTTGTAACCTTTCAATGCTCTGTATTTTGAAAAGAGTACTTTATAAGTCTATGCTATGTATGATCTGTACAGTGTATGGTATAAAAACATTGTTCTCACTGGCTTTATTCTCACACAGTGTTTTGAAGAGCATGTTGTCTTTTTTCAGTCAATGATGCAGATAATTGATGCCCTATCCACTTGTGTGCGTCATGTTGGCACATTTGAGGAGACTCCTGACCTGGTTGCTATCCGCTCATTACCAACTTGTATCCTGAAAGTCCTGAGAGAAACTTTCCAGCACTGCAAGGTCCGTCTATTCTGTTCACCAGTGAGAGTGGTTTAACTGTGCAGAAAGACGCCATACTCAGTATTGCAGTGTTTAAAATTGTGCTGTGTAGTATGATGTTTTAGAAACCTATAATAACATATAATTGTTATTATTGTCCACTATGCATGTGCCAAGTAAAGTTTATTTCTTGTTATTCCCACTTTCTGCTAGCAAAAGTATTATCTGAGCTGATTGGCTTTTTGTTAAAAAAAAAAAAAAGGTTTTAAGCACACTGTACTTGTTGTCTGCAGGAGAGTGAAGTGGTTTACTGTGGCCGTCTGTCTCTGGTGGCTGACCTGCTGCAGGGACTCTTTAAGGAGGCCTACTCTCTCCAGAAGGGCCTGTTGGAGCTGCTGGACCGGATCTCTCTGGACAGCAGCGCTTCAGAGGAGGAGGTCTCTGACATTGTATCAGGTGTGTAGGTGTGTGTTTCTGTGTATACATGTGTGCGCCTTTTCCTGGTTTTGGTTCTAGTCGCACAATGAACATATCTGGGTCACACAACTGTGTTGTCACCCTCGACTGAGTTTTTAAATAAAGATGATCTCCATCCACAGGATTATCTCTGTCCATAATATAATCGCCTTCGTGCTCGTATAACGTGGCCATTCACATACACTGGGAATGTGCACGACTGTGTAAACAGGAAGCAGATTTTCAAAGCAGTGGAAAATACAGACTGTACTCCCCCCAAAGGAAATATGGCGATGTGTTAGAGAGTGGAACCAGGAGCATTAGCCAAAGGGACAGTCCGATGCATTATTGTTTTCCCGGATTCTTCCCTCGTCACACTGGTAATACAATGCAGGCTGCCAACTTTTTGATGTAAGCTTGTAGTGAGATGTGTTTTTGTGGATTGGTTTATCTTTACTACCAAGCATTTTTGTTCACATATCTATCTTCATAAACCGCTCTTTTTCGGGACAGGAAGAAAATGGATATTTTATATTTGAAACTGAACAAAGAAAATCATCAGAGATAGCTAGAGGCAAGCTGAATCTATGGTTTGGCTCTGCAACTAATGTAGATGTACAATCAGGGGGGTTGTTAACATTTCAGGCATTGGAACCTTACCTCAGCCTAGACCTTTTTTTTTCTACTTCAACAGGTAAACTAAATTTCAAGCTGTTTCAAATGAATACTGAGGTCCTAGGTCCTCAAAGTACCAGCAGCTTCCACAACTAAACCTGAATCAGTGGACTCCTCCTCAGTCTAGATCATCATCTGCTTGGTTTGATCTCCATTTATTATTTATTTATTATTACTCCATTAAATATTTATTTATTATTATTATTTAGAAAGGACAACAATGACAGCTTTGTTATCTTAATAAAACTTGGAAAAATCAAAAATCAAATATCTTTTGATCATATTGTCAAACTATTAATCAAAAAGATATTGTAATGACTTAATTATATAATAATAATTCATGCAACATATTAGGACTTTTGGATTCTGGCTATTTTCCCGGTTTTGTGGAAGATGTATGTATTTGGTGGAGAGGTTTGGGGGCCCTTCCCCAACAAAATATGTTTCTCAGTTAAAAAAAACAACAAAGTGCAATTTCACATATTTTTTTTTTTTACCATTATTATGTGTAGATAAAGAAGAGCAGACAATAAATAGCCAAAATGGGCCTTATAATGGGAGGGCGATGTGTGATTAATCAAATGTTTAGCAGAGTGATTGTGTAACCATAGTAACTAACTCCTGCCTGTATTGTCGTGGTGAGAGGAGAGAGATGTTGAACTGCTCTCTGGATGTTTTCCTTCTTTTTTTCACAGCAATTTTTATGTGAATTGTTTTCTTACTGCGTAAGAAAATAAACGTGGCATGAGAGCATGTGTAATTTCCTACCTTTTAAGAATTATTTGTTGTTTTTCTTTTTTCTCGGAAAAGAGTCATACGATAAGACTTTTATTCTAAAAGTCTCTGTTTGTGTTGCCCAGACTATAAGCAGAACAAAACATGTGCGATTTTACACAAAAAAGTAGCAGTGCCGGTGCAGATGAGTAAAAATTGAGTTAATATAAATAAAAAGTAAAATGCTAGTATGTCACATACTGATTTGTGAATAACTCCGAATGTACATCAGGTAATTTAAGGTAGTTTTTCCCAGTGTGTACTGTGAGTTAGAGGTGAAGTGCTATGATTTCAGATGCTGGACAGATGCTCTCCCGGATAATTAGTCTTATTGGGAAGCAGCTTGTGTTGTGTGTTGAGACTGTGTCTGAGGATGACCCCTAATTTGTTCTACAGCTTCTCTGCTATTATACTTGAAGTGTACCTTTTAAATGCAAACCTGACTTCATTAAATGTCTTTTTTCATCTTTATCAGTAATTCACAGCCTCCTGGATATCTCTGCTGTCATCTCAAACCTGGACATAGCACTGCATGCAAACACATGGAAATTCCTCATCAAGTCAGTAACATAAACACTTCTGTTGAGTCTGATGTTAATGCCATATTGTCTTTAAACCAATTCAGAAGGATATATTAACCCTAACTAACTTATGCTAAACATTGATTACTCTGTGCAGACAGAGTCTGAAGTACCAGTCATTGGTGGAGGAACATCTGCATCATGGTGACATCAGCAACAGCCTGTGTGACAACCTGTTGTCCTCCTTCCACAATGCTGTGGAGCTGGCTGAACAGATTAAATATGCTGGTCTTCAGGTAGGGAAGTGGGAATTCCTCAATCACATTGTTATTTAAAAAAAAAAGTGTCAGAAGCTCTGCATTGGTGTATTGAACATGCATCTGTCTCAGTGCCTTTGTCGGGCACAAACTGCATATTTCCAAAACTGGAACTTTTCATAAAAAATAATAAAATATGGAGATATGAGGTTAGTGCCGGACAGTGATGATAGCTTACTTATGATTATTTTATTTAATATGGATATCACAATGACATTGGAACATACATGTGTGTATAGCAGAAGTTTTAATTGAGATCTATTTTCCTGTGAAATTGATAATATTTCTTATTTATTTTTGAGTGTGTCCTTTTGCAGTTGTATATCAAATGCAAATGATGGAACATAAGCATAATGCAGTGTTTGTTTTTTATATTCACTTTTTCTGTGTGAGTAACTCTGGATAATTGTATCCTCCGTATTTATAGAACAAATGATTGATGTTCCCTGTGTTATTTTACTTTGTTCTTAGAAATATGTGACATTTGTGTCTGTAAGCAAAGGGTAAATGGTAGACTTGATCTCTCTCACCTTTTTGTTCTCATATTGTTGTATTTTTGTTTATAGGAAGCAACACAAAGCCCAGAACACAAGCTGTTCCAGAAAACTGCAAAGATGTGCAGATTTTTTGCCAACACTATGGTTCATTACACAAAGGTACTAAAAAATGCAAACATCATCACTCTTAAACTTTAAGAACAACTTTAAACCTCCGCTATACAACTTGGAACTTGAACTGTGGAACTCACATTCATCATTTTCCTCCATTTAACAGGAATTCAAATGTTTCCTGACAAAGTATTGTAGCTGCTTTCATCAACTCTACCTCCAGATCATCAGGTAGATGTGGTTTGGTTGTGTTTAAGAAGCAAATTGTGACGACAACTTTATCATTTTGAGGTGACAATATTGAACTGTATGGAAACGCACGCTCTTAACGTGTGTGATCTCTTTTAGTAAATTCCCTCCCAGCTTGTCTGCGCCAACGCTGCCGTCGACTCTGTCCGAGGAGCTGAAGGTGGCGGCTCTGGTTCCCATGGACGCCCTCCTGCTCCAGCTGTTGCCTCTAAGGCCGTTTGCTGAAGTTGTCCTCCAGCAGGACCTGCGTGAGTTTGAAGTTTGTCCGCACATTTCACTTCCGGGTGCTGTCGCACAGTCAGTAGTTAAACATGGATTATGTCTTTTTCCTTTTGTAATGGAGGCATTTAAAATTATTTTCCCCAGTAATGAATGAAATTCAATTCCAAATGGAAATGCAATGAATTTGACTAAATTGTCCTAATGTTGTAGTATGTAATATCTGCCCTGGGAGTATAGATGAGCTCTTTTTTAAAACATTCTATAATATTTAATTACACTAAAGCATACACATGGTCATATAAACTGATAAATATGTTGTTCTAATGTCAATTATCTCTTTTCTTCTTGAACTTAAAACTTAAACTTGGGATTGAACTTTTTAAACATGTTTTCACTGTTGTTCAGGATAATTTTTCTATGTGAAATAACATGAGACATTACTTCACATCTTAAGTACAAGTGGAGATGTTCGGCCCCTCCATTCTATTTTAGATTTTAAGGCCTGTGGGAATTTAAAAATATGTGGTACTTAACAAAAAATGACAGTGAAAAACAAACTATTCATCATGTTTAAATAGGTCAGCAATGGCACTGACACCACATTTTACATCACAAATACACTAAAGTAAGCAGTTTGGGCTCAACAAAAACACTTAATGCACTGAAGACTGACCTCTCTAACAATAGAAATGGAAGAAATTGACACAGCCAAAAGAACATTGACCTAATGTTTCTATCAGGTGAGAGTTATATAACAAAATATGTGCAACTGTTTTATTTACACAGGGTTAAATCCGGAGCATGAGCTTCCTCAGTGTCTTTTGCTGGTGAACGTCCTAAATCAACTCGCCTCCCAACCAGAGGAAGTGCTGCAGCTTTGGTACATGGGCAGCCAATTTTCAGAAGAGACCCCCAGGTAATAAAAGGGGTGTTTTGAAAGGTAAACCTCTGTCTTCTTCTAAAGTGTCACACAAGATGTGGTTGTGTGATGTGCTTTTATCAGCTGAAAAAAAAGCGGATAAATAATAATAATAAAGAAGTTTCCTCACCTAAAGCGCCGTCCTGAGGAGGCAGACTGACAGCAGAGGTGTGGCCACAGGCAAATTTCCACAGGCCTAAAACAAAAAGTAGGAGCCGAACATCTCCACTTCTAATTAAGATGTGATGTGAGGTCTCATGTTGTTTTAAATAGAAAAATAATCCAGATCAAAAACAGGGAAAATGAAGAGCTTTAAGTTCAAGAAGAAAAGAGATCACTGACATTAGATCACAAACCAAAATCTTTTACATGTCTGTGATAAGCGGAAACAGTCATTAGTAAAACTATGAAGGAAGACATAATGAACCTCATACATGGGGGAAAAAACGTGTTTTTGGTTGTCAAGTGAAATATTTATAGTTTTTGGCAGAGTGGAACTTTGCATCAGCTTAAGTAACCTACTTTAACACCGTCTTTTATGTCTAAACCGCTTCTTTCCATGCTTTCTGTTCCCAGGCTTCCTCTCTACCAGGCCGTCTTTACTAGTTTCCGGCGTTGCTACATTGAGCGTAAGGTACCGGTGTTGTTGCCAGGGGTGATGATGAAAGGTCAGGCCCAGGTCCAGGTGACTCTGCACCACCATATCTGTGTGCACCTCTGTGCCAGCGTGGCTGCACTTCCTCCAGCGTACTTCCCCGTGCTGGTGAGCTCCACACACAGTCCGCCTTAAAGCGCATTAAGAATCGCAATGATTGCAGGTCTTCAACACACTGGTGGCAGCAACTTCACAGTTGCACAAAAAGCATTACAAATCAACTGAACGCTTCATTTTCCATACACGCCACAATTCTGAGCTATTTCTCAGCCTCTTACTGTATTTTTGCATTTTAAAGTGTCCTAGAACTTTGCCAGGATGCTAGTCTGATGTCCCCAAATCATGTTTTAAACATAATAAAATAGGCTAGGCTTGGATTTAGAAAATAGTAAAGATGAACATGACAAGGAAGATTAAAAGTTAACTGGATTTAGTATATTCTCATGATTTAAATAAAATCAAGTTTTATTATTTTAGAATGATTTTACCATAGGTTCATCTTCTTATGTTATTTTCCATTAAGAATTTGCAGCAACTGCTTCACAGAAAATTCATTATACAAATGTGCCACACGCTTTCTCTGCTTGTCATGTGAATTCCTAAACACAGTGATATGAAATCAATTACAGAATTCTAAAATGAAAGCAAATGACAGGACCAAAGCATATTAAAATTATATATGACCTTATTGATGCCTTTGGGAGGTTTCCTCAGGGCAATTTAATATGTTAAAGGTGATCTTTATTGTACAGAATAGAAGGTTTTTGTAAGAAAATTCTGAGCTTTAAAAACAAATGTCCTCTTAGCTTATATCCATCTTTAAATCTCATCTAAATCTTTACACACAAGCATTCTAACAGGGATTTATATAGTTTAGCAGTTTGTAGTTGTTAAAATATACAAGTGTACCATTATCAAAACCATTCATAATCCTTACATTCCCCTTGGGCATTTAACCATGTAAACTATTAATGATAGTCAGGTTCTTGGTAACTTTTTTGACATCCTATAAACGTATGTATGACGGTGTGTGTTTCAACTCATAAGGAAATACGTCACGAAACGATGCTCTTGTTGAGGTTTATTTTAGAAATAATAATATTTGCCCCTGTTCTTTCCCACGTGCTGGATACCGCTGTCGTTGTAGAATTTCTATCCGCCAGTCTTAATGTGCAGGATTTCCCTTCATTTACTTTCACTTTCTTAGCTTTCCTGTTTCCTTCCATATTTTTTTCTTTCACATTTAATACTTTTTTTTTCTTCCGTCCTCCATCCTCTGATCTCCCGTCTCCTTTATCGCTTCTCTTCAGGAGCTTTCTTTGGCCGACGCTGTGCTGCAAGCGGATACTCTGACAGCTCTACTGGCATCAGATGTGTGGTGCTTTACAGCACGGTGAGAATGAGGAGAAACGCTGGAATTTACTTTAAAAGTACAGAAAAGTAAAAGTGTTCAGCGCTGTTAATGCGATCATTACTTGTGATCTGTCAACCATTTTGGTACTCGCTGTGTCTACTTATACCATAAACTTTACATTTAATGCTTGTAGACAATTAACTACAATGTTTTTTTTCTTGTACCTACTGTTAATTTGCCACGTCTTGTTTTCAGGTATGGAACAGCAGAACTCTGTCTACATCATGTCATCCTCATTGCTAAACTGGTGTGTATAGAGAATAATTTAATACAGAAACCATAACAATTTTGTCAGAAAGGCTCAGCTTAACTCATTCAAATTCAGTTTTTCATGCAAATGATTCTAGAGCTGCAATAATTCATCAATTAATCAATCGACAAGAAATTGACTACTTGAGTAGCAACATATTCAATAATTAAATAATCGGTTTAGTCATTTTTAAGCAAAAATACACGGGGGAAGAGGACACACAAAATATCTCTGTACAGCCTATTTTAAGACATGAATAATGAAGTAGAGCTTTATATTGTAGGCTCATACACAGTTTATAAGATCACATCCCAGCTTCTGAAATTTTACATTTCACCATCTTGGTGGTGGATGTAACTCCATGTCTGTGACCTCATCCTGAGTAGCCTCTAAAATTACTCTAAATCCCTTAATCTCTCTCAGTAGGGTTATGGATTAGTATGAGGTCCTGACTGTGGTCTGTGGCACCCCAACAGAGGTGACAATTGGTATTGTCGGACTTCAGGGCCCGTTAGGACATGAATTCGTCGGATCGCACGCATTTCCATGCTCGTCCTTTCTTCTGTAATGAAGTCCTGGTGGTTTTACTCCTCCTGAGCCTTCACACCGTCCCTGATCTCCTCTCCGCTTCTCCTTCAGGTGAAATCTTGCACCACAGAGTGTTATCAGTTGTCCCACCTGGGCATGCTGTTCAGACGCATGGTTTTTCTGATGACGCCGAATCACCAGGTATGGAATGACACACAATTTTCATGAACTCACTGCTGGAGTGTCGCCACAAGTCGTAGGGTGTCACCCTTCACCCAAAAGGAGAAAAGCACAGTTACCATCATCACATTTGACAGTTGAGTAAATATTTGTTGTATTAGAATGGCTAAATAAACGAAAGGATTGGAAGATTGACAAAAATATTTTCAATCTTTCATGATGGCGGCTGTTTCAAGAAACAAGAATCTATCGTACAGAAGAAGCTCTAAACGTGATTCTTGAATCAATTTCTACTGGTGATTGATAAAGATGTAGGCTATAATGTTGTATAGTAATTTAGTCTAAATTTCACAAATTATACTTTAAATAAAGTTCTGTGCATGTCAGTAAATATGTATCCAAATATAAAGAAAGAAAGGAAGTTCCAGGTTCTTCAGTCCATTAAACATTGTTGATGCCCATTGAGTGTCATCACTTCACTGAAACTTTGCCACATCTCAGGTTCCAAAAAGTGTCAAAACTGGATGTCGGAAAAGAAAGAACTGTTTAAGCCAGGTTTAAAGTTGCCTAAGTCACACTAGAATGTTGGAAATTGGTCTGAGTCATTTATTCTTAAATGTTAGTTAAGTGACACACAACAATCTGTGCATTCGATAAAGTTTTTTTGTCTTCCCAAAAACTTTTGGTCATTATTTTAAAAGGGTGATGGAATTCAGGTTAAATCAGAAAAACAAAATAATTCATTACAATTATAAGCATGATATTTTAGTAGTATTTTTACTGGATGTTTTGTAGCAATTCTTGTAAAACACTGGTTCACATTTATAGCAGAGAGTCGTTGTTTTGGTTGATGCTTGTTGATTTTGAATAAAAAAGAAGATTAACCTAAACAGACGATAGCTTTTTGATCAAATAATTGACCAGACAGTTGAAGTGTTTATTTTTTTGCTAGATGGAGCTGGTGGAGCGGTTCCCTCCATCGGATTTGGAAAACCTTCCGGTATGGCGTCATGTCCTCCTCAGAGCTCTATCACAGGATGCCCGCCACCGTGTTGAGAGCGACGTCATTGCCCTCTGTCAAAAAGCTCTGACTGACTGGCAGAATGGAGGTTACAAACTGGGCCAAGTGGAGAAAGTGGTGAGGGTCACTCTTGACTCAGTAATCCATATCCATTTTTTTAATGTTAAAAGTACCGTCTATTATTTCTCGCTAAATAACACCTGCTTAGAGCTCAAGTGATGAGGCAAAGGTGACTGGGCGAAGACAAAGAAAGCAATTCCAAAACTGGAAGGAGAAAAGCGGTACAAGGCTGCAGCGCAGGTCATTACGCACTGAAGGGAAAGTGGAGTGATGCCATATTATCACAAGTGTTGTTAAGAGTAAGATAAGGAGAGGGCCAACAGATAAGGTTGTTTTTTGGTGACCCCCTCTCTCCTCCATGTTCTTTGTTCTTCTTGTTCTTTGTTAAATTATTATAAATTTCCGTTTTGCAGGCATATTTAAACTAAATGTAGTAGATGGATGTGGTTTGATAGAACATAATACCCATCTTGCATTTAATGCAGGATAAAAAAAACATTTGTATATCAGCATAGCAGATCATGATGAAATAAGCATTCAGTGTCTACAGAGGGTTTTGACAATTAAAGTTCAAGGGAAGGTTGGTTGGGGTGTTTCCAGGGTGTTTTATCAGTCTAACACCTGCCGGAATTATCGAATGCAGCCAAGAGTACAATACCAGAAAGCAGGGTGGATAACTTCTGGAATAGAAAATATGCACAATTGTTACATTAAAAAAAAAAAAAAAAAATCCCTCCTGTCTCCAGAATGCGGTGCTGTTATCCCTCCTAGTGGTGGTTCGAGGTCAGCCGTCTCCTGAGGAGCAGTGCATGTTGTCTGCAATGAGGATAGTCACACAGCTCTGGTTACGAATGAGTCCAGACCAGGTGAGACACACACACACACACACACACACACAGGTGTAGTGCCCGACTGTGACAATCATCCCTGTAACCTGTCCCTTGCAGGTTCAGAGCCACCCTGTGCTCCAGTGTAATCTGCAGCTGCTCCTGTCCATATCGGCGAATTTAGTGAAAAACATTGAGCCTGGAGTCATTTGTCAGGTATGCTCTTCGTTTCACAATTCATCATGAATACACAAAGAACATGTAATACGTCTGTTGACCTGTTGTGTTTCCCAGGCTCTGGCATGTGTGGAAGCTGTGGTTTCTCACAGGTGTGCAGATCAGCTGCTGCTGGCTGCTCTGGACTTCCTTTCATCTCTGGGGAAGATATTTGTCCCTCCTGACAGCCAGGTACTGAAACCAAATGATCACTAAGAGGATTTTTTTTTTTACTGTACTTCTATTGAATAAAAATGGTACCAAACATTTGCTGTTTTTTTTTTTTTTTTTGCTTCCATATCTTCATGGAGTGAAGAGTGTATGTGTTGCCACATATGTGCAGTGTAAAACTATGTGTATTTGCAACATCTGATGTACATTTGTAAATATTTTTTACTTTATTAATTGCATAAATACAAATGGAATCGTTGGCAATTATTTAAGCTGTAATGTTTTCACTGAATTTGGAAGTTAAGTGTGTAATAAAATAGTTTTTTTCCCTCTTATTCAAACCAACAGAGTCAAATTCTGCCAAGACTGAGTAGCCTGTTTGGAGTTCTGCTGGCTGACAGCTCCTGGCTGCTACAACAACACGCCCTGGAGGCATTTTCTCATTTTGCAGAGGTGTGGAAGGAACTTCACAGATGTTGCAAATGTTAAACACACAGCCCTATAAACTGTTGATTATTTAAATGGCCTTTGTGTGTCCTTTTAAGATAACAAATCATGAAGAGGTCATCTCACAGAGTTTGTGTGTGGAAGAAACCAAGACCAAGGTGGTGAATTACCTAAGCAAAGTAAGAGATGCCAAAACATTGTGAGGATGTTGGCCTAAGATGAAACAAATGTGAAAGATGTGAACAAGTCCGTGTTTGTTTTGGTAGACTGCGAACGCACAGGAAGATACGCAGTCACGACTGGAAAGGCTCAAGCTGGAAACACCAGTTACTGAGCAACACAATCGAAGGCTGGAAGAAAACAAAGCAGTTGTTTCTGACCAACTGGCTGAAGCAGTTGCTGATTCGGAGGTGAGCAGAATCATTTTCCTTCATGCTTAAGTCCAGTGCTGATTTTTACATTTATACTGACCAAGCTGGCAAGTACAACTACGTTCAAATCCACCACACGAACAGGCGGTATAATACATGCCGTAATATAAACCTGGGAATTATGGATGATTATACTATTTGATTTTATATCAAATAGTATAATTTAATAGATTTTATGCCAATTAATTGCTTTAACGGTAATAGGGATAATAAGAAGTCTCTGGCCACAAATAACCCATGGAATTGGATATTTTTCTTTTCGGTTGCAGCCCCACTCTTAGTGGTTTCCATCGCCTAAGTATATATTATAATGAATTCTCTTTGCCCAAGTTCAGCCTAACTTCCCGTAACAATTTCAATAATTCTATAAAGTAGTGTATTTATTTAACAAACTACGTCAGTAAAAACTCGCATAATCCCATTTCTCCTGCTCAGCAAGTCAAATTTGTATTTATTCAAGACATCAGTCTCGTGTGATGTAGAATACAATTACGTTATGCAAGCAAGACGTTGATTTATGAAAAGATTTGATATTTTTCCCTCCCTGTTGTTTTTTTTCTCCTCCACAGCCATGCCCTAAGAGGGCTCGGCAGGAGACTCGTGCGGAGGAGGAGTACAGCCGCTACATCCAGACAGCTGAGAGCGCTTTGAAAGCCCTCCAGGCTCTCACCCAGGGCAAAGCCAACACTATCGGACCACCTCCACAGTGGCTGGAATCCAGACTACAGGAGCTGCAGACTCTTATAACTCACATCAGAGCAGTCAGCCAAACAAACTAACTTTGTTTTCCAGCCCAGATTATTTACTTCAAAACTATTTAAATCAGTGTCTGCAAACGTATGTTTACAATTTACTTCTGCTGAGATTAGTCAGTCTTCAGTTTTTTTAAACTATTGTCAGTTTTGATTGATGTTGTTCATTAAATGTGTTTTGAAATACAACATGGATTTGTTTTCTTTCAGCTCTGAGGCGTGGGGAGTTTTGTTACACAATTCCTGAATTCAGCACTCTTTAAGTAAATTTGTAAAAAAAAATAATTCCAGAGAGTACTTGCTGGCTGTAGCCTTCAAAAACTGCAGCTACAAAATATATGACACAGAATGAGATCATATTTGATACAGTAAAACCTTTATTTCACCAGCAAACAAAAAGCTACTAATAAATTATGTAATTCTTATTTCACATTCATTCAAAGTGCAAACCTTCTGTTTATCAAACCAGACACATTTTGGTGTCATGCCCTCAAGTGTACCTTGATCTTCATGCCAATGATTTTGGCACATTTAAAAGAAATTGAGAATTAAATGAAAACAGGATGACGTTCACCTCTGATTACAATCCGTATTCATCTTGAGGTGACTACTATCAGTTGGCAAACAATAAAAATGGCTTCATTTATGTCCAAGTCTAGCACCATCTGATAAGCATCCTGTTCGAAAGCAATTCGTATTGATCAATAAAAACTGATAATGAAAGTCTGGGAACCAACAGAAAAGCATATAAAAAGTCTCTGGTGGTCTCTCCTTATCATTCTTACTGCATCATGTTGATAAATGAGACGTGGACCTGTGCACAGGAGCAACCTCCAGTTTACTGGCTGTCAGTGAAATGGCGCATTTGGAGGATTCAAGTATTAATTCTGTTGCTCCAGATTAGATGAGACACTTTAAACTTCATCACCAGGCATTCTCACCCTCCCAGTTCAGGGCATCTTCATCGCCCCAGCCGTCCGTTTCAGTCTAAGGGGGAAGAAAAAAAAAAAAATCAAGCAAAATTGAGTAGTACTTTAAAATGTAAATGGAGACTAAACATCAAGAGGTTTCTTGTAAATGAAGTTGTCTGTTTAATAAACAAGATAAAGAAATATATAAGCTAAGTGGCTACTTAGAAACTACACACTGTGATACTTAAAACTACTGCATTTCACAGCCGTATTGTTCTTTCCCCCAAAAATGTTGATTTAAAAAGGTCCCATATTTGACCACATTTAACACTGTTTTTTGTTTTTTTCTGATATTAAGAACCAAAAAGAAAATCATCCCAATAATTTTACATGTCCTCCTTCAGAAAAAACAGGTCTTTCTCTGTGGATTGAGCTTTTTGACACATGGGACAGTATTCATACAACACCTAGAACTTCCTCATAATTGAAAACTAATACGATTCACTTTCTAGAATATAGGACTGTTACAATTACTGCATTTTGAATAAACTGATATTCCTCCCCCCAGAGAATATTTGTTTAATTATTATAATATAGTCTGGATTTTTCTTTTGAATTTTCTCTCACGGCTCTGCCATTGCCTGTAAAAACTAAAACACACACACTCACCTCAGTCAGACTGGCTGCTGCGAACTTGGCTGTGAGAGTAACGTTATCTACGGATGAGTCAACCTGCAGTGATTTAGTGTTTTGTGACGAGGCTGTAGATAGTCCTGCATCACTGCTTTCTTCCAGTAGCAGCAGAGCTGGAGAGGACAGCTTGATGTCCGGCACCATGTCTGCAAACAAATCCAGTTCTGGGTCTTGCTCTAGCTTTTTCCTCACTCTTATGGTGAACTCCTCTCCTAGACCGCCCGTCTCACATTTTTTCAGTGGCACTGTGGGCTTGGCCTTTGATGGGTTGTGCGATTTCTCGGATTCCGCGTCCGTTTGAGCCCAGCCGTTGTCCCACGAGGAGGAGGTCTTGCTCTGTGTGGATTGTCGCAGCGATGAACTCAGTTTAAGGGGTTTGGAGGATGCCAGTCTCATAGCTTCATGTTTTACAGGCGTATCAGTGCACCCTCTGGGTGGTGTGAGTATAACTGGGTCCGATAGAGGAGCTGTTGGGGAGAGATCTGAGGTAGGTTCGGTGTCCTCAAAGTCATCCCATGGCTCCTCCGCCATGTCCTGCTGTGGGAGCGGTAGTCTGCTTCTGGCTGGATCTACTATCTCGGAGGTCTGGATGTGGATCTGGACTGGCTGTCCATCCCGGTTCTCGCCCTCCTCAGGGTCGCTCCAGTCAGGCCAGTCTTCCACTGGGCCTTTGAGTTGGTCTGCCTCCTCTGGGCTGTAAGACAGTGGCTCCATCTCACTGTCCTGACCAAAGCCGTTCAAAGGCAGAGACATCTGCTTACTGACATCTGAAACACACGGCGGATGAAGCAGGATGAACTTCAAGCACAAAACAGTCAAACCATGAATTAAATTGAGTAGTATGACGGTACCTGAGTTTGGCGGCAGGGGAGAATTTCTCATCGTCTCCCTACTAGCCACTAAGCTACCCATGTTACCCAGCACCACGCTTTCAGGCCCTTGTGGTCTGGGGAACAAATTCAAGACTTTCGATGGCTGGGCCATTTGAGGGTAGGAGCTTCCAACAATATGGACAGGTGAAGCTGAATAAAGGAAGCAAAGACATCTTCTTTAAAACCTTCCTCTATAATACATACATTTACTGAGCATGCAGATCATCTCATTGTGAACAGGTTACACTCAGGGTTGGGGATTGATGAAATTCAAGAGTTTAAATTACTTTTTTTAAACATACAAAATATAACTATTCCATTATACAATTTATATTAATTGTATTCTGAACACAGGTCCAGTTTTTAAAAATAGATTACTTGAAGGGATTACCTTTTTGTTTAATTTGCTCTAAAACTCATAAGGCCATAATACCAACATGTATCAGTAATTAGCCACCTAACACCTATGTGACTACAGTAGTTATCTAGTCTAGTTCACTATGTTTCAAAAAAGCAACAATTTAACTTGATGAATCTAATGGAATATTTCACATACAATTACAAAAAGTAAAGTTTAAAAGTAAACCTCACAACACTGCACTCTATCCAGAAATTAATTTGAACCTGAGACCTTTACTTGGATAGTTAAACACAAAAGTGGTGATATGATCTCAATTCTCTATTTCTGTCCAGATCTATCATCTGCCTTATAGCTTAGTGACAATACTGCTGCAATTGTTTATAATTATTTACCAATTCCTGTACTGATTCACTGTTTGACCCCTACATTGCTGAACCTTTGAATTCCACTGAATAGTTGGCAGAGATCTCCAATCTGGTTTCACAACTGTAAAACAAAAGACCAGAGGAGCTAAAATGGGCTAAATCAAGTTAATATCAAATCACTTCTCTAAACATACAAACACATGTATAAAGTTACCAAATGAGTAAATGTATCTGATTTAGTGTACTGTGTGCATTCACGTGTTCCTTACATTCAGGGGTGACCTCTGTAGATTTGTTGAAGTTGGGTGTGGTGCGTTTAAAGACCTTGGTTCTTTCTCCTCCAACCACCACCTGAGCCCCCAGCAAAGGCACCAACACTGCCAGACTCTGCAGCGTCATGGCTACCAGAGAATCACTGGTGTCTCGCATTCCTAGCAAAACCTGCAACAAGGTATTTACCGGAAATATTGTTTAAGTAAGAGACAATTGCATGTCTACCCTGCAAAGTTGTTTCAAATGCCATTCCCAGCTAAAAACAAACCCACATCTTACACTGTTCTTACTCAATTTGTCTCATAAATCATAGAAGTATATATAGATGTTGAAAGAAGAGTTTTACATGAGTCTGCTAAACCAAGATAACCTCTTGTTCCATAATCAATACACAGACATGAGGGGTGTAGTCTTGCTCTGCTCATCTAAATGTCAGCAAAAAAGTGATCAATATTGAACTATTCCTTTAAACTCAGCCCAGTTCAAAATAATGGTTTGATGTCAACACTCCACCTGAGGTAGGATCTGGTTTTTGAGTTCATCCTGGGAGAAGAACTCGGCGTAGATGTGGATGTGAGCCAGCAACACGAACCGGACATGTTCCTCGTTGACTTTGTAGAGCTTGAGAAGCTGAGGAATAACATGTTTACGGTAAAGGGACACCGACAGCAGGCATTCTTCACTGCTACCACCGTTGCTGGAATCTATGCACACAGGTAAAATGAAGAACGGGAGCATGAGACTCATGAGAATAGTTGGCTTCAAACACTAGGTACAGTATCATGTTACTGTTACACCTGACGGTGGGCTCCTTTCTCTTTTGAGTTATTTAGAGTGCAGTATGAATCATAAATCTGTTGCTTCATACCTTTTCCCGTATAGTGTAACAGCTTGGGCATGTACTGTATATGTGTTTAGAAATATATGAATGAATTTAGGCCCAGATTCTGTTCTGTTAGGCTATAGTGCTGGGATTTCCTGGGGTGGTCTGTGAACACTTTTGGAGTAAGGTGGCTTTGGCCCACATAAGCTTGTTAGCACCAGGAATTAAGTAGCAGCTAAACCGGCTAACGGCTTAACGCGTGTTTCTTGAGAGACATTACGTTTTACGACATGAACAACCAGGAGAACAGAGCTTTGATTTGTAATCACAGCGCTACTGCAGGATAGAGCTATGATATGCAAATCTATGGCATTTTAACGTAATGTTAAAATTCAAAACATTATGTTTTGAATATCTATCAAAATCTATGAAAAAAAATGCACACCATCATGCCTTGCACAAGCTATGTCTGTAAGCTGAGGCTGATCTGGCAGACAGAGATATATGAGCCACAGACACACCTTGCTTAAATAGATTAACAGCAGGAGAAGAGTTCAATAAAATGTGGTCTTACCCTTCTTTGGCCTTAGAAGATGAGGCAAGAAGCTTTTGACTGCCATTGGCTCTGCAAAAACCAGAGGGTTAAGGAGTTTGGGAACAAGGCGTGCAGCTATCAGCTCTTGAGGGAGGTTCAGGACTCTGTCTAGAAGAAACCTACATACACACACACAAAAAAAACAGCATTTTAAGGATATTCCTGACAAAATAATGCAGTAAACATTCAAAAATTATACTGGCAAATGTATTAGAAACTATTTTATTTTTCTAATCTATTGATTCAATAACAATTATACAAAAAACACAAATTGTATGCAAATACATCACTGAATAAAGTTCTGAAATCTGCCACTCTGTGTGAGAGTCTTAATAACAAAAGACCACGTTGCTTCTCACTTGAAGAATTCATTTTTTTCTTCTTCTGTCTTCAGGGTAAGGCTCTTCAGAAAATTCATCACTTCCAGAAAGTCATTCCTATTTACGGGAAAATACAGGCTGTATGTTGAAAGCAAATCATCTTGCGTGACTAGTTACTGATCACAGCCAAAACAAACATGACACACGCACCTGAAAAAATCATGAGTCAGCAGGGAGCTCAGTGGAGGCCGCAACATGGGGTCAGAGTTCAGCAGACCCGCATGCAGAGTCTTCTTCAGGCTGTCGGACAGTTCCTCTGAAACTAACCGAATAAAGAGAGGGATACGAAAAAAAAAACTGTTTAAGCAGGTAAATACAAGATTTAACAAGGTGCAGCATTTAGGACACAACACTGTTGTAAATATTAAAAAGTCATTACTCTACTCACCATAGCCATTCAGAAGAGGGATAAGGGTTTCTACCATCACTCCAAAAGAATAACAGTCCTGAGAGTGAGCGGGTTTATCTGGAAGCATTTTAAAGCCCTCACCCTGTTGACAACATGTTTCATGAGAATTTGTGAACCAAATCTAATCTTTTTTTTTAATATTTTTTCCACCATGAACTTTAATCTGATTACCTGCTCTTCTGGGGGAACACAACTGGCCTCTCTCAAATTCTGAATGCTTGCGAGGAACTGAAGAAATGAAGAAAATCATAACATAAAACAAGGGCTGACCCCCCCCCCTGAATCAAAGCTTCAATTGTTGCCATAGATGAAGTCCTTGATCTATTTTTTTTTTTTTAAATAGTGTTCAATCCCTCTATTTTTTTGCCACAAATTGGTCTATGCCTGTGTCAGACATAGTCCAATTTGTGTAAACACATCTTTTGGTGTCTTATTTCGTCTATTGCTGTATTGCGCTCATGTACTTCTAAAACCTAAAAAATCTAATTTTTGTGACCTTCTAAATATGGTAATTTGATCAGCCTGATCGGCCGCTCGATTATGGAAACAAATAATTATCCCAATTATTTTCGTCTAGATTGAATCACAATTTTTAAAAACAAATTATATTTTAGTTACACAATGTTTTCATTTTGCATGAGTGACTGTGCTTTTGTTTGAGATGGTTAAACAGATTTGTTATGTTGCAACATAGAAATCTTACACTATATATATATATATATATATATATATATATATATATATATATATATATATATATATATATATATATGTGTGTATGTGGCACTCGCATGCTCTTTCAGATATTGTGTAATGAGACAAATCAATGCAATGCAAATCAAAATCACAATTAAGATTCAATTATTAGCAAAGCCTTAGTTCGACCCTTTTAAAAAACAAAAGAAATACATACAACATAAAAAAGATGATTTTTACTGAGGCATTTTTAGTTTTAGGAGGAAACAAAAAAAAAATTAAATAAATAAAAATACAAATAGTGACTGCTCATAGGGAATATGTTGGATACCATACTACCTCTGGAGTTGCCTCAGAGAACTTGCAGACAGTCTCCATCCCTCCCAGTTTCCAAGGACCATCTTCACTGACAAATACAGATGAAATGCAGACGTTGTTGTGGCTTGATTTGCCCTGGTGATCAAGAGGGACAGGTCAGAAACTTATTGTTGCCTGCTTGACACAGACAGAAAGTACAAGCTGTGTATTCTCTTCACACTTTTTGTGCTCACCCTCTCGTGCAGAAAGACAAGTGCCTGTAAGAGGTCATAGATTCCTGCGCAGATTTCCTCCGGTGAGAGGCTGTCCAGCAGCAGCTCCAGCGGCTGCACGCGCTCCGTCACCAGGTGGATGCCACCATCCTGCACTGAGCAGGACAGGAAGCGCAGTAGACATGGATGCCTCAAGGTTTTCAGGTGCTGCAGGAAATTAAATTATATATTTATTTCCTGTATAAAATAAATATCACACAGCTGAGTCACACACACGATACCTTGCAGGGTACCTAATTCTACAGCTGGAGTTCCAAATCCACAACAACACATAAAATTCATGCAAATGCAGGAAGACATTATAGGGAATTTGGGTTCTATAAGTGTTGAGTATTTAGACTGTATGAAAAAAATATGTTGGGCAATATTGATAAGTTTCAAGGTAATACAGAAAATGCACACCTTGCTGCATACAAATTCAACAGAATGCAACTAATTACGTTTTTGATGCTCAAAATTTCAGAGGGGAGGACCCATGACCCCCTAATTAATGTGTCCCTCTTACAAAACCTACACACTTGACAGCACCTACATGGATAAATGATGTTAATGTCAAAACACAAGGCAATAAAGCAAGAGCTAGCATTCATCACCATCATATAACCCCATGGTATCGAATGGTGTCATTTAAAGGCCCCATATCATGCACATGTATTTCATGATTTTTTTTCTCAAGATGTCATGGCATTATGTAAAAAAAACAAACATTTGTACTAGTTTGTACTTGACTTCACCTATAGAGGTTCCCAGCATGACCCACCTGCCCCTAACATCACACAGACTTCTAAGTATAAATCAGAAGATGCTCACACATACTTATGGGAAAGACCAAAAGCCGGAAACCGCTAAACTACATTGGCCTTTAAATTGCAGATATATCATCAAATAACAGCAGGTATTGCACCTTTAAGTCACCCACAACCAGCGACCTCATGGAATCAGGACCAGGCTTCACCACACTTACCTTGGCGGCTTTGTTGACTTTGTCTTCATTCCCCCGTTTGTGCACAAACACGGATGCGGGCTTTCCATCCTGGAGCACCGCTGAGTGCATGGTGAGTCCGGAGGGCAGCGTGAGGAGCGGCTCCTCCAGGGTGCAGCTCCGCACGGCGCTGCTCTCCGCTCCCATGGCCGCGCTGGTTTCCCCCCACCCCCCGGACCTGCGAGGAGGAACAAAAAAGGCGTCAAAACACGTCGATAGGTGACAACGCGAGGTCGCCACTTGCTAAACAAGCACACGCAGGAAGTGAATCGGACAGTGATACCTGTTTGACCGCACAGAGAGAAGTTAGCTGGTGGTGTTAGTTTCCTAGCTGGCTAGCCTCGAGGCTACGTTAGCCAGCTCGTCATTTCTGTGCTTCTATGCAGCCCTTCCGCCTCCAAAGAATCATGATAAGCGCGGCGTGGCACACGATTATGTAGCAGACTCTACGGAATTGTCAAAGGGTTAGTTTATTGGCGAATAATTCCTGCTCGCTGCTTGTCAAATCAACGATGCTAACGTGGAGGGAGAGCGCTCCTGTAAACACGGACTCTTCCGGTTAAAGAAGAAACCAGCGCGCGCAGGGGGGGGGGACTGTGGTATTTAACTATTAGAAATAAGCCATTGATGCACCTTTAAGCACGATACGGGAATATGTTTTTATATTTATATTCTAATTATATTACCTCAGCATAAGATTATTCATTAATCTAACTAATGGTAAATTTGACAGTTAGACAAAACCAGAAAGACCCCCCTCGTTCTCAGTGCTAATGGTTGCGACTAGAGTGGTGCGAGATAACGCAGGTAGGCTGCTACATGCGAGGTGAGCTGACTGCCAATCTGCCATATGGTGGCAACTTACTAATGAAAAGAGAACAGAACACAAACATCACCTGACTTAATGACCCGATTAGACAATCCTCTTATGCCTCGTGTGTGTGTGTGTGTGTGTGTGTGTGTGTGTGTGTAGGTGCACGTGTTTGTGTATTGAAACACTTGTCAAAGAACTGAAAGTACTGAATCGAAAATGTTGCTTAAGTAAAATTACAGAAGTATTATCAGCTAAATGTACTTATATTATTATAAGTAGTAAGTATTAAATACATCTAATTTTAATATTTCAGTTTATCACTCTAGAGCCAATTTTAGGTTTTTGTAATGATATTGCATCATAATATTTGGCACCTTTCACACGAGGTGCAGAGCAAATTTTAGAAAGTAAAAAAAAACCCAACAATTTATAGATTATAAATAACAGCATATAACGCGTGTGTATGTTTTGGGTCATCAAAATTAATGCCTCTATTATTCTCTTCTAATTTAAACAGTCACAATATATAAGAATATGTTATTCCATTAATAATAGCATGATCTCAGGATTTCTTTAAAATTCTTGCTATTTCAAAGTCCATTTGTATCATATTTTTTGACACATGTCAAATGGTGTAACCAAAAAATAAGGACACATTTTAAATATATAATCCACATAATATAAAACTGAGCATGACAATAGCATGTGTTTTTAATTTTGTAAAAACCTTTTTAAGGGAGTTGAACTGTCTGGTACCAAGTTTTTAGGGTTACACCACACGACAGTTGTCACTGACCCTTATATTTCAAAACAACACGGGCTGTTAATGGAAATTTTACTAACACCAATAGCAAATTTCTATATTAAAATGTAAGTTGTTATGATTGTGTCCTATATTAATGGAGGTAATATTAGGTGGGGTGAGGTGGAGATCATATTTCCAAATCTGTGAACATATTATCATATTGACATATATATATTAACTATGCATTGCATACAAATGACATGAATGACACATCCATTTAACAATAGTCTTATATGGATGTAACAGCCTTTGAAAGTGGGTAAACAAAATCAAACACATACGCACTGTGCAGAAACCGTTCTTGGTTTCCACGTTAACAGGAAATAACAGAACCTAAATACGGAAAGCACTAGATTCATCAACAAACGAAAACAAAACGTCTGTCAGAGGAAGTGAGAGTGTTGAGGAGAAGAGATAGTTGGTTGGTTACCTAAGTGATTAATCGTCAGTAAAAAACTCACACTCACTTTGTGTAGAATTATACTGAGAGCAACATGGATGAGCTCGGTAAGACAACTTTCTTTAAGCTTTTACTCAGCTTTTAATCATCATCAAACTGATCATGTGGAAGGACAATTGTAAATTTAAAGCGTTATTTTCAACATGCTATCATTCAAATCAGGCTATCTTACAAATAATATAAAAACATATACGTGAAAAGATGAAGTACAAGTAGAGTGCCTTAGAGTATGTAGAGTATGTGTATATATATATATATATATATATATATATATATATATATATGTGTGTGTGTGTGTGTGTGTGTACTGTTTGACTACATTTACAACTTAATCTTTAATCAATTCAATATAATTTGGCTTTATTTTTTTGTACTGTATTTTCAGTTGCACTTTTTTGCTGTTCCATTTTAGCCAGGACTTTGGAAGTTTTGAAAAAAATGATTGGCAAAAAGTTAAGGACACAGATTCATTATTCTAAGTTGTCATGACATAGGTCATAAAACTCTAAAAAAAAAAAAAAAATAATAATAATAATAATAGAGCAAAAAAAGTGCTTTTCTCTTTTTAACTTCTGTGTTGTCTACTTACTTTTAAAAATATTTCTCAGAGAAATGAACTTTGTTACTGGAATCTTGCAACATTTTAACAAGTTTTACTTCTGCAACATGTCATGCCTTCATTTCCTGAGGAAGTTGACTTGCATGAAGCAACCTTAGGCGGGCTTGTGCCTCGCATCGAGTTGCACTTCATATCGCTCCACAGGAAATATTATGCAACACTTTTGGTTAAAAAGTAAAAGAAGAATCAAAGCGTTGTAGTGGTTGTTTCGCATGTACTGTACATTCATGAATGTCCGCAAGGGTATTGCTGCTTAGAGGGTTTATGGCCTGCGTCTTGCCAAAACAGATTTGCTGTTGGAAGAGCTGGCGGTGACATCGGCTGCTTCACAAAGTCTTGATGAGAACAGGAGCAGTGATCCAGCTTCTAATGAGGTGAATTAGAAGTTCACACTGCACCATAACAGCATGGATAATCACTAAGTCGAACCTGATATCATTTCTCAACCAACCAGTTAACAAGTTAATATCTGCATTTGGGAACTTTGGAAATACTGTAATTTCAACAAATTGTAAAATACTTGTTCAGATGATCAGATCGACTCTTAATCTTGATGATTCCGTCTTAAAAACTTTAATAATATTTAAAATATAATAATATTTTGTTTCCATAGTGGTCAGGTGCAGATTATGCTGAACTTGCCAATAAAGGAAAAGACACTGCCAGTTCAAATGTCTACAGGTAAACCACAAACTTATGTCTCTCTTTGTTTAAAACTCCTGATTTACACATACATACATTTATGTATGAAACAGGAAATTACTTGAAAATCATTGTACAAACTTTCAAAGTTAAGTTATTTCACTTCATTCATGTATCCATAGATCTAACTAACTTCATTCTTTCAAATAATAATTCCACACAATTGTAAATTAAAGCCACTGCAAATAATATTCATAAAAGATCAATTGGGATGTTCACTATGGACTTATACAGTAGTCATAGTTATTGTTCTCTGAGACTGATGTTTGAATTTGAATTATTTTTATTTTTTTTTATTTGCCTCTCTCTGGGTTTTAGTGATCTGCCAGCTCCTGTGGCAGCTCCAGCGGAGCCTGAGTCACCCACTAAGGAGTTGGACTCGATATTGCAAGATCTGATGGGTCTGGCACAAGGGGTCAGTGTTTGCATAAGCATATTCAAAAAGGATTAAGAATTGTTAATATTGATCCTCCCTGCACCCAACGAGGATCAATATTTTTAATGAAGACAGGAAAATAAATTGCGAAAAAAATAATTTAATGTTATCACTCCTCTCGCCCTGGGAAAAAATATTTCCACATTAAAATTATATATATTCTCAATATTTGGGCTTTTATTAGTTGTATCTCCCAGGATACGTTGACCTATTAACGTTTAAACAGATGATAAACATGTTAATGTTCAACTTGATGAAGATAAACGATATTGTTGTAATTTTAATTTACATTAGAAATAGCACTTTTATAAGTGCTTTTATTCATTTTTAACAATCTCATTACAAAAGTCTCATAAAAATAAGACAAAACCCACTACAGGGTGTTAAAAAAGTGTGTATCTCCTGTTGCATGTTGCCTGTTAAGGGTTAAAAAAGCATGCACTTGGTGATAAACGTGGTACAACTGTATCATCCACTGAAATGAATCAGCTTCAACAACAGAGGGCAGCATTGTTCTAAAGTCAAAACTGCACAAGCCCAGTGACACAGTGTATAAGAACATTATGAAGCACTAATCTTTAAATCTGTACTTGTAACTTGAATCATCCTTTAGGATCCAGAGCCTTCATCCACCCCACCACCACTTAAGCAAAAGCTGTCTGTAAAAAAGAAAACAGAAGGTGGACAAAAAAAGGAGAACAAGGAGAGCAACAGCTCAGCAGGTTCAGAGGCGAAGCCCCCGATGCTGAGCAAAAGAGCAGATACGATAGACGACCTGCTAGGAGGGCTGAGCTCTGACTTGGAAAAGATCGGTGTCCGCACGACGGCCAAGGGCCACTGTGCTTTATGCAACAAATGCATCACAGGAAAGGTACAGTAAGTCATGTAAACCACAGCAAGCGTTAAATTGAATGTGTTATAGATAGATGAATGCCAAGGACAAGCGGCCCCGTTCTTTCTTGAATAAATAGCATTGTTCCTGTTCTCCAGATGATCACGGCACTGGGTGAAGTGTGGCACCCGGAGCACTTTGTGTGTGTGGTGTGTAAGACAGAGCTGGGCACATCAAGCTTCTTTGAGAGAGATGGACGGCCGTACTGTGACAAAGACTACCAGCAGCTCTTCTCTCCTCGCTGTGCCTACTGCAAAGGGCCCATTTTACAGGTGAGAAGGGATCAATTCATTTAACATATATTTGTCATCTTTTGGCTTAAAAAAAAAAGTTACATTTAGAAACAAATGTCTCCAACTTTTTAAAAATAGTCACATGCATTTTGCATACTTGTATGATTATATGTTTATATATTTTATTTGTGCTTGTTCTTATTTGTTCTCCTCTCATCATTTATATGATTAAGTACTGTAAGTCTCTTTCCTGATTTGTCCTGTCATGTATTACATCTATTTATTTATACAATAATCTTTTGAAAAATGGATGGCACATGTTAGTATATAGTAGTCATTTTTCTAGATGTATCCACATGTCATATTAATAAATAAAACACAAATCCATACTGGGGTTTTGCTGACCAAAATCATTAATCAGAAACAAATGCAACTTCTCCCACTGTAATGACTCATTACATGCGGTCTGTAATCCTGACATCTGAACATTTGAGATGAGACAGATTTTAATAATCCATAAAGGAAGTGAAGAAATCACGACTTTTTTCCCCCTATTTCTGGCTCCAGAACATCCTGACAGCTCTGGACCAGACCTGGCATCCAGAGCACTTCTTCTGCACACACTGTGGATGCCTTTTTGGATCTGACGGTAAGAAGGACCTTTTGTGCAGTCATTTCTCCACACCAGAGACCACAACTTCAGTAATTTATTGTATCAGTCGAGTTGTATGTTATGTTTTTTTCACTTGGAATGTATCATCTACCTGTCCCAGGTTTCCTAGAAAAGGACGGGAAGCCGTATTGTTGCGAGGACTTTTACCACCTCTTTGCTCCCAAGTGCTCGGGCTGTGGGGAGTCAGTGAAGGAGAACTACCTGACTGCAGCCAATGGCACCTGGCATTCAGAGTGCTTCGTCTGCGCAGTGAGCCCCTTTACCTCAGACCACACACATGGCCCTGGCTTGCATACAGGCCTGGGAATGAATGAGAAAGATACCCACACATTTGCTTTATTTGCAACATTTTGACCACAAAGTTGATGAAAACCTTATGCCTGATGAATACTCTGCGGTCGAAATGATGCAAATAAATCAAGGAAACCATAGTCCTCAGTGTGGGTATCTTTTACATCTCTTCAAACCTACTTGTGCACACAGCATCTGCTCAAAAATGGTTCAATGTGCAGCTCTACTTCTGCTTTACTCAGCTGTGAGTAATTGTTAAACGTCATGAGATATCCTCAGTAGAGATTTTCTGAAATAAGGTAGCAACTTTGAATTTTAATATTCTATGCTCCCTAAAGAAAATGTCTCTTGACTGAAAACACAATGCTCGTAAACCTGAACAGGGAGCACATAAAATACATTTCTTTTAACACCTACCACTCAGAGATTATTTAAATATATTTTAGAAGAACAGAATCATAAAACATAGAATGCATCCAACAATGACTAGTAAATCTAAATTTTACTGTTATATGCCATCACAACGAGCAACATAACCTAAACATTGTTTGATGAGGAACAATCATTAACAGCCAGTCCAGAGTTTTACCTGGACCTTAGTAACCTAAGCTGAACTCCAGAGGGGAAGAGGTCAGTCACTTTGTGGGCAGAATGAAGTGGACACTCAAGCTTTTATAATCAACCTGCTGCTAAAATGAGCGAGTACATTCATACAATTTAGCACCTTTGATCTTTTTTGTTTTTGGTCGGTCTTGCTGTGCTGTGCTGTCATTACCTCCCTACAGAAAAACAACAGGAGTTAAGGTTGAGCAGTGTAATTCTCATAAAGAAAATAAGAATCCGATAAAAAATGCTGTCACCAACAGTGCAAGCAAGCAAATCTGTATTTACATAGCATCAGCTAAGAGGCAGCCAGAAAAAAAGATGTGGACAAAATTTTTAAAAAAAAGTAAATTGAATGTGAAAAATGAAATTGTGCAATGAAATAAATGTGAAATAACTAAGATCAGTAATTAACCAGTAAAGTAATGGGACACATAAAATAAAACTATTAAAAAGACAGAATAAAATACAATAAACACCCAATAGAAATTTACCAGTAAAACAAGACACATAAGTAAAAAAAAACAAAAACTTAAAATTGATAATAAAATGTACCTACATATTTATTAAGACCAGCAAACTAGACGCAGCTAAAAAAAGTACCTTTTTAGATAAAAAAGATTTTCTTTTAGCTTAGTTTTAGACGACGATAGCATTGGTGCACTGCTACATGATCAAGTAGGCTGTTCTAGTGAGCTGGGAACAAAACAAGCTTTTCAGTGGACATGTGTTTTGTCAGACATAGGTGTTACTAATGTCATTATTAATGGCTGACGTCCATTCAGATGTTCCCGTGCCAGGGTCCTGGTGTTGTGCTTGCTGGCTCAGCGACATGGCTTATTGGCACATATAAGTGGAGCAAAGCCATTATTAATGTTAAGAGTTACACCTGTGTTTTTACTGCAATGACAACTCCAAATGTCTGCCAATATAAATGTCTGTGATCAACTACAGGGACATGTGTGGCATCATGCCTGTAGTATGATACGTCAAAGGAATCAGACCAGTTCAGATTATGTTGCAGCAGTTATCAACTGATTGTTGACAGGTATGACACTAAGCTTTGTCTTCCATCCTGCTCCTAACCGCATAACATATTAAATGACCGTTCCAGTGATTTGTTTCTGCAAAACATTCATTACAGATTAATTTCCTACTTACCAGACAGGCTTTGGTTTTGTTTCTTATCCATTTACGGATATTTGAAACTTGAAAAGTACGAGTCAGCAAAGGAAACTGATGTCAGATATTTGTTTGAGAGTCAGCTTCCAAAATGCGTAACATGATTACGTTACGTGATATTCAGGTTACGGCAGATAATTTGTGATATTAATAATAATGAAAACTGGAATACACCTTGGTTTGTTACTTGGTTTTGGTCTTAGAGGCTATTGTTGCCTTTTTGGGACACATAAAATGCTAATTAGACATTAGAGAGATGATTAGTTGCAACTGTGCTTGTACTGTGTAAAATCAGACTATAATAGTTACGATAATAGTTAATAATAGTTCAGACGATAATAGCCAATTGTATATATCTCGTTGGAAAATGATCATCAATATACCTGATGTAAGGTTAACAGATTATAACTAAATAAAATTACTAGAATGGTCCTTTAAAAGCAGATCTATTATCCTTCTCCATGAACCATATCTAACCCTTTTCTTGCTTGTTTTTGTCCCCCCTCTCTCTTTATCGCCCCCCTAAATCCCTTCATCCCTTCCCCACCCCTCTCTCTGCTGTTCTTATATCCAGGACTGTCTGAAGCCCTTCCCTAATGGCTGTTTCATGGAGCTGGATGGTCGTCCTCTCTGCTCAGTGCACTTCCACTCCCGGCAGGGCACTCTGTGTGGTGGCTGCAATACGCCCATCATTGGCCGCTGCATCAGCGCTCTCGATCGAAAGTTTCACCCTGAGCACTTTGTGTGCGCCTTCTGTCTGCGGCAGCTCAGCCAGGGTATCTTTAAGGAGCAGAAAGGAAGGCCGTACTGCACGGCTTGCTTTAACAAACTATTTTTCTCAGCATGACTAATGAATGAAAGTGAGAAAACTATTGCTTGTATTAACAGTGTGTGCATTTGTACATAGGACGAATAAACATTCCACTTTGTCAGTGATTTGGGAAATTAATATGATGAATTTTGTAATAAGCAGTGTGTGACGTAATGAATAGATAATGTGAAAATAGCATGTGAAACATATTTAAGTTGTAACATTATTGCTATCATAGTTGTAAAACCTATTTCCTGTGATACAAACACTGAAGGAACTTTTTATACTTTGGGTAGTTTTAAAGGTGCTGACACTTTGGTTAAATTTGATGGGATTTCATTCATTATGATCACATAAAATATAGAAATGGAGAAAGAAAAACATAGAAGTGTAGTTTTACCTGTGGTTTCCATTAAGCTGTCCTCAGTTTGCCATAAGACTTGGCAATCCAAAGATACTTGCTGGCCGTATGGAACAGTTTGTCAAGGGGCTTGCCTATGAGCCTGATAGCTTGCGTTGGCAGTGACTGGCATGGAATCGGCGTGCCAACCGGAGTTTCCTCTTACTCTGACTGACCATTTGGCCCCTGGCATGCACGGGATTCAGACAGCCTCTTCATTCTCCACACAGGCTCCTTTATAGCAGCCTATGGAAGATTAATGAAGGTGCTGAAGTGAACAAAGGTGGTTTCAGAAGGCGCCCCTTCACATCGCTGCATCTCGTCGGCAAATCATTGTGCCTGTTGAGGGATGAATCAACCACAATGTGCTTGAAAGTAATAATATTTGGATAATGTACCTTTGCATGTCTGGGTCCATTTTTCATTCACACCCATTGAAAGTTTTCATTGTCATGTTGTACATGTTCCCTTTTCCTGATCTTATATGTTTGAGACCTTTGTTCATTTTTTTTCTTTTCATTCAGCAGTTGACTTTTACAACATTTGATGTCAGCATGTCCTTAAACACACCATCAAAGAGAGAAAGAGAAGTTTAAAATCTGTACAATTTATTTTTCTTTCACTGTAAAATATGGAAACAAAGGGAGGATACAAAAGCAATAAATAAACCTATACTTTGCTGCCTGCAGTAAATGTTGAACTGAAGAAGCGTTACAGTAGATGCAGCAGATGGGGGTATGATGGGAACATAAGAAAAGTTATATTAAAAGTTATATATTACTATTAAATGCAACTTCACTGATCATAACAGAAATCAGTCGATCCATCTTTATATGTGAAACCTTTGACATTTTTTACCTCAGGAAAAAAGTACAAATATAGCCATGCCTCTATCAAAATGGACAAAAATCTTATCTTTAAATGAACAGTGGTTACTTTTTGTCAGCCCTCTGAGCGGCTTTCTTCAGCTTTTCTTCAAGCCACTTAGACTTGCTGTGTAAAGTTAGTGTGTGAGTGAAAACGGAGGTGGGCATTAATCATGCTGTCATCACTGTCGGACCAGGCCTCTCACAGTCTCTACAGAATATGAGCCTTGCATCGTGGAAGAAGTTTGAACGCTCCGCCAAAGTCCCAGATTGTAAGTGTTTAATGATCTCATGGCCTTGAGCCTGGATTCTTATGGAACTCCTTAGATATACTGGAGCTTGGAATATTAAATGTGTTTAAACACTTATGAGAAATTCACAGCTTGAAGTGCATGTTCCAGCCCGAAGGAGACACTGACCAACATCAAATAGGTCATATTGTAATAGTTTCCAGTTATGTTCATGACAGTATTTTGCACCATTTAGTGTCACATGCATGCTATCATTGGTGAATTTGCCAAAACTGTGTAGTAAGTGGCAAGACTTGTTAAAAGCTGTCTTTGCTACATATGACTAATGTTGTACTCTATTAATTGAAATTCCTTAAAAAAAACAGAGCTGTGCAAACCTCAAATAGAAAAAGCAGAAAATAATATGAAAAAATATGATGCAGGGAAAGAAATTCTAGCCTTTACAGGAGAAATATGAGTGTTATCGTATGGCTGAGGAAAAGGGGTTCTCTGGCACATAGTAAAAATGAGAAAACATGAAATGTAAAGGGGGGGGGGGGCCTTTTTAAAGGAGTGGCGAATAAAGAGCCGTTTGTGGAAAGTAGAGCGAGTGTAACTCAGGTGACATTTACAACAGTGAAATGGAATACAAAAGGTCTGGGAGCACACTGGGCCATGAGATGGCAGCTAGAACTCATTGGGGGGAAGGAACGGAAGCACGGGGAGTGAGGAGCATATTGGGACATAATGGATACTAGTGCTGAGGGAGGCAGGGTGAGGAGGGCAGGGGTTGAAGAGTGTAGTTGCAAGAGTTACCCCTGCGTGACACCGAAACCCAACACTTTCCTCCTGTAAAATGCCTGTTGTCCGCTGGGCCACCCCTGATGGGGACAGTAGGGCGGCTTGTCCAGACCCACGCAGCCCCACTGTGGGTGACACCCGGCCGGCCCTGCCTGACCTCTCAATCAACACCGGACCCATAACTGTCAATTAGATCTCAGTGTAGACTGACTCATTAATCACTGTATTTGCTTGTAGACACTCTCAGCTCTAGAAGGTGCAATAAAAGATGGCTGGATCATATTACTGTAACATTGTGCATGACCATGTATGCACTAATGAACCTAACAGGTCACATTAAAGTTTTGTGAAGCCATTTACACGTTTGAAAACAACAACACAACCTTCCCCAGCTTTTTTCAGTGGACTATAACAACCTCTGGACAGATTTTTATGTGAAGGGGTGGGGTTATGTGCGCTTCACTGGGTCTTGCTTCTCTGTTGCTACTTTTCAACAAATGACGCGGCATCTGCCAACAAACAAAAACAGGGTTATCCGACTAGAAACACTGTGCAAATATTTGCTATCCAGCTAATGAGACGGCAAGATGGACCACCAAATACACAGCAAGGAAACCACAGCTGAATCACAATATTTCCTCAACAATGGAACAGAAAATAAGCACAGGAGTGATACCAGACGATAGCTTAACCCTCTATGTTGCATGGCAGCAGCAGTGTGTTTGTGTGTGTGGGGGTGTGTTTATTCTGTGTATGTGTTTGTATGTGAGCTACAGCATAGAGAGGAACATGCTACATTTTGCTGAAGCACATTCAGCCTTTTGTGTTATTCTGAGATGTGTAAGAATGTATTAAGTGGAAAACACAGCAGTCTGACATTAACTCACTTAAAAGCCACCACAAGGGTATCATTAGTGAGAAAGAATTTCTGAAAGTTACACATAGCCCCTTTAAATCATGTAAATGCTCTGAAATGAACAAATACTGTTACTAGAAACAACTGGAACATTCACAATATTTGCCAGACACATCTTCAGATTATGAATATGGAAGCCTACTTGATATTTTTTATAGCTTCATTGTGCATTGATGATTAA
Source organism: Lepturacanthus savala (assembly GCA_030544235.1). Lineage (NCBI taxonomy): Eukaryota > Metazoa > Chordata > Actinopteri > Scombriformes > Trichiuridae > Lepturacanthus > Lepturacanthus savala. The sequence continues at coordinate 17,116,309 of CM060481.1, forward strand.
AATGGAAACACAAACCGCGGCTTTGGAGAAACATAAATGGGAGCAAACATATTTTAAAAATCGTTTAAAAATAAATCATGGTTGATTTTGCAAGCTATTGCGAAATAAACCCTGGCATCGGGATCCAGGTCTTGAATCATTAAAAAGGGTTTATTTCACAATAATGACCCACTTGCTAAACATTATCCCAATCATTACATGGCTACTTACTAAATAAATCAATAATTTGACACTAAACATTGAAATATGATTTCATTGCGTACACTAAGCAATAATCTGATGGATTTCCACAGTTGATCAGAACTTCATCCCTAGAAAAGAACTGTTATTCATAGCAATCTACTATTCAGAAATAACACACTGTAACTGACCAATCAGAATCGAGCATTAAAAAGAGTAATGTCATAAAGACTCAAAAATACACACACTTAAACTTTAGAGATGCTTCTAAATGCTGCCATCTACATAAGAAATGAAAGAGAAAGCGGTTTCACATGATGTCACTCTATTCACTCTATTGACTCAACTACAATCTCAGCTCCGTGTGTATGCTGTCGTTTATGGCAGTCATCTGTGAGCGGGTCAAGAAATGAGCCAATTTGTCATGCTACAACATTTCCGTTGCTATAATAATTCTAGTTTGTTTAGAAATGGCTCCAAAAATTATGACATTGATACATATCTCAACCTCTTCATTTTGTACTGAAGTGCTTTGAAAAATATGCAATGTAGTGCAAAATCACTGACTGGCTGACTCTTTAGAGATTATTAATGGGTCTTTAAAAAAACAGTATGTTTTTTCAGATGCCAGTTGGTACATCAGTGCAGAATGGAAAAAAAAGTCTTAAAAATTATATATGTAAACTTGTTTGCAGCCATGCCTTCTCATCATGAAACTAAACAGCAGTTGGCCTGCAGAGGTGGGACCAGAAATTTGCCTTGACTTGAACAAGTCAAAAATCAGAACATTATGTGAAGAACTAAAGTCGATGTAAGTGGGAACAATCGGTGTGTCCACTGATACTGGACAAACGCATACATGATGCAAATATAAGTTCTCCTCAAAGTGTACAGAGACGGTTTAGCATGAAAAAACCTTTAGCTAAAAAGAAGAGTGTCCTTGTGAGAGTTCAAATGAATGTGTTTTTAAAAAGCAAAGGAAAAGTGGCAACTTCAACACCTCAGTAATTACTTCCACGTAGAGAGAAATTGAGCCGGAGCACCGCTCCACTTTGGGTGTGTTTGTTTTGGCGGTACTGATGGTAGTACAGGTATCGCACCTGATTCATGACTAGCTCCTCTGTCCAAAAGAACTTTTTGTTGTCCTTGGCTGAACAAGCGCTCCTTGCTATCTCACACTCTCTCAAACACCAGCAGGCGTATGAATGTGCACACATGCACAAACTTACAAATGCTATGTGTAGTGTTTTTTTTTTTATTCGTAATAGCTTAGGTTTGGAAAAGCACAAAAGCAAGTTAATACAAATCGCTAGAGCTGACCCACATGTGCACATAAATCAATTCAAATATTTGCCTGCTATGGGTTTGGTCAACAGCGTCACATACAGATGCAAAACATATGCACACACAATAAAAATCTAAATGCTATTTATGATTTTGCACTCAATCTCTTTGTCTTTGTCCTGCTGCTTCTCTCTCTCTCTCTCATACACGCCCCCTCAGACTCACAGTCACACACAAGCACAAGCCAAGAAAAATATGCTGTTCTCGGGTTTAGTTCGACACAAAGCATATCTGTGTGAGCATCACTACCACCTTGCTGATCAGTAAACTCGGGTTCTCCGGTTTTCATGGGGTTAAACAGCTCCCAAGAGGGATGCTACGAGAGGTTCTCAAGAAAACTTCAAACCACTTAATCTCCATTCCTCTGGTGCATGTCTTTGTCTCATCTACCTCACATCTGCTGCCAAGTCTCTCAGTTGGACCTCCATGCTCAACACGGAAAAACAAGGAAGGAGAAAGGGAGGGAGAACGTGGTGAGGTTTATCTGGATCCTAATATTGGCCCAGGCCAAACTGTCTGAGGTTATGAGGAAGATTTATAAGACAGTAAGCTCCTTCTGTATGCTAGCCTTTAGCATCAAGAAGATAGATGGTTTCATTATGCTGCTTCATTGTGTCCATGTGTGGGTGTACAGTATGCCAGAGCGGTACTGTCTGTGATATGTTCGGGAACGCTATTGTTACGATCGATGGAGCTGTTTGGGAAAATTAAACCCTTATAATTGTTAACATGTTCTGAATGGTGAGCGAGCTTGGAATGATTTGGCTGGAGATGTCATGTGATTTGGAGATCACAGGACATTGGTTTAAAAAAGCTGAGGTTCAGGCCCTGTTTTTACAAGGTTTAAAAGAGGGTTATGGATCGTAATTAAACACTTTGGAGTGGATCATGAGGTTGTACGGACTTGGAGCTCTGTTGCTGCCCTGTATTGTAGATGGCTGACAGCTCGTGCAGCAGTACTTGGCCCAGCTCAGGTGGCAAAACTGAGGGTTGGACCAGGGGTCAGACACTAAGCAGAGTGGCTGGAGCTGATGGGACATGGCCAACTGGGGATTTGGCTCCAATCCAATTCCACTGCCTCTGTAGTGGCCACAGCATGGACCATTATAAGATTTGTTTTAAAGAGTGACGGTTAACCACAACACAGCCACGTTGCCTGAAAGCTGGAGGTTTTGTTGAGGACTGGGAAGCCCTGTGAGGAGCAGATGAGTGTTGGCTCTTCAATAAATCACATTTGCTGCAGGGCTGGGCTCTAGTCAAACCTCCAACAACCTCCAGCTCTGGAAAACACTGGGGAAACTGTGTACGAACACGTACAGAGACGTGTAATTGCATCATAATGGGTTTAATAGCGAAACATACTCACACACAAATTTCACCCTGGCAGCTCCAATTGGGGTTTACAGTTATTTCATTAGCAGGTGTCCATTTTCCAGCACCTCAGTGCTGGCGTGTTTGACAGCTCATCCATTTAAATTGGACCGCTGAAGGATACATTAGCAGCTCACTCCAAACATTGGGTCAAAGGAGACATTTTTCTTATCACTAATCCCCCAGTTCTCTCTGTAACACCATGTTCCCACTAAACCCATTAAGATGCAATCGTAAGCCCTTGTCTGAGCGCCGGGCTCGTCCACAGCTATGCGATGATGGAGCTGGAGTTACTTTTTTGCATAAAAATGATTTAGTGTGCAGTAATTCAAAACCACCGCATTGCTTTCATCATAAAGATTACTTCTTCATTTTTATAATCCTGCTTTTTTCAGTCGCTCACATTCCATTCTTCTGTAAAGGCAGTGGAGCCTTTTACAGAGTGCTCTCCAGGGACATACAATACCAAAAGGTTCTTAAAATGTAAAATTCCATTTTAAATTTCACAGGTCAAGTGCCAGTGGATTGAATTACTTGCATCTGGGCTGAATTTGGTTAAATTAGTTTTTCCTTCAGTCAGGGGACAATTATTTATTATTTAAATGTGAAAAACAAAAATAGAGATGCCCCCGTTCATGAAACACATTTGTTTAATCTTCCCAAAGGAATGATCTTTTCTCCTGATTTCAGTGAAGAACATTTGTTTTCATATGTCTACCAAAAATAATGAACGCATGAACAGCGATAATTTTGTTCACCCTTCTATTCTAAAAAAAATATTAAAATCTTTATTGCCAATAAGACAAATTGACTCAGTTTGTTCACTGTATCTAACACTTTTGATGTATTATGATATCCAACTAAAGCAATTTCATGACAGGACCCTTCAATTTAACATTATTTTCTCTTTCCTAAAACATTGACAGTGCTACATAAGCAAAACTTCTCCTCAAAGACTGACACCCTATGATTTCTAACACTAACATTTCTTTCCCTCTTATACTCTAGAAACTCAGTCTCTCCATTGATCTCTTGTTTTCTCTCTCTCTCTCACACACACACACACACACACACACACACACACACACACACACACACAGACAGACAGACAGGCACACACACGCACGCACACACACCATAGTCACATAGCAACCAAGAAAGCCAAGACAAACAGGAACTGTGGGATTATTCAGTCATTTTTATCAACATCTTCTTCACTTTCCTTCCCCAAATGATGTCTGGCTTCAGATATGTTTCCACTAAACAGTTCTCCGTCAGGGTTTATGGCGGGATTAGAGCTCAAATTACTGGCTCTGTGGCTCATTTACTCTCTGAATCCACAGTCTTCAAAACAAAAGTTGCATGCGGACATGTCCAGTGATATGATAATAGCATGAAATGAGAAACACATTTCAAGAGAGAAACTCTTTCCAGTGCCGCAGAGAGGCTTTTATGTGTAACGTTTGATGTTACAACACATAGAGGATGTGAAAGGCAAGAAATAAAGACACAGAAGTAAAAATGTGCCATAAATTTGAATGAATGATCAGTAAGAGCAAGAGATGCAGTTGCAACAGTATATGATAGAGTAAGATGAAACTAATGATGTCTGTGAGAAGACCTGGAAAAAAACTGATATTTGTGGTAGTATAGCAGTATCGTATGTAAAAGGTCGCCATGAGTTTATCTAAATACATTCATTATGGGCCCAAACTGGTGACATAATAATAAAACAACTTTGAACTGTGGAGTGATTAATGATAGTTATTATAAAATGCATTTTCCCTATAAATTACCTACTTAACGTTGTTACTGAAAATCAGTTTTCTTTCAGTAAACAGTCTTATCCTCGCAGTACTATTTACCCTCTGAAAACTCTTCTGTGATCAGGTTCTTATAGAGGAAATGATTCAATAATCGTTGCTTTAACAAGACAAATACAAAGCTTTGGAACTGAATCAAACAATATTTCCACAAAATGGTTAGTAGCCTATAATTTTACTGCTACAATATCTGTTCAACACAGACATGAGGTTTTAAATCACTGACTATAGGCTACAACAGAAAGCCCATTTGGTCACTGCTGTTTTGCTTTGTTTTGTATCCGTCTGTTTGCAGTGAAAGTGGTTTGTAGAAGCCTGCATCCTCCAACTATTGTTATCTTCCCTTTTTGTCTGTAAGACCACATGGCTGACAACATGCCATGCCCCATTACCATCTCCTGAGACATTATCACTGTAGATAGCTGGCTACAGACACAGCTCTGACTCCAGTTGCAACCTGTCCCTCCACCACATCCAAACACAATTTTCCACAAACAAACTCGGGAGATGAAGGCAAGCATCAAGATATGGAAGAAGTGAAAGTAATGACATCTGACATGGATCTTTTTGTTTGCAGTGGTTACAACGCTGCAAGTTTTACTACCAGTAGTGTATCAATAAAAATGCAACTGCTACTGGCACAAAACTGATTTTTCTGATGTGGTTAAAACAGCGATTCTCAAACTTTTTCCAAGACAAGAACTCTTAAACATAAAAGCTGGACCATGGATACGATTTTTGCTTTTAGATATTTCATAACAGAAAGATTATGGAGGACTGAAACTGCCATGATCAATATCAAATAACAGACACAGTACATGAATAAAATAAAGGTAAAAACGGCTATATTTAATTTTTATTTTCCTTTTTATTTATGAAAATAAATACTTTTAAAAGTATTTCTTTATGTATTCATTTATTTCCCCAAATGTATTTATCTCTGCATTTCATTTCCTTTTGCATTTCCAACTAAAATGGAAAACAAAATCTGAAATTAAATAAATACATGCACAAAGGGAAAATAGTAGGAAATAATTATTTAATGGGAAATCAAATAAACTAATTTATTTACTGCAGTCCTCGATACAAATGCTTCTAGTTTCTGTGATTGATATATTGAGGTCACTGATATAGTGAAAATAAATGATTCGCCTTTGTTCTCAGGATCCTCTGGCACCCCTTCAAGGACCCCGCTTTGAGAACTAATGGTTTAAAAGGCCTGAATTCAATGTTTTTCCAACTTCATGACTGCATTGTCTGATTCTGAATGATTATAAGTATAAAAGCCAATATCTGATTTTAGGGATTGGATCATTTGTTGCTGAGGTAAGGAAAGAAAAAAAAAACATTAAGGGAGGGGGGAGGTAAGAGAGACTTAGGAGAGACAGAATCCAATGGCCACTTCACAAGAACAGTAGACTCTGTATCCTGTATGCTCAAATTACTTTGTAAATGCCGTGCTGTCAACTTCATTTGAGACCCTGGGATATCAAAACAGAACACAGTCATCTCTGGGCGTGTACAGTGTGATGAGTGAGGGGCTAGTACATTGGCTCCGATGTGACTTTCAATCATGGTGGCATGCTTCGACCCAGTGGACTGTGCTAGGCTCGGCTCCGGCTCATAAATCAACCGACTGTCTCACTGTGTCGGCAGCAGAGTTTTGAAGCCCCTAGAGCGTAATATATGTTTCAACCCACTGTGATCAGACCAGGTCACTCCTGTCAGGCATCTGTACAGGTGCAGTGGTCAGCGGGGTCACTGCTCTACAGTACGTCTCATGTCCGACTGGTGTTTGTCAGACATTATGTACAATGGATGCGACACAGCTGAGTGCAAGAGCTGCATGTTGCTAGATTTTTTTTTTTTACGACTTTTTTTTATTAAGATACTGAAGCTAAACAGAAACATTTTTAAATTGTTGCAACATGGGTGAAATTCTGAATCAAACCTAGTTTATAACTGTCCCAATAAAACACGCTGTCATTTCATGTCATGCAAAAAAAGGTCATTTAAATTTTTTTTTACAATTGTTTAGGTATAAGCTGTATAGAAGCCTATATGTACACACGTTTGCAGGTTCCAGTATATACAGTATGTATCTATTGATACAGTTTGTACATGAACCTGTACAGCTCCCAGTGTATCAACAGCTATCCCAGGCGGAGTATTAAGGATCCTACACCGCCCTCCATCTGGGCCCGACTATCGCGGCTCCCTTAGAGCTGTACGCTTTCACGCTGTAATTCATCTTCTATGAGGCCAGGTGGAGACTGGGAGCTGTCATCGTGAGGTTATTGATGGGTTGTGCTTGAGGAACTGAGCTCTGCTTGTTTGCTAAAAGAAAACATGTTTATACAGGGCATGTGAAAATCTTTGCCCAATAAGCTGAAAAACAAAAAGACAAAGAAGTTTTTAATTATTATCCGCCTGACGCACTGAAGGAAATTCTACCAAGGTAAGTGGTTAATGATATCATCATACACACATGGCAGCACAACACGCACATGTCCTCTGGCAGCCCAAACACAGCTCCAGGCAAGTGCATAAATAAATCTAGAAATGAAAGGAACAGCGACGTTGGTGTATTTTCTTTACTCAGTCTATTACAGTAGATTACAGTATAAACCTTGACACATGTTCAGGATCAACTGAAGAACCAGAAAATTACCTCTCTAGGCCTTTCCTGGGTGGACGGCTTGTGTATTTGTCTGCATGTGTGCGTGTTTGGTTATTCAGTCATGAAGGTCATCCTGTTTAACGTGTCTCACTTCTTTGTGCGTTACAGTTGAGGCGGTTCAGTCATACAGGCCGTGCCGTTGAATTTTTTTTCTCTTGACCTTTCTCTGTGCGTGTGTTTGTGTGTATTTTGCCACATAGAAGCCATGCTGTTTGACATGTTCCAACTGCATGCGCATGTGTGGATATGTGTTTAGGTTGGTGTCTGTGTAGCGGTGTAGCGTGGTAGCGCAGGCTGCTTCTTGACAGGCTCCGGGCCTGCTGACAGCCCCTCTGCTCCCTGTCAGGCATGAGAACAGCTCTATGTGTGAGTGAAGAGTAGCTGTAGGAACGAAGCCCAGAGAGAAGTCTGGAGCTTTGAGTGTGTGTGCACGTCTGTGCGTGTGTGTGTTTATCATACTCCACAGCCAGGTTGTTATTATAGACCCAGATCTCAAAAGCTCCATCCTCCTCCTCCTCTGCCTTCTTTCTACAAACCATTAATTGCAGACACTTGAAAAATGCCTCTTAAAGCAATAAATCATGTCAGCGTTGTATCAATACAGACGCATCAATCAAACCTAATCATCTCGCTCCATGACAGCTCTGTGTCTCTTCACGTTAATCTCCTCACATCATCACCTTCTCCCTTTGTGCTTCTTTTCCTCTTAATTTTCCCACTCCTTCCTTCCCTCATTCCCTGCTCCCTATCATTCCCTCCCCTCCTCATATTTAGATGAACTTATATCCACACTGACACATGAACTTTTTCATGGGTTTTTTGGGGGGGTTTGAGGGAACAGTCCAGCCAAGTGTTACAGAACTGCGCCTTGATCTTGAAAATAAACAGATGAAAACCAAAGGAGACTCAGGTCAGGAGAAGAGTGAGATACTCAGAAAAGATGAGATGATGGAGAGGAAGCATGAAATGTCATAACGGGTTACTAGAAAGAGCATCATATGGATAGCGGTGGAAAAAAAAGGGCCCTTTCGGATTATTCAGCCCTTACACTTTTTCTGACCTCACCGCTGAAGTCCAGAATTATTCATCACAGAGCTCCGAGAGGTTTTATCATATGGTTCTCGTAGACGGGGCAGTGCAGTCAAGATGTTTGCCCTCCTGCGCCTATTTCTGTGAGTTCTAACCACAGGCCTTTGTGTTTTCATACTTTCAAACACATCTTCAAGCCACATGTCTTTCTCCAAAACAGTTACAGTTTTAAATACAGAGACAGTGGCCGGTTTGTGCGCCAGATTTCCTGAAAGGCAGGTACACACTGTGTCTGTGTGGTATTTTGGACACCTGGCTTTACAGATGTGGGTAAACAAAACCTGAGGACAGCCTTCCCCCTCAAACAAAATTACATCCAACATCAGCCACAGCAGTCGGGATACAATGCCACCAAAGACTTAGAAAACGTGACCGGTGGGTTGACAGAGATGTGCCAGACAGTACACCAAATAAACCCTGGATAAACGCAGGATAAACACAGTTAGAGTTTCACTGCCACCAAATGGAGCTGCGCTGACTCTTTCCTTTCTGTAGTCAGTCCTATAAACTCACATTACGGAATCATGCAAGAGCACGGTGTTCAAAAACAATGCGGTCAGACGGTCGTTACGGCATCGCTTCCCTATCTCTGTTGATCTTTAAGCATGATATATTTATACAGAGGCGAGCTTTGATACCACAAATTGACAATACATGTGACATAAAAGCCTCTTGGACAATAAGATAATCTTCAAAGAACCTCATTAGACCAGATGGCCGTCTTCAAAAGCAGGGTCAAGTCCAAATCCAGATTTTTGGAGACTTTAAGAAGAGCTCATCTGATCCTTGAGGCTACAATTCATGTGTGGTTCCCGAACAACAGTGCAGACCAGAGGCTTTGATTTAATGGTATCATAATAACACATGCTGTTTATGCTGTGTTCCCTGGTGTACGCAGAAGGCCTTATTTGGCACCGGCAGCCTCTGTTGAACCCCTGCTTGGATAAACCACAAACAGGACACTGACAATGAACACCAACAGCATTATACCGACTAACATTAGTTATATATCGCATTTCCATAATATTAGGATATCAATGGCACCTATTGTCCAGTGCTGAGATTTGCAACAGTGTCACTGAGAGGGGGGATATTATTATTCCTCCATATCTTATTCTTTTACCATTCTAATAGCCAAAGGGTAGATCTGCTTAACACCAGGAGGAGCCTTTTCAGTCCTCGACTTCTCCTGCTTTGGCTCTCAGGGGTAAATGGGGTAGAAAGGTAGACAATAACAGCTAAGGGGGCCTGAGGGGTTCCAGATATGGATTATACAATTACTCACAATGCTGATGATCAATGGGAGAGAACACATTGCATCATGGGGTGTCTTTACCAACCCGGCTTTTGATGTAAGGATATTATGGGGTTCAGTCATTTGCTGGCCTGATGGTGGTGGCGGGGGCCGCTATATCTATATTCATTTTGGGTTAACACAATTTTCATATCACCAAGCGAGTCACTGACCCTGAATGTAAGCACTGTTGTTTCTCCGCTTTCCCTTTTTTCAGATTTTGCCTTCATATTATCTACAGCTCTGAAATACATTTAATTCTTTGCATCCTATAGAACACGCACGAAACATATAGATAAATACTGTTGACTCTTGGCTCAGAGAAACTGGTGACACTCTCCATTTGTAAAAACTTTCATTTTAAATAGCTGACAGATGAGTCACTTTAGAAAAAAAGAGTGGAGTGGAGTTGAAATAGTGAATATATAGGCTGTACTTGTATTTGTAGAAACATGATTGAATGCCCGAGTCACCTGTATTGAAGGTTAAAAGAAAAAAAAGAGGAAAAAAGTACAAAATGTCCAATTTATTATAAATGTTCTGTTGAAGATCTCTCTGCAGTATAATATATAAAGTAATTTTAATTTATTGCGTGTAAAAGTCTCGCTGTGTGGATAAAATGCTAATCAAATATCCCTATCAACTCTACACTTATTGTGAATGATCACTAAATCTATACAAGACATTGCTTCCAACAACCCTGACTGTGACCCCTGTCACTTTATCACTTCCTCTCATCTCCCCCCTCCTGCCTTTTCTCATTCTGAACTGTGGATGATGAAGATAAACTAGCCATCGGCTGCATGTGTTGACATGTTGCAGAGGCTGCGGTGAATAAAAACCATCTAAATCAGTGTGTACACATTCCACAAACACTATCAGAGATTCTCAACATTGCAGAGATGGCTACACTCCATCTTCTACCTGTTTTGCACCTGGGATTCTTCTGGAACAACTACTGACATTCTTTACCATATTCCACCACCCTAACATTGCCCTCCACCTCCTCTCCCTTTCATTTACGCCCCCCCTTTTCCCCAAGACGTCCGGAAAAGGGAAACCACAATAACATTTCACCGGAGACTCGGTCAATATTATTCCCTGACATCTTCAAAGCGGGACAGAGGATATTGGAGCCCGAGTGAGAGAGACGGCTGAAGCTAGAGAGGGAGTGTGTGTAGTCCAGCTGAGAGTAGAGACAACAGGCCCAGACAGAGAGAGCGTTCAGTGTGGCCTTCCCCGTGAGTCCAAAAGCCAGTTCTCCCTCTGAAGTATGGCTGCCTCAAGCTATGAACCACTCCTTCATATCCATCATACTAACATTGCCTTTGAAGCCCTATCTTTGCGCCCTCGGGTCAACCATCCCTCTCTGTCCTTCTTACCTTTGTCCACGCTGAACATCATCTAAGTTCTTCTTCACACCACCAGGGGTCCCTGTGCACATAATAAACAAAACCGCTTGCACATATTCCCAGCCTCAGGTTGCCGCGTCTCTGTAATAGTTCAGTGGACGTATGCATGGATATTTCCTTTTATGTGGTGCAGTAGCAGGGCTAGCAGTTGTAATAGAAGAAGCACCTCTCTCATTACATGCCAATAGACAAGTAGCAATGCCGAGGCAGAGGCAGAGACTTAAAGATGGGGTTTTGCGGCAGGACTTCTGCACAATATCAGACAGACAGGCGGCCGTGGAGCCGCAAGGACAAGTAGACACAGGATCCTTAGAGCTGGGGGCCACAGATATGTAACAAAGTCTTCACCCCTCCGCCATGGTTTTTGTCTATCTGTGGGGTAAATATGTGAAGTCGATGATAATGGTTGGCAGGAATCTGATGTAGATATTCTTAATGCTTGATATGCTTGACTGATGAATGCTTTGAGTTTACCTTTCGACTGGGAGGGGTTCCATTTCTCTCCTAGTCTCTCTTCTTCTGTCACGCCTCCCCAGATGTGGGTTTCCGTAAGTGAGTGTTTCTGCAGTCTGCTCGCAGGACATTAAGTTTAAAGTCTTCTTACGTCCCCGGCTATATGTGCGCTATGCTGTAAGTGCTGGCCCCCGTCCAGGAATCTCCAACAGCCAGCCGCTCATAATCCCTCTCCTAACCGGCCAAGAATGTGAAAAAAGCTCCTTCAAAGAGAAGTCCTCTGCAAGGTGTGGTTAACGCAGGTACCTGAGCCCACAGGTGGCCATATTAGAGCGAATGACACCGCTAACTATATTCCCACACCTGTCTCTGAGCAAGAGACACAAAGGGCAGAAATTGAGCAGCAAGAATAAAAAAAGATTAGATTAGATTACATCAACATATTTTTTTGTGTGTTGTTCCTTTTTTCTCAACTATAGGCTGCTGTGCAAATGCATCAAACAAAGAAATATTTACTCAGCCTTTCAGAATTTAAACACTTGATGAACGGTACCCAATAAAAGTGTCAAGGGTCAAAGGGCAGAAGTGTCAGAGTTTTACAACGTGGAACTGTGCGAAAAGAGTGATCAAAGGCCCTCAACACAAACGCCCAATCTGCCTCATCTGAATGGAAAATACAATGAGTGTATGGGGTCAGTCGGAGCAGAAGTGAGAACAGAGTGGTGAGAAGAGCAGTGGAGAGGAGGGAAGAACATGGCCGGGGACAAAGAGTTGCTTGTCCACGGCCTGTCTGCCATTGGCCTACGGGAAGGGGCCCGGTGCCACTTGTTTGAGGGGTCTCCATGATAAATTTCCCACTACTTGACGCTGTCACAGTGTCTGCCACTTGGACAATAACTGAGGTCACCGCGGAGTAGTGGGAGCGTTGACATCGCGGGGCTGCAAGCACAGAGGGGCTGCTCTCTCTCAACACAGGCATTTAGTTCAGATCCGCCTGCTCCACATCATGACTAATACATCTCAAGAAGAGCGCTGGACTGAAAATAAATAAAACACTTCTCACAGTTATCTTTACTTCGGCCTGTTTATTTGCTGCATTAATCATGCGTATAAGGTCTGACACTCCCTGCCGCAGCACGACCCTCTTCCGTGCGTATCGCTGCAGGGTTGTCAAACACAGACAGACGTCGATAAATGTTATCCTGCTGAAGAGGAAGCAGATGACAGCATTTGAAATATTGCATTTACATTTATGGAATGACCATGTTGAAAACCAAGTAAAACAAAACTCTGTATCGCCAGCAGGCACCATGTGAGCCACCTGCCTCCTGGCTCCTGCTTTAGGAAAAAAAAGAGCAACAGATATTCTACTATACTGTACATTTTAAAGAAATATCACGAAAATATCACCACACCATAAGAAACAAAGGTTGATAAAAAAAAACAAATATGTTTTCATCTGATGGATTATTTTTAGGAAGACTTAAGCAAAATTGAATTTTACCCTGAAAAAATATAAATACATCAATATAATTATTATTATTTTATTAAATTTGAGCCCTCTAAGATAAGATTTAGTAAACTTGTCAGGTGGTTCACACACACACACACACACACACACACACACACACACACACACACACACACACACACACACACACACACACACACACACACACACACACACACACACACACACACACATTTATAGTATTTAGACCTTTCTTTTGTAAGAAAATGAAAGGATACAGGATAAGTTGGCTTTTTTAATATTAATAAAAAAACCTACTTTTTTCCAGCGCAATAAAGCAGTTTTACAGTTGACCTGTAGAGAACCATAGTACCTCCTCTTTCCTGGTCCCATATAGGATCCTTTTTTTAGGAAAAAATGGTGTATGCTGGTCACTGGTGACAGACAACTTATCTTTTGATCCCATTTAAATTGTGAAAGATGACTTTGCAAGTCAAGAAAGCTGGACTTCCTTGTAAAACTGTTGAAGTATAATCCTGAGAAAATGCATGATTAAAAAAAATGCAGCCCTGATAGAAGTTCTCTCTCCCGCTCTCTCTACAAGCTGCTGACGCTTTATTGGTGATGTATATCGTACAAGTTAATAGTTGATAAACATCATATGTGATTCATGGCACAAATCAAATGGGATAAAAAAAAAAAATAAGTCGGCTCTCACCACTGACCACCACACATTCCAAAATAAGGTCCCATGGGATGACCAGAAGGCGGAAGTACTGAGGCTTGCTATACAAATCTCATGTTCCTCCACATTATTTCAGCAGCTAAACATACTGTTAAAACAGTAACAGACACAACATAAACCACTTCTGGACTATGCACCATATGGATGTCAGTCTGACAGGCAGCGGAGTTAATCTAAATGTAGGGAAAAAGTGCTCTAACAAGAGAACCCCTGCCTGGGAACAAAACAGAAAGATGGCCCTGATGGTTAGGAGCACACTGCAGTCACCCAAATGCAAAAAAGGCAAAAATGTTCCTGGCTACTGTGTAGTTGATTATGTAGCTAACGGCTAAAGTTAGAGCTTTCTTTTAAACTTACTGATTTTAGATATTAATTATGGCAGTGTGTAAACATCATTTGTGTGGGTAAGGTGTTGTTAATGATATTTTTTGTGGGCCAAAGTAGATTTAAAAACTGGAAAGTCTCTGGTTAAAGTTCCAACGGAAGAGTGTCAGAGAACGGTAGCTGACGTCATTCGCTAGATAACAAGCTAGCTGAGATCATCAGCTAATGTGAACTCTCTGAGATCGTCTCTTTGTACACTCGCCAGCTAACGAGTTAAATGATGCACTTTATCATTGTAGTTTGATAGAACTGGGCCTTATGATATATTTACGGAACATTTATGGACAGCGACCTGAAGCATTGGAGCAGACAAGTGTGACTCATCATGCCTGCATGTCGTTTTTTTTCCTTTTTTGTCTCAGATTGTTCTGTTACCAGTTTGCTTCTTGCCAAGGTGCACAGATGGAGGGACAGCGACAATATGTGTCTATGACGACGACTTTCATTGCGATGATATGAAGCAGATGGACTGATCCCATGTGGTTCAGAGACTAAAACACTGTTTTTCACATTTCTTCCCATCTGCTTTGCTATATTTATTATATTTATTATTATTTGGAAAAGCTCCTAATGACTGAGGAGTTAAAATATCATATGGGCCTATATACAAATATTTAAGGCCTATTAATTGTTATATGGTGATATTTGTGATTCGAGGCACTATATACATATCACATTTGTATTAGACAGCTTACTTCTCTCAGTTTAGGGCTCTGAAAGCAGATTATTCTGTCAATATTAATATCATTAAGGGGTCATAAATGCTACAGATTTTAAAATAGCTTTTATGTTATTGTTCTACACTTTATTTTTTCTTTTGATTTACCTTTTTTAATCATTTGTGTATTGGATTTTTTTGTTTGTTCTACTTTTAAAGCCATCTGGTGTACAGTATTTATTTCTTTTGTTTAGGGATATTGCTGATATCACTGTATTTATGATTGTTGTTTTTATTTTCTCTGGTGGCTGCTATAACAACATAATGTCCTCCTGGGGATACAGATCACTAAAATGTACCTCAAAAAAACTCCAAATCTAATAATCCAGTGAACATGTATTTACTATTAAACAAGTTACTTTAAAATGGGGGAAAAAAGCCTACTAAGAAGTGGAAGAAGAAGAAGAGGAAGGAGAAAGTAATAGTAAACGTGACAGTGACAGGCCTACCATAGGATAGAACATCTGCAATGCTGCAATGTTGAATGGGGCAACTATCAGAACAGTATAGAAGCTGCGTTATTAGAACTTGGTAAGAATGATCGTCCACTCCTCGTTATTTCTTTAGGGTCTGTTTTATTTTACTCACGCAAACCTGTCATCTCCCTCTGAACCTGCGCTCTCTCCTCTTAAAAGAAGCCGTGTGTGTGTATGTGTGTGTATGTGTTGGGGTAAAGGAGGGGTGGGTAGCCTACTCGAATCGTCCCACCTCCCTTCTCTCCCACTTCAAGACGCTCCAAACTTGGGGAGCGCACCGCGGAAACTCTCCAAAGAGTTTTTTGCAACTCGGCTCCTGCACCGAGTGGAAGGAGGCAGCAAAAGTTCGGGATCTGAAACAGCACAACTCGGGAAGTGGGGAGAGAGAGAGAAGAGAGAGAGACAGAGACAGAGAGAGAGAGAGACGGGCAATGGCGAAGGGGCGGAATGGTCATCCAGGCGAGCGGCACATGTGAGCCCGGAGGCCACCGGTAACGTTTTGATTCCTAAAGCGACGGCGGAAAAGAAAGGAGGGGGCAGCGAGAAGACACAGAGACGAGCGTTGCCGAGAGCCCAAGAAGTGTCCTGTCACCTCGACACCATGGTCTGTCTGCCGGGATTCATCTGGGTCTTCCTGAGCGCCCTCCTGCAGCCTGTGGCACCCTGGGGCGCGGATCGACGGGACAGACCGAAGCAGTGCGACGCGCCGAAGTCGGTGAGTCGCGCTGGGACACTTTATGTTTTAGGACGACCTCATCTTACTTATATTATAATACGCGTTTAATATATTAAATATGACCTAATCTGACGACTTCGTTGAAGGAAAAGAACTGAGCGGACACGGTGTCAAAATGGGATTACTCTTCGCCAGAAAACCAATAATAACATTAAAAAAATAAAACAAAAAAGTGAGGTAATTTAGTTGACAACTCCTCTTAAGGCCATAATTTAATTTCTACAACAAGGTCAAAGGTTACGCGTTTTTATACATTTTAAACTGGAATGATGATTTAATAAATGAAAGTGTGAATGGAAACGTTAGAGTTGTTAAACAAAAGTCTGATAATTAGTGTTAATTATCAGACTTTTCTCAGAATTTATCAGAATTATCAAAAAATATACAGCTACATTGCTACATAAACGTATTTTAGAAACATATCCTACGTTAATAAAGGCCTATATGGTTAAGGTTCAGCTATTTCTGTGCTGCCTCACAAAGTCAGAGGCTATAATATAATGTGATGAGACGTAGGGCCTTAGAAATGAAAGCAGTTGCCAGGAGAAATTGCTGCCGCTCGCCAAATTCATGGCTGTTTATGTGACAAACGCAAGTGGGGGAACACCCACGGGTGACTTGACTTCATTTGGAAAGGTTTCTCCCGCCTTTCAGAAGTGAAACGGGGGCCTATTAAAGCACTTATCGGGCATATTGGTAAAATTATGGAAGTGGCTTGAACTCATAACGCGAGGCAGCGCAGAGCGTCTGTCTGTCCCTCGGTGCGCCTCCCACGGAGAACATATCCGCGACTTGAACTAAAAGTTAATTGAAATCATGACTGCAGACATCACGTCCAACACGTTTCCCTTCTGGGGGAAAAAAATTCAAACAAAAGAAAAATATATGCTCAGGAAAAAAAAAATGAGAAGAAAACAAACAAATGGCACTTGGCGGTTGTGTCCATGCGTGTTATTGCGGATCTCATTAGGGAGTCTTTTGGAGATCACAAGCTTTCGCTTCATTAGTGCGCTATGTCCTGTACGCGCATAATGGATGTTGTCAGACATCACTGAAAGCTTCGTGCTCCTTCGCTTCATGTGATTTGTAATGCGTCAGTACAGTGGTCTCTGTTTTCTGTTAGAAGTAATTACCCCCATAAAAAAGGAGCCCTGCGCGTCAAGGCGCTGCAGAAAAGTCCACGCAGCGCCGGCAGAGAGGGGATCTCTCCTCTCTCCCCAGGACTGAGACAAGCAGACCACATTTTCCACGTCTAAAAAGTCTTCATTTACGGTTAAACCTAAGCGCCCATGAGCTCGTTAACGAACGACAAAATGGTGCGCATGCAAAAAAAAATAAATAAATGTAAAAAATAAATAAAAATACAACTTTAAACCTCTATGTCTTCCAAATAAAATATGATGGAGAATGCACACATGCATCTAATGGCGTGCAAACCTTTTCCCCCAAAAATCTGCCCTGTCGACTGTGGACCCGCGGCCAAAGTGAAAATTGAGTTAGAGCCCTAGAAACTAAACATTTCAGTGTATGATCCACAAAAACAAAACGCTGCCCCAAATTTAAATGTGGCACTCCGGATTAATTTGGTCTAGAGGGAAAATTGCGCCAGAAAGGACTGCGCTGCGCGTTCATCGCGGTTAATTATGATGATAACAGAACATCCCACAAGGCGATTTCACTGCTCTTGGCAGCTCTTTGAAAAAGTTTTATATGACAAAGGCAGTTTGGCAGTGCGCACTATAATTGGAACACAGCTGAGGGAAATCTTGATTAAATTTTAGAAGTAAACATTTTCTAAGAATAACTTTATTTTACAGTAATGGGTTTCATCCCTCAATTGCCTGATTACACTCGGCCTCAGAAGCCAGAAGTTTGATATTGTTTATAAAAGCTAATTCCCCTTTTTTCATATTTGAATAAAGCCAAACATCAAAGTCAGAGCACATGTACAGCACATTTGCAGAGCACTTAACAAGAACCATATTTTAAATGCAATAGGGCCTTATGCTTATTTCCAATGGCTGTGATTATTTAATTTCCTTTGTGACATTGTTTTGTATAAAGACAGCCACAAGAGACAAACACTTCCTGTAATATAAACTGTACAACGCAAAAGCTGTGCTGTACTTAAGGCTGTCAGCGCCGGGTCTCCCCGCCTGGCGTAAGAAATTTCACAAACAAAAGTATCACAGCGGGGTCAGAACGGAGAGCAGGTTTCTTTCAGCTTTTGGCTTTTATGAGCTCTGGTGCAGTATATTTGCACTGCAGCCTTGAAAATGCTTCCCAGGACGAAATAGGCTTTGGCAACGGAGGTATGCACCTCAACAATACACGGGGGTCTGTTTACAGCCCAGAAGGCCCCTCTATAAACTCCGGCTATACCGCGGCAGTAAGCCCTCGCGGCACAGCCCTGAGCTGACTCCACTTCATGCTTCCCCTGCCGTCATCTCAAATCTCTACCTTGTTGACCCGAGCATATGAGCCGGTAAACCACAATAGAGGGAAAAAATTGTCAGCTTTAATTTTTACGGCACGGTGAGTTGCTCTAACGTGATGGTTCTAGTATTTTTGTTTCCTTTTTTTTTAACCTCTGTCTCTTATTTTTATTTATCTCCCCCCTTCCTCCTCCTGTCTTGCAGCAAAGCGACATGAACTCTTTCTTGTGGACAGTGAAGCGTGCGCCTCCTCACCCCCCTTCCTACCTTTTCGGTACCATCCACGTGCCTTACACGAGGGTCTGGGACTTCATCCCCAAAAGCTCCAAGCAGGCTTTTCACAACAGCCACAATGTTTTCTTTGAGTTAGACCTGACCGACCCTCTGACCATCTCAAAGCTGACCAGCTGCCAGCTGCTGCCGCACGGGGAGAACCTGCAGACCCTGCTGCCGCGAGACCTGTACCGCCGCCTCAAACGCCACCTGGACTATGTCAAACACATGATGCCTTATTGGATGACGGCTGACCAGCGTGGCCGTGGCCTGTACGCTGACTACCTATTCAACGCCATTGCGGGCAACTGGGAGAGGAAGAGGCCCGTGTGGGTGATGCTGATGGTCAACTCGCTGACCGAGTGGGACGTCCGGTCCAGGGGGACGCCGGTGCTGGACTTGTTTTTGGCTCAAGAGGCCGAGAGGATGGGAAAGACGACAGGGGCAGTGGAACGGGTAGAGGAGCAGTGTCACCCCCTCAATGGACTCAACTTCTCCCAGGTAAGAGGACGGAATGTTTATTCCCCCCCCCCTTTTTTGCATTTGATTCCGTTTCCCGTGTACACAGCTGGAAAAGCAAGACAAGCCAGACCTAAGTAGACCCTAAGATTGTTTATCCGGTTCTGCTTGTAGAACACAAGCATAACGGAGTCTGTAATCCAAAAGAGGTCTGCAATGAGTGTGGCTGCACATTTTTTGGATGTTGCACTTTCTCTGGAAGAAATGTGGGAGAAGACAACGTAGGGAGAAGGAAGGAAAAAAAAGTGATTAAAACTTGCCTGTTGGAGACAGCTTTACGGTTATGGATGTCCCTCCACCTCACTGAACAAACAGGCCCAACAGCTGAATTTGCAGAAAAGGTGTCAGGCTGAGCAATGTCCACGTACGCAATGAGGAGAGTGGAAAGACCGGCTGTCTCCAGTGCAAGGGTTGCACTGTAATTGGAGACTGAAAGATGAAAGAGATAACTTAATTACAATTAATTACACAGGGAGTATGTCCATCCTTAATTTCTTGTGTGAGAGTAAAGAAATGAAAGGAACCTGTGTCTATTTAGAGGATTAATTGAGGTCACCTAAGCTGGATGCTGAGGACTAGTCTTCATAAACGTGGGAGGTCCTGCAAAAATCTGTGATGCTCAATTCTTATTTATTTTATAATATAACCTTGGATGATCTATTGTACATTAAGGGGAAAAATATCCCAGTGTTTGTATTCGTGCAGTGCACACAGCTGAACACATGTGCTTCACATGTATAGCACGCCATGCACAAAAGGCTCACTGTACGCAGCATGCAAAGCTCCATACATGCACACTGACAATGTGGCACAACAGATTCTGTGAGGGCCAAAGCCTCCATGTGACAGGTCGAAGGGCTAATTTGAGAGGCAGTGGGCTCCCAGCCTCTCCTCTTTCATCAACACCTACTAACTACACTGTCAAAATCGCACTGCATACCCTGCACATGCCTGAGCGCTTTACTGCCCCTCGAAATAAGCTCGGCGAGGCCCCACCGCGCTTCTCAGTAATAGAGAAGACAAGTGCTGATTCCATTAGGAAGGTGTTGCAATTTGCGTAGTCTGTTATGTCCTGGAGACGTGTGCGCTTCTTATTAAGGGCATTCACGTCCCCTGACTTGAGTGCCGTCTCAGTCTAAATGCTGATCCGTATTTAGGGCGGCAGGTGCAGCAGTTGCCCCCTAAAAACATCACTGTTTCAAATAACGTTGTAACAGAGTTGAGCAGAAGCACACTTTCCAGCTTTAGATAAGTGTTTGCCAAGACCTTCCTTTCAACCTCATATTATGAGTAATCTTTTGTTCTTCAGTGAAAAATCCAGGCGGGAATGCACTGAATTTACAAGACACTGTAATGCTTTTACAAGACAGGTGTTCAAATTCAGATAAGGGGTTTACGGCCATGGAAATTCTGTCAAAACTGGATCATGGATAACTTGAATTTCACTGCAGCAGAGCAAAAGCACGGCTGGACGTCTGAACCCACGAGCCCTCTCATTTCCAGATATGTATGAGAACAATTCAGCGCTGAACTGAAAGTGACATGGAAACCATTATTCTCAATTATAATAATTTGTGATTTAATCTGAACACTATGGTTGATTGGCTCCCTCTACGCTTGACTGTAACAACGATGAGGTCAGGAGGATGGATAGACAAAGAGTCAAAGAGAAAATGTGTGGGTGGGAATGAAAAGAAAGAGAAGTGAGACAATGAGAGAGAAAGACAGGGATAGAGACAGACTCCTTGGGGGTATACGTAAAGGCAGATTTAGGGTTGTTGTGCGTCTCACTGCGACACGCTAATCTGAAACATGAGCAATGCTAAAAGGGAGATCTGATTTGGGAAAGGTTCCAAGCCCTGCCAGTCCACATATTATTTGTTCCCAATAAAAGTAGCTGCTTACAATATCCTGTAACTTTGCTGCTGGCTCTTAGAAACATGAGCGCTGGTGATTCATCATCTGTCAAACAGCCGCTCATAGGCACCTGGTCCGAGTGGTGCCAGCTGGGCAGCTCCAGGAGTTAGTTGTTGCTTGGCAGACCTGGAGGAGGAAGTTTTTGTATAAAAAGTGGGAAACAGTAGATAAATCATCCTCTCTGGGATAGGAGGAGGTGGGAGCAAGTAGAAGTGATTGTCTGTTTGTAGTAAGGATGTAGGTGGTAGTGTGGGAGGGATGGAGAGATGCTAAGTATGCCAGAGTCCTCTTTCGACCATCGTTCTCTAATGAGAGCTCTGTCTGGCTGAGACCATTCTGTGGTCTCTTTAGATCATGGAGAGGTGCGGATGTCTCCGCGAGAGGCGGTGGAAACAAAGAAAAGTCATGGCGCCTGGTTCTTCTCAAGCTCCATGCACGCCAATGTAGGTCGACAGCTGGGTGGGCCGACCAATACCAAAATCTTTGCAAATGCTTTGAGAACATAGTGGGAATGACTGCTGAAAACTAATCGGTGCAAGCTCCACAACCACAGCTCTGAAAGTCACCTATATCACCCTATACTTCCTCTTCTTTCAAGGGTGGGGCAATAAGTTCCTGTGATGACGGAGTTACGTATTGTACCTCTTGCATCTACTGAAATTGCAACCTTGAGAAGGCCTCCAGTTTCAACATCACAATGGATACTAGGACAACATGTCTCGGTGGCGCACGGTACCAAACCCTAATGGCTTATTTTCAAATAGATACTGTATATTTTTGGAGTTAAGATGTGGAACAAACACAGCTCTGGTGCAAAGTTGCTTTTGGGAAACTTGAGGGGTGGCTCCAGCCTGTGGGCCTCCTCTCTCACTCCCTGCAAATAAACACCCATATTGATTTTCTCTGGGTTGCATTGCAGCCAAGGCCACTAGCCCATGTCAGAGCAAAATTACATCATATCAGTGGCGCCTGTCTCCTGGGCAGGGGTCAAAGGTTGTGGTGGGAGGTGGTATTGGAGTCGCGGAGCAGCAGAGCGGTAAGGAGACTGTCTCCTGGGGTCAGTCTGGGCAAGCTGAGCCCAATTTTGATGGTGGATATGGCCCATCCTCCGAACAGGTTGACTTTACATCAGCTCTATTTTGTGCACTTTGAGTGAAGACTGATAGTATGGTCACCTTAGGGCTGGAGAGGGGTCTGGATAAAGAGTATTTTTAAGCATGGGAGTGTGGAGGTGACAGAATCCAGTTTTCTTACCAGCAGGAGTGTTCCTGGTGTTGAGGTACCCTGTTTACATCTTCAGCAACAATCTAGTTGTATATATTCATCCTCAGAGGGACACAAATTGTGATCTCAGCGAGGAACTATTAAAGCCTGGAGGTAGAACCAAAATATCACCAGAATTTGTTTATTGATAGCGTAATCACAATATGATGTTATTACAGTTTTCAATATATGTATGAACCCATGTAATGAAAAGTATATGGTGCTAGGATAGCAGCTTACACACTGTGGTCATGAAGTGTAACTTTTGTCTGTTTGCACCAGAGAGCTTAACTCTGTTTAGACCCACAATGTCTGTGTTTCCCATAACTGAGTATTATGATATTAAATTTGATTTATAAAATTGTGCCTTTTGTTTTCCAGTTCAGATTGGACCTCACGAAGTATACACCCCTAGTATACAAGTCAGCTACCTGACAGCGACATAGTAAAAGTGAAATACAGTTCCTATCCAGGAGGAATGTTTTTTGCCGTACAGATCCAAAAGTTTCTGGCGATGTGCATGGCAGTTGCTGGATGAGCGTTTCATGGTGAGCGGAGAAGACCTGGGTAGCGTCTCTGAAGTCTGGGCGAGGGTTGCTAATGGTAACGGCAGAAATGAAACCAAAAT
This sequence comes from Lepturacanthus savala, assembly GCA_030544235.1. Classification (NCBI taxonomy): domain Eukaryota; kingdom Metazoa; phylum Chordata; class Actinopteri; order Scombriformes; family Trichiuridae; genus Lepturacanthus; species Lepturacanthus savala. The sequence continues at coordinate 17,139,520 of CM060481.1, forward strand.
ACGAATCTCATGCTTGTGTCAAATCATCATGCAGAGTACTTGGCGTCATGCTCCTTGGACTGTGTTCACCTAAACAGGACATCTTTAATGGCAGGAATTAAGTAACATCCAACCTTACCCATATCCAAATATTTACATTCCCTGATGGGTGTGTATGTTTTAGTTTGAAGCACTGTGTTGGCCACTGACGCTGACTGATGGAAAAAGAGATTCTGCGTCTGCACTGTTCTTTCCTCTGACCTCCTCGCTCCTTTTGGATCTCAGTTCCCTCCTTCGTTCTCTATCTGTCTCTCTGACGAAGTCCTGAGGCTCCGCACAAATACACGCGTGCACACACAGACACAAACACGCAGTGGAAAAAGAGGAGGTGGAGATTATCTTTAAAGTGTGTTGGAGACGTGTATCCCCTCTTTAAGCGTGACATCTGAGGGTGTTTCACATCTAAGCTATAATTACCTGCGCAAATATGTGGAAAACTGCGAGGCAACACGTATCAGGCCGATCATCTGGTCCTGTCGGCAGGCGGACAGACGGCAATCCCACTGTTGCACTAATGACTTAATAGGCCCCTTAATGACCAAATAGCCTGCTGCCATCCAGAAGCACTTAGACAATTATGTGTTGGCCAGAACACTGCAGGCTGACTATGAGACGAAGGGCGGTGCAGAGGTTGGATGCTGAGAAAATATGAGCACTGTACACTTGACAACTGGATATACCCCAATGTGTTTTACACAAAAACAGGAGATAAAAGGAAAAGAAAACAAAGAAGCTATAACAGAGTTAGGTAGCAAGCAGCAGACAATAGCTGAGAATCGATGTGGCTACAAGAAATAGTTGAAAGTATGCGCCACAATATTAGCATTTTTCTTAAGTGGAAAAGCAATGTCAAACTCCACTGTCTATCTCTTTATCCAGTGTTTAAAGTGGTAAACTCACCAAGTGAGGTAGAAGAAAATCATGTGGAGAAAGTGGGAACTTTTCAGCCATGGTTCAGCTTTATTCCAAAGAACTTGCACCTTTGTCACAGATTTTTTTTTATTAATCAGCAGTGAACTATTAACATCACTCTGGCCAGGAAACCTTTATAAATATAACTGCTCCTCTATAAACTCTGCTTTTTCTCCATTCAGTGCATCCAATAGCAGCCACGTCCCCCATCGTTTTGAGTACCTGAGAGACCTGAGGTAATGACTCCACCACATTGTCACTGTGCTGAGTGCCGCTGAGGTAGTGAGTTAAGCGTGGCAGGATGGAGTGCTCCTCCATACTTTACTGCTCAATGTGCCAAAAGCTTCCCTCCATTCCCTCGCCCACATTCTCCCTTTGGTGGGAAAAATGACCCTTCCTTTCGTCTTAAATTGTCATTGCCTCCCATTACGCTATGGCTCCATCTACACTTCTTCCCTTCAAATGAGGATCAAATCTGCTAAACACACACCTACACGCTCCATTACATACACACATTTAATCTTTGGTGGGTTTATTATATGTGATTATTGTGTGATCCTAACTGTTACTGAACTGTTGCATTAAATTGAACATGTGTTTTTCTGCAGATATGGCGCATTTTATGTCTATATGACACCGTTGCTCATCCCAACAAGGTAAAGTTATTCTATGGGAAGGGCAGGTAGTTTCCAGGATGGCGGAGATTAATCTCAGGTTGTCTGGGCCAGAGGCTGATTGATCACAGACAGGAATGTGTCTGACTGATTTCCTCAGAGACCCACTTGGCCCCTCTGGAATGTTGTTGTCTTTTAGGTCATTTTATAACTTTTGTTTAACTGGTTTAATCCAGTCAAAGCCAAGGATCACCATACATACATGTGATTTTGGCCTTTTAAATTTGATGTAGCATTTCAGTATTCACATATATTTTATACAATTTTGACTTTGAAAAGGGGCATCAATGCACATTTTTAGTATATTGGTATTATTTTTCTGCTGGTGGGAATGCAGCCTTTAATATTTATCTAATGAAATAACTCCAAACTCACCAAGATAAATGAAAAGATATATTGTTGATATTTGCCCCCTCAGAATGACACATGGTAGTGTTTCTGGTATCCGTATTGAAGTGAAGTGATTTTTCCTCTGTTTTAATAAACCTTCAGGTCAGATCTGATCTGACAGCCCTATTGGCCTAATGTGTCTTCCAAAAATGATACAAATCACTACTGCAAAAATCTGATCTGACATGGGTATGGTCACGGCTTGGTTTGGTTTAGCCACCAAAATAAACTTTGTTAGGGTTAAGCAATATTCTTATTCTTGGTTAAGAGAAATAAACACTGCCAATCAACTCCAAGTCTAACATTTATTTGACCCATTCAGCCTCCCCAGTCTCCTTCCTTTTGTAGATTTTATGTCAACGTCACACTATTTGTTATTCAGACAGCTAATTCTCAGTCTGCTTCCAAACATGCGCTGCTTGAGCTGTTTATGAGAGTGTGATCCAGAGTTGCTCTCAGTCAGTGGTGGAGCAGCCAGAAGTTTGCCCATAAACAGTCACAGATGATTTGAGCTAAATGGGACAAAGAACTCGACAGCATCATGCACCGATTCCTCTGCTCAGCGTGTAACTTAAAAATCACAAATGAACCAAAAACAAAGGCACAATAGCCAAAAATAACACCTCATATTAGCGCTAACCAGACAGCATTGTGGGTCAATGTGGCCCCGTGTGTGGGTGAGCGTGGAAAAACGATTGCCAGTGCACTATGGCATGCAACTTTCCATGTTGGGCGCTTGGTGGTCTGAGATGAACTCAGCGTCCCAGCGTGCGTGTGACATCAGCCACACATACTACCACGCCTCACACACACAAACACACACACACACACTACTGGCCAACAGTCATAAATAGGTGCCAGTGGAGAACAACTGTGTGTATGTGTGTGTGCTGTATGAGCAGGGCTTGTTGAGGATTAAGCAGCATTAGCGAAGCCCTCTCGTTGAACCCAGTTTTAATGTGACCCATGCGTCCTCTGCTGCCTCTGCCCTGTCCCCATTATACACAACCCAGAGGACCACTTCAGCAGTGAAGTACACCCTGCCACTGCACCACTCACCTTTCTGTACCCCATTTCCCCAAAAACCTACCTGCTCAGCCTCATTTTCAGCCTCAACACCATTTTACTGACATGATCTTGGTCTTCCTCTATATTTATCTATACAGTCAGACTTGTACATCGTTTTTTTTGGCACACATTCATCAATACAGTATTCAATATTCATTGCCCTGTGTAAAAACACAGATTCTGTGGCTTTGTATAAAACAGCTGTAAAGCTGCGAGTCTGGGACCTTTAACCTTATCAGCCCACATTCAAATTTCATAAACAGTGTTCTGAAAACAGCTGGCTGTTTAATCAAAAACTATGCTATGATCTTTTGATGTTTGCTACAGAAGGCAAGACAAGCCAAACTTTATTTATGTAACGCCTTATCATGCACGTGCACAACTCAAAGCACTTTACAATTAAAACTCAATAAATAAAAACTCATAATAATAAAAGTCAAATAGTGTACACAAAGTTAAAATAACAAGTTGTAAAGCACAAAGGGCCACATTAACTAAAAGCTGCTTCCTTGTGTTGCAACCTTACTTTTGAGGCCAGAACTGCAAGTGTGAATCTGATCTGATCTGAGAGGTCTAGCTATGGGCTTGTCTTAATGTGTTTTGGGCTAAAGGCATTGTAAACTATCAACAATAACTTGAACTCAATTCTCTTGGAAACTGAAAGCCAGTGCAAAAATCTAATCATAGGACTAATATTATCATTTCTTTCAATATAAGTGAAAATCCTGGCTGGAGCATTTTGAATTAGCTGCAGTTTCTGATGGATTTATACACACATAAATATACTATTAAATTAACCCAGTTTAAATGAACCCAATACGTTTCTCAAGATCCTGCATAGACATACTGAAATACCTTGTTAACTGTAAAAAAAAATCATCAAATAATTTGCTCAATGCCCTTAATTAGAAAATCAAGTGAAATTAAAGTTGTCAAATGATAAGGCAGTATAAAACTGTATTATTTGGTGTAAACTGAGAGTCAGGATTGAAGAGGATTGTCTTTTACCCTAAAAATGTGTGATTTCATGCTTATTCACAAATACAGAGAATATTTGTGAATAACCAAATACAAGAATGACTAACTCCAGTAACGATGAAGTTCACAATTCCCTGACCTATGTGAAAACCGCCAGTTGGAAACAAGGCTCCCCACTCATGAACTTTAACACATAAATCCTGACATTCATCTTGTTGTCCTGCACAATGAGTCACAGGGTAACACACATTACACACCTCTCCGTACAAGTTTACCTCTTAGTTGAGGCAGGAGAAGCAGACGGTGACAGGGGGGCTGGGAGGGCGGCAGAGAGATAGTCAGGCAGGAAGTGAAGCAGGAAGGCCAAGAGATTATAAAGACTGCGTGGTGAGGTGTAGAGACAGGGGGCATTGGGACAGACAGGAGGAGAGGCGGACTATCAGACCAAGACAGGCAGGCAGCCAGGAGAGCAAGACAAGACAGCAAGTAAAGAGACAGGGAAGCTGGAGACAATCTCCAGTACTATTAACAAGATGCACTTGTACACATATGTACCATTTTGCAGGGGTAGATTCCTTCAGAGATAAGTGAAAATACAAACAGAGAACTCCACAGATCAGACTGAGCCTCGTCACCGATTTGAAAAATGTCCAAGACCTTCATCTTCCCACAAATCTGTTGTGAGTCAGTCGAGTCTGTATTCCAGTCTAGTTCCTCCCTGGTGTTTTCTTTAAAACCTATTCTCAAAACACCATTTTAGGTCAGTGTGGATTAAACGTCCTGCAGCCCGCTGTTCACAAACTGATCCTGAACCATCAGCTGACCACCTGGATGTGCAAAAGTCCTCATGTTAGTTCAGCCTTAATCAAAATGCTTCGGTCTCTGCTGGTCAATGAATTTGTTACCCCGCTGTGCCCTCGAAAGCCCAAGGGATTTGAGTCATTTGTGCATTCAGGCCTCTGTTTCACCTCTCAAATTAGAGTTCCCAGAACTTTCTCTGAGCCGGATTGACTGAGGGAGTTGGTTGCCCTCGTCTGTGCCCTCCAAATGACCCCATCTCTTTGGCTAAAGGAGCCCCCCCCCCACGCTGCTGTTGAACATGACTTTTCTAGCCCCTTGTAACGACACAGGCCTAAGTCAGTTAGTCATAGTAAATTATTTTTAACATGATAAGCTGATGAGAGAATTCATGGATGGAATCTCTATCATGGATGGATAGAGATTTATCTCGTTTTTTGCACAAACGAGAAACAAGTTTCTGTTTCAAGTAAAGTAAAGATAAAATTGGCTGCCCTGCGGTTGACGTGTGACCTGGTCAATCCCTACCACGGGAGAAAGGGCCGAGAGGAAGAAAAAAGAAAAGAAAAGAAAAAAAGACAAAACATGATTATGAGAAAGAGAATAGGAGGAACAAGGAGAAGCAGAACAACTCCAGCGTCATTCAGGAAAAAAAGGGAAAGAGAGGAGAGGAAAAGAAAATTGTTCAATTTGGTGGTACCGGAGAGAGCAAAGACAACAATAACACAGGAAACCTTTCACTTTCTCCACTTGACAGTTTCCTTTGTGCCAAAATAAAAAGACAACAGTAAAAAAAAAAAAAAAAGATGCTTCTGTGAAGTCTCTCCCTTCTTCCTTTTGGTTTTGAGTTTTTTTTTTTCTCTCCCTCCTGCTCTCTCACATCACGGTCAATTTCACCTGTCATTCACAAGTGCAGTTTTTCCAACACAGTTCTTCTACCTTTTCCCAAGGCATACGCTCTCTCGGCGTCCACTGGAACAGTTTAAATATAATATCAAACATATGGCGGAGTTTACGGAACGTAAATGAGATGAGAAATCAAATTTGCCCAGAGAATCACAGCGGGACCGTAGTCTCGGAGGGGTACGCTTGTTTGGGGAGAGTCTAAATTCGACATGATGGGCAGCCGTAATTACACCCACAAACTGAGCGGGAGAGCTGCGGATGGACGGGAGGGGACAGGAGAGGGAATGCGGGAGAAGGTCCGTGGGGGAGGAAAGCGGGGTGGACTTGAAAAAGAGGTGCTCTTAGTGGGTGGCTCTTTTTTTTTTCTTCCTCTGTCTCCCTTTTCCTCTCTCGCTCTTGTGGGCGTGCATCATGTGACGATGTGTAATTGGCCTGCGGTCACACCAGAGTTGTGCAAACAGATTAGCGGGAAAACATGTCAGCCTGAGGGGCTGCGGAGGTGAATGTGTGTGTTGTGTGGATTACAGATGTGGGATTGTGTGGGAAATGGTTTGATGGAGTAAAATATATATTAATGGTGAACAGGTGGGGCAGTGGACTTTGTCATAGACAAATTTGTTGTCATGGGCACACAGAGGGAATGTCTTGAGCTCATGTCTGTGCGCCGTTAAACACGCATATTGAAGACAGACAAATTGGTTTATACACAGACTTTCGATGCTTCATTTGCATTCACCAAATTAAATTATGTTGGGATTCCACTCATATATTCCAGAGGTTCATTGTGGTTTGAGGACACTTGAGGGTACAAATCCTGGTTTCTACAATGCAGTCTGGAATATGTTGCAGTACACACACTGTATAGAAGTTATGTATGTGTGTGTGTGCCGCAGCCTTGAATTTCTAAAACATCTAATAACAAGTTTATAGATAATACACTGACATTAATTATTAATTAACATTAAGTGTTCTAATAATGCCTATGAATCTATTAGGTGTTCAGGAAATTCAACTGTATTTTTGTCATGAACACAGGCATAAAAATATAAATAAATGAATTTTTAAAAATCATTAACATCAGTCTTTTCATACAGACATGCAATAACATGTCCCATTAAGATAAAGTTCAGGACTGTTCTCAGCTGTAGTTGGCCCTGGCAACAGACGGATTCCGCAAGAGTGAGCATTCCTGGAGCTGAGCTGAAGAGACAGAGAATGTCAGGGAGAATAAGAGCAGGAGGATTCTCATGAACATGCTGTACGAGCCCATTCAGATATGTGAGTTTGACTTGGCTGAAGAAAGTCGTGTGTAAGCAGATGCACTTATTGGTTTCTGATGCCCCTGTCAGCGCTGTGCCAGACCACCTGCCTTTGGGTAGTAACAGCATCCCATAATATACCACCCAATGTGGACGGCCACTATATTTTGTCCTGAATCACTCTTGAGTCCTCTGTGTGTATATTCCCAGAACATTGATCGGGTTGCCAGGTTGTGAAAAGTCTTTCTGACTGGAGAAAATTTCTGCTTAGTATTTTTTACAGTAGCTCTTTGATTCAACAAGAAGGTTCCTCCAATGGAGCTGTTAATATTTTATATGAAGATTATAAATATTATTACCTTTGTTAATGATTTATAAATTATTAGTTTATAACTGAATAAATAATGGCTTACTAGTGAGTTTAAAAATCTTAAACTTTTTCCTGACTCAAAACTGAACGGTTAATAACTGAGACCATCTGAAAAACATTATTTTTATATATATAATTAGTTCGTTTTTTTCGCATATATAACACATGAAGTACTGAAAAACAAGTAAAACTTTTAATAACTTATTTTCTTTTATTACAGTTTTGACTCTTGCATGGATTCTGTAATTAAGGTGATTCCATTTTTTTTGGATTGTAAGTTATTCCATTATAATTGTAATAATAATAATGTAACAACTTATAATAATAATATATAATTATACACATTATAATAATTCTGCACAGAATTACAAAAAAAGCATCTGAAGATGATGACTGATGAAGAGGAGCAGACAGTTTCTAAACTTGTTTGCTAAACTTGAAAAAATAAAGGAAAAGTTGTTTCGTGATGTTTGGTGCCAAATCAAGTGGCGTTCAGTATATTAGTTTTCTAAAAGTGCCCTTCTCCACTGGTTGCATTTTTATAGCTCACAGTGGGATTTGGTTTTGTCCCTATTGGTCCAGACTTTATTGTGATGGTGTGTGTGCCAATGGTAAAGAGCTCCACAATGTTTTTTTTTTTTTTTCCTTTAATGTATGTGGTTGTTATTGTTTTATGTCACACTGCAACTTTGCAGAATCTGATAAGATGAAAAATATGTGTGAAAAATATGCCCCGGATTGACATGAACAATTCCAATGTTTTTCAGGTCTTCCTGCTGTTGATTCTCTCAGGTAATAGTGTCAATGCCTCGGGCAGCCCACAGAAGCCTGACAGGCCTGACAGCCGTCGTTGACAGCCAAAAGCTAGATCTTTGCGAAAAACTCACAGAGAGAGCAAGCGGGTATTGGAATGGAAACACAAGTCTATTTTATCAGCTTGCCAAAATGCAAAGGGGAGAGTGCATGAGAGACGCAGAGAAAGAGAGACAGGGAGAGACGGAGAGAGAGGCCAGGCCCCCTCAAAGCCTCTGTAGTCAGCTCTGGTGACGGCCAACCCAAGCACTTGAGAGCAGTGTGAATGGCTTTTTAATGCCTGCTAACAGCCGGGGTATTTAGTGGGATGGGAGGGGGGGACGGATGAAGGAATACGATGTTGGGGGGGGGGTCGGGATGGAGAAAAGATGAGAGTGATGACAATGTTTGGACGCGATGACCACTACTGTAACACTGCTGCCCTCCCTGCAGGGCTCACAGTCTGTGTTTCATGCTGCAGAGATCACTGTCATAAAGCTGTGGTCTTTCCTCTGACTCCAAGCCCATTTATCTTGGTCAGGTCTCAGTATTTTTCTTGAGGTCTTGTTATTTTGCCTGAGACTGACTCAAATGAAGTCTCAATTATGTGGAAATCACAGGGGCACTGTAATTGCCTTTATTGCTCTACTATCTATAGATGAATGTCCAGCTGGCGACTGATTATACGTTCACTAAAAGTGGATTTATATGCTGTTGAGAAACGCAGTCCAATACAAGTACAATTCCAATACACTATCAATAACATCTCTGACAAATTTGCACCGTTATGTAGCAATGGTGAGAAAGAAGGAGTTGGCATGTTGGAAGTGATCACGACTGTAGTGCTGATTTTCATTTTCCTACAGCTTCCTCAGGAGAAAGCAGGCAAAAGCCACGCAGCCTGAAACCTCAGGCAAAGAAGTTACTTCCATCTTTGTCGCCGCTTGTCAACCAGTTTATCGAGAATATGGAACATACATGTATGATAGGAAACTGTATCTTGTGAGCTGTGATATGAAACAATAGTGGCAAAAGCTTTACTTGTGTGTCCATTTTTCTGCATTACACTGTTTATACTTTTGAGTGGGCTATATGAGGTTTGTGTGTTCCTAAAAGAAAAGCAAAACATGCATTTATAAAAAGAGAACTTTGAACTTCACTAATAGATTTCAATCATAAAAATGGCGTGCTAGCTCTATAAATAGTGCATTACATATTATAATTTGTGTGCTCCGTCACCGACCACATTTGATGGATTCAAAGCAACTCATGCCAAAGGAAGGGGGTCTATCCTGCCGTTAAAGAAAGGAGACGTCTGTCCAAATGATTTCAATAACTGAATAGTTTCTCTCTGATGGAACCGCGGAGTAGGAGTTTGTAAATCATTTCATAGACCTTGGTGTCATAAAACGAAATAATTTAATACATGGTTATGTACTGTACCAATCCAGGATTTTTCTTAAAAAAAATCTATATTTGAAAAACCACAGAGAGCCAGAATCCATATTTATTTTGTTTATCAAAGGAGGAAAACTGCTGTAAAAACTGGTTGGGTCATAGAAAACCACACAAACTTCGCTATCTTACCTCAACCCCGCTGCTGTTTACACAAAACGGCCCCTGACTCAAACAAAAGCTGGAAGGCTCCCTGAAAACCATGGGAAGAAGCAATGAGAAAGATGAGGAGGGGAGAGAAAGAGGGGAACAGACAGAACAAAAAAAAACATAACAGGAGGTGGTGAAAGAGGAAAAAGAAAACAAGAAGAGAAATTTAAAAGTGCTCTTTCATTTTTTTTTTTTTTTGCCAGGAAATTAAAACAGAGACTCATGCAGCTTCTCTCAAAGTACATGTCTAGATACAGAAAATTGTAGTTGGTTTGTATGTCTTTTTTTCTAACTAATTGTCCTGTATTTGTTTTTCTATATTACTCCAGCATAGTAAAGAAAGCATTCCGAACCACCTCCAAAATTTGGCAAGTTAATCATCGATCATGAAATGTTTGCTGGGACCACTCCTGTGGAGTCCACAGTCGAGGACCACAGGGAATTCATTAGTTTGCGGGATTGTTTATGGACAGGTACTCTAAAATTCCACACAGCTAGCAAGCGAATTCAAATAAAATATTACAGTCCTTTCCTTCAAACTTCGACGAGGTCTGCTGCCAGAACTGGGAGACCAAACCCTGAATCACAACCCCCCCCCCCCCCCCCCCCCCCCCTCCCGAAGGACCCCCCCGAACCGCTGAACCCTATGGCACCGCCGTATGTGCCGTTTAAGCTGCTCCTCCTCACACCTCACCTACACCTACACCCCAACCACACACTCGTGGGACCAAGGGGTTATTAGTCAAAACCATCAGCGAGTTCTATGAAGGAAGAAGAAAAATTCAGAAAGTGTGAAATCTGGTTTAAGTCTGCAAGATGTTCCAGGAATTCCATCCATCTTCACTTGGGCTAACCTGGGATGGAGCGGACAGCGGAGACGGGAGTTTTTTTTGTTTTTTGTTTTTTTTTGCGTTGGGAGGGTGCCAGGTTTGCAAGAAATTTTCACGTCTGTTGTTGACGTTCCCCTCCACTGAGGCAGTTTTTCTTGTTTTTCTTTTCATTTTTGACGATGCTTGTCTTGGATCGGTTGCTGTCATCGGTGCACCAGCGATTGTGGAAGAAATATTTTTTTCTGAAGGATGTCTGGGGCAGCGCTGCCCACCCAGGAGGACCTGCTGACCTGGCTCTTGTAAAAAAAACAACAAAAAAAACTCTATTCCAATTTCTCTCCCAGGGAAACACAAATAAATTCCTTTTAATCAGCCATGGGTTCTTCGGAGGCTCATTTGGGAGGAATGTAATTGAGACATAAGGTAACATTATTCATAAGGTGAATGTGCTTTGCTAAGCTTGATTTTGCTCTCCCACAGCTGGCCTTCAATATACTCAAGGGTTTTAGATGAAGACACAATTATTCGAGGCGGCATGGAGTTTGGCTTTGAAGATGGTCGGCAATAATCTCTGTGAATTGCAAAAGTCACGAAGCATGGGAGATATTTCAACAAATTAATAAATACAAAATCTCCAATATCATGAGTGGCCCTTGGCACTCACTTCCTGTCTGCCTTCTCTCCTTGTTCTTGTTTGCCGCTGCTTCCCTCCCTGTGTTGGCTTCTATCGCTCTCTGGAAGTTGCTGAGGGGGGGAAGAGGTCCTGAGTTCAGCTCCTCTGAAAGGGGATCCAAACCGCGTGCTAACGAGAATGCCAAGCCTAACAGGGACTGACAGCTCATCGCACTGAGAAGTGCTGTGTGTGTGTAAGTGTGCGAGTGTGTGTGTGTGTGTTTAGAGGGTTAGGGGCCGGTGCCAAATATCTGTGTGCATTTATTATGAAAAGGCAAACATCCCTGGTGAAGCTTAATAACTCCTTTTTTTTTTCTCACACGTATGCATGCAGGAATGCATCCACATAAACACACACGAAGATGAGTGTTAAATTGCACACAATCACGCGGACGCACTGTTCCCATGCATTAATCAGTCAGCAATAATAATCGAAAGGAATTTGATAGGAAAACTAAAGAATAAGTGGTTCCAACCTCGCCACTATCACGGCTGTTTAACCACCAGCTTTCTCTGCCTGTCCATCTGGGCTCAGACGAAAAGCAGATGGGTCAGAGGGTAATGAAAGTAAGAAATAAATTGAGGCAAGAAGAGGAATAAAACAGACATAAGTCAGAGGAAAGCTAAAGGGGTCAGAGTTAGACAGGATAGATGAGAGAGGAATTAAGAGTCATTGTACAGAGCAAGACAGAGAGAGAGAGAGAGAGCTAAAGTGAAAGTGAGTGAGAGAGAGCAAGAGGAGAAAGGCAGCTGAGGGGTCAGGCTGGGAGCGAGGGAACAGTCAGCCATTTTCAGATGAAAGGAATCCAACCAATCCTCTCAATGATAAACATGTGTCTGTGTCACCCATCCCAGGACTCTATTTGTGTGTGTGTCTGGGTGTGTGTGTGTGTATGTGGTTGCATCTGCGTTTTTCACTGTTACAGACACTCAGACTCCTGACACTGACAGTGCCAACGATGATACGCATTCACACACTCTCTCTCCCTCTGACTCGCTATCATGCACACGAACACAGACACACACACACACCTTGTCCACTATTTTGGCAACGGCCGGGGGAAATGCACGGCTTGAGTGCTAACTGACACAAACCATCACACGCTCAACACAACAGCAGCCAGATAGCACGCTGCCTCTCCTCTCCTGACTCCCCCCACCATCCCGTCCTCACCTGCCTTCAAACTTGCTGCTCACTTACGCTATCAAGGGGTAGACAAAGCAACTCAAAACTTCCAGAAAAGGTTGCCTTGAACTTTAAGTCACAGCGGTGAACAGTGATGAAAAAGGTAGACCATATTACAGTATGTTGTTCATTGACAGTCAATCCCTTGAATAAGCAACACCGTCTCCAAGACCAACCTTAACTTTGAAATAAAGATTTGAAATGAAAACTCCTAAAAACGTTTCCACAAGTCTTCCAAATTAAACCATAAAATACATCATTTTTTATACCGCTGAACAATAAATTATCCTTATGCCATTTTCAGCAGGATGCAATGATTAATACTCTCAGCTTTCCAGAAGATTGTGTTTATTGTTAAAAGAAACATGCCGTCAAAGTCTGACATTTTGATGTTGCTCTATAACAATGTCACTATTTACTCCTTGATTCCTTTAGTCATAACTTCTGCAGCAGCTAGAGGGCTTTATTACTTAAACATACGCTTTAATCAAAACCATTTGTTTTTTCTTGGGAGAACAGTCTATTATTTTAATTTGAAATGTTTAAAAATGAGATTGTTTTTCTTTTTACATTTTAGATTTGTATTAACTAAACTAGGAAATACAAATGCAACGTTTTCATTGCCAACGCAACAAACAGAACATTGGATGTCTGGTTTCTGTCTGTTTTCCTACAAAGTCTGCTAAAGCATGATTTACTTTTTGATGGTATTATTATGGATCATATTTAAGCAACTCAAAGCACTAGGTTAAGGTTTGGGAAAGACTGTGGTCTTGGTTAAATATTGAAAATGTCAGTGAGGACTTGAAGCGCACTATGAGATGTGTTGACATTTTCAATATTTGACCAAAAACCATGATCTTTCCTTAACCTTAACCAGCCTAACCACACTGGGGACGCATAATGCAAACTCAGGCCTCCGGTATCGACATCCTGTGCTTTCTGTCATGACTTTTGAGTCTTTCCCCTAGATTATAATGTTTCTTTGGACAGATGATTTGGCCTCTATGGAGACTTTTTAGTTGGCTCACATTGCTTTAAAAACAAAGCAACAAAAGAGTTTTTTATGGCTGAGAAATGCAACTGGCTATACGCCACCTTTGTAGGAGTGTTTGCAAAGTGAGATCAAGGAATTTGTTGAATTGAGTGTATTATTTTGTCTCCTCTTCTGTCCTTTCCTGTCCTATCCTGTCCTCTCTTCTCCTCCCCTCCCCAGGTCATAGTGAACACTATTTAGTCATTCAAGGGACCTCTGCAGTAAAAGTTGAGGTCCCCTCACTCCACCCTCTCTCTCTCTCTCCGCCCGAGACGGAGGTTGAGAGAAGGGCCTCTGTGGCTCTCTGTTGACTCACCCACCTTCTTGGAGGGTTGCCATGGCCACTGCCAGTCTGGCCTGAAATGAACCAGGTGGGGGTGTAGATGGGAGAGGGGGTGTGGACAGACAGAGCAGGGGGTCAGAGAAGGAAATGAGGTGGGGAGAGAAAGGGACGGTGGCCTAAGGAAAATGGCAGAAAGAAGAGTTTATTTTTGTTTTGTTTCTGGTGGCTAAACATTCTTATGTGTGTTCCTATTGTTCAGAAGGTGACAATTGCCATGCTGCAAACATCAGTGTGTGTCTGTGGAATTAAAACAAATCATTTAGGTCCAGCATGCGTTTGTACGCGTATGCGTATTCATTACTGCTTTACGGGTATTTTCACAATGGCTGTGGCGGACAGGGTATTTATTTGTTGGAGCTACAGACTACAATCATCCCCTTCCATTCTTCCTGTAACCCTGAACTGTGTAAGGCTTCTGTCAGCGTGCAGCCCTGTGTGTGTGTGTGTGTAGCCATTGAAACCATGGCTACTCACCCGTAACCACACTCTTGACGAGTGGGTCACTGGCACACACTCATGCATGCAGGAGAACACATAAACACTCATAGACACTCAGACTGTGGCACTGCTTGATGTGGCTCCATTTCTACTCAATTGACTTTGACAGATATTGTTTTCAGTGACCCTCAAGTCGATAACATCGTGTTCGTCTGTGCATGTGTGTGTGTGTTTATGGTACATACCATACTCATTTTAGGTAACACACTTCGACTTCAGCACATAATTACCGTCAAAGCTGATATGCACCCGGTACTAAACCAACAGTGATCTAGTAAAATCCTAGTGTTAATTAAGATAGGCTTTGTCCCAGCGGGGAGTGTGGTGAAATGGAAGTTGAGAGCTTGGTGCGAAAACGGAAAAAGCTCTTGTATATGGAGACAATTGCACCAGTGATACACATGTCCATATAAATACACAGAGGCCCAGTAATTCAGTTCTTGTTTCTCTTAGATTCAGATCCAAAGCGGAACACAAGTCCATTTTAAAGATTGAGAAAGCATAGCATCTCTTACAATAAACAGCTCTGGAAACACACGGCAGCTTTGATGGGAAATTGTTTCCTCTGTGGTGAACGTTGGCCCATTAGGTGTGTGTGTGTGAGTGTTCTTGTTTGTTTGTGGCTCCAGAGTTCAGGCAGACAGTTGGCCTGTAGTCTCATGCACTGATCAGGAAAAAGATAACGCTAAGGTTAGGCAGGGTCACAAAGAAGTAGTGTGCGCACATATGGGCGCTGTCCTCACAAAAAGCGTCTTGTAGCTGCACATTTTGGTCGTTTCCATCCAAATGACTGTTCTGTGTCTGCGCAATATAAAATTGGCCTCCGAGAGGAACATTTCCACTGTACCTTCAGGTTTTGATCCATGTTTCCTGAAACAAAATCCAAGCTTTGGTTTCAAAACTTCACCTGTCTACGTGTAGAGTACATTTGCGGTCTTGCATGCTCAGTCTAACAAAAGTTTGTCTCAAAGATTAGGTCTGTAGGGCTGAGGTTTAACTCTGCACAAAAAAACAGTTGAAAAGTTTAAAACTTTATTTAAACACATTCAAATACTTTTAAAACAAAGCAAATGTCTCTAAATTAGAAATGACAACATTACTCACTACAACACTACTACTACAATGACATAATATGTGACTATTTTGGTTAGGTGTTTCATACACTTCAACATCTAAAAGGAAAAATCTTATCAAATCAGGAACCCGGGGCTCAAATGGGGCTCCATGGTCTAATTTGTGTTAGTTACGGGCCCTTTATATGAAAAAAGTTTGAGAACCACTAAAGAAACCATTATTTGCATGTCTTAAAGAATGTCAGCAGTGGAAAACATGTGATATATCGTATTAGTAAGTTGTTCCTTTTTATTTCTATTAGAATAGAAATAAGAAGAGACTACAGAATAGTACAGACCCCTGAAGTCAACACAAGTCACTAAACCTTTTTATATAGAGCATCGTACTGGTGTCTGCTACCTCTACTACTAGGTGTTTCCTTGTGTTTCTATAATGCTCGTATGCTTTGCCGTGCACACAAACTGCAGAAGTTGTAATCTTGTTTATCCAGCACTCCTCCCGTCTGCTTTGGCATTCCTCTCTATCGGTGTGTGGCCTCTTTGATGATTTGCGGCCCATTTAAAGCCACAATCCTGTGATCTGTTGGTCGGGTTGACCACAAACCCTCATCATGTCTGACCAAGTCTGCCCTTGAGCCGCTGTGGGCTGCACGGACAAACACACACACACACACATTCACACATAAGATACAGAAAAACACAGGCTACATATGTCTGCCTACATACTGTATGTAGGCAGACATATTCTATAATGTATAACTCACAGTTACTGCACACGCATGCTCGCTCTCAAACACTGACTTATGGGTCTTTCCCACAGCATGATCCACTCTGTCAGAAGCCTGCGCTGAGCTGTGGTCCAAACCCAATGTTTTCCTTAATAGAGGGTATGGGTGCTAAAACTATTAGAGGCAGCAATCATAGTCTTAATCATATTGGATTTCTTCATACCAAGCACTTTCCCTGGGAGGCTACAGAATGTTCAGCTCTGGGTGGGTGAAGTTGGATAAATATGGAACTGTATACGAGATTATGTAAGTGTGAACGTATATGTGTCTATAAAGGTATATATTAACATGTTTTGCCTGTGAGGTTGTCCAGAAAGCCAAAACAAACTATACATTTACAAGTAATCTTCTATGTACTCCTGTTGTAATGTATATGTATGGTTTTTATGTGTCTGGGAGATAGATGGTGTTGTTTAGAAAACTATGGTTTAGTTATGAGGAGCCAAACACCAAAAAGGCTTTAGATCAGACTCAACAAAAAGTAGAGAAAGAGATATCAAAGACAACACAGGGGTAAAAGGCGATCCAAGAATGTGACAGGGCAACAATAAAACTGGTTATAGAAATATGTGTCATAGACTCATGAAAGCATAAATTCAATGTGCACACCAGACGCGGTGAAATTGAAATCCCCGCTGGCGCTTTGCTGAAGTTATCACATTAACTCTTGATTCACGCACATGTGCATGCATCGACCAAACAAACAGAAAAGCAGACAGACAATGAAATTCTAACACTTTTATCCAAAGCACTCTGTCCATTTTTTTTCGTTGTAAATAAATTAGGGAGATTGTAAAAACATTCTCTAAGTCTTGGCATAGGCTCAAATCAACAGAGCTGAGAGGCTAAACTGCAGATTTATGAAATAATGAGAGTCTTTTGAGGGCAGTTAAATCCCCTGTCTCTGATGTGACAGCCAGCGCCGCTCCTACAATCAAGGCCAGCAAAAGGAAGAACTACTGAACTACAGCCAGTGTTAACCCCTCCACCACATGCTGCCAGGACTCTGCCTTCCACCTCCGAAACCCGCCAGCAGCATCGTGGAGTTTATTTCTCATATCCTATCGCTGTACTCTCTCAAATCGACGCCTCCCACTTGGTGCTTCTGTCTGTTTGTTTGTCTGTTTTCATCTGTCTCCATGTTGGCTCCGCTGCTTCTGCCTCTGCCCTCCTTTTTCCCCGCAGACAGACACACAAACGCTGTTTTCCTCCGTCTGGACTTTCTCTCTCCTGTCTCTCACACGAGCAAACACACTCACGCACGTACACAAATTCCTCTCTTTCCTCCGGCATTGATTAGTTGCTGGGATGATGCAGGCAGACTCATTTATGACTGGCCTGTAAACTTGATTAATTCCTTCACGCTCCAAATTTGAAAACACATGGCCTAATGTCTGTTTTAGCTATCAGTAGGAACAGGTTGTGTTAATTAATTGCAGTATAGCAAGGTTGAAATTTCTGAACCGCAGTAATTATGAGAAACAGCCTCCGAGCAGACGTCCTAACTTCATAAAACTCAAGAATGTAACCGTTAAACTTTCTGTGATTAGTCTAAATTAGTGACATTTTTGTAGTAACAGCAGAATTCCCTTTTATATCAGCTCCTTAAACCTCATTTTCAGTTTTGCACACTCACTTTCTTCCCTGACACTTCTCTGTCAGCTCATATGTTTTTCTTTTTACTTTTTCTTTAGTTTAAAGCTTCCAGTCCTCGCTTGAAGGTCGTTGGCTGTCACTTCAAGGCCTGTGCACGGATGGTTGAGTTTCATGCGGGTGTGTAGATGTCTCGTACTGTGTGTTATCGCTCCTCTTGATCGATCTGTGTGGAAGTGTATCAAGAAGTTTGCGTGTACAGAGATGTCCCCAGTCTGTTCAGCACATGCATTCACAGAGAGAGCATTCGAGCCCCGAAGCCATCCACATGTCACATTTTATGCATTTAACATATGCAGACGTTGAAACCTCAAAATTGTTGTTTAACAAGCAGCTAGGATATGGTTTGGAGGCATTTACTGACCTAACCAATAGTTAGCTTAGCCTCTGTGACTGCATGCAGCATTCTGAAGCTGAGGCTTCACACACCCTTTTATTTTCTCCAAATGTTTTCACTGAGTTTCAACAGACATGACAAAGTCAATGCAGCAATTGCAGGACATGGGAATGTTCTGCAGTAGAAAAAGTTTAAGAAAGAAAATCCACCACCCCATGTTTATCGTGGCCACAAACAAAAAGTGGGGGGGAAAAAAAGTGTAAATGGATTGAGCAGATGAATAAAACATATGCAGGAAACCAGTGGTTCTCAATCTTTTTCATGTCAAGGACTCCTAAACTGACACAAATTAGACCCCATTGTGTTACTTATGGATGGACTTAAAATAAAATATTGTCCTTTTAGCTTAGGAACCACCTCAAGGACCCCCTAAACAACTGCAAATAACCACATGACCAACTGATAAATGGAAATAAAATAAAATAGTAATAATTGTAATTAAACTATGTGAAATGGAACAATAGAAAATAGGTAAAGGGGACTGTTGATAAGAATTACTGAGGGTCACATTCTGTCTTCGGTGAGCTTGATTCAGGAGACACTGTTAATATCAGACTGAGAGTGAAATCATTAATGAAGACGACAGCAGACTCCAGATTTTGAGAAAGAGAACCTTTAGAGATCCTTTGAGTGAGAATCCTATCTTTTCCAGTTATATCCAGCTCTATACCTGTCGTGTGTTGGGGGTATCTTTCCATTTAAGGGGGATGGATTATCTGGCCAATAGAGTGGTAAAGTCATTGACATGCTGTATTGTAGTGGGCACATTCTGAGTTAGAAGGGAGACTAAATGAAGCAGTTTGGCAGCAGGGTTAGGGTCTATATTTGTGTTGAGGGCCTGTTTAAAATAAGTTGGACCCAAAGTCAACTCTCGCCACGTCCAGAACATGCGTACATGGTCATTTGGAGAATGCTTATGTCTATTACAGGCATCACTTCTATTAGGAAATATTTTTGCCTATTTAGCATTGGGGAAGTGGGCTCTGTGGAGCACCTTGTACAGCAGTAGGCCATGCGTGGAATATATGAAGAGTTCATTAGACCAAGAACATCCCAAGTACCCAAGTTGTACTAAGAGTCTTTTTGGGATACAGTGCTGACTAAGTGCTACAGTGCTGCCAAAATACCTTGACATGTTTCGGTTAAACGGTTAAACTTCTGTCTGCATCAGAAGGTCATACAGACAGAGTTTGTGTGACATGTCAGCTCATATACGTAGATCATTTAGTGTTATAACCCCATTATTTGACAGACTCTGGAAGGTGGGGCCATTGCAGGTTGGGGAGGAACAAATGATTATTTAAAGTCAGTTTGTGGCTCAATGTTTTTTGTAGAGAGAGAATCTTAACGGAACTAGGTTGTTCAAGATTTTATGGGTCACTGAGAACAAACGACAGTGTAAAAAATAAACCAAAGATGATGTTTTGGTATGAAACCAGGGTGAGCAGGAGTCAGAAAGTTTAGCTGGCCCAATAAAGGAGTTATTTAATGCTATTGGTTCAAAACCAGCAATGGAAAATTGGAAATGCTAGGCATCTTTCAGGCTTGGTGAGCTAAATAATCGATCTCCTAAGACTTATTATTCCAGAAGAACATGCTCAGCTGCTGATTGAGACTGGTGAAAATGTATTTATTGAAATAAATTAGGATGTGTTGAAAGGATATAAAAATGTTGGCGGGATTGCAGGATATAGGTGGACCTCCCACCATGACTGATTTCCAATCTTAAGAAAAAAATCACTGAAGGAGCTTTCAATGAAAGCAAACAGGTATTTGAATCTCTCTCACGCTATGTCACAGGGGAATGTGAGGGGAGTTTTTTACACACGCCCTTTAACTCTAAACAAAACTGATGCTCTGTGTCAAATCACATACTTCTTACTTAGGGAATATGAAGGATAATATATGTAGAAGGCAGAAATATGTGACTTGACACAGCACAGGTGATTGCTGAGTGCAGGCTTACCAGCCTAGTCAGATAAGAACAGAATGCAACTTTGGAGTCACCAGAAGTTGCATTCCTATGGTTTTGGCAGTAGTTAAATCATATTCTAGACCAGCCATTCAGTTTAACATTGTTGAAGAAAATATTAAGATCATTTAATTAAAAGAATCAACACAACACTACAAAACACTCCATAACAAGTTAAAATTCTGTGTGCAAAATGTTCCTTTTGGCTCCTGGATTATATTACATATTTTGTACATTTTATTGTATTTTATTTAATGATGCATTAATATGTGTAGTATTTTATTTCGTCATGGAGTAAGTTTGATCTGGCTGTGTAATCTGTAGGAATGAAGTATATTTTATGAACTCATATTTTCAAGTACATTTAAAAAAATAATTTTACAACTGTCAATTTCCTCCTGAATACAATGTAGTATAAAGTAGCACAACATAGAAACACTCAAATAAAGTACTTCAAAACTGCACTTTAAGGATTTTCTACATTTTTATTCAAATCTCAGGTGCAGAGTCAAATGAGTCAATTAACTCTTGTGTTATTCCACTGTCAGCTGTTAATCACCAAAATAAATATCTGCTGACTGTCAGTGAGACACTCGGTTATTCTTCTGGGAAATAACAAGATCAAGTCTTGGTGGGATGAATGAGAGGCAGCATTTAAAGTTGCTTTCAGTTTGTTTTTTGTCTTGGACTGTGTGACAGTCACAGTGGAAAATCCTATGAGTCACATAAATAGGTGCTGGTGAAAGGCAACAGAAATCTGATTGCTCATTTTGACAGAGAGGGATATTGACTGGCAGCCAGTATCCAGAATGAACCAAGGTCGACTTGTGTGAGCTGAGGCTTTGTAAGTGTCTCTGGAGCTTCGATAGTTTAGGCGCCTCATTTGACAGGATTTCACCACATTCAACACGCTGTGCTTTCAGCTCAGCATCATTGCCTGCCATTATGAATCCAAATTTAATGCATTCCGTGTCATATTTCCTCACCACCCGCGTTGGAGCTTTTACAGGCGCAGGATTGTCTCCCACTTCACTTTTTTTTGTTTCAAAAACTGATCCATTTTTTGGAGCCATCCATCTGTCTGCATCTGTGGGAAAGTTAGCTAGCTAACAGTTAAAGTTAAGCTAAGGTTAGCTAGCAAAACACATTTGTCTCTACCTGTTGATGTGTTGTGTTGGCATGGTCATTAAAAATATGTATTTTAACTGACATTTTTATTCATGTGAATTCCTAAGCACATTTATATATAAAAATAAACAACTTTGTACTTTTTTTTTGTTTAGATTTGAACCATTTGACAGTACTACTGCCTCTGTGGCCCACTAGATGGCGTTCTGAGGTTGATAAAGTCTTACATATTCCTCTATTGATGTATCACAACTATTAAAATCACGTCAATAAGTGACAGTGTAACACTGGCATGTTCCTTAACAAAGGCAGTGGTTAAACAGCTCAAAAGACTAAACAGCAATCACATTTTCACTCTCAGGAGAGAAGTTCTTTGTTTGGCTGATACCACCTCACATGCATGGGAACTCAGTTCTGTTTACAGTGCTTTGCTAGCTTGTTGTGCTGCATAACACAACCTCTTGACTTTGTGCTACATTATAAGGTCGCAGGAATACGATATGTCAGTCTCTGGATGAACACGCAATACTTTTAAGCACAGAAGGATCAGGCCATTGTTGGTTTGGCTGGCTGCGCACATGAGATTTGTTGACAGTAAGATAAATTTAGAAAATCACCGGATTTATCCCTTTAAGTGCAGCAGTTGAGTAAATGTACTTGTTACATTCTGCATTACAACTGCCAATAACACGGATTTATTTGGGATGGACAGAATGTGACATACCAGGAAGTAAATCTCCCTCTGGTAATATAAGAGATGATGAAGCCAGTAAATATTTTCTACCACTAAAGACACTTTCAGTCTCTCTGTCAAACACATCAGCATCTCTCCGGTGGTCCCACTATTGTTAGTTGCTGGCAAAGTCCTGTAAGTCAGAGTGGAGAAGGTTGCACACGTTTGCACGTGTTTGTGTATTCTGCTCCACGCACCATCAAAGAGAGCTTGTTCTCATTGGTGAGATCATTTGGACTTTGCTTCCCAGTGGATGTGCTGACACAACATTTTGTCATGACAGTGGAGCATGACCCTCGCTCGTAGTGTGATTTCACCTCCTCTAAACGCGCCGATCTAACACTCATTCACGGCGCTTATTCACAATCTGTCTCCCTTTTTTTTTAGCCTGAAAAAGTATAACTATCTCGCTCTGTCTCCCTCTGTTTTTTCTGTCGGCTGAATACGCTTGCATGAAATTGGACATTTCTCTAGCTGATTTGCCGTGAAATGGTGTGCTTGTGTGGGATTACGCCGCGTTTGCTTCAGCATCGAGTCCAATAGAGCCGTGACTGAGGGGTGCACAGAGAGGAGAGGAGAAGAGAGGAGAGGAAGTTTGGTCCACTTACTCCTCCTTCTGCCGCTCCAGTCGAATAGACAGACGGAGCACTGTGCATAGTGGACAAACTCTGTAGTGAAGACAGACACATGTGGAAACACAAACATGCAGTATCCACATGCATGCACGTATGCACACGAGCGTTGAGTTACCGGTGCGTGCTCACACAGAGAGACTGTGTACAAAGCGGAGCACAGGAAGGAGGAAGGAGATGAAAGGTAAATAAACAGAGATCAGTGACACTGGTGCAAGGGGAGCTGCCATCAAATGAAAGAAAAGAGAGAAAAGAGAGGGATGGGTGGGAGAAAGATGAAGGGCTGCTGCTGGACTGTATAATCCGGAGATTTGTCATTGAAATCGCATAACCTGGGCGGGGAAAGGGAGGAAGGCTGGTGATTGAGGGTTTGAGAATTGATGGAAGTTGAGAAGACGTGTTTAGTGATTTTTTTTTTTTTTTTTTTGGAGGGACGGGGCTGAGGATGGAGGGGCTTTGTGGGGATGAAAAAGGGCGATAAAGGAGGACAGAGCTGCCCAGCTGTGCTCCAGACCTGTTAGACAGGGAGGAGGAGGAGGAGGAGGAGGAGGTGAGGGGTGATAGGTCTGCTCCCTGCTCCGTTTAAACCGCTCCTGGCTAACTATAAACATCTGGCCTCCTGTCTTTCTCCACTGAATGCACTATGTATTTTTTTACATTATGCCCCCTGCTCCGTCTCTTCCACTTGTTCTCCTTCTCCCTCTTTTCTTCTTGCGCCGTCTCTTACTTTATTCCGTCTTCCTCACTTAATCCTCTCTCGCCTCTTTTTACCGTCTACTCCCCTGTTCCGCTGAAACACACTTGCACAACCTGCGGACGTTAACTCATACATAAAAACCTCTCAATCATATCCCTTTGATATGGAAATGTTCTACTTTTTTATAGCTACAGTCTCCCTCTAGTAAGTGCTTATAGTAAGTGTCCACTACTTTGCAGGGGAAATCCAATCTGACTATTAAATAGAATGAGCGAGAACAATTTGGTCTTGTATGCCAGTGCATACTCACACACGCACACACACAGTTTATTTCAAAGAAAAAAAAATGTTTTTGACTCGATTTGGCATCACCTCATTTGAATATCACCAGGATGATGTGTGATAATTGAAAGCTGCATGTGTGCACGCACTCACAGTCGCGCTAACCGCTGCAAGGGTTCCTCTATTTCAAAGAAACAGGGTTTAGTCAACTGGACGAGCTCCTATACTAACTGTTTGGACACTTGCTGTTTCTCAATCTGGATCCGGTTTTTCCACCATTACACAATTTATGTTCGTGCGGCTCTCGTGTTTCAGCCGGACCTCAGATGTGGATTTCGCCAATGACAAATCATTCTGTTGGAATTACACTGTCTAAAGACATTAGTCCAACCAAAGTCTTTGGGAGATAAGAGAGAGAGTGTTCTAGTTTGGGGGCGGGGGGGGCGTGTTTTAAACAGACGCGGCTGTTTCTGACTGCTCCTTTTTCATGCAATGGCGAAGGACTCGGCTCATCTGGTTTGGATAGCATCGCACATCATAATGGAAGCTGGATAAATCCGATGGAATTCAATGAGAGTTTTTCCCTATAGGAAATCTGTGGAATGTGTTAGCATTAGTGATGTTAGTGGTGGACTATGAGCTTTGAGGGAGATAAGGTTAGAGTGACCCGATCTTGGGATCCGAGCAAGTCCTTTAATCCTATTTTCTTTGATGGTGTGTGAGATCATTTCTTTTCACATCATACTTTCTTAAAATAAAGCAAATAATACTATTAGAATTAAGAAAATGATACCTTATGAGGCCAATATACTCACCGATCCACAGATACACTTTTTTCAATGTTTTTTAGTTTTCTTTTGCAGGCTTCATTAGAGGCACCGCTGTCAACACCTTTTCATCTGACACCTCATAAACACATGTTGTTTTTCTTCAGTTAACTGTGAATCTGAAGGTGATACAAAGATAATTTTATAGACTCTAACAGCTCGAGTCTGCTGCACATCAACACTTTATAAAAGCTGGAAAATATTTTAATTTCATTTAATTTAGTCCTCCATTTATTGATTTTTTGCCCATTGGGGGTAAGCTGTAAACATAGACACCTAAACATTGACTATATATTGACATATTCTCACCTTATAAAGTTGTTATGATTTGCTGTTGGCAAATAGTTGCAAATTTATGCATCCAGCAGACAGGAGACAGCATTCATTTAGGATCATATTTTGGCCAGCTGATGATGAAAAGTCCAATTTTCAATTGCTTTTAGAATTAATTTGACACCTGAGTGAAATACTATCTGGCGCTTTAGCTTCTGCATGCTCCACTTTGCCCTCCAGTCACTGCTAACTGTGTGTGTTCCTGTTTGGTACTTGGCAGATAGTCTACTCTCAGTTTGTCAACATTTTTATGGTAAATAAAAGTCGGCTGCTTCAGCTTGAAAAGAAAATGTAGTGAGAATGAACCAAAACATAAAAGCTGCATACTGTGGAACCAACACAAAGAACTAAAACACCGCAGGTGATAGTTCTCTGACGCTCATTTATATAATAATTTGATCAATAGTTAATATGAAAATATTCATCTTTTCTACAACCATTTATTCCTCAATACATTATTATAATTTTCAGACGTGTTGTCCCATTTATATGTTTACACTCGGACTAATGGCTATTAAACAGATCTGGATTTTGAGAAAAAAAAAATTAGCACAATTTACCGCTATAATATTCCACCACTCTTTCACACTCACACACACACACACACACACACACACACATACACTGCTTATGGGCATTCATGGTGAGGGACCAGCTGTGTGCTTTTTCACTCTGGATCAAGTGATACTTTATTATTTTCTCTGTTTTCTGGGGAGGCAGGAAAGCTGGGATGACTGGCGCAGCGGCAGCACTGCCAAGTCAAACAGCAGGGTTTATTTGTGGACAAGTGTAGGGAGAGCTGGGGCGACACCCAGCAGCCCCACTCACTGGAGACTCTTATTAAGTGGAGAGACAGGAGGCTCTGGGGAATGGAGGAGTGTATGTTTGTCTTATGGTGGGTCGGGGGGTAAAGTATGGGTGCCTATTCTTTCTGGTTTTATCGGAGGAAAGAAGAAGTGAAAAAGAGCAAGAAGGGGAAGGAGAAGACTCGTGGAAGTGGAGATAATGAAGGGAAGGGTACGAAAAAACGAGGAGGGGGCGGATGTTGAGAGGATTTTTACCATTCCAAGCTAAGACAGGGATAGCTCCCATCATTAGACCCTCACCCCCTGCCTCAGAGAGGAAATAAGACAAGACGGAAGGAAGAAGGAGGGTGAAGAATGGAAGGCTTTCGGTGGAAGCTGGGAGCAGCAGGCCTCTGCCAATGGGATTGTCCCTCTGATAATCCCTGGATTTCCTAGACTGAGACAGGAGGTAGACCAGGCAGGGTGAGAGACTTAGTGAGACATAGAGACAGAGGCTACGAGAGAAGAAAGAAAGGAAGTGAGAAGAGAAAGCGAGGTGAAGTCAAAGGAGAAACAATATTCAAAACGTTGTCTTGAATGGAAAACATATGAAATGTATTCTATTCTTTTATTTTCTATGTGGTTTGTACTGCTCACTGAGGAATGTATATGTAACAATTAGCGTGTGCTTATTCACAAATGTGTTTGTGTGCATATATGAATGTGTGTGTGAGTCTGTGTGTGTGTGTGTTATAGGTATTAAGTGAGATAAAGATTTGGAAAAAAACAGAGGCTCTGGTTTGCTGTAACTCCTGCCAGATGTAAAGAGTTGAAATCGCTGCTTACCTTCAAATAAGTAAACTACACACCCAGAAAGGGCGCAGAGGCGCCGTAAAACTACTTTTGGCAACGCTCTGTCAAAACAGAGGTCGCGTTAGAGGCATTTTTATGCTTGAGTGTTCCTTTTAAAGCCATTGACAGGTTACATGATTCCCTTCGAGAGATGAAAAGAGGAAACAAGTCATGAAGACTTTGTTGATAAAACTATAGGAGACAACAATGAAGCGATCATGTGAGACTTTCCAGACAACTTTGATGTGTTCTTGTGTGACACCATCTCTTCCACCCTAATGGATTCAAGGTGCTTTTCAGAGTAAGGGTGGATGGAGGGATCAGACAACATGCTTTTAAAATTCCCCCGCCACTGCTATATGCACACTCAGGCATAAAGACACACTGAGATAGTACAGGTTAAAAGAAATTGGACACAGGGGTGTTTTTTTTAATGATTTTGTTTCCCTTCCCCCCCCCCCCCCAAGTCCTCTCCTGTGGCCATGAAGGGAGAGTACACGCAAATTGGTATCCACCCTTTTTTGGGGGGGGGCTGCTCTGTGGGGAACAGGGATGAGATATCCCACTTCTCCTATTCTTGGGTTGCCCTGGATGGTATTTCAACTCCCTACCTCCTTCCCTTCAGCCACCCCGGGGTGCTGTGAACCCAATCCCCTCTTGTTGTCTGTAGCCAGAGCCCACGGGGGAGCTGTCTCAGCCCGGAGGAACCCAGCAGTGCGTGTCTTGGGTCAGGGGTCTCTAGGGCGATGAAACATAAGCAGCTCTCAGGGAGACGAGAGCAGTCGAGAGGAACACGCCGCCATGAGAATGTTAGCCCTGTTTTTTTGTTGTTGTTGTTCTTTTATCAGCGGCTGATTAAAGGACTCTGAGAGAAAGAGATTAATTCTCATTTTCTTTGGATTGAGTATAAACGATTCACAAAGTAAACTAACAGCAGCTTGTTTAATGGGACTGATAACATATTCCTTCTGTTCTCTAGCCTTTGTTGTTACATAGGTTTTTCTACGGCTCGGCCAGGCTGTCCACTTGCATAGTTTGGATCGGATTCAGGCTCAAACATGTTGAATTATGTTGTATTATGTATGAATTGGAGAAGTCTCCATTTGGAGTAAAAAGACTTGTGACATAACAAATAGTTTGGAAACCAATTCTGGTTCAATAATCAGCTATCACAAATGTGACATGGAAACCTGAATCCTACATTGATGCACAAACACTGAGAACAAACTTCAAGTCCAGTTCAGAATTCTCAATATTATGACTGACTTAATTACGTTTTTTTTTTAACTTTCAATATTTATCTACGCTTTAAGACTTTTACTCAAATAATATTATAATAGGTGACTTTAACTTCTACTAAAGTCATTTTCTGATAAGATATCTGTACTTTTACTCCAGCGTGGTGTTCAAATACTTCATACACCACTGGAAACATGCACAGCTGTTGTGAAGAAAGACATGTAGATAAAAACGGCTCATTTTAAGCTAATAAAAACACATTCTTATTTTGATTGAATTATATGCCATTTAAAACCTACTTATTATTATTATAATCAGATGATTCCACTAAATGATGCAAAATTTTACACAGTAAATTTAAATGATAAATGGCAATTTAATGTTGTAAGTGATGAAGGTTAGAAATGTATGAAACATGATTGTTTTAATCGAGTCATGAGTGTTTTAATCAAAATAATCAAATTGATCATTTATCAATCTGTTTTTAATTTCATATCCATTTTCCCCTGTTTTTTTAATGTACAGTAGATTCATTTTTATTAATTATGTTTTGTTGCTTCTCCATCTCATAGAAATACTATAAACCCACCACTAAACTCAATGGCTGCCTAATGGCTGCATAATGGCTCCGGATTTTTTTTAAGACAATAAAAAATAAGGATAATAAAAATAACAGCACTTTACCTGCACCATATTGTAAGGGGTATATTACAGTGAAACAGCTTAAAGTCATATAAAAGTTCATATGATGACAATGTATGTGTAATAGAGAGGGAAATCACTTGTAGGTGGAACTGTTAACAACTCGTAGAGATTGCACGTAGACACGAGTTTATATCGAAAAGAGTTTGGAAAACACTGCAGTAAAGCGTTCCAGATGATTACTTATAGTGGCAGCCAAAGTGATGATATGGAGGTGATGATGTGCTGATATTTTGATGTGAGGACAAGAAAGGAAAGGAAAAACTGATGAAGGCTTGTTTGCCATAAGTAATAGAATATATAATATGTCTTTGTATTTGTTCATAAGGACAAAAACGGAGAAAAAGGGGGAAGATAAAGAGAAATACAGATGAGCGGGCAGAAAGATGGAAATCTGGGAAGAAACTCTGGCAGGCATCACCAGGATTTAATGCACCTGATTTCATACCCGGTGCTCATGCCAGGCCTTACCCATACACTTTGCATGCCCAATAACACAAGCTCTCAAACAAATGGAGAAGAATCACTTCCATCTGTACAACACATGCTCCTCTCATACAGAACACGCTTTTATTTGTATACCATTCTTTCACACTCTCTGGCTTTTGTTCTCTGCTCCCTGTCTTCTTCGTGCTTTTCGTGCTCCTCCCTGCCTTTGCTTTTTCTTTCTTCTTTCTGCAGGAATAGTGGAATAGTGTCTCATTGTTTTACCACAGCAGGAGAAGAAGTGAGTAATGGATAGGGAAATTAAAAGAGTTGCTTGGAGGGAAGTAGACATGAAGGGAGGGGGAGAGATTGAAACAGACAAGCTGGACATGTGACAGTTGCTTTTCTTGACCTCTGTCAGCTTTTAATGATGCACGCTTTACATTTGCTTTAACAGACGCCTAGCTGTCAAGGATATCCTCCTCTTTGCCAGAGTTACGTGTTTGGCCTCCACAGTTTGACACTTCCTTATACTGTATCATGGCCCAAAATCTTTTCGCTCTATATCCATCACCCACATTCCCTGATTCAGATTTAAGGAGGTATAATGGGGGAGTGATGTGGTCGACAAGAGCGAGCTCTCTCAGTTCCAGCACCTTGTCATCAGCACCTACTCATTACATGCTACAGACTCGTAAAACCTTCAAACAAGCTAACACTAGTGCTAGCAAACAGCCAGGATTTAATGCACTTCAAGGTCAATTGCTGCAATGCACACACATGTTGATAAATGACATTTTAAAACATAAACATAAAAGCTCTCTCTGATTTCTTTTTTCTTTCCTTCTTTTTCATGTAGCTCCCACTGCCTGACCCCTTCTTTCTGTTTTCTTTCCAGCACCAGCTAATGAATTTTTGGAGTGCGGCTCTCAGATCGCAGGTTCCAAGACCGTCCGTGTGTGCTCCGCTCCTTCCAGCTTTTGTTCTTATAAAGTTTTTATTTAATTACAATGGGAGTTTCTCACGCACGCATTAGACCAGGCGAGGAAAACGAGAGAAGAGAGACTTGCTGCAGTAGTAAACTATGTGGTGAACTGAGTCAAAGTTAGTTAGTCTGAAAGGGATTGTAAAAGAGCCAGCCTGTCAGAGTGAATGGACCACTCCAGCATGAGAACACCCACTCGGTCAGTCAACACGTGCACGCATGGTCATACACACATATTCATGCGAAGGTACACGCAGGCACGCACACACACACATGCTCCGTGTTTGCATATTTCTCTGTCTTCCCCATCCGCCTCTCCTGCAGTGATTGACGTGCTCTCTCATTCGGCCCAGCACAAACTCAGGCGCCATGGTTACAGCTGCAGAGATGTTCTTTCCCCGGGAGACGGACAATATTGAAATAACAACTCCCTTAACAACACGACCAGCCACATACGCCCTCCTTTCTTCCAGTGCGCCCTCCCTCTCGGCTGTCCCCGTCTGGTGCAGTCTGCCATGTTAAGGGAAACTACTGGAGCTGGCAGCATTACAAACAGACCGGCAGGTGTGCGTGCTCTGCAAAGTTATGTCCCTTGACTCTGCCCAGAGTGCTGCTGTTTCTCTTGGAAAAAACCCTCAAGGCATGGCAGAAAGCCCTGTGGGTCAGAGGCTGGGGGCAGTGGCAACTCACTGGCAGCAGCAAAATTAGCTACTGTAGCTAATTATCCATTAGGCAGATTTTGTGCCCTCTGTGCCTGGCCTCACTCCTCAGCGTGATCTGGAGCAAAGAGAAAATGAAGCATCGTTCTTTGTCATTACTAAGCCAACCGGGGCTCCTGGGTCTGGGAAGTCCGTTATTGAGATATGATATTGATTAATAAAACTTTATTGAAAGAGCGGAAAACTGAGGAATTCTGAGCTGAGGAAAGTGCAGAAGAAATAGTCACAGGTTTGATCAAAACTTGGATCATGCGTCTCTGGCAAGGAGACAGTGCGAGGCTTAACACTACGAAAAATACACTCAACGAAACATGTCAAAAAGAATAAATAAGAGCAGATTCTAGACTAGGAAGGGTGGGAGGAAGTGGCTGGAGATCCGGCGCTGGCAGAAAGATGAGGGGGGGGGGGTGGAGAGTCTCTTTTTTGAATGAAAATGTGAAGAAGGAACAGGGGAAGAGAAAAGTAAAGACAAAAAGAGCAGGATTACAAACGAGCGCTATATGCTGTTAGCTCATCAGTTGTCTCTTTGCATTATGAAAAAAACACAGGTCCCGCAAGACTGGTTAGCGAACACAATGACCTCAGAGTGGGGAGGGGGGGGGGGGGTCACAATGTTGATCTTAGAACTTGGTTGTGATTATTCCAGCATAAAGGTTACCTGGAGTTGAAACATTCTATATGCACGACATGGGCACATTTATGATTGCGAAAAAACATAACTTAATTGTGTGAATTACGACCCAGACTTTTGACATCGGGCTCAATCAGTTGTGCAGCTGTATCGGCCTAAAGCTGCTCTACAAATCATCCGGGCCGGGATGTCGACGTTCTCCCTGCAGTATTTTCCAGAGCACTAGTCAGGTTTCTTAGTGAGGGCAATTAGGATCGTAGGCACGGATCAGACTGGTGTGGTTTGAAGACATGATGAGCCGGGTCACTTGCTCTAATCAAGACAAACAACCCTACTGCATAAGCTGTTTAGGTGCAATGTAGAACTGTGTGAATCCGCTGTAGTTCCACACATGGATGGAAAGATATTTTCCTCTTCGTGCACACCTCTGGTTCCTGTAAGAGAGCTTAGCAGTGATTGACAACGCGGCCCCCGGTTCCCAGGCCAGTCAGATGTGGCGTGGGACTGTAGAGGGCGGGAGCAGGGAGGTTAACCCCTGCTGTCTAGGACACCTGTGGAGTCGTTGGGCTGGCGGCTGCACGCAATAAATTCTCTCTAAAGAGGGTTTACTTTTGATTTTAATGAGCACTGTAAATTTACAGCAGATTGGCCGTGCTGGTGAAAGAAGGTTATTTTTAAAGGTTCTCTCTTGTCAACTCTCCACGTTCTCCCCCGTTTTCTCCTTCCTTCAGAAGAAAGCCAGTTGAGCCTCGCCCTGCCTTTTGTGGTCTGTTTTCTACCTGTAGTCAGCCCCTTATGGAAAGAGTATGAAAATATCCTGAAAGAAATAAAAACGCTGCAAAAAGACATACATCTCTTTGACACTCGGCATACCGGCTTCATTGTCTGGGATCACGTTATATTTTTAAAGAGGAACACTGGCCATGCATGCACAATTCTCCCCCTCCAATGGAAATTCCTCTTGAGTGCATAGCAGAGGAAACCGAATTTGTAGATGCAGAAAGTAACAGTAACTGTCTCTGTCGCTCTCTCTCCCTGCAGGTGCTGTTTGCTTTGAACCAGACGCTGCTGCAGCACGAGGGCGTTCGAGCAGGCAGTCTGCAAGGCTCCTTCACCACCGAGGACCTCATTACTCATTACAACTGCGGGGACCTCAGCTCCATCATCTTCAACCATGACACCTCACAGGTTTGTCCCATAATTACATTACTCGGAGAAAGTGCTGATTGAATTGTCATTGCCTTTTCACCTTTTTGCCAGCCACCTGTTCAGTTCAGACACCATAAATGGACACAGGTATCCCCAAATAAAAAGAAATCCAAGGTTATACTATATTAGTGATCTACAAAACAGTGACGATCATAATGTGTTTTTTTATAGTTGTCAAATTCAAAATAAAATGATTTAAAATCTTTGACGTCACCACCAAGTAAAGTCTATGGTCGTAACGGGAACTTGCAGGTGGGGCCAAGTGGGAGAAACACTACTGTGCCTTATTCCCCTTGAAGTAAGCCTATAAACTTTTTTGGCGTATACACAAGGCGAGTGCTTCTTATTGGATTGAATAGGCGCCATTTTTGGTATCCAGATCTCATCATAAATCCACGCTCAGGAGACTAACAGTAGTAATAGGATTTCATTCCTTTTTTATTGTTCTTTACTTGAGATATAAACTTCTCAAATACATCCTTACATGCTGTCCAATATAAAAACAGGATATAAAGCATGGTATTTCCAGTTTATTGCAAGTTACTTTGGAGTTATAATATTACTAGAAAAATCATAACTGAAATGTTTTTGTGCAGTGGAAACATGGTGGGGCAGCAGGTAGCCTCACAGCAAGAAGGTCACAGATTCAATACCTGGGACTGGGACCTTTCTGTTAACCCACAGGTTTATAGAGCACTCTAAATAACCCATAGGTGTGAGTGTGTCAGGGAATGGAGTGTGCTCCATGATAGACTGGCAACCTGTCTGAGGTGTATCCCTGCCTCTCGCCTGCAATGTGCTCGGATTGGCTCCAGCAGACCCATATGACCTTTGTGAGGAATAAGCAGGTATCGAAAATGACTGACTGCTTTTCTTGAAAAAAATGATTAAACTTTGACCAAATATTCAATATAATTTATTTTTAGATTTTTTTATTTATATTTATTATTGGAGCTCCTAAATTTTCTCAGTCACATCCTCTTGCTCTATGGTCTTGCTATTTTCATGCTCCTCAAAATCTGTTCCTTCAAATTTGGAAAAGGAAGGTAACATACTATTCATTCAGATTCCAGATTCTTCTAGTCAGAAACCACAGAATTTATGCATGTTAAGTATGATGTAAAATTATGCTTTCACATTTTTATCACTTCATGGCGCCAACCAAGTGCAGCTTTTGTCTCCCAGGGACTGAACTTGAATCCTTGTAATTTTGTTTGGTTTTCTTTAGACAAAATGTTGCTCAAGTTTCTGATAGCTAAAATCTCAAAACATCCAAATCTGTCAGACCTGTGATTTGAGTTGGCAACTCGCCTCTCTACCTTTGCTCTAGCGTCACCATCAATTCTACAAAACTGCACATCACCAAGTTAATCCCTCTAAACCTCAAGTTATTTGATAGGCTGACACATTAATAGCTCCTCTCGGCTGTAAATACACCATCTGCTCTCCTCCTAACTTTGTGATTCCTAACATAGCTGATGGTCTCTTCCTCATTCTTTGCACCGAGCACTGCTATCTGTCAAAAGGCCATTTAAAAACACACATATATATGGACACTGTATGCAGAAGCCCTCACTCTATCTCTACCCTCAAATGCAGAAGCCGTCCTCATAAGTCAATTGCTCGTTGATGCTGAAATCCTATTAAATCTAAGACACTGTGTAAACCTCAACCCACCACCTGCAAAGATTCCACACCATTTCCACCAGAGACATGCATAATTTAATGTTCAGACACATATCTCTATTTCCTCTGTCTGTGTCTATACATCTTTTACTCTCTGGAGGCTGTGAAAAGCTTGTTAACCACAGTTTCACCTGCAGCCGTGGCCACAGTTGTCTCCCGCACAAGTGTTTTAAATCATACCATTTCGCCCGATGCTTCTCATGTCATAATAACATGTATTAACATTCCCCAGCACATGCTAGAGCAATCAGACGCCTGACCTGACTCCGGTTTCTGCTTCTGTAGCCTAGTGATCTATAGCAGGTTTTTATAGCAGTGTGTGCGAGAGAGTGCGAGAAACTTCAGGGCTGTAAAAGAGCAGGTGTTTTTTGATAGATAGGACCTAATCCAAAGGCCTCCAGTACCCTGATGCACTCCCAGCTCAATCTTCATCATATTAGATAGAAGTTGATGAAGGTCCCAGAGCGCTGCACGGTAGAACGTTGCAAGCCAGGATAATGCATTTCAACACTCAACTGGCCCCACATCCATTCGAAAAGTCAAAGATAGATAGAAAGGACAAAAAAGTAAAAAAAAAAAAACAGACAGAGAAGAATGTTCTATGTCATAATGTCAGATAGTGATTTATATGTGCTTTTATGGTTTGATGTTGAGTGAAAGGAAAGGAAAAATAGAAAAGAATAACCTAGAATGACTTCAAAGAGCCAAATCAGAGAGGAAAAGACAGCGTAGAGGAGAGTAGGTGGCTGCCAGGACAAACTGACTGAGAAAGTGAGCGCAGAGCGGGACCAGTGGTGAGGAAGGGAGAAAATATCTCACTGTCAATCCACATTTCCTGTGTGGGTTGGGACAGAAGGCAGCTAATGGTCTTTCCTGTGATAACTTATCTGCATTTACCGCTACACTCCCACCTTGACCTCTCGCCGACCGAACACTTTCTGGTCTTGTCATGAAACACTCTACACGATCCTCACTCATCAGAGAAAAGATGAAGCACTTCTTCTCCACCTCTCTCTCTCTCTCTCTCTGACTTATTTCCCCATGACAATCCAACTCTGCTTCATTTCATTTTACGTTTGAAGCATGAATTTCTGTCAGTATGGATGACCCTGGGTCATTCGCTGTGGAAAAAAAAAAAAACAGTGAAACCTCAGGCAACAGATACTGTATCTATGTGAATGTGGTTTTCTTTGACCACTCAGTTATGTACAAGCCGAGTGAGTAAGATGTGTAACTAATGCAATGTAATGCACGTGCCAAATAAACATTTGGATTTTATCAGGGCTTGAAATTAACAACCACCAACCTGCCAAATGTGAATAAAAATTAACTGTGGCAGGTAACATCCTTATTTTACAAACCCAGGTTTTTTCTGTCTGTCATGTTTACTCACTGTGTATATTTATAGGATTTATATATAGTATGTTGCTTATGGATCCTACTGAAATGACATGGTGGCTTTTTATTGCGTGTCTGGCCTTTATTTTTACTCAGAAATATGTTGAAATGGATCCAGTGGTTTATTAAATATAAACTGTTATTGCTAATAATCTTAAATTTGAATAAGTATTTGTGTCGGGCTTTGTGAATTGATGATGCATCCTGAAAGCAGCAAAAATCCCCAAACTCTACATGATATAAAATAAAAGCTTTCAAGTTTTGAACCTTAATGAAGCAATTTGCCTGTACTGTTTATGGGATATATCCATTTCTCCATTTTTTATGACACCACATGACCAATTTGAATAGGCCTGTTTGTGTGGCAGACAGTAGGTAAAGCTGCATGCTGCGACAAAATGTCACCTTCCAAAAGTCTACATGAAATAAAGCCCCTCACATGCCATTCTCTCCTCACTGTAACATATATCCAACCGGCCCTAAAGAATCATGGTGGCATATTAAAGCCATCAGTGCTCACTTTCCTGCATGCCTCCTGCCACGTTGATCACATACCGTTTCGGCGGTTGATGTATTGTTTAAAAAGCCCAACATCCACCGTAGGTACTGAGTCTATCTTGCCCTGGAGGGGAAGTTAGTGTCGTCGCTCCTCAAAAGGAAACACTGATCTCACGCAGCGAAGTCAGAGCCTAGACGCCAAACACTAATGCTGTTCATACTCTACATTTAAATAATAATCTACTCCAGGTGA
The DNA here is from genome assembly GCA_030544235.1 of Lepturacanthus savala. Taxonomy (NCBI): domain Eukaryota; kingdom Metazoa; phylum Chordata; class Actinopteri; order Scombriformes; family Trichiuridae; genus Lepturacanthus; species Lepturacanthus savala. The sequence goes on from CM060481.1 coordinate 17,175,774, forward strand.
GTTAGCGGACTGTGCGCACATGTGGATTGTTTAATTTACATCACCAAAGGAAATAAATATCTGATGTAGGTGTGAATCAGAGCCTTTCAACTCTTATGTGAAACAGACTGTAAAGGAGAACAAACCGTGGAGGGAGAGGAAATGTGTCTGATACATATTTTTGGACGGATGCTGAAGAACAGCACCTTGTTCACATGTGGTACAATAAATCTCCCCATGTATTCAGTATTCAGACACTCGCACACACACTGATTTATGCACAATTTGCAGCTGCTCTACTGTTGTGTCAACTTATAACTCTGTTTTAGACAGCGCTTGTGAGTACCTTACGCTTTGTGTGCTCATTTCACACTCAAATACAACGCCGGATCAAACACATGTGCATGTGGCTTACACAGACTCACACACGCACAACGCATAAACCAATAACCCAAAGGTCTTTCTTTCTCTAATCCCTCCATCAATTCATTCTTTCCAACAAAAGCAAAATGTGAAGAAAGACAGAAGAGGAAACTTGTCCCAATGGGCAAAATTCTTTGTGCATAATGTTGCGCCTTCAGCATTCAACTATGTGGTTTTAGGGAAAAGGAAACATGGACACAATGGAAGAGATTTGTTTAACAATATGTGACAGTGTTATTGTTACAGCAATATGTGTATATACCAGATGCTGATTAGTGGTGCAGTGATATATAAATTTGACAAATATCACAATAACCTACATAATACTTCTACAGCTAAAATATCTACTTTGAATAACATGGTACCGGTAATTCCAATGCCCCAGATTACTAGTGTAACATTAATTTCAATTCAATACTTGTTAATCTATTAATTTATCAGTTGTGTTACACAGAAGACAGAATACAAGTTTCAGTTGAGTTCTATGTGTCACAACGTGATGTTCTGTTGCAGGGCTGCTGTCCCGCTGTAATGTTCCTTTTTTGACTAAACTGTGTGGATGTTAGGGATCGTCTGCTTAATCAGTGACAGTGAAAACAGGTGTGCATCATTTGGCGCACCAAGCAGTGAGTCACTCGGCACTGTCAAGTTGAGGTAGGACATAGTCTATACTCATTGAGCCCTTTATTAGGAACACCTGTGCAGTCTAAACAGCAGCTCTACCATAAGTTCTTCATTTATGAAGCTTACATATTGTCAGCTTTTGTTGACATTGTGAGAGATGTGATAATTATATTTCATGTGTATTATGGAGGTCATGGTGGGTGGCAGTATACTGGGGTGCATTATGATGAATATATGGAAGTGTTCTTAATATTTTGCTCAACCTATTAGCATACATGAGCGGGGGAAAATGGCAAGTACAGATATATTAGGTGTTTCTAATAAAGAGCTTGGTGATTGTATAATTTGGTGAATTCTCAACTGTGCGTATATGACTGTGATGGTACGTTACAGTTCTTTCGAGGCTGTAAAAGTAAAAAAGAGAGGGAAGCTGTAAGGTGTATTTTCCCTCTGTTTCATTGATTATTTTTTGTAACTAAACTTCACCTTTTTTTGTAGTTTTCCAGTATCATGAATCATAGACAAACTATCAATACAAAAAAATAAATTAAAGTTACAAGTAGGAAAATAGTTATGGCACTGTGTGTTCTGCCACAGTACCAATAGCACCAAATTAGATAGACTAGAATAGAATTAACTTTACTGTGCAGCTGCGGCAGTAAAATATGAAAACAAACATGTCCATAACATGAAAAACATCCCAATAATGAAACAAAGTACAACGCCAGTGCATTCATACCCATGGTGTACAGCCTACACTCCCATATTTAAGTTCACTGTAGTCTGTTGACCGTACTGATTGCATTTGGGATAAAAAGGTCAACCCGTGGCTTTTGTTGGCAGCCTACTATGTTTCCTGCTGGATTCTTAGGCCTTACATTCAGCAAACAACATGCAAAAGCCTCAAGAAGAAGGAACAGACCCAGTACTCTAGTGTAATGGGATTTCACCTATCTCCATATATATATATATATATATATATATATAAAAGAAAAGAAAAAAGAAAAAGAAAAAGAGCCAGAAAAATCAAATGTGATACCCTGAGAGGAAGTTAAAAGAGCTAAAGACTGGGGGAAAAAAAGTGTTTCTGAGTTGGACAGCTTAGACCTGCAATGCCAAACCCCCGCTACCCCACCGCAGACCCTGGCTCATCCTCGCAGATTAACAGCCTGTTGAATCCACCGATGCAGCCAAGAGTGGAACAGAGCCAGCGTGGTCTGTCTCTGCCTGTCTGGCTCTTAATAAATCACACTGCAATTAGACACATTCACATGCTCACACTCGTGGCCATACAGTACTCGTGGGGTCAAACAAACTGTTGCCTTCGCGCAGTGAACAAACATATAGCTGTATTTACACCCCCCCACCCCCATTCATTGATGGTTTCTCATTTAGAAACCAGCCTGTAGAGTTGAGCTTTGCAATGGTCATTTTCTGTCAAGCCTGTCACATTAGAAACACCCCTGGTTGCCAAGTCTCACACTCACACGGGCAAACACATGTGCCTGCCAGGTTGTCACCGGCACCCTCATTCAGTCCTCTCTTTTCTGTCACTCTCAATTTTAGACGCCCTTTCTTTCCTTTTGTGAATGATGTATGCATGATTTAAAGGATTATTTTGGGATTTTACCGCAAAGATTTTTCAACTTCTAAATTTCTCTCATCTTTTTTTTTTTTCTGTCAGTTGCCTCACTTCATCAACAGCTCTCTGCCAGCTCATGACCGCATGACGGCCCTGGCGATTGACAGCTACTTCCGCCAGGAGCTCATCTACAAACGCAACGAGCGAATGGCTCGCCGTGTGTCTGCCCTGCTGCAGAGAAATCCGAACCAGATTTACTTTTTCGCGTTTGGCGCAGGTAAGAGGGTCTCAGGTATTTTAAGAGGGATGTTTAGAAGGAAGTATAGGTTCAGTTACTTGCCCTCAGACACTTTGAATGGACATTTTGGCTGCATGTCAAACAATGTGAGAATAATCATAATAACCCCTCCAAATGAGATCTTTCTAAGTACATCCTGATTGGAGCTGAGAGAGTGTGTTTGCACGTAATTGTGAAGTAATATAGAGATCAGGTTGGCTTTGGTCTGAAACAGCAATTCTGTCAGCGTTAATGCGTGTTTATAGTGAACAATTTCCTCTATTTTGTGTTTGAAAGCCAAACTGGAGAAAAAGCAGGACAATAATAGTGTACAATGGTTCCCAGATCTCTGGCATGAACAACTGTGTGTCTATGCATTTGGGCACACACACACACACACTCACGTACACACACACAGAAGTCTCAATTACAGCCAGCTCCCACCTCAGAAATGAAGAAACCATGAGCTGTTTGTTTCAATTAGCATTCCTGGCTAATGCTGCAAATGTTTCCTGAATGGTGCAGTGTGTCCTGAGGGAAGTGTATGTGCCTGTGTGTATGTGCGTGTTTGTGTGTGTGTGTGTGCGCGCTTGCATGCGTGTGTGCATGGTTACATACTGTATACACGCACATGCAAGTGTGTTTGCAAAAACAGGTGGTGGGTGGGTGTCTATATGCGTCTGTTTATTGTATGACTGTGTGTCTGTTTTTGTGCATCTGAAAATGGGTGGCACCGCCCCTGGGGTGTATGTGTGTTTTTGCAAGTGTGTGACCACAGTGTATGATTGATGCTGGTTCTTTCCTCTTGACCATTTTTTGGGATTGGATAAGGCCACTGTTGCACTCTTTCGTTATGTTGTGAGTGTATGTGTGTGTGTGTGTGTGTGTGTGTGTGTGTGTGTGTGTAAGGATACATTTGTGCAATTACACATCAGTAAATGGTGTTTCACATAAGTGATTTCACTGGAAAATATAAGGACTAGTGATACATCCTTCTCCTATTACACACTGTGTAGTGATGTATGAAACAATAAAAGTCATATCAATTTCAAGCCAACAAACCCAATCCAAATCCTCAGGCTAAAAGAAAGCATTGAGGGACAAAAGGGAAGGGGGAAAAAAAAGTAATGTTACAAGTTGTTAGCACTGTTCTATCGTTCAGTGCATTCGTAGGGATGGATGCAACTACATTTTTTCTCATTCAAAAATTAAAACACTTTTCCCGACTCTGAATGTGCATTACTACCAAAGCAATTTAGTTTAGATTTACTTGCTATCAGGATGATTTACTGGTAAATTCCTGAATGTGTGTACTGTTTAAATGTGCAGGAGAAGAGCGCTGGGAAAGAGGAAACTGCTCAGCAAAGAAATCTTCAGTGAATTAACATGTGACTGTATGCAGCTGAATGTCAGATTCTCAGCTTACATTCGTCACTTAGCAACTCTTAGTAAGCACTACAGCTTTGAATAGATAGTAATATAACTATGTAACAGTGTTTAAAACCTAAAGTGACTGTTACCCCTCACTGTGGCAGGGACTGTATTGCGAATATTTAATTCTTAAAAATCTTTAACAAAAGATGGTTTTGAAAATATCATCTATAAATTTCCTTTAAGATGAACCATCATTGACTCTCTTGTTAAGGCTGATAAGATTTTTTTTCATAGACGTCTGTTCTAATGCTTTATGTTTTCCAGGTTATTTGCCCTTCGGTAAGGCAGCTAATGTGTTAGCTTTCCTGTGTGCTCAACCTGGCCTGGATATATTGTGTCGGGTCACCTACAGGCTGCAGTGTTAAGGGAACTGACAGCTAGTGTGAAGTGATGAAAACCATTACAGCCTGCTCACACACATGCACACACTTGAAGTCATACAGTACCTGTGCACATATGTCATACATAGTCACGCGCACACGCACAGGTAAACACAGAAGTCTCAGTATAGGTCTTGGGAAGGAAAAGCAGATGCAAGTCAATGAGGGACAGATTAACATACATGAAAGTGCAGAGTAAATCCACTCTGCATGTTCATTCAACTTTGTGCCCAAAATCTGCATGTAATTAGTGTCTGATTTGCCACAACAGCAGCTAATTAGTTACTGGGGTTAGTTCCTAGGTTCAACTCGAGTGTACTTAGAAACAGTTAATCTACTTACAGTAGATTAAGGTTATAATGAGCATGCAATGAAACTTTTATGAAGAATATAACTGGTAAAATAATTATGTTATGATAATAATGACATATTTATGAAAGTAATGCAGTAAATGTCATTAAACAAACTTCTAAGGGAAAAGTATGGAAATAAATCCAAAAATGCACTACATTTTTCTTTTTTGCATTGGAATTATGTATTTTTAGCCTCATATTTCAATAACCTTCATTTTTCAAAATTCACATTCAGAATAAAAGAAATTCAAGTTTAAGAGAATCCAAATAATACATATTCATGTTGCTCTAATTTAGTAGACCAAATTCAGATATTTGATTCTTAATTTGTGAGCATTGAATGATAAAAGAAATAAAAAGTTAAATTCAGAGGCTAAACATTCAGTGCACTGCCTTTTGAAAACTTAAGTTACTTAATAAACTATACATTTAGTCTCTATCATGCATTAAATACATAAAAAGGAAAGATGTGTTTCGCTGATTAGAAATGCAAACTGGGCCTCCAGGGTGTGGCTGTTTGAAAAATGACACTGATGTCTGACATGTTTAAACAAAAGACATAGTAAATCAAGGTGAATGGAATTTCTCACATGCTTAAATCACAAAGCGTCCTTTCTCTCATCTTATGACTCATATCTTTACGGCCCTGTAACTGTCCCTGCTGGTCACAGTTTCCCCTTGGCTGCACTCACGTTGCTCTGCAGTATTTTAAAACAGTATGTCTGGAAGTGGTCAGGCTTGCTTTATGAAAGGAGCTCCGCTCATAATCTGATTACAATCTGACAATGAAGCACATTTGCAGTAGGGAGGAGAAATAAAGATGGCTTAGGAGGTGTGAGGGTTAATATTATCTGGACGTATTTTCAAATAAAAACAGTCCAGGGGGATGTAAAACAGCCGCTCTCGGGCCAAATGTCGGCATACAATAACGTGATCGTATAAAATCCAATCTTTATGGTCATATCGCAAAAATCACTTTACCATGACGTGTAGGGTTCACAGTACGTGGCTTATTGTTGTGGATTATTAAATGGAATCATAAAGATGTAGGACTTGAGATGTTGGGGATCTACAATCTCTCTGTTATTATGATCTGCAGTTAGATATGCAACAGATAATTAATGGCCCCTTTCACTACCTTTGACTTGGACCCGTTACTTCCAGAGTGCAGAAGGAAAAGTGGATTGTCAGGACGGAGCTGGGGCAGTGCTCAGGTCAAGGCCCTCTAGAGTTACCACTGTTGTAGTCCAATCCAGGAGTTTTTTCACAGGGTAATTAAACTATACGATGTGTGTATTAAAGTGGTTCAGGCAGGAAATCCATCTCTGCTCAGCTCAGCACCTTACTTCCCAGCCTCCCCCTTTCCTCTCGCTGTACACCTACACCTTCCTGTAGCGTGAGTACTTTTAGGCGCTAAATGTATGTTTTGTACTTACTAAAGCAGTATTTTTTTTCTCTCTGCTCTGTTTCCTCCATCCTGCACACATCTGCATACATGCTGCAACAGACATTCTTTATTTTCTTCACTTTCACTAACAGGTTATTAATATACATTACGGAGTAAAACGAGCTGCAGCAGGCATAATTGAATTACACCAGGCAGTATAAAAGAGACTGACAGAGCAGTATAACTCTGTCACTGGAGCTTCCTGCTGGGCCATGATTTCATGATATTGATGGTCCACCGTACAGCGCCTCACTCGACTTGAGTTTCTCTCTCACACATATTAGTCATATTTCAGTCAGTAATTCTCATGAAGTTGAGGTTAGAGTACATTACTGTAAGCTCCACTAACCGGTTACATTGGCACTGTACCAAATAATTACATGCAGACTTATCATTTAAGTCCACAGCTCCAAGCAGCATTTTAGTCTCATTCATAGTAGTGAGCTGTGTGGTTCAGTCTCACAACCATGCTCACTTCCCTTATTCAAACAGGAGAAAGCAGCTGTTTGCAGCACAAAAACAGTATTGATTGATCACTGAACGCTACTGGCCTTACACAAAACAAGAAAGAAAAAAGACAAAGTCTGCAACTAGCTTGTTAAGCAGGCAAGTTGCTGAAGTAAACAGAGAAATGGTTTATGAACAGCTCTTAAATATCTAACATCTTTTATCGAAGAATAAACGGGTTATTCCGGGTGGCACAGTGGATAGCGCTGTTGCCTCACAGCAAGAAGGTTCGAGACATTGAACTTGGACCTTTCTGTTTGCATGTTCTCCCCGCGTCTGCTTGGGCTTTCTCTGGGTTCTCCAGCTTCCTCCCACAGTCAAAACATATGCTGAGGTCAGGTCTCACTTTTGTATGAGTGTGTTGTTTTTTTATGTAAATCCTGCACACCATACGTTAGAGATTGTTCCATAGGATATTGACTTGCATATCTGGGATCAGATTGAGTAGGCTATCATATAATGAAGACCAATCACAGGCACCCGCTGTAGCATGATGTAGCATTCTTTGTGAGGCCAAATGAACTCATCACTCTTTCCCCCTTGAAAACACAGCAACACCACATGACAGCGGTAATCAGAGAGCCTGTTAGCAGATACGTCACAATGTTGTTGCTTGTTGCTATAATCATGCACAAACAAAAATCATACACTGTAATTTTCACACACAACACAGGCACTCGGCAGATTTATCATGCAGAGTTATGCCGGGCTCGGCAGCGTCTCGCTGGAGCTCTGTGGTGTGCCTCAGCAGGTTTTCATTTGCCAGCTCTCTCTGGCTGCTGGTGGCTGGCCTTATTGAAAACATCCCCTGGAATTTCCTGGCACTGCCACGGCCCAGATACCACTTCACACACGTGTGTCTGTGTACGCATGCGACACAAGTCATATGATCCGCAACGATATTCATTGCCGAAAAGAGTAGTTACTGTCAAAACACATGTAGTACTGTTTGTTTTTAAGTCCGAGCCACTTTAGATCTTTTTGCAGAAAACTGATTTTTGTGCGCATGTTCTGCCGCACAGGCCTATATTAGCCCGTTGTGCAGGCAGAGCGGGACCATGTGTTTTGCAGTTGTTTGTGGTGTTGTGGCGTTGAAGTGATGACTGAGAAGGGAGAAAGCCTGCCTGGCGTGCATGTCACTTTGTCTGTGTGGCTCTTCTTCACTGCATATCTGATTTTTGCGGCCATTTTGTCTGTCTGTGTGTCTGTCAGTCACTCCAGCTGTAATTCCACATGTTTCTCCCTGTCTTTCTTGCCAGTCAGTCTGTCTTAAACTGCTAAGCGGCTCCTCCTGTCTGTGCGCTCCATCTGCTGCTGTCTCGCCTTTATTAACCCATCACCATCCCTTCCTGACATCTAACTCTGTCTCTTCTGCCTCATGCTGTTTTCCCCTCCATATGTATATTTTATGAAGTGCTGGAGATACCATCTATGTGTTATGCATGCGCTTTGCTCAGCAAAGAGGACACATAGAGGGAGCTAGTGAGATATGAGATAGAGAGGTAATTCTTGTAATAAGCAAGCTTTTGAATGTATTTTAACGCATCCAGTTTAACATGGCTGTCACTTATAATTTTTACTTCATGACTGTTCTTATCAAAGGAATATTTAGTTTTATTAAATGGAATGGCAAAGAAAAAAAAACATACACTTCACTGTGTTTTATTAGCTAATTCACAAGCAATAAATTACATAGATCATTTAACAAGTGAATAATAAAAAAGACTTAAAGAAGATTTGTTATTAATTGGAGTAAAAATAAATAAACCCAAATTGTTACAGCTCCATTTTAGCAAAGTCAAACTGGGATGTTAACACACATCCCATTTTTTAAAAAACACGACTCCTGATTGCGCCCATGTAAGGTGACTTCATTGTGTAAATGTTCAAGAATGTGAGTTTGCATGGAAACGTCTTATGGTAACTGTTAGCTACACGACGGTTGAATTCTTAGCTCTGATTTAATCAGTACAGCTCATTAGCTTGTTCAAAGATTACACACTTCATTAGCAAGCAAAAGAACATGTCATAGCCTATTTAGAGCCAATAAGCTTAATGCTGCAACACGTAGATGCTTCAGTGTTGCTTGCTTTGATCTTTTGAGTATTTCAATGGGCCTATATGCACAGAAATTATGTGGATCTAAGAATACAATAGATGAATTCTTGGGACTTATGCTACTGCTGGTTTTCCTAGTAGGTAGGAAATTGCATTCACCTGCCATCCCAGGTGCTAATCAGATTATGATTAGATGATGAAAATGAAAACCAGCTGGTGTGCACTGAAACAACTGCTGTACGACCTGGGTTTGAGCCAAGGAAGCACACTTAATAAAACACATTTACAGTATGCACTCACATTTACACACAAACCTGCACATACTGTGTGATACATGGATACTCACATACCTGCATGTTTACTGGTATCTCTGTGCATCACACACATACACCACACCGATTGGTTGATTTCCAACCATTGCATTTGTATAAATGTGTTGCACTGTACCTGCAAGCACAAAAAAATAAAAGTGCTGCTGCTTAACCCGAGGGATGGAGGGGAGGAAATGAACAGACGGTGCAAGAATGAGTCGATGAGATGAGAGAGATAAAGACCTGAGAGAATTGTGTAAGGATATCACATCACATTCTACCTCATGTGCGTGCGTTCGTCTATAAGAAAGGAGTCTCTCTATTAGTTGACCAGCTGCTTCCATTACTCCTCCTGTCCCAGCAGGGAGAGTCGCTAAAGACCACAGCTGACAGGGACAAAAGCAAATAATTTTCACTCAACGTTATTTGCTAGACTCAGCTCTCCTCCTGTCCTCGCTCTGTTTCTTTCAGGTTCCTTGCTTTCTCTCAGCCCACCAGGAGAGCGTTACAGACAGCGGCAGCAAGCTCACACAGTCTAAATATTTAAACGTAGGGAATTACTTTAAAGCTCCTAACACTGAACCGCTGAGCCCTCCCTGCAGCCTTTTCTGACACAGACTGATGCCAGGCCCCGCCGCATGCAGCGGTCGGCCTTTGGATCTGATCCTCCCTGACTCTCTTGATCTCTGTATTTGACCATAACGTCAACCAGAGCTTGGACGTGAGCAGCCGAGGCCACAGCTGTCACTCATAACACCTCAGCATTGTGCAAAGCGACAGACGGACGTCATGCTGCATGCATAGGAAGTGAAGTCATTATGGAGATGAGGAATGAGTGAGAGAAGTCGGGGGAGGCAGGGCGAAAGACGCCAGATACCCATTATTCCCCTTCTGCAAACCCAGAGCTGAGCTGAGACGGGGTATTTACCATCCTGCCTCTTCAGATTTACACTTGAAAAGTGAAAGCCATGCTCTGCTTCAAGGCAATGGTTCAACTATTTCTGAAGCACTGTGGGTAGTTGTTGCTCCTGCTCCGCTCTGTTAATCTGAAGACTGTTGTGTGATTTATAGAGGGATCCCAGTACTGTAAAACTGTAAATGGAAATGCTCAGCAAGGCAACAGGGATGCTGGGCTTATTAAAATCTTTGTTGCATTACTCATATGCTGTTTCAGGAAAGTGTGGCAGTGTTAGGCAGGACACGTCCAGAAGGAGATTTGTGCTCTCGTGTCACTGTATACTGTAATACTACTTCTGGTGAAAAACAGAAAGAGGGGGAAATGAAAAAAAAATAGCATATTCCTTCCTACTGTTAATACCAGCTGGTAACACCAGTAATACAGATAATACCAGTGTGGTCACATGGCTATCAGTCAGTGGGGAAAAAACAACACTGTTGCATACCTTTGTACGATGTAGGCTACAACCACATACTATGTTTTTGCCCCAAACTTTTTTTTTTTTAATTGAAAACAATCTCCATCTACACAAGATTTTTCAGGATTAATTTTCATCCATTTTAAAATGTCTATAAATGCACATCACATGACTATTCACATACACCGGGCATGCGTGTACCAGTGTTAACACGTAATCCTGCGCTACATACTCTCAGTTGGTGCACCTAACACTAATACTGTAATATGCCAAAAATACAAGAAGTGCCAGCATGAACAGAAATAAGATTGTCGAGACGATGGAAAACAGCTACTCACATTAGAGCAGTAACAGGAGCATTATCTGTTTTGTGTCATCTTGTTCCAAAAGTCTCTGTTTGTGCCTACAACACAATCTTGGTGTTTTCAACCTGGAAGCAGGGTCTGCAGCTCCACGGCCCCGGAGCAGTGTGGACTCATCAAGTTCAAATTAAAGTACTAATACAGAAAAAATAGTCCACTACATTTACTAAGTAAAAGGCCTGCATGAAAAATCCTACTTAGTATAATGAGCTCATTGTAGGTAATGTATTACATTATAAGTGCATAATTATTATGATCTTGATGTATTGCAATACATGTAGTGGAGTAGAAAATACAATATTTCCCTCTGAAATGGAGTGGAGTGGAAGTATAAATAAGCAAAATACTCAAGTTAAGTACAAAAACCTAAAAATTGTATTTAAGCACAGTACTTGAGTAAATGTACTTAGTTACTTTCCACCGCTAATAAAGGGAAAACATGAATAAATATGTGGAAAAACATTAAAACAAATTCTTCCATTCAAACCACAGAGAGCCACTGTTTATGGGAGAATTTGGAGTGATGAGTTAGGCATCATGAAAACATCCCTCCGGTACAGTTCACTCGTGAAGATTTGTGATGCTGTTCTTGTGGTTCATGGTTGTCCAACACCTCACATAGACACGTATACACACACAAACAGATGCATATGAGAGGAATTTTCCTTCATCATCACTGGAAACACGTTTTCCAAACAAACCTAGAGAGGAACACGCCCTCGTCAACTACAAATTAGTGCGGGCAGTTTTTGTTTTTTTCTATTCCCCCTCTATTCATCGGGTTTCTCTCTCTGCTGTATCCTCCCGCTGTCGCTCTGCTTTCCCTCATCTCTTCACCTCCCTTTCATCTGTTGTTCAAATGGCTGGGAGGCAACAGCTTGTGTTTGTTTGGACCATAATGTAGCAACAGTACCCAGCATGCATTCTGGGAGGGTGCACTGGAGAAAACGTGCAATCCGTCTCGCCCTCATGGCTCCGTTCTACGTCTTTGCCTTTTCTCCTTCTCTTTCTTCACGTTTTCTCCCTCATCCCACTCATCTATCTATTTGCACCCTCCTCCTTCTTGTACTCCCTCTTCCTATTTTACTGCTTGTGCTCTGATTACAGATTTTTATGTGAGGCGGTTTGCTTGCAAGCAGTGCAGCATTTTTTGTTTTTGTTTTTTTTTAAACCGCTGGTGCATGTCAGTTGATCCATTGTTTGCACAGTATAATTGCGAACACATTTGTTTGCGTAAAAACTGAAAAATAACATAAATCTGCTCGTGTGTGTTTCTTTCATTTGGATCGTTGTCCCATGCCTAACCGCTCACTGTAGCTCTCTATTTCTTTTTCTCGTCTCTCTTGAACTGGCTTCTCCTTGTGCTGTGGAGGCTTTCGAGAGGGTTGTAAAAAGGAAAAGACGGCGAGATTGTGATGGAGCGAGAGTGATAGTAAGAGAAGTGGGTGCGAGTAGAGGCGCTGACATGGCTGGAGTCTGCAGAGACGTGCTGCTACACCTCTCTGTTTTCAACAAATACACGCAACTTAGACGGGGAGGAAAGAGAGGAAACTTTGAAATTGAAAAAGAAGAAAAAACAAAAACAGATTGAAAGCAGGAGACAGAGCTGCAGAGACAGTGAGGCAACCGAAAATGCTTTATGAAGAAAGGATTAAGTCTGGAAAGCCAGACAGATAGAGAGATAGGCCAGAGACAAGACGCGGCTATGGTAAACACAGTCAGAGGGTGAAGTGGCGTACATTAAGTCGCTATTGTAAGCGGAGATCAGGAATGGCGAGCAAACAGCGGAGGAACCCGGATCATTAACTCTGCTTCCAGGAGCCACGGGAGGGGGAACACGCTGGAAGCTAGAGGCACGCTGCAAAAAGCCCAGCTCGCTTAAAACTGAATCATTATTTCACTTATTTTCAAGTAAAGAAAAATATTTAAACCATATCTGTTTTATTAGAGCGATGACAGCAGACTGGCAAGAAAAACTGGAGGGTCAGTGATATGTGAAAGTGGTTATAAGTGGTTTGAACCCACATTACCACAAGTCATGTTACATCTGTCTAAGTCCAAGCCACTCGACTTTTAAAAATAGCCCCGAAGCAGCGGTGCAGCTACGAGAGAATATGACATCTCACACGCAGGATATCAGATTATTCTTGAGATCCAGTGAGCGCAAAGAATCCTGTTAAGCAGTCAGCACTGTGGTGCAACGCACTTCCCAAAGATCACTGGCAAAATAAACACTGCAGTGAAAATGTGATGCAGGCCAAATAAGTTTTCTTCAGGCTTTTTCTCAGTCAAATGTTTCAAACTGACTAGACCTGTGTTAAATATGTTGTTGATATGTTTCCAACTATTTTCAGACCTAGAGAAATTTGTAATTATAACATTAATTTTAATCTAAACAACGTTCAGTACATGACTGCTTCTCAATGTGCGCTTTGTGCGTGCAACGGTCAACCCAAAGAAACGCCATAAATTCACTGCTTTTCAGTGTTAAGCAACATTTTATGTATTTATTTTATACTATTTTTTAAAGATCTTTTAACTATCTTTAACCGGATTAAGGATTTTACTCATCAAAAGTCTGGCTCTTACAGCTATAGTGTGGTACTTTAGCCTTCTGTGCACAAATACTCAAAAGTATTTTTTTTGTGAACTCTTGAAGCTTTTGAAATCCAAAATATTTTCATATTATATATATTATACATACGCAGCATGTTTTACAGTTTACTTCCACTACATTCAGCCTTTTAGTTCTGCAGCCCAAATTACACAAATATAGATTTTTTTTTTTTATCAACACACTTCTCCACATCAACACAACATTTATCTAGAGATTTGTCAAACTGGATAAACAAGTGGAGAGATTCATGAAGCTCACAGACAAAGCACTTTTTGCTCTTGCACATTCTGTTCAAAACAGCAGCGATGGCGGACGTGTCTCACGTTATGTCTGTGCTCTTGATACTTTTGGTATCTTTTGCAGCTTTACAGCTAAATACAAGATTACTGCATGAAGTGCAAGTGGATCCTCATATCATATAATCCATGTAGATACGCTTATGTTTTTAGATTAGTCCCACGTTTCACTGCGCGAGGTAAAAAATGTCTTTTATGCAGGTATTTGAAATTTTGCTTGCCACTACTGGCCTGGCATGGTTTCGGGTTTTTAGGCAGTTCATATTCGTGTTGAAGTGTCCGTGTAGTCAGAGATATTTGACAATTGGCATCTGGTTAAAAAATAATCTAGACTAGTGTACTATTGCTGGGGCTGCAGCAGGGGAGCGATTTGAAATCAGCTGACTACTCATTACATTTTGGCTAATGAACTGTTTGTTGGGCCTGTTCTCTGCTTCAGAAGCACCACAGTGTTTACACAGTGTTCCTCCACAACACACAGTACAGAGAGAGCTATTATCTCTGTGCCCGTTTTGTACCCACACACAGGGACCAACCACAGACGCGCACACAAACAAACGATACACATGCCACTGTTGTCATACGAAAAGGTTGTGAATAAACTCAGGGAAACAGTTTTGTTTGTTCGACAAATCGCGCCAGCTCATGGGGAACCTCGGAATCCCTCAATTTAAGGTTCAAAGGTGGAAGTTAGCCGCGTTCGAAAAGTGGTGGTTTTGGCCCTGAGAGTGACAGTCTGTTTGTCTGTGGAGGGGCACGTGTGCGTAAGTGCATGTTTGTCCGTTGGTTCGTGTGCGCTCGTTTTGCTCTTGTTTTGCGGACAAACGTGTTTGTGTATACAGTAGGATGTTTAATGAGTGGGTGCATGTTTATCACATGTTGTTTACAAGGACCCCCGAAAACAACAAACAAAAGTATACACCGAAAAGGAATATTGAGCGGAAGGAATGTTTGAAGAATGTCTGATTTAGAGCAGGTGTGTACATGAAAACATGTTGTCATCCTCCGGCGGTGAAGGGAAACAACCTCATCACACAAACAAACACACACACACACACACACACACACACACACACACACACACGCTGCTACGACAGCAGAGCAAAGGAAATCAAGTCAGCACAGGAGGTGTTCTTCATGAAACTAATGAAATAGCTTCTTGACACAAATATTCGGGTGGTTGAATCTGTCAGCATGCAGTCACTGTATTTTCCATAGTATGCTGATGATATAGGTAATGTTTACGAAGTTCAATGTCTTAGGTTAGCACATTAGCATGCTAACATTTGATAATTAGTTCTAAACACAAAGTACAGCTGAGGCTGGAGGAAATGCCTTTAGTTTTGTAGGTGTTTGGTCATAGAGCCAAAATAATAAAAAAGAAATGACCTGATGATGGAGCTTAATGAAAATGTTTTACAACAGTGTCCTATAGGTATATTTTATTGCATGATCAAGATCACATGTAACACACATGTGTGTGCTTTCACTTTAAGTACTTTAACCTTTAAAAAAGTTCTTAAAGAAACAAGGATGAGAAATAAGTCGCCACTTCAAGCTCTCACTTCTTCTTCTTCTTCTTCTTCTTCGTCTTGTGAGGATATTTTGTCTGCACTGTAGCAAAACAAGAACACACACATACACACACCCGCCTTCGCCCAGACAAAAGCTTGCACTCTCCCCTCTGTGTAATCCCATCTGATCTCGCCGACACTCTGTCGTTAGAAGCCTCTGCTCACTCCGCAGCATATCCCAGCGTTGCCTTTGAACTTGGCTGCCAAGAAAGTGTAATACCGCGTGCCCCTTTCTTTGACTTTCAGGAATGATCAGGAACATTATAATGATAAAATTGGCAGGGGGCGAGGTGCCGAGTGGGAGCGGAGGGGCTGGCGAAAAGGCGAGGAAGAGGTTTGAATATTGTCAATGTGTTGTTAATAGGCTGCAGGAGAGAGCTAAGGTGTGTGTATATGAATTCCGGTGTGTGTCTGTACATATTTTGTATCCGCAGGTTTATGTGTGAGGGCAAATATGAATTCTTCTGCTAGCCTTTGTGTGTGCTGAGATGATGTCAGGCTGGGTTGAGTGACGCGCAGGATTATCAGCTGATGGGAGAAATAAAAAATAAAAAAAAAAACAGGCTTTCATCAGCTCAGGGCTGGGGCCCACATGTTTGATGTCAGACTGAAGGAATCATATACAAGGTGAAGTAAAGAGGGAGAGCAGTGGAGGAGAGAAAAGAAGTTGAGTGCCGACAATATACGGCCATTAGGGAGCAACAAGTGCATGGAGCCAATAGAGGAAGCTTACATTTGAACAGCTTCTTTTATCATGTGTTATCTGTGGTGCTCCTGCCTACAGCAGAACTGTCACTGCCAGAATCTAACAGAGTATAGAAAACTCCTTGGGAAAAGATGAGGAAGTCCACTGACTATAAGACTTTGAAGCCAGCCAAGACCCCACCTCAGCGTTAAGTAAGAATGAGATATTGTTGTAAACCCTAACACTGAACGACGACGACACGTTCAGCTCCGCCTTCAGTACTTTGAAATTTAATGAACTGGGAAGTCCCGCTTCTGTTTTTAGCATCAGAACGTTTTCCCCAAACACAATCCAGGTAGTTCAGCTCTCACGTTTCCTTTAAATGTGTGCTGACCTTTTTGCCGTTTTGTCCACTGTTAGGACACTTCCTGGGGAACCACAGTGTGCTGGACATCCTCAGGCAGGAGGGCTACGAGATCGTCCACACGCCCTCTGATGACCAGCAGCCTGCCGTCGAGTGAGTAGATAAGCAGAAAGAGATGATAAAGAATTGCAAAGAAACAGATGTCAAATATTTGCTCAAAATAAAATCTGATCCCTCATTTTGACATTATGGAATCTGACGAGTTTGATGATGATGATGGGAAGTGCATATTATTTCATTTTGGATGCAAAACAACTCTAGACACATGTGGACATACATCACAGAGCCCCTCACACACAGAAAGAGAGAGAATCATTCTAACCCCCACAACTGTGCAGAGTCCACATCTGTCTTATCCTCTCTAGAGTCTCGAGGCATTTAACCTCAGTAGATTTACTGAAGTGCAATGCAGATACCGTCCAAATTGTGCTCTGTAACAAATAAAGCTCTGCTATGCAGGAATCCTTTGATACCTCATCAACTCCTTCACCTTCCTCCCTTGCTCCCTCCCTCCCTTCCTTCCTCCTTCTCCTCTCTCTGCGTGCCAAAAGGGCAAGCTGCCAGCGGCAGTTCTGCCTGTTCTCAGCAGCCACTGGTACCACGGTCAAAACAAATACACATACAGATGTGAATGCAGGGTGAGCAGAGTGATGCACTGTGCCAAGGAGGAGGGGGAGCAAGGTTGTACACACACACTCAAAAACTCGTACACCTCACACAGGCTTGGCTCCTGTCCTGCAGAATTTCTTTACAAAAAAAAAAAAAAAGAAAAGAGAGAAACTTCCACAATCCCACAAGCACAGAGCAGCTCCCCTCTCACCTAAGGGCTTGATCCATGGGCCCATAAAATACTAACAGCCACTTGAATCACGGAGAAAATGGGAAAACAAGGTACAACGAGGGGAATCTCTTTAAAAAACAGTAAAAACAAGGGCGACCATCTATCTTTTAAAAACCTCTCAGTGAAAAGTGCAGCTGTAAATGTAGACTCCCTATCATCTGCCACCCTGTTTGCAGAGCTGTGGGCTTCGGCCAGTGGTTCTGGTTTAAAAGCTCACAAGTGGACTGACTCGCTGTGGTCACACACCAAAAAAAAAAAACTTGAATGTGCCGTGCACGCTCATAACCACATGACCGCAGACTTGCAAGAGCGCATGCATGCAGACACTTCTAGCTCTGTGATGCAAGGTGACTTGACAGGCGAGGAAAAAACTGCAAAATGGCTGGACGAGAGGCGAAGCGATTGGGCAGAAAGTCTTAAAGATTTATTATATGACTGACAGACGGTGCAGACAAGAGCCCAGGTTTGGCTCCACGGTAGCTTGACCACAGGCTTGGAGCTATTATAGAAAGTGAAGACCATCCCATTTATTATGACCTGAGAGACAAAACGAATTATGAGTGAGCAGTTCTAGTGGAAATCCTGACATGATTTAGATCCCTTGCGGATACAATGCAAATACGCGAGCATGCGATATCGCATCATAGTTCCCTTTTGCTTAGGATCATTTTGATGTACCACCTTGAAACAGAGATTCACATGCGAGCCATATTGAAAGGAAAAGAACAAGGGTTGAGAAAATATGAGTAATGGATGGAAGAAAGAGGAGCATGGCAAAAGTTTTTCAAGGAGAGCCCAGTGATTCTGGGTGGTCCGCTTTGAGCAGATGACATTTTGATGCAACACTGCAGCCACAAGAGTTACAGCTTCTTCTAATGTTGCCCGCTGGATATTTCTACCACTCACTACGACATTTATAGGGCAAGACATCCTTCATGTCCTTGAGTGAAGTACTGTGTTAAGTGAAAAGCAATGGTCAGAAAAACCACAAACAATAACATTAACTTGCAGCCAACGTGAGATCTTAGAAGTGAAACGGGCCGACTTAAACTGTGATCGGCTGAGAGAAACACTAGTCAAAAGTTTCATCATCGACTCTGAACACATCAAACAGGAGCATGAACCAACGTTGTCTGTGTCCTGCCTGTCCTGTGCTTTAGGAGTAAACCAGATGAAGAGCCAACAGTATGGTCCAGTGAGGAAAGTGCTGACATGAGCACGCCATCTCCCACCAGCTGGATGACCAGCCCGGCAGAGATGGAGCTGGAGGACCTGGAGCACAGCCCCGGCCTCGGGGAGGAGGCGCTGCCTCACATGCTGCTTCCCGACAGCCTGAGCCAGCTGGAGGAGTTTGGACGACACAAGCGGCCTCGCAAAGTTCACCGCGGCCACGGGAGACCCCGCCTCTTCAGTGACCTGTGGGTCCGCATTGGAGATGGGTGAGATATCCACCGTAATCAATTAAAAGTCCTATATCGTACATGTATTTATACTTTTCCTAGCTTTTGTTTGAAGTTGTGATATTCTTAACAAGATATATTTGTGGTTTTAAGTAGCAAAAATATATTTTTTACATGTAATCGCTCAAGCTTTTTTCCCGAGCTCAAGAAAGAACAGGCCATTTTGTTTCTCTCTCATTAATTTTAATGAGCCTTTGCTCTCATTTGCTGATTTGAATAGTTGTGAACGGACGGTGGGCACCGCCATCACAGCTTCAGGAAAGTCCTAATGGCTCATTTTAAGGCACATTTTGTGTGCATTTCTCTGTGGATCGAGCACGTTGAAACATGTAGTATGTCGTATATATGTAACACTTACAAATGAATGATATTTATGTTTAATATAAATACTTGATCAAGAAAAAACGTTGATTCCAAGACCTAGCTATGTCATAAGCAGTGAAAAGACTCTTATGGATTTGGTTTCTTCACTTAATTTGAGTAGTATTGCTTTTAAATGATATAAACTATAGATTCTGTTGATCTGTTAATCGTTTCATTGTAGGAGAATCTCCTTAGTCGCAGGTTAAACTCTGATTTGTTGTGCTCTTCTTTGTCCAGCACCACCCCATCACCTAATATGAGGATAATCAATGGTTACGTGACAGTGGAGCCTCCACTGACCAGCCAAGAGCAGCACAAAAAGATGGACATCTACGCTACGGAGCGACACCCGAGTCCAACATCCTCCTTTCCGCCTAATCCCAGCTCAGCCCAGCCGGCCTTAGTCCACAGCACGCTCACGTTGTCATGCATTTTAGCCTGGCTGCTATCACACATGCTGTTCACGTCCTGACCGTAAGTCAGCATTATCACACAGACAGACGTTCAAACACTACAGTCTCCGTGGTCCACGCCAGAGCAGCGGAATGTACCCGATAAACAAGGAATGACCACCAGCACATGCAGACAAGAGACGGAGGAATATCTTAGTCAGGACACTGAGGCAGATCAATCCTGCTGGAAGACTCATCTCCTGCTGAAATGCCAAGCCTTTTAAGTCTCAAGATGTGTGGAATAAGCTCTTAATCATAACACAAGCAATGAATGGACTGAGTTGGACTCCAAGGGGTGGAGTCTTCAATCCTCATGAAAGTATTATGATAGAATAACAGACATAATAGCACAACAAAGACCTGTAATTTGTGTGTGTTGGAGTCTTCTCTCCAGTAAAAACTCTAATACTGTATAGACAAATAAGATTGACATTAATATTGAGAATAGCTAATACTAATATTAATAACATCTATAACTCATGATAAATGAGTACGAATGCATAGTCAAACAGTACTGTGCAGCAGGTGGAGCACTTGGTTGCCCTTTTTGTAAATTGTGCATTTTGTTCATAAAGAAATATTGTATATTTATTAATTCTTGAAGAAAAGAGTATATTTTCTTGCTTGTAAAGATAAATGGAAGAAATAAACTTTGAAAACTACTACTATCATGTGGACTAAGGCTTCTTTCTTTTCCCCAAGGAACACGTCATTTGGACTGGAGCGTCAAGGCCAAATCATGGAGGGAAAATAGAATTTAAAAAAAGATGTTTTTAGAGAGAGGCCGCAAATGAGAAAGACAGATGAGCCCTGCCTGTTTGTGAAATCAGAGATGTGTTTAGTTTAATATTGATAGTGCATATAACATGTTGAGAGATTATAGAGCAATGCAGGGCTCATGCTTTGTATCTTAAAAACATGCACACATTTTATTAATGTTTAAAAATGCAAGAGCAAAAGTATGAACTTAACATATCTGTATATCCCCATATATACTGAAAACACAAAACGTGCAACAGGTGATCTCATTCTGCCATCTGCTGGTTAAACTATATATATAGGTGAGAAATTGAAATCCCTTGACATGAGCCTCTCCTATATATACTATTATTCCATTAGACAGATCCCAGAGAGCACTGTGAATAATTTAAAATAAGCACAATGCAAAAAATACTATTATCAACCAGGCCTCAGGAGGAAAAGCTGAAAACAAAGGGTTGGAAATAAATAACATAATAATTAAAAAAAAATCTGTGAGCTATAATTCTGTGAACAGGCTCACCTTGCGTATTCAAGGGATCATTAAAAGCGGTTTAAATTGTTTGGTAAAAATTTAGACTCCAGACTTAAATTAAATTGTTTTAGTGTTTTAGTCAGAGGTTTGCAGCATTTACCCGAGAGGCAAAACTGTACCCTGATGCAACCAGATGGTTGTTACGTATAATAATGCAGCAAGTGAGAGAACTCAGCTGCATCATAAGTCAGACAACAGCACACACATAAAAAGTTCGAGATGTGATGACAAAAACACTTGACGACATCAACACGATTGCTTTTGCACCCGCGAATATTGCCTTCTGACTAGATACTGCACATGGACACATGGACTGTACATACGCTATTTTAAGATATGTGTAAAGGCTGAATGTAATATTCTGACAATGCAGACACTGCTTCAGTCAGTATTAACCATGAACAGACAGAACAATGGATAGAATATAATAGAAGTCAATATGGATAATTTCTTAACATTACCTTATTGAAAAAGCTTTCTTATAATGTGCTGAGCAGAAAGTATCTTCACAAAGACGTAAATGTTTACTTAATAGCACAAAGATATGAGAGCACAGCAACAATATTTTCACTTTTCTTTCTTCAATGAATCAGTGGCAAACCGCATTGAAACCAAACAATAACTAAAGGGATTATTACTGCCAGATGGATTAACTATAACGCTACACTATTTCAAATTGTCATGTAGAATAAAGCTGAATAAACACAGAGTCTCTTAATGGAGTGAAAGTCAAAACAAGGTAGGAAAACATACTGAGGTCAAGGAAATGGACACCGATCAATAAATAATTCATATTCATTGGGTTTATTAAAACACTTTCTTTATTAAACCTCTTTTTTGAGTGTTCAATGTTTTTTTTCTGCTGAAACATTTTGAGTCATGAATGGCAGAAAAAAAAAATCACATTTTTGTCTACATGTAAATGTGAGAGCATTGTTCCACGGGAGGAAATGGATTCAAGGAATGCAAGGAGGTACACAGCCTCCAGGTTGGAAAACAGCTTGTGGAATGGAAAAAATATGGACAAGGAAAATGAAAGATGAATGCTTTCCCCTCAGAAGTATCATCTAGCTGCCTACTTGACCCCAACAACAGAACTGCGGAGTGGTCAAGAGCAGAATTTTAATTGGACAGAATTGATCTGTTTTGAACATTGATTCTAATGTCAAAATATAGTGGTTATTTATATAAGACAACAAGGAGACATGGCTGTTCATAAAACACACTGGCCTGAAATGATTGCGTTGAAATGCTGCAGTTTATACTTCTACCACCAGATGGCGATACAGTCACATTATAACTTCAGCAACAACAGAACCAGAATAAAGCCCTGCAGAGGAACTCTGTTTAAAGGCCTCATTGCTAGAGCCTAAAGACATGCAGAGACACAGGGAGACACTGCCTTTTGGATACTATATCTGGATAAAAAATGTTTTTACTGACACATTTTATCCAAATATTATATAATAAAGAGATTAAGGTATAATTTATCTATATTATGTGATTCAGGCTTAATAGACGGCAATTTTCTAAAACACAGTTAAAAGACCCAGACATTACAAATATTATATAATTTCAAAATGTTATTATAAAAGAAGTAGCTTTCCTTTAACCGATCATATTTGTATTGCACTTTCTGCAAAATTCATCTCATTATTCTGTTCATGTTGTTGTTGCAAATTACCTAGGAAATAAAAACTTAATTCAATATTGTTGTAGGTTTTGGTTTCATAGGATATATAGAAAATATCGTATTTGTATTTTATTCCATTGCAGTGCACATTTCAGAGCACTTTCAAAACACGGCATGCTGTTTTACGACTGATTGCATAATAATTCCATCATAAAATGTAAGTAACATTGTGGCTTGTTTTAATCACTTTTATGATGTGTGATAAAAAGCATCAACATTTTCAAAGCTACACATTGCAATTTATCATTTATCTATTCATCTATTGAATATATATATATATATATATATATATATATATATATATATATATAATAAATGTGTAAAAACATGTAATGATACAAATCCTACAATTAAACATATTACAATGACTGTATGTACTAATTTATTTAGACCAAAAAATTAATTAATCAGTACAAATAAAAGCCACATGAGTTAAACCAAAGACTTCCGTGTCCTAAGAATGATGACTTGATTTTTTTATAAAATCAACAACAGTTAATGAAAAACTTCCTTAGACTTTATAATTAAATCCTTCAAATCCATGTTAATTAGATAATATTGCAAATCACAGGGCACATTTTGTTACAATTTGTCAAGAGAGACTTCCACTATTAAACAGTCTCCTCTTGATTGTTGAAAAAAAAAAAAAGGAGTGAAGAGCAAGTTTTTTAGAACAAACAGCTTTTTCGCCCCTTAAGCCAAGACAGGACAATATTTGCCTTAGCTAGAATACCATTTTCCCTGGGCTTTGGGGTGTTGTTTGAGGGAGTGGGGGCCTTGACAGGGCGCTCTGAGGGCTGACCCTCACTCTGCCGGGGACACGCCGCCAGCCGCATATAAATAAAAGATTACAGTGGAAAATCAATTTCTGAGCAAACTCATTAAAAATGCCCCTCACCTTAAATGATTCCCATTTCCTGCCATTCAACCTGTTAGCGCCTAGCTGTCCCTGAGACCACCCTACCCCCACCTCCCCACCACCACTGCCTCATCCCACCCTTCCCTCCCACCCCTCTCCCCTCCATCCTTCCTTTGCCCTGTTGCTCTCCCCCGGTGGTAATTACTTGCACAAGTCGTTTTTTGCCCTTTGATTTGCACCGTTTCACAAATGAAGGTTAAGTTTGTTTAACCGTGGTGGATTTGCCAGTCATGTTAAAGCATATAATGTGGCAGGCTCTTGGTTTTTCCACACACCTCCGGCACCCCCTGGCCCGCTTCCCCCCTTGTTCTTCTTTCCCGTTGGCCTGGGCCTCTTGGGGGGGGGGGGGGTCCAAGGTTAAGGCTTACTGGGCCTGAGGAAGCCTGCAGTGGATCAGGCTTCCTACCCATTGACTTGACTGAAAGGGGACCAGGAAGTTGTTAAAAATCACCTCTGGTAGAAGGATTAAGATTCTAACTGCCATCTTTGACCTCCCAGCAAATCACCTAAACGTTGTGAAGGAAGTAAAAGATAAGGGATCGTCTGTCTGTTAACTTCTCGCCAAGGCCTTGGACCTGGCTGCTACTTCTATTGATATTGACATCTGCTCTACACTCCTTTCTGATATACATGACACCATGGTACAGCTCACAATAGTGACACAAATATGAGTGCTGCGGTGTTTTCACATTTCATCGCTGTAGCCTCATCTTTGATCAATACCTCACAGAGTGACAGTCACTGGGGCCAAGGTGAACATCGATCTCGGGCATCTGGAGCCGTTAAGAGCATTTCAAGTGCGTGTTGCTTTGAATGTCGAGCTGCAGCTCGCACATTGATCACAGCAATAACACGCAGAGGAGCCAAACAACAGCTGACTTTCACATTCACAGCAACACATTGTTGTCTTTCAGCTATCAGATCTATGTTGCACACATGTGTGTCGTTGCTGCCAAGGGATGTTTACAATATGTAATTTTTTATTTTAACACTGTATCTGTAATTATGAGAGACAGGCAATGTCTGTTTTCCCTAACCATGTCGCGTGTGGTGAATCTTACTCCACATTTCACTGAGAGGGACAAGTGCGGCCATAAAGCTTTGGGAAAACAAAAGTGTGTTTAGCGCGGGGCAGATAGCTCTTCTCTCTCTATAGATAATCCTGTTGATAGCAAAGACAAAGTGGTGCTGTTTGGTGAGCTCTAACTGACAAGCTCACCTGTGTTTGTGCTGGTTGAGACATTATTCTCTCCCATTGTCTGAATCCCCTTGAAGATGTGTGGCTTGGAGCAATAGGATTGAGCCCTGTGGCCTTGTAGCGCCTTAACACGGGTCAGGTGCAAGTCTCCAAGGCAAAACAGCGTCTCAAATTATACAGTGTAATTTTGATTCGACTTCGTTTACATCCACTTTGTGAATAAACATCTTCTTGATAAGTAAACTATATAAACAAGGGACAATAATTAATGTTGGTGTTATTCCATTTTTTTCCTTTGCTTTCAGTAAATTCCAGAGGCACCACAAACAAATGTATGGTGACGGCTGATTATTTCTTAATCAACATTTGAAGAGTTTTCATTTCATTACTGTGAACATGGACAGTGTACTGAAATAATGCCACAAACAGCATTTGCAATCTCTTGTAGACATCACAGAGCGTGCTGGGATACATGGCTCTGTGTTTACACTGCTTTATTAGTTTGACGAGCAGACAGGAATCAGGAATGGAAAACACTGAATATGTCACCCATTTCAAAAGCAAGGCTATTTTTTACACAGAGGCATTCTATGGCACAAGCGATATTGGACCGTGGATTTTTTTTTTATTTTTTTTTTTTTATGGGATTTGATGATAAGACAAATAATCCCAATGTTTTTTGAAGTTGTGTATTAATGCGATGTGTTGTAATGAACCTTGAATGCATATTATATTGCAAATAAACTACAAGACTCTTGAATGCAGATATGTAGCTGGTTCTGTATTGTAACATATAGTAAAGCAAACTAGTTTGTTTTTGAGTGTAGAGGTAGAAGGAACGAATGTGTTCCAAGTAGAGTAAGTAGGTACAAAGGAGAGAGGAATACCATGCGTGTGTGTATACGTGTGTGTGTCCATGTGTATATGTGCCTGTGTGTCCTTGTGTGTGCATTGAAGGATGGTGGTGAGAGTGTTGTGTTTCTCAGTTTTTCGCCATGATGCACTGCTTTATTATTCTGCACAAGGGGCACTTCACATGCGGAATGGGTTCTCTTTGATATCGACAGCAGCTTGAGGGAGAGAGTGCACTCAAAAACAGGCGCGGGCGAATTTATTCTGGGAAAAAAACAGATAGTTGTGTACTTCCCTGGCAGTGGTTGTCACACATGCGAAGAGCCAACCGCTTTGATGCTCCAGCGGTGACACTCCACACGCTAATGAAATATGGTAATTACAGCGACATGAAAGCCCTCCTAGACAGAACTGGAGAAAGGGTATAAAAAACAAATATGACTTTATCCAAAGATACCCACTGTGATTAATTCTCCTTTTCATAAACATATATTTTATGCCGTACACTTGCTACAAAGCAGTGTGGGCCATCAGTTGACCCAGGAACTGGCGAGGGGGAAAGGTCCACTGATTAAGAACCCTATTGTTTCCTTTCAATACGATACCCTGTTTGCTGGAGAACACAGGATGGAGGACTGTGGAGAAAAAAAAAAGACCTCCAAACAGAGAGAGTCCTCTCTCTGCTGTGCTCTACTCTAACTTGGGCCCTTTTCTTTCGAGCAGCATAGATTTTTTTCTCCCGTTTTGAAATTCACCCAATCTGGACGGCAAAACTAACTCCAGAGCACCAGCACTTGGCTCTATCAAACACCTCAGAAGTCCCATTGGTGGAAAAACCGGTAACTCGATTGTGGGAGGTAAGAGATTTAAAGCAAAGTATTATGTTGAAAGTTTACACAATGGAAATTTGAGCAATGAGCCTGCATTTTCCAGTCCGGTTCCAACAGACCTGTGTTACCAAAAAACAAATCAAAGTTCACATGGAAAGGACCACAATTTAATATAATGTCATTTACTTTTTTCGGAAATGGAAAAAGGCTGCCTGATTGCGCTGGAAGCTGGTGTGTGGGACAGATTAGAATGGATGGATGGTATATTTGGCAGTTTTGTCTGTAAGAGTTGAATGGGGGGCCCTAGTGGTCTCCCCGTGAATAAAGACAGTCAGGCGCAGACTCCTCACAGGAGAGTTGACCTGGCGAGATACAGTAGAAAGGAATGGGGAGCAGGAGAATGGTGCAACCAAGCGTGTGCATTCCTGCTAAATTTCTGTTGTTATAATAACTCTTTTTTTTCTAAACACGAATAATGAATAACAACTCTAGAATATTATAAAAAAAATAATAATTTGGTTGCCAAGCTTGGCCAGACAGTGTGAAATCTGATGATTTGGACTCAATATTACAACATTTCAACAAAACTCCCTTTGTAACTTACAGATTTTTGAGCCTTTATTAAGTGTTAAGCAATGCAACTGCCATATATGTGTGTGTGTGTGTGTGTGTGTGTGTGTGTGTGTGTGTGTGTGTGTGTGTGTGTGTGTGTGTGTGTGTGTGTGTGTGTGTGTGTGTGTGTGTGAATTTATATATTTGCATCAAAATAGTACATTATGCTAATATACTTGACATATAATTAGGTGAAGTAATACAATGCACTCTGTGTCACTAAAGAGGGGTGAGGAGGATTGGGAGAGAGAGTAAGAATAGAAGAAGGGGTGTATGAGGCTGTGTGTTTGACCATCAGTGTTTGCTCACAGTAAGGTGGCAGAGCAGCCCCCAATCCTGTGTCACAGATACACACACACACACACACACACACACACACTTTTGCCTTGCTGACACCAGCTCTCCCAAGGGATGGAGCTAGAGGTCAGAGAGAAGGTGGAGGTCAAATGAGCTTTGATAAGTCCTGCTAATAGGACAGTGTGTGTGTGTGTGTGTGCATGAGTGTGTATGCATGTGTCTGAAAAGGGTTGTGGGGGACTTACCAGCTAACTGAGGCTAAATGCTACCTGAACAAACACGCAGCGATGCACTGTGCTGATGCACACACACACACCCACAAAGTCAGGCACGATGTATGCATGCATGCACACTCTTTAAGGTCAGAGAATGGGGTGAGAATGTTAAATGGCCAAGCTGGGGACATCAAATATTTTCCTACCCATCACTATCAGCAAACCTGCCTGAAATCTTGAACTGTGTGCACACATGCATGTGTGCGTATGCGTATGTGTATTGAGGAGAGGGTGGCTAAGCAACGTTGCCGTTGCTGATGAAACTAGAGACAACTTGGCTTTGTTGAAGCACACAGGCAGACAGACAGATTCAATATATATGTGTGTGTGTTTGTGTGGGCTCCAGACACACACACACACACACACACAGATGGACAGTGGCTGCTCAGATAGGAGCCCACTCCCACTCTGTGTTTCTAATACTCCCAGGTCCTTTTATCACTCTCCTCCAGGTGTATCCAGGTAACTCCAAGGCCAGGCCACTCTTAAAACAACGACAGTCAAGGTAACAGGTAATTGCGGAATGGTGCTTGTAAAACTGTTTGCTTCCAGCTGAACTCCGCCCTGCTTGTTACAGACGCCAAACTCAGAGAGGCAGGAAGTGAAAGCTTATAGGACGAGACGACATGGCGTGGTATCGCTCTATCTCGTGATTGTTCTCCTGCTACATCCTACAACCCCACCTACATTTTCTTGCTTGAATTATATTCTATCATCATACCAGTCTCTTCATCTATCTGAGGTTGCATCCCTTCTTGAAGTTTCTCAGTTTTCACTCTTGGATTTGAGTTATTCATTTTATTTTCTTGTATTCTCGCTATCTTTATCTATCGGTCTCCCCCTTCTGTGCCCATATTTCTCTGACTTTATGAGTAACTCTGGCTCCCTCCCTCTTTTAATGTTTGATTCCAGGTGATAAGACAAGACTGAGGGATGAGTCTGACTGCGCCGGTTAATGTGGTCAAAGGGCAGAGGCTGTGTGAGGGGCTGGGCTGCACTCACTCAGTCCAAGCCCAGACTGGACCGTGCTCAGCTTTGGAGCATGAGTTGTGGATGGTGGCCTTTAGCCAAGCTGTCTGCACACAAGCCAGGAAAACATACATGTTGAAGCAATTGTCCACATCTGCCCGAAGAGTCATTATCTGACAACCTATCAAGATATTGATCAAGAGTTTGTATATATCTGCTGTCACATGTACTTACCCTCTGAACAGTGATAAGATTACTACTTCTCTTTGCACACAGGCCAATAAACACAGTCGGTGCGCACCCCCGTTCATGCACATACACAACCGCATGCGTGTGAACTGCTGCACGCATTTCTACTGTATATATTTGTACATAGAAAAATTGTGTATAGACAAGCGAGTGCACATGAATAGATGCAACCTCACACATGCACACATACAGTATATATACTATATATGTGGTAGACTGTACAGCTTACTGTCAAACAAAGTCATAGTCCGTCTCCTCGCTTTAAACAATCACTTGTTTGTTTCAGACTACAAACAAATAACGAGCTCCCCCACATAGTGGTCATTGACACAGCAACTGAACTCTCCTCTGGCTCCTCACATCGCCCTCTCTCCATTCTCCATCTTTCGCTCTTTGTCCTCCCACCCTTTGTCCCTCTCTTTTTCTCTCTCTCTCTCTCCCTCTCTCAGTTTTCATCTGATTTCATTCCTCGCCCTGCTCCGGCCATTATACATTCATTGTATGCTGTCGTGGCTGATTGAAGTGATGGGCTGATTCCTCAGAGCTTCCTGCCTGATGGAGGGTGCTATAGCAAATAGCCCAATGGGTCTGTTTAGATAACACTGACCTCTCGCCAACCACCACCACGTACGCTCTGAGTGAGCTTGGGACTCACTGTCATCCCTGAGTGGAGGGATGAACAAAAAAGGGAAATGAAAAAGGTTAAATGGATCATTAAAAATGGAGAGAGATTGAGTTAAAGGAAGAGAGAATATGTTTGAAAGATGAAAAGAAGAGAAAGAAAGATAAGAACGGGGGGGGGGGTGACAGAGGGAGAGTAAATGGGAGATCTCGGGTGGGCAATGATTTGAAGCGTATTGCAACTCCCACCTGCCCTCTCCATGAACAAAAGTGTTAGTCATCATCAGGGTGAATTGTGAGGGGAGACAAGGGGCCGCTTCGTTGCTCCCCCTGATCTGCATTCTGCCCATGGGGTTACCAGGGTAACGAGTACAGTACACCGAGGGGCGAGGAGGGCGAGGGGGGGGCATGGAGAGGGCACTCACCCTTTTCCTTGGAAATGGATATTCATGCCTTTGTTCTGCGGGGGTTACGATCATGTTGATTAGGGGGAGAGAAAAAAAAAATCTTGTTTAAACGGCCCGCCCTCGCTGCTGGCCTCAGACATTATGTGGCTGAGCAGGCTTCACCTGGCCAACAAATCAGGATTCAAACACCAGAGTTGATGATGAAAGGCAGGTGATGGAAAACAAATTAATAACAGGTGAATGGAAAACACACATTTATACTGGTGAAATAATACCCAAAATCGTGGAAGGCTCAATTTCTTCTTTTTATTACACACAGTCTATTGACCTTGTCCGGTTGTTATTCCTATTCAGCAGATGTGTAATATTTCTTCGGTCTGGGTAATCTTGCTCACTTCTCTCCTTATAAGTCATTAGTTTTATGTTTCTGTGCATATGTGCGCTGGTCATTCTGTAAGTGCATTCAGCCCTGCGTGTGCAGCTTGTATCTATATCCGCGGCCTTGTGTTTAAGTACCCACTTTACGAGCCAAATCAGAACACACATACTCCGTCTTTAAGTGTGCATTTGAAAATAATGGTCTTTGGCATTACACAACTCTTCGCACACACTGAGCCTGTTTTAAAAGTTACGGGGGGCAATATTATGGCTCATCTCTGAAAGCTGGGGGCTGTAAAACATCATTGTAACTCCCTTATGTGACAAGATGTTTTACAATCACGCCATTAAAAGCTATTGAGAGAGCATGGGCCATACAAGCAGGAGAAGAGTAAGCAGCATCCAACATGGGCATGCACTCTTTCTCTCCTGACACAGCACTGCAACATACGGCACTCCTCACTGGTAGGAGTGAAGCTGCCTTAAGATAATGTTTTTCTTTAATTAAACTACAGAAGGGTGACAAATTAAAGGAGAAAAAAAGTAAAGTGTCTTAGTAAGGTGTTTGGCTACAATGTGCCTCCAGAACAGTTTCAGTGCACCTTAGCAATGATTCTATATGTCTATGTAACTCTACTGGAGAGACACATTCCAAAAGATATTTCCTTATTTAATGTTGCAAAGCGCTGTCAATCATGTCGATCCAAAATCTCCTATAGATTCCATAGCGTATAAGTCACATCATTTTCATACTCATCAAACCATTCAGTTATGCATCATGTACTATAAAGGTGGGCGTAGTCATCCTGGGAGAGATTGTTCTCATGAGGATACAAAGGTTTCATCATAGGATATAGGTGATTATTCAGAACAGCTTTGTATTGATTTGCAGTGAAGTTCTCTCAAAGGGTGACAAGTGGGCCCACACCATGCCAGCAAAATGGCCCTCACAGCAGACCAGAACCAGAAATGGATCCCCTCACTGCAAGGGTCAAGCATTCAGGCCGTATATTTCTCTTGAACGATGACTCATTTGATCATATCACATTTTTCTTGTAGACAAGTGCATAGGTACCTATGTTTTTGCACCACTGAATTCTCAAATATGCATTAATCTGTGTAATAATATCCTCTATATGTAATTGTCAGCACACTGTTCTTGCTACAAAATCTGATCACGTCATGCATTGACATTCTCAGTCACCTGAAGAGTTGCTCTTCAATTTTTCCTTACATATCACACTACCCACAATGTCCCCACAAACTCTATTTCCTGATGTCTTAGATCTATATGCAGCTGTCGCTAAAGTCACCATTCTTATTGAAACTTTGAGCATGATTGGATGTTAATTGCTTAGTTGTACAATGCAGTGTACCTGTGTGGAAGCATCTACATTGGTTATGTTTCTCTTCTCATCTATTCAGGCTTTCCCTTTAATATAGTTCCTCGCCCTTCTATCTCTGCCATGCAGTGTTAAGGAGTAGGGGGGACTGCACAGAGACATGGTAACCTTGGGCAAATGGATGGACATGAATACATGCAAACAATTCATTGTGGGGAGTGCTGTGAGCTTTTTTGAATGGTAGTGATGGTGTGTATGTGTGTGTGTGAGCGAGCATTTGGAAAAACTAGAAGTGCATGCTTTGATGCCTTTGTATGTGTGTGTGTGCATGTGTGTGCGTGTGTGTGTGCACTTTCCAGACTGATCGCCAATTAAAACAACCTCCATTCAGTCAAAACATGAAACTGACTCTTGCAATCACAGTTATGAATCAACCATCAGTGCTCATTACAGGAATCAGGTGAACAGCCTCTGAAGCAGCCTCAATTTATACTAGATTAAACCTGGAGCAGAATATTGTCCAGATTAAACATTATACATATGTGCAAACAATGAGGTGTATTATTATTATACGTTATTATATTGAATTATATGCTGCATTATTCTGCTGAACTATACTACAGATATCCAAGATAAATGGCAATACTTAAATAAATACACTTGTGATTTCTATTCAGATATTTCAAACAATATTTTTCCACCATATTGTGTCGGTTATCTATTGTATGTAAATATAGATATTTGAGAATTCAACCTAGAATTCCGAGAATTCTTCTACAATGTTCCTGAGCACTTTTTTCTTTCATACATATATATATATACTTATTATTGGCAATAATATTATTGTTGATATAGCCAACAATAATACAGTTTTGCAGAATGTAGCTTCATTAATATATATGAATGAGGGCTCATTTAGTAGTGTCAACTTTGCACTTATACAGTCTATAATTCCAGAGCCTGAAATATAATATGCACTGAAGTTGTAAAATAATTAACGATGGTTCATTTTAAGGAGAAGCTCATTAGGACTTTTAGGCGCTTGTGTCGGGATGATCGCTTGATACTGTGCAGAAACTCGAGCCGGCAGCTTCTGCAGTCTGTAATTTCTCTCAGCTCAAGTAGCCGTACTGTAGGGCAGCTCGACTACTGCTGAGATTTGAGAAGAATAATTCCGCTATCTCCATGCTGATCCGTGTCCTGCGGTTTCGTCCGCTCGGCCTCAGGCATCTGCTGTCTGACAGAAAGTTGGCGCGCAAGACGCACGGTCCGGTTTTACGCTGGAGGCAGAAGCGAGAAGAAAAAAAAAACGGCTTCAAAGCATCGGCAAAGTGGGGCGTTCTGTCAGTGCTCAAACACCTACTTGTCAAGTGGAGCACAGTCAAACGTTATGTCGAAATTAGGAACATGGCTAAAACATCTCTGAGAATTATGCTCCTGCTAGTATTCATTGAAACGGAGTCGACCTCTGCTGTTGCTGATGCGGTTCGTCTCTCGTTTAGGAGGCTTGTACTTCATCCTGCAGTCACTAGGAGGAGGTATAAATGAACGCTGACCTCTCCTCTGCAAACTCAGCTTCAGTTGAAACACATTGAGGGGTGCACAAAGAGCCAAATGTGGACAAATTGCACCATAAATAAATATGGATATCTGCAAAAATCAAACAAAAAAAAAATCCCGTTAAAGAAAAGGGGTAATATATGGTCTCAGAGAACCCGGCGCATTAAATAATATGGAGAGTGGATTTTAGAAGGAGGGCTGAAGGGAAAATGTCATTTAGGATTCAAGATTTTCCATTTGGCCGCCTGAAAGAGACTTAACGCCAATTGTCCTGCTGGTCATCTCACTCGATAGAATGCAAATGCGGAGGTCTATAGGGTCTGGTGGGGGAAAGCCATTGATTTGAGATGAATACAGTGGCTACTCTCAGGCCCTTCACAGTTATTAGGACTAATAGAGAAACATAAAATAGTGAGAGAGAGAGGCACAAATCCGCACAAATGCTCTAAATAGCTGGCTACTCCACAGGCCTCTCGGAGAGTTTGGCTTGCAATTTGCATTCCTTTGTGTGACAACTTGTAATCCTCCCCTCAGCATGCCAAGAAACAACAGATTTATTGTCCCAGTCAACAAATCGTTTAGGTCATCCCAAACCTATTACTGCCTAATGCAGCGGGAGCCCCCCCCCCCCCCCCACCACCACCCCTCCCCCTCCAGCCCCAGTGCACCGCCTGGTCTCAGCCACCGGAGGCTTGCAAACAGAGCCTGCGCGGCCGGGGCCCCACGGCTGCGGCGCTTTGTTGGCCCCCGGCGGGTCTATTCAGACCCGATGCACTTCTGGAGCTTTTCTGAGCAGCTTGGGAGGTTGGGGGGGGGGGGGGGGGGGGTGGACAGAAACCATGGCTGCGGCTGAGGCAGTTTAGTGTCGGGACAGAAGAGATAAACGGACATGAGGTTGTTGTTTTTTTTTTCTTCACCGCTGCAGGGCGCGCACAAGGCTGCGCCGAGATCTGGCACATGCGTTTAAAGTTTGTCTAAAACGCACATTTATTGCTTTAGTCTAGAATAACTTCAAATCAGCGACTGTGGCCCGCGGCCAAGCCAAGAGTTTGGAGTCGCTTTGCACTCCGAAGCTATTCAATTCGAAAACACGTTTAAATTCTTTGGATAAATAAAATTAAACGCCAAAAACATTATCCAATCCTTGCGGTGATTTGCTCTTGTTATAAAAAAAACAACCCTTGTGGGATATAGCATTGTCTAAAATCGCTGCGATGTCAATCTGAACGCTTTGTTTGTTGTTTATTTTACCGCTTGTTTTCTTTATTGCCGGCCCTACCGGTTTCCATTTTTTAAACATCGGTTGCATCTTGTCATAAATCATTACGCGTCGTATTGTTTTTGGGAGCGGATGACCTAAGAATGACAGTCGCTCGGTCCTGTTATTATACTTGATGGAGCGCAACCACATCCTCACGTGTCTGCAGGAAAACCATAACAACATTGTATTTT
This sequence comes from Lepturacanthus savala, assembly GCA_030544235.1. Lineage (NCBI taxonomy): Eukaryota > Metazoa > Chordata > Actinopteri > Scombriformes > Trichiuridae > Lepturacanthus > Lepturacanthus savala. The sequence continues at coordinate 17,210,548 of CM060481.1, forward strand.
TGCTTGTCTGGGACATTAAGGCTGCGCTGACTGACTGATGTGATGTTTGTTTGTTGGTCGCGGAGGGAAAATGTGTTCGAGCGCTTTTCTTTTATGACGGATTTAAGGCAGTCATGCAAAGACTACCGGAGAGAAGCGGGCTGAATTGAGTTATTGAGTTGAATCGAGCTGAACTGAATTGATAGGAGTTGAACTGGGAGTAACAGACAGATAATGAGAGAGTGAGAGGAGCGGCGGAGCGACAGAAAAGAGACGGAGAGGGAGAGGGAGAGAGAGACTTGCAGCCCATCTGTGTGTCCCGGCCTCGCACCGCAGGACTCAAACGCGAGGTCAGCTCGGAGAGAAAGGGAGAAGGAGGGAAGGTATCTCCCCCGCCAGTCATCTTCCCACAAACACAACAGGCCTTTGATTCGTTTGTTTGGACACACACATTCATGTCTAATTGTTGTTTTTCTTTTTATAGTGCGTCTACCCCACAAGGCGCGCAGGCATCGTGCAGGACAGACAGCGCATATGGCACCGAGGCTCCTCTAAAAACCACACCAAACGGCCCCGCGCAAGGGCCAGCGTTTTTCCAGCGTATTTCAGCGTCCTACCGAGTTTTGTGGCCCGACGAGCGTCATTCTCTCTCTCTCTCTTCTCTCTGTAGAGATCAACGCGGCCATAATTACAACGGAAGTCCGTTTTAGCATCGGCGAACACCGAGAATACATCCTGCGTCCCGCAACAAGTGGCACGCATCCATTCTCCGAATGCTATTTTTGTAAACACCGGGGCACTAAATTATGGTTTTTTAAAAAAAAAAAGCATTTCCCTCGAACCCAACGCTAATCGACGTGTTTTCATTTGTTTTGTTGCGGGGTTACGGTAATTTCCCTGACACTAATGAGGCGATCCGCCTGCTGTTTTAGTGGCAGAAACTCTGAAACGCTTCAAGTTGCGACCGAGTAAACGTTAAGGCTTAATATGGGGCCAAAGGAGTTGTTTAAAAAGGGCAAGTTTGTGTACACTCATTACTGTGAAAACACTAATGACATGTGAGGAACTGTGTAGGTAAATTACAGCTATCAGGCGGCCTTTAATTGTCTGTTTGCTGCCACGCAGGCTGCGCACGGTGGCCCCCACTCATTTGTCATAACTTCACTTCTCAGTGTTTCTCCTGCCAACAAAAGGCTGATCTGAACTGCGTTTAACACACATTCTTTTTTTTTTAATTCTGCCCTAATCCGTCTTTATCCTCGTTTTAAACGTCACTCATTTGTAATCGAGAAAAACGCGCATTATGCAGGTGAATGAAGGGGTTAAGAAAATAATTCTCCATCATTGTACCCAAGCGCACAACTGCATGGAGCTGCATCAATGCAGGCAAAGCTGAAACACATGTTCCCTATTTCCATACAGTCAGCGTTGCTGTGATTCATGCACCAACCCCCGGGCCACCAAATAACATCATCCATTACATAAGTCTTAATTCGCATTGAACACATCTTAATTTGATTAGCACGTTGTGCATGAGATATTGGAACAATTAAATTAATTATAAATGTTCGATTCTCAGACGTTGAAAATACGTTATTTATTTTTTTCATTCAGTTATTTATTAATTTAACAACACATAGACTATACAGCTTCGATTCACGTAATTAAAAGTGTGGTAAACCCGATAAAATAGCCTGTAAAATATGATTAAAAACGAAAATAAAAACATAAAAACGACATTATTATTATTAAGTGGTGTTGTTAAATTGAGAAAAAAAATATCCATTACAATTTTTTACTAATGTTTTACATTTAAGACAAACTGATAATTGTAACTGTAATTTGTTGAGTCTAATTTATTTAGACCAATGAAGACTGGCTTTGGAGAGATGTCCGTATAGTTGTGCTTGACAGAGAAAAGCTGGCCTGCTTTCAAGATTGCACGACCTCGTGCATTTACTTTAGTACAAGTTAAAATTTTCTGACGACATAGAAAAAGTTGCAAAAAAAGGAAAAAATAGGCTTTAATGTTTTGCCAAAGAGAAACAGTTTAGATATGAGATTTGACTGATGAAAACACACCAGTCTAATTTATTAGCTATTTGCCTCCAAAGTGTTTCCTATTACAAGCCTCCAACACCGGATACACATGGAAGTTTATTTGAAATATTTATTATTAGGCTGATTATTATATATATATAGCCCTCTATATATTTATTTTATAATAATATATGTTACAATGAAATATTAATTCACAGCCATTTTTTAACAAATTTATGAGCAAAATCTGCCTTGAAATTGGATTAAATTACACACAGGTCCATATACATTCATATAAAAACATAAATCATCTTTCCATCGCTTCTGCTCAACTAAATATGTTCTGAAAGGCCAGAATAGCTAAATGAATATCATAGAACTGAGGATCTGAATTAAACCGGTTTCCCTTGAGGCGAGTGTGAAGCCAGAATGACCTAAGCGACATGAATTTCTTCTGAATACATTTGTCTGGCCACACGGCTCCTCGCACACATGCCCTTGGTTAGGTCGTCTCCTTTTACGAGACTTCCCACAGATTCCCCCCGAAAACTCAATCTGTCGACAATCAATATGCTGCCCAGAGCCCAATGAATAAATACATTATTCAATTATTTGGAAAACTCTGCACTGTACACTCCCCCCCCTTTTTTTTGGACTGGAGCACAAGAGACTGACAGCCACATGAACCCAAAATCTGTTGCCTCCATCACTTTCTGTGTCTAAATGTTGTTATAGTTGGTACAAAAAGGAATTCATTCAAAAAGAAAAGCCATATTCATCGGATGTTTGACAATATTTTACAACACTACAAGTTACAGTGCTACAATACTTTGAGGAGTGTTCCAGACCCAGTTTTGAAGGTAGCAGGTGTTTGTTCTTGGTTGTTGAGGGGTCTCACCACTGGCTTAAAGACACCATCATCCCTGGTCCCCCATTCTGCTGCTCTGCTTCACCTCTCCTCTCTCCTGGACAGCCCGCTGCTCTCCCCTCGCTCCCTCCTCCTCTTCCCGGGCCTTTGATCAAAGCTGGCCTCTCTGCCACAGCTGCCCATCAGGGGGCTCCTCACCCTCACCTACAACAACACTGCCTGCTGGGAGTCCCTCTCTCATGCACACACGGGTGCAAACACACGGGCAAACACGGGAACCCACGCACAGTTTCACACAATGAAGTAAAAGCCCCCACCTCACCCCATCAAAAAAAAAAAAAAAATCTAAACGAATCATTAATCTCGGAGAAAACAACCCGAATGAGCCTCCTGTTGCAAGGTAGTTTTAAATTCGAAAGGTTGTAAATAATTCTTCCACGTGTGAAAGAATGAGGCAACAGCCCTTTGTGCGTGTTTGTGTCAGCGAGGTTTGCACATGGGTTCACAAATTTGCACAGGTTCATATGTGCCTTTGCCAAGTGAAAGAGACAGGGAATGTTATCCAGAGTACATGCTATGCTTCGACTGAGCAAACACATTATGCGTTGGGAGCTGCATTTTCCACATACAAACAGACACCAGAACAAACAAGCCTCACAGCTTGCTTACATATGTAAGACTGTACTTAGTCGCACCTGTAAGCTTTTATCTGAAGGCCTGGTGCCCAAGTTACTTCCTCTTCTGTACTTGACCTCAAAACTCCTCTCATTTGGCATGTGCACCCCCAATTATAGACCCAAGAACACTTTGGTCTGCCTTCCAGAGGCACTGAGCATTCCAGTACCGCATTTTTATAAACTCTTATGTTGTACTCGTCGTGGCAGCAAATGTTTGTTGACTTCTCTTCTCTTTGTCCTTCTTGATGGAGAGCTGTTGGTTTCTCTTTGAAAATCCACTGTTCTTCCCCAGAACTGGAAGTAATCCTGTTGAAACATCTGGTGATGACTCAGGCTGCATATCAGATACACATCACATGTGATTCATTATCCTGAGGTTGGCCTGTCCCGGGCAAATTGGACTTTGTATATTTTCAGACAGTCCCATACATATACATGGGACTCGGCTGTGATGACACATCAGGCCGATGAAAGTGTTTCCAGTGTTTGTGTCTCAGTTCAAAGGGGTTGATGGGTACCTCCACTGGTGATGTGACACAGGAAGCACCTTGGGCCAATCCTCTCCACCCTCACCTGCGCCCCCCAAAGCCCCTGTCACCCTTTTTACACCCCCCCCCTCCCCAACAACGCTGGGGTCAATTAACTAATTAAGTGCCAATTAAAGCATTAACTGTTTCCCGGAGCTTGTGAGGTAGCACTGGGGTTTGGAAGTGGAGCGAGTGGCCACGGGGCTTATCCAGAACAAGTTCAAAAGGGGTTTTATTTCCTAAAACACAATGACAAAGAAGAGGGTTGGCCACTGCGGGGGAAAGTGGATGACTTCAGTGCATTTAACATGCTGTCATTGCGTGGTTACATACAACACAGAAAATAAAACACAGATTTCTTTCCAACCATGAAATGCTACTTTGTGATAGCATAATTATATCTCAGAAAGCAACGAGACTCTACATTTCTGTTAAATCTATTAATCTTTAACGAATAACAATTTTTTTAACAAGATTTTATTATCACTCATTATGCAACATTACGTAGTATATTGATTTTTAACCAGCTTTTTTTCTATCCAGGAAAACACTGCATGGTGTTCATATATATCCGACTACATAAATATATAGTTTAATCATGCAGGTGCTGACTGGGTAGAGGTTACTGCATAGGACAGTGCCAAAAAGTCTAGACAAACAGTGTAGTCAATTAAGCCTACTTATCTTCCTGATGCCATTGGAGTTATTCTGACTGGGTAAACCCAGCCCACCTGGCTCTTCACCCAGGTTTGAAGACGCAAATGCAAATCATTTCTGAATAGTATTTGAGCCAAGTCTGGCTAAGTTATCCCTCACATAGACACAACTGCTGTTAACACCTCTGGCTCTGCTGAACACAGTGTTTTCTCTGTGTGAGATTTTTTTTCTCTCTCCCATGAACCCCCGCTGCTAGCCTGGACCGCGCTTAAACCTCCAACGGTCAAAGTTGAAGGGGGACCGGAGAGTCAACGAGGTAAAAGCAAGAGGAGCGATATCCATTCCCTCTACAGAGGGGTGAATGTACGGGACAAAGGGCGGGGACACATGTAGCCGGCGCAGCCATGCTTGCGATAATGTACAGCTTAAATGTCTCCCTTGTGGAGTTAAGGTCAATTTATTTTCAGTTTAACATGTAATTTAAAACGCCAATTCATTAGATGAGAACATACACAGTATCTGCAATCACTGCCTTAAAGGTTATAGCAGTATTTTTTCATTTCCATATTATTTTCAAAGAATCTACTTGGTAGGTCGACTTAAAATTGGATTGAACTTTGCTGCCTTGCAGAGAGGATACTGCTCCCTGGATTTTTTTTTTTTTTGCAAGACCCAGGTCCAAATCCTGTCTGATACCTATATGTCCCTTTAGAGCAGCCGTGATCCAACTTCGCTGCTATGTCTGCTCCCAGTGAGCATGTGTAAGGGTTAGCCTTGGCCCTGCCTGCTCCCTACAGGCCCGGTTATTGGACATTTCTCTTCCACATTTAGGACCAACAGGCTGCGTCCCTGGCTCCCGCCTCACTCTGTGTTTACCTAGGCCCGGTGCCACCTCCCTTTCAGCAGGTTCACATGGAGTTCTGGAGTTTCAACTGGCCAAGTGACGCCTGTGTCAAGAAATCACATCATCATGACACGGCAGAGAGGGTAGCGAGAAAGCAACATCACCGCCGTCGTAAAAGAGCCAGGGAGCAAAATGTAGACCGCACTTAACTTTCCATTCAGTGGGCAGCTTCACAGGAGACGAGTGGGAGGAATGCAGGGAAGGAGGCAGCCAGCGAGAAGAGGACAGATAAAGCGGATCAGACTAAAAATATTGTCTGAGATCGTGGTTACTAAATGATGCAATTCTTGCTGAGTGAGTAGGTTAAGCTTTAAGATGTAATCTATCTCACCTTTTAGGCATTTTAGAAAGACGGCAGATAATTAATGTGCGGCAAAAGTTTTCATAAGCTCTGTGGCTTCCAAGGCATTCATACGAGTGTTATGTGAGACAAGAGAAGAGGGAAAAAGACACCATGGGAGTGAAGGCTGTGAGGAGGGGTGACACAGAAAGGAGGGAGACAAGGCATCGTGTGGAATGTCCAAGAAAACACGAGACAACAACCCAACGCAACTGACTGCAACTGTTGCACATTATCAGCCTTTTGCATGGCCAGAAAATTCCTGCAATGCACACAAGCATGCACAGGCAGATACATACACAGATATACAGACACAAATGGACAATCCAAGGAATGCTGACAGCAACTGCTCCCTATGCGCCTTCAGTGTTGAGAGGGAATCTAAGGAATGGTACCGTGAGGAATCTAAAAGCAATCTTTCACTTTCCTCCTAGTGAAGGGGTTTAAGCTCTTACTGTTTTCTGAAAACACTGAACATCTGAGATTCATTCATCAACACAGCTTGTGTGCTCCACATTGTCCCGATGCGATGCCTTCGACTAAACTAAAAACAAGAACAAATGCCTCTGTTCTATATGCAGGAATACAGCGGGTCGCAGGTTAACACTTAAACCAGCAGCCTTTTATGATATATTACCCTCCTACCTCCAACTCCATTCTCTCTCTCTCTGCCTCGCTTTATCTCTCATCTCTCCTTCACTGAATGTTTCTTCTGGCACTCAGCTCCCCTGTCTGTGTGCATCAACAAACACAAGAGGAGGAACCAGCAACTGTATTAACAGATGGCCAGAGTCAATAAAACACACACAAATCAAGTGTTGGACACATCTGTTGGACGTAGAGACTGACTAATCTTTCTGTGTGGCTCGACGGGAGTGATGGAATCACAGCAGCCCGGCCAGATTAGGGGACAGGGCAGATCACCCAGGGGACAGCAGGGAGAGCTTTGTAATGGATCGTAGCTCGGAGATAAAGCCCAATAGAGGCCAGAGGGGACATGTTTTCAGTCAGATTAAGTCAGTAGTATGGATATCAGCTAGAAATTAATGTCCTACCATATGACATGTCATATTAGCTATTTGTTACGAAACATTTTTAAAAGAAGTTCATTAAGACATCTTGAATTACTTTATACAAAAACACACAGCCAGTTTGGTGCGGCCGTGTTGTGCTTTATCAACCCCCCCCTCCCTGCAAAAAAAAGAACATTAAGTTATAGCAATTAGGCTCAATCTGTCTTAATAGCTGTGTAAAGTATTTGGGACCACCAACACACTAATAGTGAGTGGCAGCATTAAGTGTAAGTATTAAATATACAGAAGAAACAGTGATTAAAAAAGAAAGAGAAACATAAGAAATGAGGAAAGGGTGGAGGTGGGGGGAGAATGGTGTGGAAAGATACACTGAGAGAATTATTATAATATATTAACAACATCCTGACATCAAGCATTACTGGCAGAGCTTCATTACACGTACGATTTTGTAAACAGTATAGGGATTACATTAATTAATATTTCATCAACTTTATTTATTGATTTCTGCCTTCTACATAGCATTAACATTGCCAGGTTCTTGATTATGAGAACGAGGAGGACGTAATCAGATAATGTGTCCTCTTAATGCACAAGCATGGCGGCCATTGTTGCTGACATTGTCCACTTGAGTCGGCTCTTCCATCACTGGAAAGTCAAACATTGCCGTTGAGATTTAATTGGGAATAAGCCATAATGGAAAGGCCAGCATTGCTGGGACTGGAGAGATGTGACAGTGCATGGAGGGTCTGCTGCTGCTGCCAGTGATTAGAGGGAAAGGTTAATGCTGTGCAGTGTTAATCCTCCATTTGTCTGAAAACATATCAAACAAAAATGTACAGCAAAAACTGAATACCGGCTGAGCCGGCTGAAAAATAATGAACGCTAGAAAAAAAAAGCAGCAAACATCAAACAGATGTAATCAGATGGGGTCGATAAGCATTCGGGCTCAGTTAATTCCCAACAAATTATCTAATCCAGATGTTGCACTCTTAGTGTAAACACAGTGCCCTGCAGAATCATAAAACAAATAAGCATGAAAAAGGTTTAAAGTTTCAAACAGAGCCTAACCCCGGACGGAGACCTTCCCACTGAAAAAAAAAAAAGACAAGAAAAATCCACACCACACACTCCCCATTTGCTGCCTTCTTGAAACAGGAAAATGTAAATATGGTAATATTTAGCACGTGTTTTAAAACAGATCGGTTTTCTCAAGCAGGGAGAAGGAGAGAGAAAAAGAGAGAGGCAGACAGGGAGGAAAAGAAATGAAGAGAAAAAAAAAAAAACAGCCCACACACGATAGAAGGCCTCCCCAGATTTGTGTGTGTGTTCTCGTCTGTGCGATGTGGACAGGCTGCGGCTTCCTCTGTTTGCACACAGCTCCACCAAGAGCTCTGGCCCAGTGCTGATGGCCTCAACGCACTCCAAAACACCAAACTGGATCTGTCACACTGTGAGTCTAGAGAGTCAACAACAACTTAACAATAGGAAAACACCACTCCAACGGGTCATATCATCCATCTGTACACTGTGCAGCCATTTTTCATGGAGGGAAAATAGGAGGTGGAAGATAGAGGAGGGAGAGAGAGAGAGAAAGAGAGAGAGAGACAGGGAGAGAGAGCAGAGGGAGGAGCAGAAATGGAAACATGCTGGACATATGGATGTGTTTAAGGACCACCAGGGAAGGGAAACTTGTGCATTTTCGCATAAACCCCGATAAACTCCAAATATGTAATTACACGGGGTTTAGGGCTTGTCTGTTGCTGATTCATTCAGGAATTTCTGGTTACGTCTCTCTGAGAGTTCGGGTGTAACAGGGCTCTTTATCATTCTCAAGTGGCGGATCTGCTCAGCTTTACAGCGGCCAAGCCTTCCACACACTCAGCCCCGGACCTGCTCAGTGTGAGAGTGCCATTGTCCCCCTACCTATTTAACAAGGCGGCGTGTGAAAGAAGAGAGCAGTCAAAAGAAATGCCTCCGACTTCATAAAAAAAAAAAAGAGAAAGGAGTGGAGCCCTTGTAAAATACCTGCAGCGCATTCAAAGATTTCATCGGGTCGCAATATATTTATAGTTCTTCGATTCCATGTCAGTGTTTGTAGCCAATTTGTTGTGCGCCAATAAATAGACTGGCCTATTTATCAGCAGACCACATGGCAGCCATTTATGGTGCCTAACAAGAGGCAGATGTGTTTTGTATATGTTTTCACATGCAGGTTTGACACGCTGACAGGCAGGAGACAGATAGCTGAGATGTACAACCTCTGTCCTGACTGCAGTATCGGCTGTAAACATCAGCTCTGATTAGACCGTGGAGAACACAAACATGGCTCCTCTGGCCGTCCCAGAGCCGTATTTGTCTTCCCGTGACAACGGTCTCTGATTCATGCACGGGCTGCGTCACTCTCACACTGTAGCGGCGTGCACCTTTCCCGCTGCCTGTGAGGCCTGCCTGCGCATAGTGTTTGTGAGAGTGTGAGAGCACACGTATTACTATGTGATGTCTGTGATGACTGTAAACACAAACTGCGCCTTATGTGTGTACTTTTAAAAGTGTCTATTTCTTTGTACTTCCCTGTCTTGTGCGTGTTATGTGTGTTTGTGTGTCTGTGTGTGTGTGTGTCTGAGTGTTGCCAATTACCCCAGCTATAAATACAAGATCCCCATCCGTCACTGAGTTTCTGGGTGGCTGCAGCACCGCCATAATTGGTTTCAGATGGTCACCCAGATCTTTCTCTTTCTGCTGCAGCGCCATCACACTGCCTGTGTGAGTGAAAGCCGCAGGGGAGAGCGAGGTGGGGAGAGAGGGGGGGTAGAAGATGAGTGACAGGAGTGAATAAATACAGAGCGAGCGGAGGAATAAACAAGCAGACACTAAATGTTTCTTTTGTCCTGAAATTCTGCAAGTGGGTGCATAGAAGAGAAAGGAGGATTTAACTTGTTAACTCAATAACAATCCATGTTTTTTTTTTGTTTTTTTTGATGTAATGTATCAAAATCAGATGAGGATTAGGAGGCAGGATATTTAGGTCAGATGTGATATAAACGTTGACATATTTGTTATCTGTTATGAATGCATGTGGAAATACAAAATCAAACATGATCTGCGTATGCAGCTTGACATTCATGCAAAAAGTAAAAAAAAAAATGACTGACAGATTTTTAATATCTGTAAAATGAGTCATTTTATATTGTATTAAATATTTTTTATAGCAATTCCTACGGTGTTAGACATAAAGATTTTGATTTAATATATTTTCTTAATGAGCTTTTCATTAATTCAGTTATTTACATCTTAATGAGTTGGCTCACCGTGGCAATTTTACTTTATGATGTGATGTTACGTACGGATTTAGTTGAACTACAGGCTTAAGTGCTGTTTCCCTATCTGGTCCCAGAGGACACTAGATCAATGGACATATATTAACAATAAATTAGCAGACTAGGCCTATCGATCAACAAAGCAGAGGACAGTGTGACTCAGTGACAGCTGGTAAGTAGCCCCGTCTGAGAAGGTTGGATCAGAGAGGAATTCCAGGCTGTGCCTTGAATTCCAGGCTGTGCCTTATATACAAATAATAATATATGTTATATTTTCCACAAGCCCTGATCTATTGTACTTATTTACAATAAGTGTCCATGTATAAAATAAATACACTCACTACTGTTGCATATTCAGTATAATATGCACCTGTAACCTCTATGTCTGTTCCACCTATTAGTTTACATAATTAGTCAGTGGTGGGAGAGGAAGACAAAAGTACCAATACAATCATATTAAAATATTCCATTACAAGTAAAAGTCAGTCAGTCAGTCATTTTCTATACCTGCTTATTCCTCATTAGGGTCACGGGGGTCTGCTGGAGCCAATCCCAGCGCGTTACAGCGAGAGGCAGCCAATCGCGGGGAACACACACCATTCACTCACACACTCACACCTACGCTCAATTTAGAGTTGGTTGGTGAAAATTGGTGAAAATCCACGCAGACACGCGGTGAAAATCCACGCAGACACGAGGAGAACATGAAAACTCCACACAGAAAGGTCCCAGACCCAGGACCCAAGGAGGTCTTGAAGCTGCGACCTTCTTGCAGTGAGGCAACAGCACTAACCCCGCGCCACCGTGTCGCCCACAAGTAAAAGTCCTGTATGAAAAAAGTAATTTAAAAAAGTTATTAAAATTACAGCAGGCTGATATAATAGGCTAATATGATCTGATGATATTAGATTGTTAATAGTGATGCAGATTAGTGATGTGCATTAGCAATGTGTAAGCAGCATGTTACTCTGAGCTGCCTTTCCCAACCTAGGGATTGAGCCCCTTCAAAGGGTCATCAGATAAATCTGAGGGGTCATAGGATAATCAATGAAAAAGGAAAAGAAAGAAAAAAAAACAAAGTTCATATTCAGCAATCTGTTTTACTTTTAGTACTTTTTTTTGATCTGGCTAATTTGAATACTTATTGATATTAAGCCGTGGATTATGTGGAACTGTTACCAACACAACAAACTTGAAATGTGACTGATTTTTTTTGGTTAGATATCAAAAAATAAAAAGGTGAGAAACCACTGTTTTCATCTTTAACTTATTTTCATCTTTAACATATGTTGTTTTTTTTAAAGCTTGTTATATTATCCATCATCCATGACCTCGAATCTTAGCCTGACCAACTCAAACTGGCAGATAAATGTACTGGTGAAAGTAATAAGCTGCATAAACATTTCAAAGGACACTAGCCTACCTCGAGTAGATGTACTTAGTTACTTTCCAACACTTTGTAGCCTATAAGGAGTAACTATATTCACCTAACAGCCTATTCAAGTTATTTGACCCACAGCTACCGGATGCTAATGTATATACTTAATGAAATATGCTAGCGCCATATCTCCACTATTAAATTGTATCAAACCTCACATTAACGCCATAGAACATAAAAAAACATGTTCGAACAGAAATATGGGCAAATAACCTTCGTTATGAATCTTTTAAACATTTCCTCCTGTATTTCCTCCTCCATTCGCCTGGTGTTAATGTGGAGGCGGTTCACCAGTTATTACAGACGCGGTCTAGCAGCCAGGAGCCCGCGGACCTGTGCCGCGACACACGGCTGTAAATCCATTAATCCCCCCCACCCGTCTCATTAGAGCGCGAGGACACTCGGCGGGGCGCGTGCTACTTCTCGCGCGCGGGGTGTCGCCTCGTGCTCTCCCCTTTCGCGCGCACCGCGTCATCATTACTGCCGCGGCTCTAATTACCTCACTTTGTTGTCAGGCGACGGCGAGAAAAAGTCAGTGCAACAACACAGGCCGACGCTCATTTCAACACCAACGCCACCGTGGAGGGAAAATATCAAATCCTCTTCTTAAGTGGAATTAGCAACACCACACAGTAAAAGACAAGCAACAGCTCCGCACGTGCTCGTGAACTCACCGTTATGAAGTAAGTTAAATAAGGCGACACAAGCAGTGTTTTTTGTCTACATGTTTATTGAGCAAGGGAGACTTAAAGCAGTTGCAACAGTTTTTGACTGGACTAAACCAAGCACATTTATATATAGGCTATTAAACTAACTTCTAATATTAGCTTACTTTATATATCTTAATTTCTAAACTTACTAGTAAAATCTGTCAAAAAAGTATATTTTCCTCTTACATATATTTCAGTAAGTGCCATGAAATGTCATAAAGTATAAGTAGCTGAAATATATCCGTTTCGGTACAGTAGCCCTTAATTATTATGTATTTAGTTACATCCGCCCCGGGTTCATAGAAAGTGAAGTAGCTACTGTTAAATAAGAAACATTAGTTGAACTTTGACCCTCACACAGGCACTGTCAAACATCCATCCATCCATTTATGGTATGTACCTGTATATCCCAGAATGTATGAGTTGGAATTAGTGACCACCAGTCTGCAGGGCTAATATCTGCAGATAAAAACAATAAATATTATGTTTCAGGATAAACATGGCATCTTTCAAGTAGATATTATTAATTGAATAAATACTGCACCTATCCAACTGTGGGCTAAAAGACACATTCAGGGGACCTATAACTGAAGGTATTTCTTTACAAGCAGCAACTTTCGTAAGATCCAATTCAGTGGAAAGCTATTTTACAATATTATTCTATTTCCTATAATATAGTATGACACACTCTAATGTTTTATTGTTGAACTGGAAAGTGAGTGAAAGACGAAGCTAAAATAATAAACCCAGTGATTTTGCCAGAGCAAATTTATAGCAATCCAAAATATCCAACAGCATCGGTGCTCCACTTTGAATTGGAAAAGTAAGTAGTGTCTATAATACAGCGCAGCCTCACACTTGATTTACACATAGGTCCATAAATCACGGTGACATTTTCAACTGTGTCAGCTGAATCCTGTTTTTCACGGTGTACTCTACACTTGTCTGTCAACAAGTGATACGTCTGTGTCAGGAGGGATTAAGACATCCGAGCCATGCCAGTTGGTCTCAAGGAAGAATATCTGGGTTTTTCACATTCGGCAACTGGAGGAGATGGAAGGAAACGCGGGAGAGAGAGAGAGACGCAAGTGGGAGTTCAAATGGAGGAGAAAATACCGAGCGAGAAAGACGAAGACGGTGCTGGAAGATGGAGCGGCGGCGGGGAAAGTGAAGCGAGGAAGAAGGGGAGGTGAAGGAGAGGACAGCAGGCAATCACCAGGAGGACAGCCGAGAGGGGAGCGGAGGTCACACCGTGGAGAGCGGGCCCTTGTGTAAATGGAGATGTACTAAACCTTTGTTAACCTGTATCGCCCAAGATAAAATATTTATATATGCTATTGTGTGACGGCGCGCTCCGCTGAGTAGAGCCTTAATTTGTTTTCCTCCAGGGTAAATTAATTCCCTACCCATCATCATCGGAGTTAACCCATAGTGATTACTGCCGGGTCTCTCTCCGCAGCTAGCACTTGAGAAATTTTAATAGTCAAACGTACACCTTGCAATTATATTTCACCTGCATCCGTATATTTCCATAGATTAAAGGTGAAGCAGGAACACTTGAGGGAGATGGACGCCGATCCCTCGCTGGCGTTGTCTCCCCTCCTTTCTCTTCTCCGTCACCAGACCATCAGTCTTTCCTTCCCTAACCCTTCATCTCAATCTCATCTTTGGTGTCAATCGTGAAAACAATTCAAAACTACAAACTCACCAATGAAACTGATGTGACAAGTGCAACCAGTCATTTGTTTACCCTTTAGATGTAGTCTGTAATATTGTGCCAAGTAGGTATTTGTATGGAAAAGTGTATATTATTACATCTTCTGATACGTTGAATGGATGTCTAAACAGGATCAGCGGTGCACAGAACATCTGTGTATGCTAACTATATGTAAAACACATAGTCAGAGGGCACACAGTGAACAACATTTGGAGCCCAGCACAGATTGACACTGATTGTCATGCTATTACAGGCAAATAGCAACACTTGGTCAGCAGTCGACAGGGCATAATCATGTGTGACTAACAGTGATGGAGCGAGCGCTACAAAGGGAAGGCGAGATGCTGGAGGTACAGGCTCTTTGTCTCCCCTGCCATCTTCCTTATCTCTGAGTAGCCTGGAGGAGCGCACAGAACGGGAGATGATAAAAAGATGGAAGCCACTCAAAGTTCAAGGCAGAGATGCCCCTTTCATCTATTTCAAGACAATCATGTTGGGTTCTACATGTACTTTACTTCAAACTAATCTTTAGAAGGAAGGCAAGGTAGGAAGAAGCCAAGAGGTGGTGGCGCGAGTAACCCCTGCATAATACTTTTCTCTTGTTGCTTTGGTAGTTTTGATTGTGGGAGAAGGGGAGAATCAGACAGAAGAAAGCTTGTGAAAGAATCAAACTTTTAAATCTAATTTATTTAAATATATATATAACATACTTGTTTTAAATAATTTGTAATCTGATGAGGTTTTATTTTCCATAAAACAGAGTTCAATTACCAATTTTTAACATCAACTTTTTCTGCACTATTTGAAATCCAGGAACCATGAAAATGAAAATATAGGTACAGTAAACTCTCTAAAATAGGCCCGGGCCTTTATTTATTCAAGTGCATTGAGGCCTGGGTTTTATTAGAACGCGACCACAATTAGAGACAGGCCTCTGTTTCTTTTTGAGCAAAACAGACTACCAGTAGAGTGAAATAAAATTAGATTTTTGTCTATTTGAACCTATAAAATACAAGGTTAATTTATTGAAAAAGTACAGTTACCTATTAACATTCAAAAAGGCAATTTACTGGTTTTCCTTCTCCCCAGTTTCCTCCTATTTATCTCTCCCTGTAATCTCCTCATCGCTCGTGCCAACCTCTATAACAAGTTGTAGCTGCCATGGTAAACAACGGTAGCCTACCGGTGATTTGCCAGCACGTTTGCCCCTGTCAGCCACTGTACATCTCACATCACCAGGCCATCCTAGCCATGAATTGATATTTAAAGTGCTCTGGTGGATTTCTAATGAGATAAGCAGACAAATCTGTATACTTTTGCATTCAATTAGACATTTAAATCATTTTAAAGCACTAGCCTCAATTAGAAACTGACCAAAGTTAGAGACCCAGCCTGTATTAGAGCATTTAAGGTACATTTAAAAAGTGCCCCACAACAGATGGACGACCTGTCTGGGGTGTATCCCTGCCTCTCATCTATAATGTGCTAGGATTGGCCCCAGCAGACCCCCGTGACCCTAATGAGGAAGCGGGTACAGAAAATGACTGACTGACCTTAAAACGAGCCAGA
This sequence comes from Lepturacanthus savala, assembly GCA_030544235.1. Classification (NCBI taxonomy): domain Eukaryota; kingdom Metazoa; phylum Chordata; class Actinopteri; order Scombriformes; family Trichiuridae; genus Lepturacanthus; species Lepturacanthus savala. Next base: position 17,226,325 of record CM060481.1, read on the forward strand.
CCTTAAAACTTCACAGAAGTTGCAACGTCACCACCCACTCCCATTCACAGCTGGTCAAATCAGCCAATCAGAGTAGAGGCTTATCAATATTAATGATACAGACACAACATTGCACAAAGGTTTTTTAATCATCCATTAGCCTTCTGACACAATGAGCTGGAAATGGGCCTCTATACACCTAGGTAGAAATTGCACCAAAAACCAGACATTTGCAGCTAGAATAGTAATTTTCCATATTAGCAATGTATAGAGTGTATTTCTGAATAGTTTAAAGTTATCTTCATTGAAAAAAACTGAAATTTCTTTATTCTTTAAAGAAAAGCAGTATGTGACCCCAAACGCTTGCCCCCTCATACATAACAAGTAAAAGTAAAAGAGTCATAGGTGATTCAGTGTCATGGATTAGTCAGAATGACAACCAGTGGGCAGATCCATCAGGGAGTCATTCAGTCCACCACAGACAACACAGTGTATCTGCCATGCCCTTCAGCCTTTCCTATGTACATCCTCAGTAGTGGTGGGCCACCGCAACAGGAAAATTACCAGCATTAAGCCCAATTTCCTCTTATAAGGCAAGTAAGTATAGGACCGTTTTGATGCTGCTATGTGCACCAGAACCAAAATTGGAACTGATGGACAATTAACCTTAACAGTAATTAATCCCAGCCAGCACTGCTGCTGGATTGTCATCGGAGAAGTATTGTTGTCCCGCGTTAGTCATGGGTACTCATTCATTCTGATGAAGGTCCTTTAGAGAAGAAACAACAAATACAATTTTTTTTTTTTTTTTTGCTCATGACCCGCCTTTTGATCTCCTCGCCAGCCAGCTGGCTCGTCAGACAATCGCTCCAGATTCGAGTTGACCAGCAAGCAAGAAGTCAGCCAGTGGACCCGGCCCGACGGACGGGAGGGACGCGGAGGAAAGTGCAAAACTCTTCCTGCCACGCAGCCCGGTGCCGTGTGCATTACAGCCTTACAGTGGAGCGGCAGCCCGCGGTTTAATGAACGTAACCGGAGCTCCCTGTTAAACAAACAGGCCGAACCTGTGAAGAAAACCTCCACATCACCCTTTCTTCATCTCTCATTAAAATCGCTTGGACCTACAGTGCGAGCCAGACTCGATGGCCGCCGTCCATTTCTTTAATCTTTCAATTATAGTTAATGTTGCCTTTTTCTGCATATTTTCATAAGGAAACATTAGAAGTCGCTGCTGATGGGTTTTGCCCTTTGTGAGAATGTGGATGAATGACCTAATTGATTCGCCGTGACACAGATAGGAAAAGACTGTCTGATATAAAGATTAGAGATAAATGGGATGCAATGTTTTATTTAAACATGTCTGCCTCGCTACCCTTTAACTGTTCTTTTTTTTTTCTATCCCTGCCCCCTTTCTGCTGAGCCATTAGAGGAAGTACAGTCCGGTTTCCAGTAGTGTTTTTTGTGCCTACTCTAGCGTAGCTTCACTAGCTTTTCCTGGCTTAGCTTGCTGCTGTTAAACTACATTGTGAAACATTTGACTTACAGCCTCGATATCACAGCCAAAGCTGCTTTTTTACTCAGGTCTTCACTCGGCTAAAAAGAACGGTTGCATTCTCTTCCCCAGTAAAGCTGGAAATCATCTACGAAATATTGTGTCTTCAACTCCCTAATAGTCTCTGTCGTTGACTTTACTCGAAGAAAGGGGTGAAAGTGTTGCAAAAATATGTAAGAGGACAAGAGAAACGCCTTAAGACTGACAATTTCTAAAACAGGAGTACTGTCTGTCTTATGTGGCCTTTAATGGGAAAAAGGAGCTCTCGCCCTGAGCTTCTCGCCTGCCCCTGTACTGTGTGCTTTGCCCCAGCTGCCTATCAAAAACTAATATCCTCAAATTTGACGCTGGTGTTGTCCTTTGAAATTAGAAAGAATCTGTGTCTAATGCAATAAGCCAAACCTGGCTGCTGTGAACTCTAACCTCCTTCCCCTGATCTCCTTCTCCCCCCCACTCCTCATCTTTCTTTATCCTCCATCCTCCCTGCTCCAGAAATTCCCTGTCCGGCCTGCACCGTTGGGAAAAAGCGAGGAGGCACCCAGGATTTAGAGACCTGCGAGCTCCTTCTCCTCCCCTCCCTTTCTCACTGCACAAATCCCCTTCACCCAGCCTCCATCTCTGTCTGTCCCCAATCCCCCCACCCCCCACCCCACTTTCGATCTCCACTCATTTTTAAATACAGTAACACAATCTTAAGGAAAGCTGATATAATCTTTTCTAAACTATAAAAGTCGGTCACCCAGAGAAACATCTGCACGGTCAAATTTAAAACAAACTGTCAGGGAGTCCGATGTCCCCATAAAGAGGGAGCAGAGCAGGGGGGGAAAGATGGGGGTGGAAAATAAGAGGTGGAGGGTGAGAGAGAGAGGGAATGATGTTTTTAGGAGGAGAGTTTTAGTGCTTTTCACTTGGCCTTAACTGAAACACAAACCTTCCTCAGGCCTTCCGGATTCTTGCGGGGGAAAGCTAACTCACCAGCGAAGATACAACTCATCTTTTATAGCTCCTTTAATTAAATAGTTGTTGTCACTCTTTCACTGTTTACTGACACCCAAGACAGCCAAATATATGAAAGTCTGAAATCTTAACAGGGTGACCAGTGTAAAACACATGGTTGGCTGTGTAGTGTGAGCAGTGAAAGGAGCATTTAGACCCAATACCTGAATGTGCAGATACAGCCTTAAAATTACAAGTAAAAGTGACGGTTTTAAACTTTGACTTTACAAACTGTTTGCATTTAAACAATGCATTCATTTGAATTAACATATCATATACTATATAAATTCATATTCTTCAAACCTACTGGAGTTGCCAGTTAAATGCATTGAAGTCAAAAGTTCAGGCGTTCCCCCTGAAGACGATTAAGTAGTATTAGGTGTAACTTATGCAAAGTACAAGCAATTTAAAAAATTGCGATTAAAAGATCCAATATTTTACACTTTTACTGGTTCTTATTTGAAGTTGTGATTACTCTAACATGATATGTGGTTTTAAGAACCAAAAATCATCTAAATATAGTTTTACATCTCATTGTTCAAGCTTCTCTTTGGAGCTGAAAAAAATGGGCGTTTTTGTCTCAGCAATAATAATGAGCCTACAGTTGTGACATCACAACTTTACAGGCTGTGGGCATTGCTCTGTGGATTGAGCATTTTGACACATGAGACATTTATATAACACCTAGACCATCTCATATTCCAAAAGCGATAGAAATCTCTCTACAATCTTCTACAATATGGCACCTTTAAAGGATTTTTTTGGGTAATAGGCTGATTTTGTGAGATTTACATGAAACGACTATATCACAATGTCACTCCTATGTCTACCTGAAACTAGCACCACCAGACAGCCTGCCAGGATTTCTAAGGCTCATTAATTAACATGTATATGTAAAAAATGAGCAATAAAGAAATTGGTTGTACAGGGAGCAGGGGGTTATGTGCCAGGCACAGAGTTTCCAATAATTGTGGTGTATTTACCAGAATCTTGAACTACGGCTTTAAGTACATTAGTACTTGATAGTATAGATGGCTGCTACTGTGAATCCTCAAAAAGCTCCAAATCTTCAGCAGGACAGCCCTTGAGTTGCCAGTTTGCGAGCGGAGACAGAGCTTATCCCCAAATCTCCTTATTTTAGCAAATTATTTAATGAGAGCGCTGCCTGCTGATGATTTTCACAGAATGAATGTTCAAGTGTGTGCTCTTATTTGCCATTCTTGCCATGTCCTTGCCTTGCTACTACTGTTTCCACTCCTGCTAAAACTCTATTCCATTTCTTTCATTAAGTGTAATAGTCGGTGCTCATAATAATAAAATACACAATCTTGTGTAATGTACATGTTTCATTTTAACACCTTTCACATCATTGAATGTGGGTGTATACGCACCACACTCATAGTCATAGATGATGTGAAAGTTGTATATATTATATCACTCACACAATTGACCATACAAAAAAAAGAAATCAGAATGGACATATTGTTATTCATCTCAAGGCCTCGAATGTAAACGGACCTCTACAGGAGGCATTATCCTGGAGTGAGTATAGCTAAACAATCCGACGCACTTCAGTCCAATTCCCATGGGTTTTAGGTTAGAATGCCACTGAAGTACATGTTGAACAGAGGGGCACAGTACCTGCTCTACTCTGCCCTGTCTGTTTTGAGCTGAGTGTTGGATTGGTTTAATTGATTTAATGGGAGAGCACGGAGTCATGGTGGGAGATGGGGAACACTGGATGCTTTAGGGAAGTCAAGTGTGTTGCACTACCTCAACTCGATCTTAGACAGCCTGTGTCAGCTGGCAGAAAAGAGACGACAGCGATGATACGTGAAGGCAAACACAAGCCCATTGGATGTCTCTCTCACGCATATGAACACACACAAATTCACACGCACTTGTTCCCTGCCTGGAACACCGTGGTTTGAATAACACCCAGAGCGGCGTGATGAAGCCTCGGCGAGATGTGCACAACATTTGTGTGTGTCCGTACACGGTGGAAGCGGCCTGTACTAATGCCACGGTGAATGGTGTGTCTAATTACTTGGCCTAGAGATAGCTTTTAGCTAAATCACCCCGCCTTTTGAAGAGCCTGTATCAACAGTGACAAGGGCCTAGACAATTACATTAGCCCTCTCCCCATCCGCCTGGGTCCAGCACTAACAATCAGTGTGATTTGCAGCCGCTTCATTGTTGTCATCCTTCTCTCCATGACAATGATGTTTTCCCTGCTGGAAAGACAGAGGAGAGAAGGATGGAGAGTAGGGAGAGAGGAGACAAAAGAGTTGGATAAACCTGGGTGACAGCAGCAAGTAGAGTGAGCTGGTGACTTTAATTGATACTGGAGAGGGGTCTTCTAGCTGGATTGCTCAACAGCTCACAGTGCCACACACAGACACAACACCAGTAGGCACCCACAGAACGCACAACAAGCCAAGCTCCAAATCACATTAGAGCATTTATTTATGGGCAGTTACATTTGCCAACTATACACACACACACACACACACACACCTCATTCCTTCTTTTCATTTCCCATTTTTTTTCTCACCTCCAGTCTTTTACACCTTTTGTATCACTTTGGGGTGCACACAGACGTGAAAACAAGGTGTATGTAACAGTCACTGGTGGAGCAACTTCACAGCATCAGGAGACACAAACATAGAGGATCCAGGGTCACAAGATGACCTATGAACCCAAAGAATACAAAGTGACCGTGAGGAGAGAGTTGTAGGGGGATGCTACAATCCCTCTGAAAGACACTAAACATCATCAAGAAATAATAAAAAAAAAGCTATGGATAGTAAATGGCTGATTAAAATATGATTATACGATAACTAGAATTTTCCTACCAGAAAAATCTTAAAATTATTTTCTACCAAATTCTACTCACATTACAGGTAATTGGTAATAATAATTTTATATAAACATATGTTTTATTAATGTGGCCAGTAATCCATAATGATCTCATTCCAGTTAAACATCTTGAATGACATTTTAAACAAATCGCAAAGGCATGCCGGAGGAACAAGAAGATCCCTGAGTGGGATGTGGACACTATGGGGGAGCCGAGTGGTGCCAAGTGGGGTTGGATCACTCGACAGCAGCCTGTCCCACCCTATTACCCTCCGGGCTCCCCCACCTCTACCCTCTCCAAACCCCATCACCACCTCCACCGTGTCCCCCTGCTCTGGTGGGGTCACACCACCAGTCCCACTACAATGACACCAATGCCAGCTCTTACTGTGTGAATGGAGAGAGGGGGGGGGTGGCGGGGGGATATGGGGGGTGGGGGCTCTTCACATGGAGGGCTTTGCAATCACTGCATATTTTATGGGTGTCATTCTGGCAGACTTGTATGGGTGTCTAATGGGTGCATGCTCTAATTGAAAAAAAAAAATTAAACCTGCAACAGAGATAAAATATGTTTTATAATATGTCTTGCAATGCATCTACTTTTTCTCTTGACAAAAGATAATTGGACAACTGTAGGCTAAATATCAGTTCCATCATGGGGGAAAATGGAATTTTGTTGAAGGACAATTGTTCAACATTGATACAGCAGCAAAACCATTGTGAGGCAGGCGTGCCAGTTTTATTACCAGCAGTAGCATCAACAGATCCGAATGCAATGTACACTCCTCTTGTACTCCCTTTTATTGAGAGCAACGTGTAGGAAAAACAAGAGAAGGGATCAAAAAACAACAAAATATCAGTGAATAACTCCTGGAAAGCAACCTGGGGTCAGAGCGCAGGCATTGGTTGGGGGAGGCTAAGAGGAGAGGAGTGAAAAGTGGAGCGCTTTTGGAAGCACCTCGAAGCTGCCGATGTTAAGGAGGTGCTCCCAGAGGTTCCGAGACAAAGGTACCAGTCAACAACGGGAGCCGGCCTGCCTCTTTTTCATCTCTCTCTCTCGCTCTCTCTCCTGGCCCCAGAGCCTCTTCTCTGCACCACACAAAGACTTGTTGGGGGGATAACAGGGTAGACGGGTCGAGAGACCGACATGGCATTTTAATGGTGGTGGAGAGAGTGAGAGAAGAGAGGAGGGTGGTGGGGTTGGATGGGGGTAGAACCTAAGAGGACCCCCCCGCCCGCCCTTTTTCCACACGTACACACACAAACAGGTACATACACAAACACACATGTAGCACAACAGCATCATTGTAGGCGGCTTTTTACCTGAATGATTGCCCTCAATTAGATCCCTGATCAGAGTAGGTGAGAACAGACAGCTATCTGGAGGGAGGGGGGGTTGAAACCAGCAGGGGGGAAGAGAGGGAAGCTGAGGGAGGAGGAAAAGGAGAACAGCAGTAACACAAGAGAGGAGAGATCGCACTTTAGTGATGAGATGTTAATGTTTCAAGATACATACAATGAAAAAGAAACATTAGGAAAATTTGTCTTCATCTACAAACAACATGAATTCCAATAATAACATGAAAGAACAATTACCACTTTCCCAACTGTAACAAATTTCCAAAGATCTCTCCACTTTCTCTCATAGATAGTGAAACTGTGTTTGCTTGAATTAATGAATGGAATGGATGTTTAAAAATATGTAAGAAAGAAGGAGTAAAAGGGTGTGATGTGAGAATGTTCAATGCCAATGCAACAAGCTCATACTGAGAATATCTGCAGAACATTCACTCTTATCATATTTAATTATGTAACTATTACATACATTATATATAATGCAGATATGACTTTCTCAACTGATTGCATGATCGCAAGACCCCTGCAGTTAAGTAAAAAATATGCCTATTTTCATTTAATTTAATTTTGTTGAAAGGATTATTTAATTCTAAGAGGCTGATAGCTGGACATATATGTTACATGGTTTACAATCATTGAACTGCAGTGTATTGTAAACATGAATTTACAAAGCTTGGATTGCTAATAGCACAAGTAAGAATAATGCACAAGCTTTAACAGTATTGAAAGACTTTGGGGTGGTCTGTTTCTTTATATCTGTAGCAAACTCATTCTAACTCTGTGCTTTTTACACTGTTATCTGCCAATAGACTTTGAGATTAAATAATTCACCTGAAAATCTGTTAAAATAATATCTGGCTTAAAGACTCATGCCCATTGGCAGCTGAGTTGGCTGCCTGTGTAAGGGCTGCTTTCATCACAGTCTACAGGCCGACAATAGAAGCACATTAACACACACACACACACACACACACACACAGGATACAGAACATCCAGCCGTTCCCACTGCTGCCCACTGAAGCCCAGTATTTACTCTGTTTTGTTTCTAATCACAGCAAGCCTAAACTCTAGATGTAATTTCCCACTCTGCATACACCTAAACACAAACACAGACACATAGAAAGATACACTTGCATTCACACACACACACATACACACTCACATACAGTACGGTACACTCAGCTCTGCAATTACCCCTCAATTAGAGATAATAACATGACCACTTCCTGACCAATCACCTGCAGCCTTGCCGTGACTCACACAGTGTCGCTCCACTCACGCACACACACACACACACACACACACAGAGGGTCAGATGGTTTATAAAGTTAGTGGTGGCTGTAGAAATCATTGGTTATTTTGTCTGACCACCGTGCTTTGTTATTTTCTCTCTATCAGGCAGGTGGAGCAAAGCCTTTTCCTCATTTTATGGAGATAAATGTTAGCTTTCTGTGGTTTCCTGTATGTGCTGACTGCTGTCAAGACACTCACACACACACACGCACACACATATATACAATACAGACACATTTCCTGGCAAAACTGAAATAACCCTTTCTGTTTCCCTGTCTCTCTCATGGATGAGTGAGAAAATACAGTCTTTTCCCACTCCACAGCAGTTGCCATATACGCTTAAGTCCTCCCGCACGCCTTCCCTTGCGTTCTTCATTGCAGCTGAGGTGGGGATTTATTTTCCCTGCAGACATCAGTACTTTTAGCGCAGAATACCTCAAACCTCTGAATGTTGAAGTCGCTACCTGGCAGACATGATATCTAATAACGAACCTTATTCCCACTGCAGCCATTTTCAACTTAAGTCACACTCAAGCTCGGAAACCCGACCCAGAAGTAAAACCCAGCATTATAGCTGAAAATTGTACATAGATTATACCAGTTAATAAATTATTGAGCAATGCCGTGGATGCAGTAAAGAGTTTATTTATATAGTAATAATATTTTCAGTGGAGAAAATATGGAATGTTTTAAATGATTTAGGTTCTGATATTTAGGGGGGGGGAGTACTCCCGCACACTGTCTTCATCACAGGTTTCCACCGCTGCTTGCTGAAGTCCGAGTTTACTCTGTTTTCTGTAACTTCCCACTTTGCATATACCTCAACACACATCTGTTGCTTAAATGTAGTTCCCAATAAATCTCTCTACCGGGAGTAAAGAAGAGTACTTTTTTTCTACTATTATCACTTCATGGTTCTTTCCAGCGCACCTGTTTATTTACATGTTATAAAGGTTCTGCTTTGAGGTTGAGCAACGCTATAAAACAACAGATCAAACAAAATGTTGTTTATTAGCACTCAGAGAGAAAAAAAAAACTTATATACACATACATATACATACTTGTGGACATGAGATGAGTGTAGTTGTGATGTGTGGATCACAGTTATATCCATGAGCACTGCAGTTAATCCGTGAATCGGGCAAGTTGGTCCATAAACATTATACCTCAACACACATCTGCTGCTTTAACTGAGTTCCCAATAAATCTTTCTACTGGGAGTAAAGAAGAGGACTTTTTTCTTTTTTACTATTATCAGCTCATGGTCCTCTCCAATGCTACGCTATAAAAGAAAATGTCAAACAAAATGTTGTTTTACAGCACACAGAGAAAAATGTTTTTTATATATACATATATATATATATATACACACATATATATATATATACACACATATATATACACATATATATATACACACATATATATATATACACACATATATATACACATATATATACACATATATATATACACATATATATATACACACATATATATATATACGCACATATATATATATACACATATATATATATATATGCACATATATATATATATGCACATATATATATATATATGCACATATATATATATATATACATATATATATACACATATATATATATATATGCACATATATATATATACATATATATATATATACACATATATATATATATATGCACATATATATATATACATATATATATATACACATATATATATATACACATATATATATATATACACATATATATATATACACATATATATATATACACATATATATATATATACACATATATATATATATATATATATACACATATATATATATATATATATATATATATATATATATATATATATATATATATATATATATATATATATATATATATATATATATATAATATTTCTAGAACTCCAGAGAGAAGCCAAAGGAGGACATGTAAAACTATTTAGAAATTATTCATGAAACCACAATATATACACTATCGTTCACCCAGACAATTTAGTGTGTTCCATGAAAAGTCACACTTTTATTTACCACTGAGTTGTAAAATGAATAGGAAATATAGTCAATTTGATTTGTGAAATATAATGCTCCAGATAATCAACCTGCTCAAAGGAAGGTCAATTTTACAGCTTCTCTAAGTGTAAAATTAAAACTAAACTGTGCTAACATGAATGCACAAGGGTTTTCTAATCACCCATCAGCCTTCTGACACAATGAGCAAACACATTGTACCATTAGAACACTGGAGTGATAGTTGCTGGAAATGGGCCTCTATACATCTATGTAGATATTGCACCAAAAACTAGACAATTGCAGCTAGAATAGTCATTTACCACATTAGCAATTTATAGATTTATATATATATATATATATATATATATATATATACACAAACTTGAAACTTAAATTTTGAGTAGGCTCCGATAACAACTGTAGCTTTAAGGGAAGCATTATTGTTTTATGATTGATGATAAAGCAGGGCCAAAATGAAAGGAGCCCGATCTCGATCTCATTGTTGGGTGGCTAGCTATGAGAGTCTCCAGAGTGTCTCATATAAGGCGAACATGAATGCTGTTACAGTGAACTGCTAGACTGGGAACCAAAGCAGGCAAAATTTCACAACATATAACACACCACATACTCCACCAGATCTTTATCTATCGCACAGCATGAATGCAGTATTGTAGATAGAATAGTTAGGGCTGCCCCAAACCCAGTTTCCTGACCAGTGGACAGCAGCTGAAGCCATTAAATTACTTTTATGATTGTGATTAATTTAATTATTATTCATTTATTTATAGCAAATATTATATCAACATTTAATTTTAACCCTTAACTACCATTATTAATGATCGACAGGGTAACTTACTGTCTAAAGGTGACAGGGGCATTTACCGTTGTTTGTTCAGTTTGTTTGGAGTTGAAGATTACGGCGAGGAGTGTCGTCACTTCCTGTAAACGTCATTTCAGATTAAAAGCTTTTTTTCTTTTTTAAAAATCCTTTATTAACCAAACCTCTTCTCTTCAACTCTCTTTAGTTGACTTTAGGGGATAGCCGTGAATGGATACTGATAATAATTATTTTGTATAAATAAGTTTGTAAAGGCTTCTTGTATTCTATGAGTTACACATGTACTGTAAATTACCAAGTTTCATTTAACCACAGTATTTAATCACAGTATTTTGATAAATCATAGCAGGTTCTAAATAAGTCTAATTTATTTTAAAAAGGGGGCCTCAGTCCTGACGGCACTAAAAAGGAATACATGAAACTTGATTTTTTTTTTGTCATAAAATATGCAGCCATGTTTACAGTGCTGTAATCTTACTTTTAGCATAATGTACATTATACATTAGTCATACTGGTTTAATAAAATAATTTGAATTACTGTATTTTTCCAGTTTTGCTGAGAAAGATTTTTTTCAGAAAGAAATGACTCACCTGTCCTAAATTGTCACCTGGTTTCAAATAAAGGCCTGATCTGATTAAAACAAATGATCACCCTTGAGGCACCTCATGATTTACATCCATTAGCAACGATCAATTCTAGTGCAGGAAGTAATGTGCTATAAATGTAGCAGCAAGGCACATTTTTACATTAATGTAGGAAAATGAAGATCTCTCTCCTATCACAGCATTTTTATTTAACAACAACTACAATATTTCCATATTGTATATTTCCAAGTTTAACAATATCATGTTTGCATGGGCGTGGTAGTGGGGGGAATTGCACATAATTAGTAGAGAGGAAATCCAGATTTCTTTTTGTTGTTGTTTTTTGATGAATTGGGCCCACCAGTTTAATTGTGTCATGATTTATTATGGTGTGAAATATATTGATATTGATAACACAACAACACAACAGGTGCAAAATGGTTTAGAGACAGCGAGACAACCAACCAGTCATCAATATAATCCAAACCAGTCATCGATATAATCTCATCTGATTTTATCTTAAAATCCTATTCATGCTTGTTCATTTTTAAATCTCTTTGCCTAATTCTAACAGGGGCTCACTGACATTAAGAGAGTACAGAACCGTACAGAATTCGGTGCTACGCCCCTGTGTAGTTGTCATACACAGATTTTGCAGATAGGCAGAGTTCTGGCACTGTGCATGAACAATATTGTCATTGAACATAATCTGGGGTTTCACACAATTGCTCTATTTTGTGGATTTATTTATCTGGCGATAGGCATGTATTTTTTGGAGCTATCTTTTACTTGCATTGGACGTGTGGTTGCAATGGAACAAAGAAGCTAAATTATATTCTACAGTATTTAATATGATTTTATCCTATCAAAGTTAGGAACCAAGTCGGTAAAAGGTTAACTGCAGGCTACAGTGGCCTGGACTTAAAACAATAACAGTACATGAGCCATAACCCTTGGCTAATGCCTGATACAGCACAGGGATGAAATTATAGAAGATGAAACTGTGTTTTACAGCTGTGCAGTGCAAAATTCTGCCTAGGTCATGGGAATGTGTTGTAACTGTCAGTTGCACCTTGTGTTGGTGGCTTTATAGGAACACCTAATACAGCGAATAGCAGAGAGTTTCTGCTATTATATAGGAGAGAAGCGACCCAATGAGGATAAAAGATGAACTCTTTTACCTCCCTAGACAGTGATATCTGCCTTCCAACGACTCTGTGGTCTGTCACTGCAGGCAGAGAAGGTACTAGAGTTCATTCAGATTATTATCTTTATATTATACATGAACTGCACATATAAATGCAAACCAAGAGTACCTCCAAGATAACAATACACGCACAATACACAGGGAGCCAAACACATGTAAATGCCTGCCGTGTGACACGGTATTGAGACAAATCCTCAAAGAGCTCCCCCCCTCGTGCTCTTAGGATCATATAGTGCCCTCATTCAAAACATTAGCGGATTGACACTATCACACCGGCTATCCGGCAGAGCCCCTTTCACACATAATTACAGGCTCTCGTTTCCCCCGCCGAGGGAACAGGTGCAGGGGGAGAGGGAGAATAGTTCAGGCTCACTGTCTGCCTGGGCTTAGGGCCTTTTCCTGGCTCTGAGAGGCCTGTATTGACAGAGACAGAGGGGGGACGCCAGCGCCAATAAATCACTGCGAACGTGTAAATGCCACTGCACCGCATTCCGCTGAAGAACAGGAGGCCAAACGGCTACAAGTTCCTTTCTCTTTCTGTTTTCTGTTGTTTTAAGGAACTGTACCCTCCTCCTACCCACACACACACGCTATCCACGCCAGGTTTTTTTTCTCCCTCTGCCACTATCTCTCTCTCTCTCTTTGTTCCCTTCTGTCTCCGTTATTCTGTCTTTCTCTGCTCCCCCAAGCAGCTAATAGCATAATTTGAGGAAGAATGTTCCCGGAGTTTCCTGTGAATTCTACCATTAGTCATCCGAATGACCTCTCTGTTCCTCCCCTTTCCCTTCCGTGTCACTAACATGCTGCTTTGGAGCAATGGCTGCCTGGGGAGGTGGGAGGTAAATAGGAACCAGAGGTGAAATGTGTGTGCGTGCGTGCGTGTGTGTGTGTGTGCGTGTGTGTGTGTGTGTGTGTGTGTGTGTGTGTGTGTGTGTGTGTGTGTTGAAAGCCTGTGTATGAACAGTATGTACACAGATTTTTTTTGTTATCCCTGTTTGTCTGAATGTGTTTATTATCGCATGTCTGCATGCCCGTATGCTGTGTATATACGATCAAGCTTGTGCGTCTGAACATGTGAGTGTGTGTTTATGTACATGTGTCTGTGTGTGAGGTGGAAGCTCCTCCACTCAGTGGGGCGCAGAGGTAGGGCCCCAGTACTTACCCCCTGACACTGAGCTGTTAACTGGGAAAAGTAGAAGAGGGGATGTGCAGGCTGGAGTGGGTGGAGTATGCGTGCATGCGTGCGTGTAATCATGGCCGGTGTGGGACTTGAGATGTGCGGAGGAGGGTGGGAGAGGATGGGGTGGGGTGGGGCGGGGAGGATCAACCAAGCAAGAGGAAGAAAGTTTGTGTCACCGCTGCCATGATAGCTGAAATTACTTGTTTATGTTCCTTTCAGCAGTAATAACCAAAGCAATTATTTGCTCTCACAGTGCAGTTACTACTTTGGCTGCGTGTCCGCATAAGATTTATTTGGATTGATTAGACAACAAGACAGAGAGAAAGGGGCCGTTATGCTGCGCAGTTACGACAATTACATATACATAAACATCATTGTCTGGGATAAGTTGGCCTTTGCTGTGGGGAGCGTGCAATTAGCGTTGGGGGGGGGAGTGAAAGCGAGAGCTGTATTCAAAAAGCAAACAGACGTCGACAAATTTAACTCCAGATGATGCAACGTTGGCTGGATCTGGAAATAGATTCGGGGGAATCTGAAACCAATTATTTACAAAGGAGATTCTGAGAGATTGAGAGTTAGCTTTATAGCAGATGTTTTTGTAACTCGTGATTGACTTTGGATAGGATTATTATTAGCAGCTCCGCTCAGGTTTTTCCAGCGTAATCCTCCGCGGAACAGGTAATTGGCAGACCTTGTTCCATTACTCCCAAACATTTATGTTAAAATCATCGGTTCATTGGTTTCACCGGGTACCAGACTGTAAAGATGTATAAACTATGTTTATATGGACTCATTATGGGGGTGTGTGTGCGTGTGTATAAATGAAGCTTCTTCAAGTCGCTATACCTTGACATTTCAGACGTGCACAACGATGACTCACATCTCAACTGGTGTACAATTATATATTGTACACCAGAATCAGTGGGCCCCTCAGTGGCCCTAAACCAGGTCTTTACCTATCCGTACACTCCTCCTGTCCTCCATCCCAACACCCCGAGCCTGTGTACCTCCACCCTCACCTCCCCCCCCACACACATCAAAGGCCATCAATCTCCCACAGTACAGGGGGAAAGGCAAATATTTAGAGAAGGACTGAGCCCCCATAAATCTGTAGTAGGAGAGAGAGCGAGAACATGATATCCCACCCTACTCCTCCAAACCTCCACCCCCACCACCATCGGCCCAGTCCCTCAGCAGTCCTATGTCTTGACGGCTAGAGGAAGCCCTGGGAGGCCACAGGAACCGGAGAGGAAGAGAGAACATGGTCTGTGGCAACAGCAGCGAGGAAGAGGACGGACCGGTGTGGAGATTAAGAAACAACAACAAAAAAAGCACCCTCCCACCCTTAACGGAGACGTGCATGCTTGGTCGGTCAAACGAAAACACGCTCTTGCATGCGAATGGAAAGCTCACACACACAAACACGTACACAACACACAGCTTGGACACGGTGGTGGGACTCCTCTTCGTGGCCTTTGATTTACAACAACTTTCAGTTCCACTCAAGTGAGACTCTAGAATATTAGCAAGTATTTATGTCCTTTTTCATTTAAAAACAATATGGCTTTCAGTAATAAAGAAAGGAACGCTGCACTGACAGGTCGGGGTTGGGAGGTCACCGGGAGAGTAAATTGGGGGCAGATGAGATCCTGAACAAAGCGAGGCTAGCCCCTACAAAAACTGCCCAGGAGAGAATGGAGGCCATCACTTGTGAACAGCTTGAAGTGAGGCGAATGCACACGGAGAAGCAAAGCTGTTTCGTCTTGTGTCTGAGAGACGAGAGTGTCATCATTCATACAAGCATTTGAAGTGCTTATCTCTTTGCTAAATGCCTTTGCCTCTATGGTAAGTGGGAACCCTGATCTGAAAACTAATTCAATCAACCAACACACACACAAAACAAACAAAATACAAATACACAGACCCAACACATTTTATTTCTCACATAAATGCAGAGGACAGTTACACTGCACCTAATATGCATATTGATCATCAAACATGCAACCTGCACACACACACACTGAAACACACACTCTCACACACACACACACACACACAAAGAAGTGTCCCCTGCAGTCAGCTGTCAGACCAGTATGAAGGATTTAAGGAGCTTTGTGGATGGCCCCACCGACTACGAGTTTCCCAAGGGTGAAGGGCATTGATTCCTGGGCAGAGAGTGTGTCTTGTTCCCCTGACAGACTACTTGATTGACTTTTCATCCCCAGAGGGAGCCAGCACAGGCAGATAGAGGCCCAGAAATGCCTCAACACCAACGTGTCTGATCCACATTCACATGTGCGATAAAGCAGATGGCGTGTGCGGACGTGCATAAACACAAACCGCATACAAACACACACGCGATACACCATATGCATGCATCACACACGCCCGCTAACACCTTTACCACCACCGCTGCCATATTCATGAGTGTGATCTGCACTGAGCTGCATTATCATGGCCCAGATCTTGCCTTTGTTCTGCCCTTTGTTGGCTTTCCTGCCTGCCTCTGCCTCCTTCAAATGTCATGTCTCTGCAGACTCTGTATTTTGAGCATCAATGTCAATAATTAGACATACAACATTTATTGAAGCCTCTCACCCCCTTTGACAAAGACTCTTTTTTTTTTGTCTGTGTTTTTTTGCTTTGTTTCTCCTTCTCCTCCATCTCCCTAAAAATGTTACATTCAAATCATAATGGGTGTTTTTTGCTGCCTATATATACTTTCTCCTTCTCTTCTTCAAATCACCAGCTCTTTCTCCTCCTTTCTTCTCCATTGTGGAATCATGATATTATCACATTTTTTGTCTTGTTTTTCATGTGACAAAGAGAAAAAAAAATACATATCAATCATTGATTTGACATATCAAGAAGCATTGTCCAGAACAACAGCCATTGCCATTTGCAATTTTGGCCCCATCATCAAGAACTGCTTTTTCGACCTACTTCATACTGTATACTGCACTGTATATGTACTACCATTCAAGAGTTTGGGGTCATTTAGACATTTCTTTATTTTTGAAAGAAGTGCACTGTTTTTTTCAATGAAGATAACTTTAAACTAGTCAGAAATAGACTCTATACATTGCTATTATGGTAAATGACTATTATACACTATGGTGAAATATCTACGGGTGTATAGAGGCCCATTTCCAGCAACTATCACTCCGGTGTTCTAGTAGTCTAATGTGTTTGCTCATTGTGTCAGAAGGCTGTTGGAGGACCAGAAAACCCTTGTGCAATCAACAGCTGAAAACAGTTTAGCTGGTTAGAGAAGCTATATAATAAGTTTGAAGGAAAAATTATTATTTCAAATACAAATCATTATTTGTCACTGTAGCCAACTACCAACTATAGCAAAAACTGTATGGAATATCATAATACAAAAAAATACAAAATAGGATCTTTTTTTCCAGCTTTGTCCAGAGATGTTCTAAACCAAATTTAGTGACGATAGCAAATAGATGGGTTTTTTTTTCAATAGCTCTGTCTGGACACACAGAATCCAAGAAACATGTGTGATTCTGAGATTTATGATTGAAAAGTTATAGGTAGAAATGTAAAGTTTGTGTGTGTAGCCCCACCATCTGGCCAAATTGCACCAAATTGTACACTACGCTTGCTTGCGACCCCAGCAATGCATCCGCCAATCGTGAACTTGATAGGATGATCGGCTGCGGGGATATGTAAGAAACACACAGAAGGACTGAGATGGAGAGAGATTTTGTGCATTACATGGAGATTTAGTTCAATCTGATCGAGTTTGATCAAGTCACCTGTCTATTCATAATTTCCCAGTCCGATTATGTGGCTCATGACTGGACTATCATTGTCTTTTGCTTTTCTTTCACACTTGTCCTTCAAATACGCACATACACAAGCACACGTACACACACGCTAGATGTGCCTGGGGGAGGATAGGGGTTTGGGATGTGATGGGAATGGGCACCTAATTGCTTCTTACTGATCCAAATAGCACATCAGAGGCAACGGCACTTCAGTGGACCTCCGAAGAGATCCGCTGGTCTGGGCCTGTTCATTACCATGCTGACCCCCCAGTTCGACCCCTCATACGCACACATATTACACACACACCTCCACCCCTTCACCTACCCCAGCTTATTGTCTCTGGGGTTTAATTGGAGCGATGTTCTCTATTGTGAGCAGGCTCAATGGCAGTGGAGGACTCCATTGTGGGGCTGAATGAGGGCAGGAGTGTTCATTAGGTGAGTCTCTGAATGAGGCCTTCTGGAAGTAAGTTACTGAGAGCCGGGGGCTGCCGGGGACCTCCGGGACGGGTGAAACTGCATGCTCTTCTCTCCTCTTCCCCTTCCCTTCTCTTCTTTTCTCTTCTCTTCCCTCTTCCTCTCTGCTTCCCTGCTCCTCTCATGTTGTCTCCTTTTTCGCAGCAGCCTGACGCTTGGCCCTGAAAGGCAGCGGCTGCGTTTGTTGGAGAGACGGGCTTTGTCTGCGCCAGGAGGATGAATCGTAGAATAGAAGAGTGAGAAGGGGGGGATCAAAGACAGACGACAGAAAAAGCAAGGACCACCTCCTCCGATGGAGGCAGAAAGGGAAACCGATGAGCCTTGAAAGGAGTTTCATCATTTCTCAATATGCATTCGGTCCCTGGCCCTCACTGGTGGTCCATACCAAAATACTTAATGAAACACTACTGTAAAAGTGATACTTCATTGATCCCTGTTGGGAATATTCTTTACAGTTACTCTCATTCAGAGAGGCCAGGGTGCTGGTTCAGCTGCAGAGCAACACCTCAGGGGCTGATATGGATTCTTCCTCCCGGACACTGCCAAGGCCAACGCTTACCAACACACTATGAGCTCTGACCGCTGGGCCACCCTGCAAATACTGAAAAAGCTGTATAAGCAGGCAGCTTGTGCAGAAGTTGAGCTTGTACAGAAAAAAAAAAAAGATAGTACTTGGCATTGAAGAGAAAAGATGACTGTCTGGACTGTAATTGAATGACTGGTGATAGAAAAGGGAGAACTTTTATTCCCAAAAGTTGATCCACGCGCCAAATGAGGACTCATCACAGTAGCGTCTGGTATTAATAAATATAAAACCTGACGGAAAGGAAACAGGTGGGTATTTCCACATGTGTCACTGCTGGAATTGATAACATCCACATTGGCCTGGCACACAGCCAGGCATGCCGCTGAACCAGAGACAACAGCGCATTGCGCATACAGTAACGAGGATTTACCGATCCACTAAAAAAATATATATCTTCTTTTCTTTTTTTTCTTTTTGTAGTGCTAGTATTTGAAATAAATTAAACTCATTTTAAATGTACTTAATATAGGAAACTCTAATCAATTACATTTCAATTGACCCTAAAATGTTCAATTTACCGTAGAAAAGTACACATCGGTTACTTTCAGCCGTGGCCATGGAGTTGAGAGGAAAACCTTTTAATGTAGAAATCCAATGCCAACATTTGCTGTGACTGTTACTTTTCTCGTTCCAGGCGTATGGCGCTGAAACGTTTAAGCTGCCACGGAGCTGACAGCTCCTGGCAGACCACCGTCAGCCAGTCCTCAGGCCTCTGCCAGGCGGCTGAGTGCTCTGTTGTGAGCGTGGCGTGCAGTCAGACGACGTCTGTGTGACAGACCCGACTTCACACTGACCAGAGCCCCTTCGCCCGCTCCCTGCCCAGCCGCTTATGTCATCGTCCCCCCCCCCCCGCCACACATGCGTACGCACAAACACACGCATGGAACGTCTCCTGCTCCTCCACTCTCCCTTAGCCCACTACCTTCCGCTGTTTACATTTCCCTTACTGCCCAAAAAACAATACCAGACATCTCGCTCACCGCATTAAATATACACACACACGTATAAACACAGGCCCGACCTCACGCTTAATGCTAATCTGACATCATCAGAGAGGTGTGTAGGGTTACACGGGCTTATGTGTACACACAGAGCCAAGTCTCGGAACTGTGTTATTGCTGCCACCCACAAACACATATTACTGCTCCTTAACAAGGGTGCGTTCAGGTTTCTGAAACAGGATGATTCATCTGTCTCTCAGCTCCACTCCGCAGCTCCGTGACTTCAAACAGACTCACTTTCCTCCACTCTCCTTCTCTAACAGTATTTATTTTTCTGTCTGAGCAGCTCCCATAAAGCCCTGCATGGACAGTGTAGCGTCTGCCTTCTGCCTGTTGTCATAGAGTATGACTCCCAGTCGGGAAAATACACAAAAGTAGATCCAAACTCGCACACCTACGCTGCAGGTGTGCAGGGAAATTCATTCACTTACCACCCGCAGTCCTTTGGGCCATATGTGGTCACTCGCGGGCGTTTGGGCTGCAGCAATGTTTGCGATATTCATTTAAATGAGCAATGGCAAACTCGATTCCACAGCGGGCCTGTCGAGGTGGGTCTGCCTACCGAGTCCCCTGTGACGGTCTCCTGTCCCTTCCTGTTTAGCCTGGGCGTCTGCCACACATAAACACACTGGGGCCTCCTCTGCTCCAGGATATGTGGACGTAAAGGGCGGAGGGGGGGACAGGAGTCATGGTTTCAATCCCCCTGAAAACGTCAAGAGAACGCCAGTGTACAGACAGCGTGGGGCATTGTGTAGGGATGCTCCTTAATCTAAGATCACTCCAAAAGCCAACTTACCTTTTCCTCTGCACTTTAAGACGCCCTATTGAATTTCCTTGTAAACACACATTTTCAGTCAGAGCTCATCAAAATGTATTGCGTGTATCCCGGTGGTTTAAAAGTATAATGTGTCCAATTTCTTTTTTAAAAAACTGAATACGAATACATATGAATAAATAACAGTGGTGACATTATATCAAAGGCTTGTATGTAATGTTTTACAGAGATAATTCTTGCTAAACAAGCCCAGCCCTTAGTGTCCTCGAATACAAATTCACCCTCAAGAAGCGATAATGAATCACAGTACCATTAGGGATGGGAATTGATAAGGTTTTTACGACTCCGATTCCATTATTGATACTGCTTAACGATTCGATTCTTTATCGATTCTAATTTATCTTATAAGATATTTATCTTATCGATGCTAATGTTATTACATGTACAAATAAGCACATAAGCAGTGGGATAGCTACTTACCAGAGTTGCCTTTCGTACCCGTAGAGGTGATAGCTTGGCTACTGCAGCTGATGCTGGGTTGAGATGTATCACTCCGAAGCGCGTCACAAAAACGACACTCCTTGAACGTAATTCCATGTTGTGTGCGCAAATGTTTTTGCATATATATCGTGTTCCCTCCCGACGCGGTTATGTCCATTTTGCAACGACTGCAAGGCGCCTTGTTGTCATCTGTTTTCATAAAGTGAAGCCAAACTTTGGAGCGTTTGAATCTGGTGGGCGCCATTGTTGTTTACGATGCGCTAAACCGGCGTAACGTCATCACGTAACTAGTCGGGCTTGCTGGAATCGAGCGTGCGTAACTTGCGTAAAACGTGACGTACATTCGTGCTGGTTGGAAGAGAATCGTTAGATAATCTGCCAAACGAGTCCATGGAATTGATGAACACGGAACCGGTTCTCTACTGGAACGGCAATTTGTGAATTTTATTAGGTTTTAATAGGTTTTCATGTAAAAAAAAAGCATTTAAATTCACAATATGTGGTCAGTTTATACAAATAAGGCCTGTTTAAGGATGTGTTGGTGATGCTGGATGAGAAAGTAATAAACAATAAACAATATAAAGTTTCGTATTATAGCGAAATTATGTTTAGTGCAACTAATGATAACATAAATTGTTGCCAAATATACTCTAAATGTACAGTTCTGCTGCAGTTGTTTTCTCTGCTATGGTCTGGCTGTATACTTAGATGGTATTGATCCAGTAATGTTAGTGGATCTCCTGAAAAAACTGCAATCGTTTCTCCATATAGTAACCACTTGTAAACAGGCATAACTGTTAAAATATGAGGCAATATTGGAAGTTTGGAAGGTTCACTATACATGTTGCCATGCCCAAGTCTGCCCCCCGAAGTCCAGTTGTTTCGACCAGTGCAGGGGCAGGCAAGAAACACCTGATTCTACTAATCAACCATTAGAGCCCTCGCTCTATCTTCATTAGTAGAATCAGGTGTGTAACTGCTTGGTTGAAACAAAAGCCTGCACCCACAGCAACTCTCTAGAAGCAGGTTTTCCTACCCCTGGACTGGTGTGATCGCTCCAAAAATGCATTCTTTCTTGACCTTGGCAAGGTTAGAATACATATTCCTCATGTACAGTTGCACATTGGGAACAGTGTAGTCCTCTTATCTCTTTTACCCTCACAAACACTCCCAAATGTATGACAATAGTCCACGGCAAATGACCATGTGCACACTGTCAATGAACACGTATTCCACCTATAATTAGAGGAAGTATTGAAAGGCAGAGCAACAAGTTTGACTCAGTTGAAAAAGGAGGTTGCACTTTCACAGTGGGTAATCTCAAAGGAATGCTATCCAGTAAACATGTTCCAAAAAGTATAAAAAAAAAAAAAAAGTTTGCACATCTCAAGTTTGCAACTTAAGAAGGACAAAATGCTATCATTTCACTTAGTTATTGAGAGAGAGTTTATCTTAGTATTGACTTTATAAATGTATTTCAGTGACATGAGTCCAGTTGTATGTCACATCATGATTTAACTGTATATAGAGAGAGGAGTGTGTGGGAAGTGGAATGCTGCCCCTATTAGTTTGGAGCAGTTGGCAGGTGATCATTGCACATTGTACCTTTAATAAATATGTTAAAGCTCAACGGTTTGTAACAGTTTTGAGAAGTGTCATATTAAAAAATAGACTTCTATAACACAATCAGCCTATGTGTTTGTTTTGTTATGGACATGTTGCGTAGGCCTGTTATCAGGTGACCAAAGTTCTTTACATATGTTATGCAGTTGAAAGCAAAAAGGCTTGTTAAAATTTCTTTAAAGGAATATTAATTAAAAGTCCTTCCTGCATTTCTTGGCTCATGCTGGGTTAAATACTGCATTATACCACCAATTATCAATTAGTGGGATAACGTGAAACCGATGGGCCTCATATAAACGTCTCCCCTTTTATTTGAAGGAATTTTGCTTTGACTCATGGTTCAGTTTCCGACTGACATGCATTATGGTTTGCATGCGCAAATAAAAAGGTTCATAATTGTCTTAATTGTGTCTTTTTAAGAAAACAGTGGTGGTTCACTTACAGGAAAGACGACTTCTAGGTCCCGACTGTTGCTCTGAACACAGGGACGGATTTGGTCAGACTGTAATAAATTCAAGTGCACAAACCGAGTGCTGCCGCACCCTAACTCTCTCTCATTGCTAACATGGAGGAGAACCACTATGACACCATCTGCAGGGGCCATAGAGGGACCACACAGCAGGAGCCCAACCATTCATCAGTGTGAACATCTACTTATGGTCTGAGAATGATAAAACGTTAGTGAACTTCTGTCTGTCCTCGGTGAGATCACAATAAAAGTCCCACGCTTGCTACGTGGTGTACGTCTGCAAAAATGGAAGTGTTTTATGAATTCATTGTTTGTCATCCTGTCAGGGTTCTTATGCAGCCACGAAAACATCCTAGACGTCACCGTTTTGCTCTTTTCCGGACGATCAGATATAAATCACCCAAATTAATCCAGAAAACCCAGAAAGGCTGCCACGGACACTTTGGTGCCACCGCTGCGATCAAATGACGCGTGACACGGGACTGCCGTCATTGATCTCTGTGTATGGCAGTCGTGCTGCAGGGATCAGAGGCTGTGGTGTGCGTGCATGTGTGAAATCCATGCACATATGCTTTCATGCCAGCGTGCTCCCATGTGTGCGTGCTTGAATTACAGCTGAGGGGACTTGGCAACACTTGTCCCCGTAGCGCTGTGAGAATGTTTCGCAGGCTGTTGTGTAAAATTCTCCAGTTTGTTTGTTTGCTCTGCCCTTGGTACCATAAAAACTCTGGGACAGGCCATTGGCACCGCCCTGTTTACATGCCGGGGGCCGCGACTCCGGAGAGAGATGAAGCAGAGTAGGCCTGGGGAACAAATGTTTCCTCACGCTACCTCGCCGCAGAGGGGCACCGATCGGGGCAGCTGCGGGGAGTCTGATGTGTGAACGGCTGGCTGATGTGGGGACGGTGCTGGCTGGGATGGTGGTCATTGGTCTGTTGTATGACAAGACAGTTTCATCTCTCTTCATCCCTCCCCTCCTCGCACAATCCTGCCGCTAAAGCAGGATCCTGACTTCAGCCACATCACACGCTCACCATACAGGAAGCGGAGCTCACTCTGACAAAAGAAGAAGAAGAAGTGAGAAAGACGAGGAGAGGAATAAAAAAAGAAAAAAAAGTCTGTGCGAGCGAGGGCAAGGAGGAGGAAAACAAAAAAGGAAAGGATACTAAATACATCCCCCAGCGGTGAATATCCTGCCTGAAGGAGTGCCATCTGTGGTTGAAAGGGAGAGAGGAGAACAGAGAGAGGAGAGGAGAGTCGGGGTCCGTAAGGTGGGAGTCCAGCTGGGTCCCATTAGGGCCGGACCACATGTGCCTGTGGTGGTGGGGGGGGGAGGCAGGAGCAGAGAGGGCAGCGGAGAGGAAGTGCTGAGAGCGATGGGCCTAGACCCTGTGAAGCTTTATTAGGCCTGTCGTCTGCTCTTCTCAACGGGGCCGCTCACACCCCCCTGCAACACCCCGCCTCACCCCCCCAACCCCCGCGTCTCCCAAACCTCTCCTGCCCTCGGGCACCGCCAGGGCAGAACAGTATAAAACTATTAGAAGAAGGGAGACGGGACTAGACCACCCAGACACACACATACACACACACGCACACACAAACACACCCATAATGGCTACCAGGAGGAGGCCCCGGCATGAGAGCTGCAGCTGGAAAGGGAGAGGGACATTCACACACACACACACACACTGAAGTGGTGCACATGTGCAAGCAAAGTGTAACGAATCATTTCAGTCTTTCATTCAAACGTTTCATTTCTTTAATTTGATGAATCTCAATAAGACAGTTTGGTAGGATTATTATAACTCTGACATTTGCATTTGTAATAAAGCTTGTGAGAAAATGTGTGTGCACGCCTCGGCCATAACCACCTGTGTGTCTCCTCTCTCCCCTCGTCATAGGCACAGATAGGCCACAGTCCGACGGCTATCCCAGACAGAAAGATACTGTTTGCATGCATATTCTGCCCTTTATTTGTGTGTATGTGTGTACTTCCATCCTACAGTCCTGGCATATCTGACATGCCTGCAGGCTCATCTGCCTCCTGCCTTCCTACCACCCATCCCTCCATCCATCCCTCCATGTCTCCGCCCCCTCCGCTGCAGACGCCCAGGGGACTCGTGAGAAAAGGCCGGCTGGAATCCGAGCCCTTCCTGAAATGCTGACCAGCGCCGTGAATGGATGTGTCGGCTTTGTCAGGAGTAATGATGGTGATCATCCGACAGGGTCGCAGACGGATAATGAGCCTCATGACGGAGAGCTGTCGGTGTGGTATGTCAACATTAGCATACGGAGTTCAAAATGCCCGAGTGCAGCCTGAAAATCTCAGGTTTGACCCAGAAATCAGAAGAACTGGGGGCTGCGCTTCAAAGCAGCTCTTACGTCAGCACTGCTATACAGTACATAAAGGAGTGGGGGAAACACTAAAAGCTGTCAGGAAAATGCAAGATATGTCAGAGTTTTTATATTAGCCCGCATAAAAAGCTAAATTTAATAAAAAGGTCAAAAGGTCTGTAAAAGACACAAAGTAAATAAATAGCGAAACTTCTCTCACCGGAATCTAGTTTGTCGTGTTTAAACGGATTTGAAGAGTTTTTATTCAGAACTAATTATTAACCTGCAATATCCACTCCAACATAAAGATTTACTGAGGCGACTCCTCTGCCAAGGTAACTGTAAGGTGTGTATGAGTCATTATATTTGCTTGCGTGTGTGTGTGTGTGTAACTAGATTATACCCTGGTCCAGCACACTGTCCCACCACAGCTCTGACAGGACTCTCCTCTCTTCCCTCTACTCGACCCCCTCCCCCACCCCCCTCCATCCAGGTCAGGACCCCACAGCCAAAGTTACAGGCTTTAATATTTCAGCCATTCAATCATTAAGGCGTTTTATACAGCCTGTCCCCGGACTTCTCTCGCTCGTAAAAAAAATAATATTTGTCTTTCCAACTGCACCATGGACCACAAAGTCCTCATGTTTTATTTTAGTCAGAGCAGTAAAACCCTGTCTTTCCCGCTGCCAAATACTTCCACTATAAGCTGTTGTTCTTGTTCTGTGACTGTACGAGTGTGTGTGTGTGTGTGTGTGTGTGTGTGTGTGTGTGTGTGGAGCTAGAAGGGGAAGCATAAAATCCAAGGTGGAGGTCAGTGTTGCTTGAGGTTTTAAGTTTTTGTTTTTTTGTTGTTTCTTATATAAAGAAGAAGCAGAAGAGAGGAGAGTAGAGGAGAAGTTCACACACATCAAACGATACCCAATTAGATTTTTATCAGATAAAGATTTATGCTTGCAGTCTTTTAACACTATATGGAAAAAATAAAAAAATCTCATCAATCTTCTAGAGCTTTATGGTCTTGTTGAACAATGGGATTTGTAATAACAGAAGTAGAAATATTCTGATAGCTCTGGATTCATGAGCCGTGACATAATGTTTCTAAAGGTACAGTAGCAGTCTGCATAATCACCTCTGCCCCTTTGCTAAATTATCACGTGGAATACGCCTTGTCGTATTTCTTTTCTGCTTCTCTCCTTCCCGGTCTGCACTACCGTATTGTTCACGTACCATGCAGGCGGGCTGGATTCAGTATTTCTGTTGATCAAAGAGTAGGAAAAAAACAGTCTTGTCCACTTTTCAAAAGGCTTTGAAAAGAGAACAAGATGTTCTTATGGCCTTCCTTTTATGTTGATCAGAGTTCTTGCAACAGCGATCTCACAAGTTAAACCACAATGGCGTATTTACTTTGTACTTCACATGTCACAAACAATAAGAAGGCAGCATTAGATGGTCCGGTCATGTGAAATATGTTTGAAGTGTGTACCCTGAAATCACAGATTTTGCACAAAAGTAAAAAAAAAGTAGTTTTATTATGTATTTTTTACTGCATTTCTGTCCTATAATTAATGTGAATTTACAAGACCTACCCTGAGTTTATGAACTTGTTATGCCACCATGTCTGCCCAGCAACTCTTTTTATTTTTTTTTCCTGGTTTTAAATGCACAAATTGTAATTTTCTGCCAGCAGGGTCTCTCTATCAAAACAATAACAGAAGATAGAGTTTGATGGCATGGTGAAGTAGCGAGGGATCATGGGAGTTTTCATGGTTAGGAACCCTTCGGTGTTCATTGATCAGGAGGATTTTAAGAAACGTGCTGTGTTTCTTGGCGAACAGAGGTGATCATCATTTTTTTGCACATAAAGTCTTTGGAAGAGGGTAAAGAGGATGACGCCATTGTGGCGTACGACCACGACGATGACGCATGATCATCTTGTGTATGTACACACTCTTCGGTGGAGGGGAGTGATGCGTTGACAGACGACCAAATGAAACATCCCGTTACCAAGAATAAAATGACAGATTTCTCTAGGTTTGAAAATTGTTGGAAAGATTTGGGATAATTTAAGCGCACGGCTCTACAAAATATATAACAGGTCTTCTCTTTTTTAGACACTTTAATGCGGAAAAGTCGGGCCTTCGAGGTCTTTTATTATTGTTATATCATCAATGTGCATGAAACCTTATTCTCATAGGATTCCGTGTGATTTCTCTTCATTACAGATCCTGACAGTCCGCAACACTAACAATTTACACTCACTTCTTCGACCGCGGCGGCCAAACATTGTTCAGAGTTCCCAAAGTTTCCACAGGCACAAAAATACATCTGTGGAATATTTCCATTTGATGGAAAGGTGCAGCGATACGCAACACCGTATAATGTCAGCAAAGAGCTGGAACAAGCCGATGCAGACACTGTCAAGTGTGGGATTAGGGGAATTTTACAACTTTAGTAGTTGCAGCGGAAAGAAAATGGGGGGAAATTTAAAGGGTTGAAGACGAATCACGCGTGTCATCCTCCGGTTCAGGTTTTGACGAATCCATTTTAAAAGTCACACCTTTTTGGAGAGTCCAGTGAAAATCATAATGTACAGTAGCCTTTGGCTGTTATTCTCATAAGCTATAGAGAGGGATGCAGCTGAACGGAACACTATATGAAATAATACTATATGTAGTATTGCTTGGGGAGTTCGACAGGCCAACAGGGGGACGTGTCGGCAGTAAACCAGCAGTGAACGGAGAACTTGACCTGCTCTCAGTTGAACCCACTGCTATAAGATTAACACTGCGATAGAGAGAAAGGGGCCTTCTCTCACAGATGATCTTCCCTTTGAGCAAAACGCTGAATGACCTCACTGCTATGGCTTTGTTATTTCTTAGTGAGTCACACCTGATTGTGTAAATGCGGTGTGTATTTTCATTCCAGTGCCGTGACAAATTGGCATAATAAAAGCTAATCACTGTAAAGGGTTTTAACAAGTTATTTTTTTTTAATTCGCAATATCCTATTAAATTAGATTTTTCTCTTATTTTCATAATGGTAAATGACAAATCAGTGTTAATAAACGCTCTGCCTTCTTTCATTCTTATGCGATTTCTTAACGCGCCAGATAACCACTAAATAAATGTAATTTCCTGACTGACTAGGTTCTCTTCAGCCGCCAGGAAGCGTCTCACCTATCCGAGCGTTTATGCGTGACACCGAATCATTAGCCACAAGTGCATGTGTAACGCCGCCTCATTAGCTAATCAAACCAGAGACTCAGACGCACAAGGAGAAGATGACTCATTAAGCGAGGAGAGGGGGCGATAAGATGGGAGAAGAGCCATCTTGGGGATTATCTCGAAAACCGTTGTGCGGTTATGTCTTTCTTCCTGCACCCACAACATAAACTCGAGCCAAATGAGCGATCGGGAATTTATATCATTTATAAAAGTCTCCCGTGCGCAAATTTGCTCAAGGTCAAAGTTGTGATTCAGAAGTGATTTATAGAAGCACCAATGTCTGTTGCATTATTTTTTTTCCCCCCAACACTTATACACAGAAAGCTATTGAACCTTGTTTGACCTGATGTTCTATATGGGAAAGCAGCTCAAAATCAAGTGAAAATAGCACCTCTACAATATAATATTTGTGTGTGTGGGCATGTGTGTTTCATCATGCTGGATACAGCTTATGGTTATGGAGTTCTACATAAATGGAAAAGCAAGGATGTGTTGATGGAGTATGTCAAGGGTCGGCTTTGTTATGGGTTCGTATTGGAGAGGCTGGTGCACATTAATGACCAATGTTTTATCCACTTGTTCGCTAAAGCATGAAAGTACAGTCACGTAATGGAGGGGCTCAAGTGTTTGTGTCGGGATTTTAGATATTACATGAGTCATAACAGTTGTTTGTACTGCACATACAGGGTTAATTTTGGGAGCAACGAACAGTATTGATTCTACCATCAGTTGGAGTTGTGGCTAATTGTGAGAGCAGTAAATATTATGGAGGATGTGTGGTATAGTTCGATCATTTCTGGGTGCTTTAATCAGGAGGAGGAAAAAAAATATATAAAAACTAGCAGATCTCTGGCTATTTTCTATCAAACATTAACTCGTGTCCCCTGCTCTTTGCTTTTACCGCCCAGCTTTAAAAGCACTAAATTCCTTTTGTCTGCCTTTCCCTCTCTCTGGCAGTTTGTCCTCCTTATTTATCCACATCCTCCCTCCTTCTTGCTTCCTCTTATCCTAGATTTCTGTCTTTTTCTTTCTTTTGTTCTTCCTTTCTTTCTCTCCCTCTCCTCCGTCACCTTTCATCTCTGTGTCCTCCTTACTCCTCGCCGCGACCCGTGAAATATGGTCAATCGCGCACACGAACGCACAAACACGCGGTGTTACATTTCACACCTTATCAGATTTTGATACCGTGAAGTACAGCAATCTGCAGCTACCGAAGAATACGATGCCAAGCCTGGCTTATCAGCTGTTTACAGTGCCAGCAATAATTCCGTCTCACCATGCTCATTATCAGGGATCAAAGCCCGTGACTTTATCCAGCAGTGTGCAGGTGTCAAACAGGGGGATTCGAGCTGGACGTCAGTGACAGAACAGCGCCCACTGCAGCTAGTTCCAAAGCACTGTCTTCTTTTCTATTTGAGGGATTAAATCTTGGCTCTCTGCTTCACCCTGCTACCCTTTTATTGCCGCTCCGAAGTCGTATGTCCACTTCAAGGGTCTCCGCCGGGTGTCATATCCATGTACCCACCTGTCCCTTTCCCCTCTGAGGGACAATAATTCAGTGTGGACAGGAATGAGGAGCATCTGAAGTGTCTGTTGGGGTCGTCTTTCCCTTTCCAGCCGCGCTGGAATCTCGCATCCATATTTGCCTGCCTGTCTTTCTGTTTTCAGTATCTAGCCAATATAATGACCTAGACCTACTTCTGTCTGCATGCTAAGCAAACAGAGGGCCAAATGGGCACAACGTCTTGCCCGACCCCGGTAGCGCTCTCCTTCCAAGTGAAAATATTATGCTATGAGTTTTATGAGTTTTTATGAATCTATGATTCAAGGTTATACAGAATTTGTGCAGTTTTACGACAGCATGAACTGCTGAGCCAGGCAGAATGACAACAGCAATGGAGAAAGGAGTGAAGACGAGGTCACAAAGACGTATGATTGAAAATGGAGTGATTAGAAAAAAAGAAGCAGCATCTCGTGAAATGTACACAAACAGCAACAAAAAAAGAAATGCTATTTTACACTTAAGGAGTTCCTTCGACTCTAGTTGAACATGTCATTATCTATTAAGGAAAAGCGTAAAACTGGAAACCATTGCCGAGGGGCAAGGGGGAGACAAAAAAGAAATCGCCTGTGATTTAAAAAAAAAAAAAAGACATACAGAGAATGAGTGAGAGACAGAGGGAAAGACAGACAGCTCCAGAGGGGGTTGATGTTTGTGAAGGAGAACATGGAGTGGCAGTGGCAGTATTCAATGTCGGCGTTGGGTTAGGTTTCCAGCTTCAGCGTTGTCAACACTTTCACTCCTTCGCCCCGGCTCGGCGTCGCTCCGCGGCCCACCGGGCGTTGGGCAGGATGGGGGGCTCACCCTCAGAACAGGAGCTGGCGTCGCCCCCCGTGCCAAAACCACTCCGACTTTACAACACATGGAACCTGCGAACATGACACCGGTGCTCGGTGGAAAACAGCATGCAGGACCAATTCTGTCACGCCCAGGCCATCTGAAATGAATGTTCTCGCCCCACATCGCTTGATCTTGTTGATCCATCCCCTCGCTCGTGCCAGGTTTGGGTTTCGACGCTTGCAAACACATTTTGTCACAGATGAACCCCCCCACAGATCAAAGCCTAATAAGTTTACAGCGCTTCACGTTTTGACTGTGTTTAGCTTACGGACGGGCCCGCTAACCATGTGTGCGTTTGACAGAGATATCCGCTTTGAGAGACAGCACGAGAGGTGAAGGAACCGGCAGATCAAAGCGGGGTGTGGACAGCATGAGAGAAAGAGCTGGGTGGGAAGATATATAAAAAAAAATGTCTTTCTGAGAGTAGGTAGCGAGAACATGTGCGCTTGTTTAATGTTGGTGTGGGAAGTCGATAGGAGTGTAGTAACAGGGTAAGAGGGAATAGGGTCTGTGGCTGCTAGTGTTTAGGTTTAGCAGTGTATGATGACAGCTAGCTGCGCTTGAATGTGGCTACAAAGCTGCCCGCACTGCCGCTAGAGTCTGAGTCTGAAGCCTGCAGGAAAATCAACTCTGTATGTTACGGCATGACTGACTGGGTGAGTGTATAAATAAATGAATAAGTGAATAAAGTGAGTCAGACTCGAGAAGTCAATCAATCAGCTCAATGATTCCCTTGACTTAAAAGTTTGTCCTCTCGGGAAATACGTTTATTGCCTCTTTTTGCTGACTAAAAGTTCGACGTGAGGATTGATAGACTCCTATGCGTTCCAAACAACTCCAGAGCTCGAAAATGTCCGGCCTCCTGCTTCAGAAAATATGATGGAATAGCTCTGGAAGTTGGAGCTCCTACTGGTAAACTGGGGCCAATTTCACACACCCCGAGCTTCGCCGAGAAGCAGATGCTCTGACGCCACTCATATGGCAGCATCTTAGAGAAGCAGGTTTCAAATGGTGTTGAATAAATGTCTGAAACTGAAGACAGTTTACTGGAAACAAATGTGTAGCTTTACTGCTACTTGATTAAATTGACATAAAACATTACCTCTTACCTTATCCTCCTCCAGCTTGTATCCAACTATGAGCTCTCTGTATGTTGCTGGCCGTAACTACCTATGGTCAGCCATAGCTCAGTCCACTTTTTGGGGATAGATAACTGTTTTTAGTTGAATTTAATTTTGTGTTAAACAAACGTCATTAATTTGCTACCTTATCTTAATAAATGAAGTGTGATGAAACAGCCATAATACTGCTTCTGCCTTCCTCCATCCAAGTCATTTGTACCTTTGTACAAGGTGATTCTTTGCCCTAAAAACGTGGCATGGTGTGGTGCTTTGCCCTTGATCTGACCCGATGCCGGCGTGGTCTGTTGATTGTGAGCTTAGCTTAGCCTGTTAGCTTAGCCTAGCATAAAGACTGAAAACTTTGGGCAAGTTATTTTTACACTTCTTTTTTTTTGTACAGATTAAACAAATGAGCCTGCTCATAGGCTATATTTTTTTTCCTTTGGTCAGAGCCAGGCTTGCCGTCTAGGCTAATCTGTGGCTAGCTGTAGCCACATATTTACAGTACAGAGTGCTATTGATCTAACTCTCAGCATGAAACTATTGCTTTATCATCATCGTGCCACATCCCTGAACCAAATATAGCTCTCTGCTGGCTGTGTTTTTCTTAGCAAGAGCCTATATGAAGTTAGCCACTTTAGCTTTCATTGCTTGATACCTTTTTTTTATTAAGCTTGGATATTTTATGGTCAACAGGAATGAGTTATATTGGCTAAATGCAGTCTGTTGTTTTAGGACCCGTGCGGCTACTCGATTAGAGTAGTCATTTTGGTCTACACCTCATTCTGCAGCCCATAAAGAGTAAAACCTCAGAGAATGTGCATGTGTAAGCTCTGCGTAAAATAACAATGACACAAGAATAGCAGCAGTAGTCTGAGGCAAAGAAAGCTGATTGAAAAACAAGAACAGAAAAAGGATCAAACGGCCATGGGGGAAATATGAGATGCTTTTGATTATTCCCACGCTTGGATACTTAGCATACTCTTTCTGACTTTCTTTGCATACACATGCACACACAGCCATTAACACACACATAAACAGGCACACACACACACACAGGTCGCCGATCATGCTGACCACCCAGCCAGTGCCCCCTGGCCCCCACCTCTCACCTCGCTCAGGGGCGCTATAGCTGAGAAAAACTACACCATTCACTTCCTTTCCCTCGCTCCCTACCTAGTCCCTCCCTCCCTCTCTCAGTGCTCCCATTCATGTTGTAACAACTCGTAAAGGAAGGAGACTTTGACCCCCTCAGTAAAATGTTTCCAATCTCCTTCGTTCATCTGCTGTGTGTAGGAGGGTTAGACAAATTCAGACTGACTCTCCTGGAGATGATGGCCGTGTACTGACTTCCTGTTCAAAGTTCCGTTGTAAATTTCCTAAGGTGCTTAAAGTGATTTTGGTTAAATAAACTAAATGACTTGCATCATAACCCTTTGCAAATGCTCAGGACTTATTCAAAATGCTCATCTTTTTTTAATCAAAAGGGATTTCAACACCTTATCTCAGAATAACTGTCAAAGCAGTGTATTAATTTGACCTTGTGATACACATAGTAAATCTTGGTGATTTGAATTGATTACATTTTAACCATATCACTTCTCAAATCACTGCAAACCATTATAACCGTTTAAACATTAATATTTCAGATTCTAAATTCTTCAAATTGCAACTTTTTGGCAATGATAGCGACGTGATGGATGCTGTATCATACCCCTGCTTTCAAAATCAGAAGGATGTTTTTAAATTGAGGTGTTAGATAAGGCTGTGTGTGTTTTCAGTTTCAGCAGTACGAGGCTGTGGTGTGCTGGAGCGATGAGATCTCGTCCTTCAACCTACAGGGAACAAACGCCAAACCCAAGAGTCCCTGTGGTCAGTTGCACATGAACTGAGGTTTGATGATGCTGTATTGACGGCCGTACTCTCTATCCTTATAAGGGGGATCAGGGTAACACGATACATGAGGTCACCTTCTTTCAGTAAACCTTGGGATTTCTGTGTCATCGTCCCATGCTTTCACAATGGACTTTTTGCTTGTGATGTTGCAGGTTTTTGTTAGGCGTCATATTCCGGCTTTATCATTCTGTGACTGAGGTGTGTCACCTTTGACTTGAGTGGCAGATAAACTGCCACTTAAGTTTACCTTGACCTCTTTATCTTATCTTTGATGTCACTCAGTACATTTACATGCACAGCTTAGTCGGATTATAGCCATAACTTGACTATGTTCCTCAGTTGGACATTTGCAATTGTCCAAGTATACATGCCAGAGAGATAGTAAAATTGTTGGAACTATACTATTTTAACTGGTTGAAATGGTGCCATTTCTGGTTGACCTCTTTACGTCAACAGCATGGATGTTTTATAAAACCTGGATGGGGTATCTCCTCTCAGCAGCACGCGTTTTTTTCCAGTGACCACTCCTGGTACTGCAACAAAAAATCACATGGACCCAAAAAGCATTTTCCCTTTAGACCACAATAGTAAAAGAGAAGCCGACAAAACTGTTGACAGCACACCCCAACTATAACCCCTGTTAATTACAAATCCTTGTATTCCATATTTTTAAGTCATGGATTTATTATCCGTCAAAAACGTGTTTTTGATGTTTTTTTAAACGTATTAATTCATTATTTTTTTTATTAATTTATTTCTCTTCAAACGTTTCTAATGATGGGAGGCCCCAGAGCATCATGGGAGGTGACTCTACTGTGCAGTCTCTATGGGTTGCATAATGCAGAAATTAACCTGGAAGTAGGAACTTTTCATTGTATGCTCCAGTCGAGCAACTTCCATTGAAATGAATGGCGGCCATTTTTCGGTCAACTATCCAGTTTCTTTAATGCGTCCATGGTCAGCAGCAGCAACAACAATAATCTATAAAAAGGTGATGCACGAAGAGCACAACGACTCTGCATATTTGTACATCTTACATAGTGTGCTTATTAATAATTACATAATTAAGTTGTACAATGACTTCTTCAGTGCTCCATTATTGGTTTGCTATTCCCGGCAACAATAACACAAGTTACCACTGTCTCCTTCCACTTCCAGGTCAAGGCCCCGGGGAAAAAATCTCTTGTCTTGTCTACTATTGTGGAGCTCCTGCCTTGTCCATCTTCGGTCCGACTAAGGCAGAGAAAAATCAAATTACAATTGTTAATTTAACCATGAGAAGTCCAACTCGGACCAATTTTAACCCAACTAAGGTGTCCACATGCATTTTTAAAATCCAACCATCCAACCAATAATTCCATTTTCTTGAGTGTCATTTAAACGTACTGACTGAAGCATAAGATCAGTTGCTTTTGCTGTAAATTTAACTTGGCTAAATACAGAATTCACTGACCAAAACATTGTAGCCAAGTAATATGTTTCAAATGGAGTAAATGGAGTTTTTTTTTCCACGTATACTGTGCTTTATGTAATTTGTTGTTTTCATTTTTTTTTTTTTTTTTTTTTTTTTAGCAATGCAACAATTACATATTTTATTTATATGAACTTTAAATGACCAATTGTGGTAGTTTCATATTTTTCACAATAAAAGAATTAAAAATTCAATTTTTGACAATTACAACATTTTTAATAGCCATTTACTTTTGCAATAGTCTTTGATCTGTACTACAAGAAACTGTCTGATAATTTAAATATAAGGCAAGTAAACAGGCCGACAGCCACACGCGTTCACAGCCTGGCAGTAAAACAGACGGACACGTCGGGGCGTCGTTCAGTCAGTAGCACATGCACGCAGAGAGACAGGGATAAACAAAAAGCATGCATGAAAAGAGTCAAGCAGACAAGACAAGACAGGGAGTCATTTAGTGAAGGCAGCGGGAGCCACATGTGGGAGCAGTAGCCGGCAAACCAAACAGGGGTCAGAGGTCAGGTGGGATTTGGGTTTCCGGCTTCTAGACCCCAGTGGAGCTCAAACATGTCTCCCCTCGTCTCAGAAAACCATCATCTCAGCCTGGATCTCTTCTGCTCCGCATCCCCTACTACTAACACACATGTTTCTCTGTTTCATTTAAATTTCTCACAGAGCTGCTGCACCTGGAAATTATTCATTTGAGCAACACTGCTGTTAAGTCACTGCCGTGCAACGATATTGCGTGTAATGAATATTAGAATGAGAACCCATTCTTCATTCCATTTTTTTGTATATTCTTTGGTTTATTTATTTGCTATGTTCTTCTCCTTCTTTTCAAAATCCTCTTTATTTTCATGTTTCCCGAGTTTGGATCATTGGATCATGTTCCAGGGTAGATTTCATAAAAATGAAACAGGAGTTACATTCCTTACTCTCACCACTGCTGCCGCATACAAGAAAAGCATGAACAAATGAGTGTTTTTTAAAATGATTTTTTATTGTGTGCGTCTTTCTCGGTAACGGACTTGCAAAATGTAAATGTATGTGTATGTATAGTTTTTCCTGCATACTATTATTTGTATTATTCATGTCTGGAGTGTGTTTTTGTGTATCCTATGCACTGTAAATATGTGTGTGTGCATGTGTGTGTGTGTCCGGTGTGTGTGTGTGTTTATGTGAGGGCAGCTCCCACTGCAGCACTCTTTATAAACACATCAGTTGGGCTGACAGTCCACAGAGGGAGGCAGAGAGAGCCTTGAGACAGCCTGGGACAGAGGCCTCATAAAAAATCACTTCTAATTTATTTCCCTCCAAATTGGAAAGTGCACGCTCACACCTGACTAAATCATCACGCGTCAACTGGAGACGGCCCCCCACTGTACGCTGACGAAACCCAATCCCAGTTTTGCCGCGTAGGCCCAAGCCAGGCCTGGCAGTGAAAACACGGCGTCACGCCGCATACACACTCCTTAATGGCTTCTGCAGATGTGCTGCTCCCGATAGCCCCTCTAAAGCCCCAACCCTACCCCTTCCTCCCTCCCTCCCTCCCTCCCGATCTAGCCCCTGCTAGCCAACAGGGCTTTATCTGCTTTTTTTTTTCCTCGTTTCACTGCTTTCTGTGGTTCACGTGGCCTCCATATGCCCTTTTGCGCCTTCCCACCACCTCGCTCTCCCCTTTCCGCCCCTTTGCTCTTCTTGCGTAGTCATTTCCACATTTCATTTCCAATCCACTTCTTGATCTGTTTTTCCCTCCCGTGTCTCATCTGTCACTCCACGACAAGCCCTGAGCTCAGCATACCTTTGGAAAATGCCCTTTTCGTCCTGCCTCTTTTCCTTCTGTCTCTCTATCCATTTCTCATCATATGCTCCCGTTATCTCTTCCCTCTTCTCCAACGCGGCTCTCCCTCATCCTAATGTGAAACACACGTTATTGTAGCGCATTAGACATGGCAATCATAAACTGGACAAATACTAAACAGCAAGGGTGGCCTGTGGGACTGGTCGAGGCCAACAAAAGGCCTGCGGGTGATATAAGACCACTGATGTCATTCCAAGAATATAATAAGGCATGGGAGGGCTTAAAAGTGAGGAAAAACCATCCACAAGCCATAAGGCAACACTCAAAGACACACATCCAAACCCACAGACACATGGCTGGCTGGAGCTAACATTATTAGCCTGGCTGCTAGTGAACTGGCAGGATTTATCAAAATCACTGATGCTTGATTTAGAATGATATTTTATCTTGTGTGGATTGAAATCTAAAGGCTCTTGATAGTAACCAGTGTTGGGCAAGTTACTTCAAAACCGTAATGCATTATTTCGATGTAATTCCTTAAATTACAGTATTAGTGTATTTAAAATGTAAGGCATTACACTTGTATTGACTTTTAAGTTACTCTCACCAAGATAACTGGAAATATGGATTTGGTGATTTAAATATAGGGCGCCTTTGTCATTATTGCTGCAAGTCGCAACAGGGATCTTGCTGACAAGTTTTCAAAAAGCTGGCAATTCTACTGTTGAAAGCGGTTCTCATATATTCAGCAACATCCTCCGACACTAGTCCCCTAACCTCTTGAGGCTGAAGAATATCAGAGCAGGAGAACATTCATTTTTCGCTGTTTTATGGTTTTATCATGCTCCACTTGCTTCCTTGCTAACTTCATGTTACTATGGCAGCTCTGTGAATGTCAAATTATCGGCGCTATTTCGGGAAGTGGACTATATCTTAGGTAGAGCACACAAAAGTGCATTTGACTACGATGTTCTTGATGTTCTTCAAATCCTTATGTTTCACAAATCTAAAAGTAATGAGTCTGATGATCCAAAAGTAAAAAGAAACATTTTTTGCGCGGACATTTCACTGTAACAGTAACAGTAATTTATTACATGTCGCCAGATTCTTCAGAAAACACGCAGCAGTGATTTCTGCTGACCATTCAGACTCTAGACGGCTCAAAACAGGGATGTGCGCGGAACTCTAAACACACGGTGTGGCCTTAACCTTTCCACCACGAATACTTTTCCCCTCTTCATCATCTAATGAGGACTAGGGCTGAGGAATTGCGAACCAAACACAACAACAAATCCCAGCATGCCATATAAAAACAGAACGTGGGGAGAGCGCGCAGAGAGAGAGAGAGAGAGAGACGGGAAAGAGCGCTGAACCGTGTCGTGTGCACTCCCACAAAGGTTTGCAGGCAAATATGAGGCTGATAAATGGAGCTTCCACATACGCATTAAAGACACGCACACATGGGAAAATATGTGACGCAAAGACAAACACACAGATCTCCACGCAACATAAATTCAACATAAAAATGAAGGAGTACAAACAGAGGCAGACAAACGAACAGCGTGATAACATACTTTGTGTTTTGGAAAAGGTTTTTCTCTCTGCTGAAATGGACTCTGCGAGGCCAGCTTGTAGGCTCGTCTGTGAGTGTTCCTGCGTGTTTTATTGCAGGTACAGGACGGGATGGTCAGATGTTGAGGTCTCTAGGAAACAGTTTGTAAAATCACCCCAAGGCTACGAGGTCACAAGCAGAGGGCAGGAAGAGGCTGGGAGGACAGGACAGACACCCTTTTGTTGTTACAATTTCTTTTTATTGTCCTTCTATTCTCTTATTTCCTTATTTTCACTCTCGCCACTGTCTCACTTTTTCATTTCGTTTGGACTTAATTGTTTAGCTACGATTGTCCTACAATGCAAAAAGAATTAAATCACATTAAAAGAAATAAATATATATATATAAGTTATGCGTTTCTCTTTTCAGATCCTACCTGCATTACCTATATGAATGTTATGTGATTAAACATAAAACCAAAAATGGTTGATAGATCTATTAGAATATGAGTAGATGGGATGAATCAAATGTCTGGTGGTGTTAAGGATATGTTAAGAATCTTCTGAAACGGGCCCCTGAATCCAGCAAATGTCTGGCTCTTCATTTCACTCTTTTTGCTATACTGCTCCTCATGTGCAATGATTTGAAAAACAATCATATAAAGTTTTACATTTGGATACACTGGACTAAACCAAACACATTTAATAGGCAAACATAATTCAGGCAGATGTGACTGCGGGATGGAAGAAACAGTCAAACATGTCATGGGACACTGTCAGAGGTATGAGATAGAGAGAAGGCAGCTGGTTCAAAACTTCAGAGGATGAATTAGTTTAGCATCATATTGTATGACAGAGATTAAGAAATTCATGTTATTTGGTTTCAATTAATTGTTATTTGATTAGGAAGATGTACCTTTTAAAATGTATTTGTATTTGTTTATTCATTAGTCAATAGACATCCTGTTTCATTTCCCATACCAGTTGGTGGCGGTAATGAGTTTGCATTTGGCCGTAATGCAAATGCATTGCAAAAAAAGAAGAAGAAGAACCGCCAATAAATAAATAAATAAATAAATAAAAACTGTAAACTCTGTGATAACACTAGTTGGCGGTGTAACCTTGTAACTCAATACCATGGCTTTATTATTATTATTATTATTATTATTATTATTATTATTATTATTATTATTATTATTATTATCATCACCTCTATATCTTGAATTGAAGTGCTGACGTCATGGATGACGTACGACGGTGAGTGTCTCATTTCCTGTCACCGGAGCTTCGGTGTGTTTCGGCAGCGTCTCTACATCTAAAACCACATCGTTTTGCTTTATTCCTCCTTTCTGCGGTTATTATCCACTGTACTTTAAACATACGTCATTTCAACTCAAACACTCTTGGTGGTGTCGTTTTTAGCGACTCCAATTCCCTAAATCCCCCCGTTCCGAGTGACTTTAGCTTAGAGCTAGCTTAGATAACTTAGCCTCAACTGTTAGCACGGCTAACCCCGTAATGTTTGCTGTTGAGCCCTTTCCCCTACCTCCTTTAGTGATAATGGTACATGTCATGTACATTTATACATATATTAACACATACATATTTTCATGACATTTTTACATTGTGGATTCTCACTGAAGCATCAAAACTATGAATGAACACGTTTATGGTGTTATGTACTTAACAAAAAAGGTGAAATAACTGAAAACATGTTTTATATTCTAGTTTCTTCTAAATAGCCACCATTACTGCTTTGCACACTCTTGGCATTCTCATGATGAACTACCATTTCAAGTAGTCACCTGAAATGGTTTTCACTTCATAGTTGTGCCTTATCAGTGTTAATTAGTGGGATTTTTTCCTTTATCAACCGGAGCAAATGGTGGCTATTTTGAAGAAACTAGAATATAAAACATGTTTTCAGTTATTTCACCTTTTTTTGTTAAGTACATAACTCCAACATGTGTTCATTCATAGTTTTGATGCCTTCAGTGAGAATTTACAATGTAAATAGCCATGAAAATAAAGAAAACACATTTGAATGAGAAGGTGTGTCCAAGCTATCCTATATTAATATTATAATACTGTCGTATTAAGAGTGCAGTTGTTGCTATATATTGTTGTCTGGCATTCTTGCATGTTGTATTCTATTGTTTTTTCTTGCTACTATGACATCTTAATTTCCCTTTTTTTAATAAAACAAATTATATATAATAAATGTCATATATTGCTAGTGTTAGAAGCAAGGCTGTTGAGATAATAACTCTTCTCTGCTCCATGGATAGTCATTCCCTAGTAGCTGATGCAGACTGAGCCAGCTTAGCTTTTATTCTCCCATAGCAACTTCCGAGCAGCCAGGAGCCCAGGGTGGCTGATTCAACAGAAGGAAGGAAGAAGAGTCATAAGCAGAAGCTCTCAGTTCACCACCAAGTTCATGATTCTAACAGATCTTCCTCACCGAGCAGCACACCCGCTGAGAAACAAACTCCACATCTCGCTGAGGCGGCGGCGTTGTTGTTGTTATACACACTTTTGGGCCGGTGTCGTCATCGTTTTCACAACAATCGTGTCTTGCCAGAACACTGTTGAAAGATTTCTCCCTGGAGCCGAAGCTGGTTGCACAAAGCAACTTAA
Source organism: Lepturacanthus savala (assembly GCA_030544235.1). Taxonomy (NCBI): domain Eukaryota; kingdom Metazoa; phylum Chordata; class Actinopteri; order Scombriformes; family Trichiuridae; genus Lepturacanthus; species Lepturacanthus savala. Next base: position 17,267,855 of record CM060481.1, read on the forward strand.
GTTAAGATTTTCCTTAATACACTTTTGGGGATTTGATTTGAAACCATTAGTAACAACAGTTTGCAGTCTATCAAAAACTCTTCTGGTAACAGCTGTTTCAAATCACATCTCTGATAGAGTGCAGACTGTTGCTGCTAATGTTTTCAAATCAAACTCCCCAAATTTTCATTAAGGGTAATCTTAATTAAAATGCTCTGTGCAACTGGCCCCAGGTATTAAAATACTGGGTTTCAGGTTGTTATGAAAACGAAAGACACAAATGCACCAATAACTTCTACTTATGTGCCAAAATCTGTTGTGTAAAGGGGGTCTAAGATTAAGTGCATATTTTTGATCAGGAAGCAGTTGTCGAAACAAAACTTACTGCTACTGACATTTAGGCTTATTAATTGCTTGGGGGAAATATGGCAAATGTTACAGCAGACAGAGCTTGAGAATCCCGCTTCTCACCAATTGTTACATGTAAATCAAATAGCCAATGGATTCTTCGACCTGGCTCAGTAGAATTCTTAGACGTACATCACTGGTGAAAGGAGCTAAATGCTGTAGCAACAAATAGTGGAGTTGATTCTCCCAAGCATTCCTTGGCCTCTGCCATCTTTTCTGACACACCATGATTTGCAACAACAACACAAATCTGCATTTGTCTACTCATGTGTCTCTCCCATGCTCCTCTCTTGCTGTTAGGGATGAGTATCGTATCTCTGCTGCCTTTGTGACCAGATGTCCAACTCTGTATAACCCGTAGCTGGATAATCCCTCCAGATCACAGCTTGGGTTTCTCCGCAACTGTCTCCCAACCGACGCTGTCACCTCGGCATTCTGGTAAGATCAATGCACTTTCAAACATAACACTTTTACATGAACTTCAAAACTTCCATCCAATAGAAGGGCCCCACATAGGTGTTAACAGTAATCATGTTTAAAAGAGATAAACCGGATTTATCAAATCTCACCCATAGGTGGAGACTTCACAATGTCAAAAATTGGTAAATTCCAATTAGTGGTAGGACGAGAAAAAAAAAGATAAATGTGAATAGATCTTTTTCCAGACATGTTAAAGCAGCCAGAACATAAGTGTAAAACATGAATCACAATGGCTGAAATCCATTTAGCTGCATCTGATTAGATTTCCCTAATTCAAATTGATCTTCATTTGAATGAGTATTGACCTTTTATGGTCGATCTTGATCTTATATCGACAGTTTTACTTGTTATTGCTTATGTTGGTCACACTGTGGCAGTGTCGAATATACAAGCTCTTTACTTGCGAACATCATGGACATATTCACAATGGATGGTGCTGCCAATCCGTAGTGTAAATAATAGATAGTAGATTCAAAATTCCCTTACAAATACTCGAAAAACAATATTACCTGTCAATATTGTTACAAGCTAGTTTCATTTAGAGAGGACCGAAGTTAATGTGCAGGGATTTTGGTGACAGGAAAAGAGACTGGCCAAACTGAACCAAGATTTACAGAGCAAGAATCTCCTTGAAAATTTGAATTTGTTGTGCACATTTCTTGTCAGATAGATTATGGGAAATATTAATAAGTGCAACAATTTTAAAATCGTATAATGTAATATTAATAGTCTGCACGCATATATAACAAGTAACGTTAAGTGATTTAATTTGCTTCTGAGAGCAGAGACATAAAGAAGTGATTGTAACACAACAATAAAACACAACAATAAAACAGGATAAAACTCATATACTACACTATGTTTCTTGTATTCCTGGCTGAATATTCGATTCTGGTCTCATTTTATAGCCTACTACAGTAGTGCAAACAAACCCTTTTTACATTTTTCCAAATATCACTTCTTTTCCCACTGACTAAGTTCTTTCCTGTATTTTATAGAAGCTTCCACTTGTTTGGCTAATGTTTTCCATGGTTTAGACTTGCAGAACTAAATGTAATATTAAGCATGCAGTTAATAGGCTGCATCCAAACTCAAATCCTATGCAATGCACACTCAATTGTGGTACCATTGATAAACCTACTTTTGTGTGAATAAATAAAAGTATTTATATTTTAGGATGCAGTAAGCTCTGATTATTATTTCCTGTGCCAACCTAAAGTTGAAGCTGCCTTAGGTGCTGTCCGCCATTGTCTATTATGTTGTTTTTGCCACAACAGCGCTGCATTGTGGGATATTCATAGTGGTGTAGTGTCCAGTGTACTGTGATATGTCCCTGGAAATAGTATACAGGTTACATACTATTGGGTTTGTATTTCGGCAATACTAATAAATGCCATTCTGTTTTAGCGTACTAAATAGCATGTTGGTAGGGAATTCCAAATGCTGCCATCAAAAGATCAAAATTAATTTGATTTTGTTTCATGTTTTCTATCTAAAATCAGAGCTGCTGCCATATTTTGTCATTTTGTTTTTTTTCTTTTCATTTTAAATGAATTTTCTTTCAAAGATGCAACAAACTGAAAGAATGTGAGTTGTTTGCTTAAAGGACTGAGTAGATAATGCATGTTAAATTAAAAATAACTATTAAAAAACAGACTTAACACATCACATACTAGTTCAATAGCATTGGTGGTTGATTCTTTTATTTATTTATATATATATATATATATATATATATATATATATATATATATTGTAGGTTGCTCTTTATTTTTTACTGATTCTCTTGGGTGCTCTATTTGTTTGCTGCCTTTCGAGTTGATTGAATCTTTATGAGGCTCCACCTTTTAAACTGCAACCCTATTTATACTCCTTGTGAATGTTTGCACTCTGTTTGCCCTGACAAAGGCTTGTGTTGGCCCAAACATGTCAGTTTTGTAACCGTGCGAATGATTTTTTTATGTTCTTGTAATGAACTAGCCAAGCAATAAAGTCTCTTTAAAACTTGTTCTACTGGAAGAGCTGCCTTAGTCTGTTTTTTCCATTTGATTTTTGCAACTCCCTATTAAAGAGCACCTTCCAGTTCGCTACTCATCAGGTAACTGTGTTAGCCCGCAGTCTGTGTTTCTATAGTAGTTTATTTAACTGAACTCTCCTATTGACATAGATTGAAAGGGAAACGATGTCTATTGAGCAATGCACTAGATTCAGATCAATCTTGCGGATTTTAGTCTGCAGCTATTAGTAGACAGCAGGAGGCAGTTTTAACATACAGCGTACTAGATCGACTGTTGGCCTATCCACCACAGCTGCATTTAATAAAGCACTAATTAAAAGTCTCTGATCTGAGAGCTTAGCACTACATTTTATTCACAGCAGACTGTGCTTCTGACTTGTAAAGCACAGGTGTAACTAATAAATTTAATGATAGCTATAGAGCTACTCAATTGAGGTGTACCAGTAATATATGGCAGCATGGTGGCTGGCTGTGTGGTAGTCTGGGGGCGGAAGGGGGGAATGAATGAATGAATGAATTGGGCCCTCCAGTTAATTGCTGTCATAATTTAATACACTGATATATATACAGCATTATAATATCAAGAGAGAATGTGCCACAGTACTATAGTGGACATTTTAGGCCCCCTCTTTTTGGCACAAAATGGTTTAGTCGACCTACAAACAGCGGATGTGACAAGTGTAACATCATGAATCGGAATGTTCACACAAGCATACACAAACCAGAGGGCAGTTTTGAGCACGAATAGGCAAAATGCATCAATATAGGTAGCATCAATATAACCTTAGAGCGCACATGGCCCAGAATTTGGTGCTACGCCCCTGTGTATATCAGATCAAAAATGCAAAAGATTTAGTTTCAAGTTTTTACATAAACAGTAAAGGCAAATACATTTTTGGCAAAAGCGTTCTGTATTAAACTTAAAATATTTTAATAGGCATGTGAAGAAAGTGTTATACCATACATCACAAGAATTCTGTATCGGCCCCACCTCCTTCCTGACTGGCGGTGATGTAGATCCCTTGAGAAGTGCCCGAGCAACCTACAGGCCAGTTCCCTGTCCTCTCATATCCTGGTGTGCACACAGGGGTGCTGGCCAGGCCAGGGCAGGTGAGGCCCTGAACTCCATTACTTCATTACATAACAACAGCGGAAGCCATCCGTCAATGTAGTGAAGTGGAGGATGGCACTCATACCCCCCCCCCCCCCCCACACACACACACTTTTTTTTCTTTTTTGCTCCTCTCTGAGGGAGCTGCGGCTTCCAGCGTGTGAATGTGACAGCGCGCTGAAGTGTTTGTGTAAGCCAATCAGTTTGAGAGAGGTGGAAACAATCCGGGGTGGGGGCTGCATGTGTGTGTGTGTGTGTGTGCCTTTCGCTAATGATTTATCGTGACAAATGATCAGCCATAAACAAACATGCAGCAAGCCACCCGACTGTCCACACAAACAACAAACTAACAAACAAACAAACAGAGGCGACGGACAAACAGGCAGAGTGACGGCTGAGTTTAAGGTGATCAATCACAGTTAGAGACAAAGAGATCAGTGCGGGTTTATTTAGTTGTGATCAACGGGTGCATTGTCGTGTGTGTCTGTGGACACTTGTGTTTGTGAGTGAAGGACCATTATTGGCTCTGATTTGTTTTTGTGTTGTTTTTCCGGTGTGCATAAGACGTGGTCGCCAATGTGCCTGTCGTGTGTGTGTTTTTTGTTTTTCTTTCTTTCTTTTTTCTTTTTTTCTGAGCAAGCAAGTGTGTGTGGGATGTAACCCAAGCCGGAGCGGCACAACACAGCAGCCTGTTCAAAGGCCTGTTTGTATTATTACAGCTTGTCCAGCTGTTCAGGACAGACAAACAAGACTTAGTGCTCCGAGCTGCAAAAAAACACAGACCTCCCACCCCATTGCAGAAACCCCTGCGGCCCAGCCCAGCCCAGCATTGTGGCTCAGAAATGGACAAACAAACGCCTACAATTAGACAAACTGCCAAGCATGTGGGGAAGTTTTTGTCCAGAACGGACAATGGATGATGCGAATTGAAAATCATCATCAAAAGGAGTGCTTCTCCCGGCTCTTTTATCTTCCAATGAAGGGTATAAAATTTGCCATCTGGGATGTTTCTACTGAATTTCTACCCGGTCCCTTTTCCACAATCACCCTCCCTTTCTCATAATTCATGCGCTCTAGCTGAATAAACAAGGGAGTTTCCGTGATGCGAAGCTTTGTTTCCAAGTTGATAATGCTCATTTATTTTAAATAGATATGGTGGACTTATGTCAACATTTGCACAGTGAGCAGCAGTAGCCCCTTCTCTCTCCTTATGAACAGTATAGAAAGTGCCTATACATTTCTACACCACACTGTAATGAGTAACGTTACCTCCTGTCAAAATATTGAGTCTCCAGTCTGCATTTGCTTTTCAGATCTCGCATACAACATTGAGCAATGATCCCGAAAACAAAATATTGCTTTATATACACAGTGATCGACTCAGAAAGCTGATGAAAATTAATGCCTGTGTTTTTAGTGCAGACTTTTTGTCGGCAATATTTCTTTCACTGTGTACTCAGTGTGCACTCTGTTGCCCTCTGAACAGCTCTCTCCTCTGGAGATCTCCCTCAAATGGATCTGATCGTGGTGATTAAGATCAGAGTAAGCTAACACTCTCGCTCCCTCACACCTCTTGCTCGCTCCCACCACCTCTGCTCTTCTGTTTGCTCCGTTTCACCTCGATTTGTGCCGCGCTCCCACTCCCTTTTCGGGGCAGCTCATCCCACATCCTCCTCGTTCCTCCATTCCTCGTCTCTCCTCCTCCCCCCTCTTTTCTCCCCGCGTGCTCCTGCTCCCTCTGCCTCTCTGACTCAGGGTCCCTGTGTGCCTGTATGTAACATCAGTAAAGCTGTCAAGCAGCCAGGCCAAGGTAAACAGCCCAGCACTGGGTTCAGGGGTGATGGGGGCTGAGATGTTTTTCCTTAGGAACCCAGGGACCCCCGGAGGCTTCTGGCTGGGGCCAGGGAGGGGCCGAGGGGGGAAGATGATCCCCTCAGTTGCCCCCCACAAGAACACACACCGGACCATCTCCCCTTTTTTTTGTCTTTCCTCCTCATCACTCTCTCGGTGGTTCTTTTTTTTTACTCTCCCTCCTTCTGCATCTGTGTACATAAAGCTCTTCAACAGCATCTCCTTCACACACATACAATCATTCAAAACGGTCACGCACTCCTACGCTCACACTCTCTTGCCTAAGTTATTACCGTGTTGGCACACAGGAGATATACTGTACACAGGTATTTGCCTTTAAATGCGCCCCCATATATACAGTAAGCCGGATATGGGAGACGTCGAAGGGTAGATTTGGCCTGATGGGCTCCTGGAAGTATTCTGCAAATCAATTATGTCACTCGGAGAGGAAGGGAGGTAGAGAAAGAGACAAAGAGAGAGAGTTAAAGGGTAGGGAAGGATAGAGGGAGATAGGGGGAAGTGATATCCCTAACCCAGGCGTGACCCTTCTCAGCCCCAGTGAGCAGCTCCCTCTGAGGGAGGCAGATGGCCCAGAGAAGGGAAGCAAGATGGGGAACATCCAGAGGTTGCAAATCAGAGGCTGCACTAAAAACAGAGCAACTGGGAGCAAGGGAGACAGAAGGAGAGAGAGAGAGAGTGAGAGAGAGAGAGAAAACGCTGGGAGTCGAAGAAGAGTTGGATAAGGGGCTAGAAACGAGTTTTTTAAAAAAAGAAAAAGGCGAAGAAGGATTTAATGGAGAAAGCAAGGAAGGAAGAGAATAAACGAAGGAGGCGGAGAGGGGAAAAAAAAAAACGCTGAATGAAGACAGGAGTCGGTCAAGCCAAGAAAAGCATGTAGAATTGAATTAAGGGAGGGAGAGCCACCGAGCAAACCAAAAGGAGAGGAAAGCAGGGGTGCAAGGAGGAAGAGGAGGACCATTACCCTTTGTACATCAGCCGTTACATCCCTTGGCGGCTGTCGGGTGGGGAAGGGGAGGGGACATAGTGCGGAGTGAATGGAAGGATTAGGATAATTGGAGAGGAGTAAGAAAGGGAGAGCAAATTCAGTGGAAAGAGGGGTTAAGACCAGATCTTATTTGTAAATACTATTTGTTTAAAATGTCCTGGAGTAGCAGGTGGGTGGATGTGGATGCTGTGAGTGATTTTTATGGGGATCAGAGATGGAATGAGTCCTTGAAACTTGTCAGGCATTACAGATATTCGTACATGTCGACTTGACGATGTGCTGCGGCCCAAATGCTCCAGTTGTAGCCCTGCACACACTGTCATCAATATCAGAACATTTAGAAAATAACTATAGTGTTCATTTTCTCTAAAATAATATTTCTCATGACACAATTATGATGAGATGGTCTATTTTTTTTTAACACAATTTGGACTGGACTGATCATAATCCAGCCAGGTATTTTTTCCTAACCAGACCAGACAGGAAGCAAAACTTTTTCCTCCACACATGTTAAATGGCAGTTTGATTCAGAAAGACACTTTGGAATTTCCTGATAACACATAAAGCAAAATACGAGGGACTGAGAGAGCATTTCAATTTGAGATCACTGTAATTGTACCGTTTTAACAATGTCCAGCAGACCCTGATTTTTAACAAAGTGGTTTATTTTCCAGTGTACAGATTTGAATGTCTTTCATTTCCCCCAGTGTTTAAAGACTCACAACAACGGCCTATTACACCTCCTGTCTCTACCTGCAACTGGAGTCCGTTCTTCCTCTTCCTCTTCTCGTCCTCTTTTTCTTCCTGTTCCTGTTTCCCAACAGCCCTCACTGTTGCTGTTCCTCATCAATCGTACACTGCCACAATGGTCTGCGACAGCGCACTGACAGCCCCGTGACAGGCCTGCCACCCGGACGGCCTGTCCCAACCAGCCAGCCCCATAATATGGGAGAAGACAAACAGACATGAACAACTCACTTCCCTCTGCCCAAACCCTGCCCGGCTATGTAGCCGATCCCCTTCCACTCATAGACTTTCTTTTCCTGAGACACAGGAACCTGCCGCCTGGTCTGAATCACATCCTCCCTATCACACTGTACAAACCCCGCAGCATAGGCTCTATAGGGATAGTGCCGTCTGTTAGACCACCGCTTTTTTTCCCCCCCAGTTCTTTTATTGGGTAGATTGCAATGAAAATGGGTGAAGACAAAACATCAAAGTCATTATATATTCCGCTTACAGACTCAATACCTCAATACCTACACAATTAATGACCTGTAACCCATCGTTTTAGCTTTGTATAATGGTATATATATAATTTTTGAATGCTATCATTCATTATCACTTTTAAAATAATTGCCTCGGTCATTTTTTGACAAAAGTGAGTTTTTGGCCTAATATGGGAGAAGACAAGCAGACATGAATGCTGGCCACGTAATCATACTTTTTATGTCCTATAGAACAATGGCTATTTTACTTAGGCCATGTTTATTTTTTCCTAAGTCAAAGTTTTGTATTCTTTAGGATAAAATTCCATAATTTCGACAATATTACAAACTTTCATCATAGCAGCTGCTTCAAGAAGCAAGAATCTATGCTGCAGATAAAGCTCTGAACATGGTTCTTGAATCAATTTCTAGTGATGAGTGATAAGTGATAATAGAATATAATGTTTTATAATAATTAAGTCAAAATTTCACAAGGTAATGTAAGTTTTGGGTTTGCACTATGGAATGAAAGAGCAATTTCTGCCAGGTTTAAACCTGAAACTAAACCTTGTCACATTAGAATGTTCAGAAATGTTCTCTTTATTATTTAATGTTACATAAGTGACACAGAACGTTCTATGTATTTCCACAGTCATCCACTGTCAAGGCCCTTTCTGATTAAAATGGTTAGTACATATAATATTCTTTGCATTTTGTAATTTCCCAAAAACTTGAAAAAATTACTTAGGCCGTTATTTTAATAGGGTAACCACATTCTAAATTAACATGTGAACATTTCAGTTTATTTGCATTTTGATTGTGAGAATACATGTTAGGACTGCAGTTTCCTGGCCAATCAGAACAGAGTGTGCAGCCTTAAAGACACAGGGACTAAAACGGCCTGTTTCAGAAGGAGGCTGAACTGAGGAGCTGCATGGGATCGTTGTGAGTTAAATAAGACGTGTTTTTTTTTGTTTTTTTTTTTTTGAGTAGTTTCTTTTCTCCTGCAAAATGAGCACAATATAAATATATAAAAGCAAATACATAGTCTGTACAAAAGAATGGATCAAAGAAGATTGATTCAGTTGAAAACCCCCCCAAAAAACTACACACATTGTTGGCTATTAACCTTTAACTCTGATAACTTTATTCCATGCCAAGAGGCTCACTATTCTCTTTAAGTTTTAATTTTTGTAAAGGTTTCTGTCAAGCAATAAAACAAAGCAAGTTGTCATATTAAACACTACGCTTGACCTTTAATCACAGAATCACAGTTTATGGTTTCTCTCTAAAGTTGAATTTTCATATCATGAAATGATATAATGACATTCAAAACAGGGAATTTTGGAAGAACATCACATTCTCATACTTTGTGTCCCCGTGATATGTAATTTGTTTTGGGGTCTTTGTCAGAAGAATTTTTATGAGGCTTCGCTGGCAAATTAGAATGAATCCGTAATAATAAAACTCAGTCGATTGGCTTCAGATTTTACCGCCTGGGATGCTTTAAACGATTATAACCAACTTCTGTTGCTTTTACCGGGTGTAGAGATAAATCATCAAAAATACACTAACACATAAACCAAAGGGGGCGGGTTGGCTTTTAATGGCTGTAAATGGCCAGTAAATGGGAAAAGTTGGCAGACAGGCCTGCAGATAACAGTGAGTCACATCCATTGTCAGAAGTGAATGGACACCATTAGACAGTCTGGTGCGGGAGAGCTGCACCACCATCAAACCCTGTCAAATGTATTGGTATAAAAATGTAAAAATCTGTCTCCTATACAATATTTCCGACTGCAATTATGTCTTGGTGGCGCTCTCTGAAATATAGCATGTGTATACATGTCTATCCCGCTCTGCTTTCACTCTCTCCGGCGCGTGCACACACACACACACACACACTCCCCCACTCTTGATCTACTTAGATCTGCAACATCTAACTGCCACTTAACCTTACTTTCTCTACTTACCCATCTGCTCGCCCCTTCAGCTTCCAATCCATCATCCAGCCGCGCCTCTAGCCCTGTGAAATGACTCTACTAGTCATGAACAACATTAACCCCCCCACATACACACACACACATGATCAGATGCCCCTTTACCTCTACTCAGAGTGCAATCTCAGGCTAATTCACCCCTGCCTCTCACAGTGGAGGCTGTTGTTTCTCTGCTCTGTTGATTTTCTTTATGTGTGACATTTCTGCTGTATAAGGAGCCCCAGAGTGGTCTTATCATCTCTGGCCTTTTTATTCGCCTCTGCTTTGAACCTGGGTCTTCTGTGAGCTCTCTTTGCACTCACAGGGGTGCACACACTTATAGATGTACTCACAGATGTAATAAATAAATAAATACACTTACTCTCACTTCTTATACATCAGCATTATTGGATATCAACCTACACAGTCTTACAATAAAACGCAATGATGAAGCTTTCTTAGAAGTGTTTTTTTTTCTCTTTTCCCCTCTTTATTTACATTTTCTGTAAGAAATATAAAGGATTGGCAGTACTTTCATTCTTTAGATGTTTTTTAGAGTTTTTTTTTTTAAATCCGGAATTGATGCCTGCGTGCGTTTTAGTCAACATGTGTGTGATATTTGAAGAGAAGCCCTTTGTAGGGGCGATACGTGCCGGCTGCCATTCATAAGACTTATATTATGTTTTGTCTACCTGCGTGCATGCATGGTTACACTTAGCCACATAAAAGCTGAGCGAGTCAAACATGGGCTGATATGAAGTGGGTTTATAAATGCAAACCTCCTGACACACACCGACTTTGATACACCATCCAAGTATATGGGAAATGATAACTATGTATGTGTGCGCGCGCATAGCTTTACAATAAAACCAATGTGCATAGGACTTCTCTTCACTTTCAAATGAAGAGTATCCAGAGGGAGAGAAACAGTTATATGAAATTATAAATAAAGCATAGGAATATCGTTTGCATTTTAGACTGTTTTCGATGCGTTTTCATGCGTAAATCTCCGCGTTTCCGTCCGTCCTAACTCTTGCCGTGCAGTGCGCCTCTCCAGTGAAGTGTCTGCTCGCCGGCTGTGCCCCTGTCGACTCCGTAACTGTTGTTGTGGCTCCTCAGGGCTCTCATGTGCTGAAGAATCGCATGGGCCTATATTGTGCGTAATTGTACAGGCACTTTAGGTTGATAACTTCAGCAGGAAAGGGAAAAATGGCGTGCGTCTTTGGAGACCGGAGATCTTCATATACTCCAGCACTAACCCAATTTGAGCATGGAGAACATGTCATCATGCAATATCGAGGCTCATAATTGTTTTTGGTTTCAGAAAGTGACAATCGGCAGGGAAGGGAAGGGTTTTGAACGACTTAGAGATTATTGTTCATACAAGGATGTCAATTCCCACCGGCGCAAGTTCACCCTTTGTACTCATGTTGTATAGAAAATGCAATTTGGATGGGACAACAATATTGTAGTTACACTATCCTTACTAAAGAAACAAAGTGCGCTGTCACTTCACAGAAGGTGCTGGCATGCGCCTTCCTGTGTGTGTATACGCGGCGCTTTCCTGTGGGTGCACATGTGTGCACAGTGCGCATGCCCGCGGTCTGCAGGGCTGCCCCATGCTGCTGCTGCCGCCGCTGCGGTCCCCCGTCCGGTCTGTGCCTCAGATCAACGTTGGTGGTGGAGTGTGAGCGGCCCGGAGGAGAAAGTGAGGCGTTGTGGGGACCGCGGGTGCGGGATGGGTGGATGAGGGGGGGGGGGGGGGGGGGTAAGAGCAGGAGATGGTAAGATAGAAAATGGACTGCACGGACACAATGTGTAATGGCAGATCCAGCTGAGAAAACAAAAATACCCAAGGAACACTAAAAACCTGAGGGGTGAAAAATATGCGGGTCTGGCGAGAGGTCAGATTCCCCACCGTATCTAATTCAATTTTACAAACTGTAAGAAAACACGCTGCTGCTCAGCGAGCGCCGGCGCAAAACGCGTTTGCGCACATTTCGGTGTTTACGCTCTAATAATCAAGCCGTTTTCTTCTTTAAACCAGCCCGAAAATCGAGTGGAGAAACGACACCGTTTTCAATACATTTCTCTTATTTTGATATTTTCTAGGTAGCAGGTGTCAATATTTTAGAGGCAATGTAGATTTGGTTGCATAGGCTACAAATCTATCAAAAAGCCCAAAAGCCTAGAATATTATTTAGTTTTAAAATAGCAGCTTATACAATAAGACTCAATGCTGAAGATGAGCGAATTATTTCAGTCTCTAGATAAGAGTTTTATATTGCATTTATTTTTTAAATCAATTAATTACCAGAAGCAAGAATACAATATATGTATTTATGTAATACACTTAATACTTAATACACTTTTGCTGTGTGCAAAAGCTGTTCCAGCTGTGTGACTGGAATTTGCGCATCTACTAAATAGCATTGATGTTTAATTACACAGGCAGCTTTTATAAGCTTTGTGCCAAGCACTTGTTAATATTCAGCCCGGTGTTACCGTTGGTTTCGCAGGACACTGTGCAGCTTTTTTTTTTTTCTTTTATGTGTTGCACTGGATGTCTGAAAAGGCCACATCACTGCAGGCTGCAGCTAAGAGAGCCGCCTGCACGCAGTCTTACTGGTGGTCTGGTCAGGCCTGGTAAAGACATTAGTGCGGCATTCTGGGAGAACGGGGAGTCCCATAGACAGCGCTCACTTCTCTAAATAAACATTAGTCTTAAAAAGTTTGGCCCCACGACCCCAGCGTGATCGCATTTCACTCTGGATAGTAAACTTCAATTTTATCGCGAGGTTTTCCTCCACTTTTCGAAAACACACTTTCACGCTGAAAAAAAAAAAGATTGGATGTCAACTCAAACAAAGTTTCATTTTCACCTCGCTTAAGGGACACAGGAGGTTGCAGTGTCCTTGGTATTTCTTATATATATGTGTGTGTGTGTGTGTGTATGTATATCACACTCAGGGCTGACTTTTGTTGAACTTCACCGGTTTATGCTACATCCACGTTTGAAGTATAATCATTACACTCCTAGAAAACCATTAAACGGACACAAATATGTATGATAGTTTAAAAAACAGGGAAATACATATATTGTCGCATACACTGATTAACCAAAAATATGTGTTGCACCAAAGCCCCTATTTCTCCATTCCATTCTAATTAGACTAATTAGCCTCAAATATGGTAATTAGAATACATTCACAGTGGTTTTATTTTGTAAATGCTCTAAATATCAAATATGAACGTTGTTGCAGAAAGCTAAAAGCAAAAAAAAAAAAAGTAATTTTTACAGGAGGGGAGGAAAAAAAGAAAAAGCTGCAAAGACTTGGAGGTTTCTAGACCTTCTGTTCAAACAGCTCACAGCCGCGCTCACTAATTGAATTTAATCTTTTACGGCACGTTAATCCTTCATCTTTTTTTCAAGGTTTTGGTTAATGGGGAGAAAATTACAAAAACATTTCATCCACAGCGCATGTGGGGAAAATATCAAGAGGAAACGCTTAAATCCCAAATTAATAAGCGTGAGCCAGTAAAGGGGTCGGAGCGCCGCCATTAATCGCGGCGGATCCTCGCTGCGAGTCTAATGCCTTGTTATCAAAGGTCAAATGGAAGAAGCCAGTAAAAGCGCCCGCATGACACCGCTGAGGATGTGTGAGAGCGACCGGCAGCAGCTGCGCCTCTCTATCAAAGCGACGGAGGAAAAAAGTTCCTCGCCTTTCCTTTAGTGCGTCCTGCAGCCGGCGGTGACCAACGTGAGTTCCGAGGACCGTAGTGGTGCGCGTCGAAACGCTTCCAGTAGGTCCTCGTTGAGAAAAAAGGGGAGAAAAAAAGAAGTTTAATTTCACCACATAATTGCGCAGTAAGTGACGTTCTTGGATTAGGCTACATGTTTTCAATAGGCACATGTTGACTTTACCTCACAGTGTTGGAATTAAGGGGAACCAGAGGGTACCTCAGCTCCCCCATATAAGGCCACCTGCGCTCCCATGAATAGCCTCGTATAATTCAAACGAGGATGGGGGGTGGGGGGGTGGGGGGGCAGAAGCTGCTAATTAACCTTTCATTTTCACATCATTTCTAATCCTGCAGCGTTTCATATGTGAGGCGACAATTTCCAAACTTTTAAGACGCACCAGTCACTTGTCTTTAAATTGTGTCAGACCCACAAAACGCTTCCAAGAAAAGCTTCAAGTCGTTTTGGATGATGCCAGTGTGGCAGCAGCTGATGAACCAGACGGACAGCTGAGATGAAGTCTTCGAGGAAAAAAAAAAACAAAAAACGGGGGAGTGGAAGAAAGTGGGCCCGTGTATGTGGTCTGTGTTATTGGAGAAGGCGTTAAATTGTTTACCGTCGCACTAGAATAGACACATTGTTAAGATTTTATTGTTGCCTTTGAACGTTAATGCGCGGTTCCCCCTGGAGGCTTTTATATACGTTTTACAAACATATCGGATATTTGTATTGATTAAGACACATCTGGTGCGTTTTACGCATTACGGCGTCTTAGGCGCTTTTGTTGCCTTGTTGTTTGCTTTCGTGCGTAAAAAAAAAGTGATTTGTAGCCGCCCTGGCTAATCTGTAACCATCTCGCGAGGCTTCACGGCGAGTTACCAAACAACAAACCCGTGTCTGCCGTAATAGTAGTGCAGATTTAACCCGTGAGTGGGCGCGCGTCAGTAAAGACTGGACCAAGTTTACGCGCAGCTCCACAGGTGGATCACTTGTGACGTCCCCAAACACCAGAGTGTCTTTTGAACACAAGCGTTTGAATCCATTCAATCTAACGGAAGGGGGTGAAATGCTTCAGAGACTCAATCTGATCAAATAGTTGAAATAATAATGGGGGAGTAATGGGTAAGGGGGGGGCAGATCTGCTCGGAAAGTTTGATTTGGGGGCAAAAATCCAGAAAACCCGCACTAGACTTTACAGTAAACACACATCCTCAGGTCTGATATAACATCACCTGCTATCATACTTTGGTGATCTATGCAGGCTAATATCTACAGTCATTAATACCCCCGAAACCACATGAGTGTGTGTGCTTGTGTGTGTGTGTGTCATCTTTTTTCTCTCCTTTTTTTTCTCTCCCCCTGCAGCAGGTGCTCGTTTAGTGTGTCAGAGAGTCGGCGGGGCGAAGATCTTCCAAAGTTAATATTGTGTTTCCAGAGATGATGGGGAGTTCACTGTCCTCGCTTTATTTACACATTCTAAATTAATTAAGCGCAGGATTCCTCTGCCTGTTGCAAAAACACAGCGGCTGGAGGGGAGAGCGGGTAGCAGCGAGGGGAGGCTGTGATTTATAGCGGCGGTGCAGCTCGGGCCGCGGCTCGCCTCTCCTCCAGGCCGGGGAGCCGCGAACCGGGCCAACATTCCTCTGTGGGTGCGAGGAGGCTCGTCTGATGCGCGCGCACACGCACGCACACACACACACATAGGATGCAGGGAGACAAGATATCCTCCTGTTTGTTTAGAGGGAAAAAAACATAGTTATAGGCCCAGATGCATAAAATAGAGATGATATTCAGATAAAACCAAACGAGTCTCAAAAATAAAATAGCTTTTATCTGATCAGCAGAAACGGTAAAAGCTATAATCAGAAATCAGTATTCACTGGAGTTAAAATAGCCAGAAGCGTCTTGCTTATCTAATCTATTTAAATCTTTTATTCACAAAGACAGATCAGTCCGTTAAGAGGCAGAATTAATTATATTTAGAGAGGCTAAGGTTCATTTTCAGCACTAAATTGATTATTGAGTTATCCCAATAGGTGTGTAAACCTCCCCCACTGCATGTTGGGGCCGCAGAATAATGACGCCCTTATAAATTGACCAGCTATAACACGATATAAGTCTTTATTATATAATATTAAAGAACAATGGCGTTTAACTCCTTTAACGGTTTATGGAGCATGACCTTGACTATCTTAACATCTTCATCCCTCCCATCCCCCCTTCCTTTCTGTCTCCCTCTCGTCTTCGTGTCCTTCAGGTCGCCCACAAGATGCATCGATCAGGAGGCGTAATATTATCGACAAGGCTTTTAAAGATTGAAGCTAAACGATTTCAGTTAATCCCCCTGTCGGCGTGACAACGCAACTCTAATTATATATATTTTTTTATTAATTAGAAATGATGATTCTGGTCTCATTATACTCATTTTGTATCATCCCGAGGACTTGAATCCCCCTGAAAAAAAAAGTAGAAAATACACAGAGTGGAAAGAAGAAATGAATCTAAATTCATGTTGACATGCGTCTATAAATAAATTAAAGAGGCACGAAATGCTGGTTTAAGGCTGCCGATCCGCCCAAACGGGGCATATGGAAGCGGTTAGAAAGAGATGGGGAATTGCCTTGAAATGTATAAATGTGTTTATGCGCCCGTTGAGTCATTTGGCTTGTCACTTCACACATAGGCGATCGCTCAGTGCTTCGTTGCGTTTTAGGGAAACGTCACGAGAAAAAAAAAAAAAGAAGGAAAATGACGGATGTCGCGGTGGGCGCGTGAGACACGCTCCCCGGGGCTCCGCGCGTGGGTGGTCTGCGTGTGACAACCGGAAACCAGGGTCTACGGAGCATTAACGTGTCAGCGTAACAGGCGAGAATTTGCGTGAGGAAAAAATTAAATTATAGTGAAGATGCGCGCTGGATGTCCAACGTGTTTTTTGAGGGTTTTTTTTTTTTAGGAAAAGCGAGTTCCAGAATCTATTCTGGGCACAATAAATATGTAATCTGAATATGCGTTTGAGCTGAAAATTCTCAAATCCTCAATTTTTAGAGTGTATGTCTGCGCGTATTTGCGCGCGCGACTTATGCTTTGTGTTTTTTTTCTTTTCTTTTTTTATTGGCTTTAGTTTTCTTTCCTGCCGTTGTTTAAATGGGTTTTAAACACTTCTGCAAACGCTTCATGTGGATTTTAATGGACTGATGCGGTGCGTAATGACTCCCTGTCAGTGCGGCTGTGAGCATAGAACTTCAATAGTCGGCTAATGTTTTTCTCCACCTCATTTACTGCACAAATTATATATATGCTGGATATCAATTAACATCACTGAGGTAGCAGCAGAGGAGAGGATCTAAATCAAAAGGATACCCCCTCCCCCTCAAAAGCCCTATATATCTATGCGATATTTATCAATTGTGCGTAATTTGCACTTATAAGGAGAGAGGCGGGGAAAAAAAAGAAGAAATAAAGACCGGGTGTGGAGAAAGAAAGTAGTGTTGGTTTTCGTTTCAAAGGCTTTCAGTGAGCTGTGCACGAGGGAAAACGGAGGAGTCAGCCCTCCCACCCTTCATCCTTAATAATCATCTGTCAAAACACCCACAAACTAATTTAACCATTTGCACACATTTCTGGTAAATAAAAGGAGGCTTTACACCCCCTTCTGTCTGGAAACATGTGCTCCAACAACTCTGGGGGAAAAAAAGACCAATAGGCCTGTTTTCTGTAGCCGGACGAGTCCCACTGCTTCTTTTATATGTATCCCGAGACAAACACAGATGACATGAAAGCGGAGCAAACCGAGGGCCTTTTGAGAAGATTGCTTTTCAGGGGGCTCGAATGTGTGTGGCTGGTCTCACAGGGGGACCGCTCGCTGCGCGCACATTCTCTCCCCGGTGCCAGGGGTCCGCGCTGACAACATCAACAAACGGCCAAAAAAGCCGCATTATGGTGGATTAGGAGCCCGGTGAAAAATGCTGCTACAAATTAGCAACGAAAGCCCCAAAAGACCGTGGGTATATCCTTGTTCACTTTCAATTACAGAGCGCCGAGGCCCGCTAACGTCCCCTATTCATTTGGGGCCTTTGTAAGTTGCTAGAAAATGGTCCTTTTTTTTTTTTTTTTTTTTTTTTTTACAAGCGAGTGAGAGCCACACAAGAGGAATACTTGCCCAGTGTTGCGTGATATTCATGAGTGTTATATGGATCACTTCGTGTTTGAGATATTTCCACGGAATGGTTTCTCACACCTAAAAAAAAAAAGTGTAACTCAATTCATTATTTTTAGGAGCTGCATGATTGGAACAAACACGTGTATTCATTTTTTTGTCTTTAAATTTGAATAAAAGTGTAAAGTTCCTTTAAATTCAATATTAAGTACAAAATAATAAAAAAAAACCGATAGGCTAATAATAATAATAATTTAACTCATTTCTTGAATGATTATTTGTTAGAAGTTTAAATTCCTACAAATACACCTGCATCATGAAGCTTGATTTAATTGATTTGATTTAACGAATGTGCTGCAGTTGAAATCTGCAAGTCTGGTGCATCAACTATACAATCCCCCCCAAAAAAATTAAAATATATATATATATGTTTTTTTTAAATTCACAAACATTTATTATTCTCGTCATTACAACAAAAAATGACCTATGAACATTTAGGTGTCTCTCTCTATTGGCAACACACGACATACTGTATGTCTCACAGATTAAATTGTGAAATAGATAGGAACGAACAACAATGAAAAGGTCGAGAGAGGTAATGCGCTCTTTTATACCAAAAAAAAAAAAAAAACAGCCTACATGTCCAGCAACAACATGAAATGATAAGTGTCACAAATTCACCATGTAGAGGAGATTTCAGTGTGGGGGGGGGGGTGCTAGTGGAGAAATTGTTAGTGTGTGATTAATGTGTGTGTGTGTGTGTGTGTGTGTGTGTGTGTGTGTGTGTGTGTGTGTGTGTGTGTGTGTGTGTGTGTGTGTCAGAACCCCCCCCCCCCCCTCCCTTCCCTCTTTTGTCTCCATGTGCTTTCTAAGTAAAAACCTGAGTTTGCCGTCTGTCAGAACTATGTCAACAACAACAGTGCCATTTTTTCTCACGACGCACAAAAAAACAATATAAATCATAATATAATTCTCAATTATAATAATGGAAATCACCCACCCAGCAGCCGTGGGTGACACCTTTAACTTATGTTTAAAATAACAGGATCTTTTTTCTTTTTTTTTTTTTTCCCTTTTCCTCTCCACTGAACATTGAAGGCCACATATACGCGCGCCAGGTTTGCAGGCCAACAATTGTTTTTATTAAAAAAAAAAAAAAAAGATCCCTCTCAGAGTTTCTCTCGCTCTTGTCTCTCAATATTTATACACATATTTACAAACCATAAATAAACCGTTCTCTCCTCTTTACATTGTGGTGAAACGGGGGGGAGAGCTGAAAAACACTCTGATTTCACCATGAAAGTTCAGCCTTTCACGCCACAATTGGCTTTTTTTTAATAAAAGATTTTTAGTGGGCATTATCGCCAATTCTTTTCCCTTATTATTATATATTTTCTCAGAAAGGACAGCTGTTCATAGTCGGGGTTTTGCTGGTAAAAGTCTGCGGCCCGGGCTGTAATATGCTGTCCTGTGATAGGCTCAAATGGGTGGAAGCGGAGGCCAGTGCCGGGGTCAGCATGGCCAGGATCTGCGCCTGGCTGCCCGGCTGCGCGCCGTAGGAAGAGGCGCTGGAGTTGGCCGCGCCGATGATATTGTCTATGGAGAACGAAGGCCGGCTCGGGGTGCTCGAGTCCGTCTTTAGGGGCGGCAGGGACGGGCTGAGCTGAGGGTAAAAAGGCTTCCTCAGGTCGGCCCCGAGCAGGGAGGGCAGGGGGTGCGGCGCGGGGAACATGGACGAGGGCAAGGTGCAGGGCGCGTTGGGGAACGGGAAGGAGCCTCCCGCGTGGTGCGGGTGGTACGGGCCGTGCACCGCGTGGAAGTTCTGCAGCTGGAGTCCATAGTTGTATCCGTACGGGCCGTATCCGAACCCGGGGAGGAAGCCGCCGGAGTCCCTGAGGATCTCGTTGCTCTGGTGCCTCTTGAAGCGCTTCCTCCTGCGCAAGAAGCTCCCGTTGTCGAACATGTCCGCGGAGTCCGGGTCCAGGGTCCAGTAGTTGCCCTTCCCGGGGTTGCCGGGCTCCCGGGGGATCTTCACGAAGCAGTCGTTCAGGGAGAGGTTGTGGCGTATCGAGTTCTGCCAGGCGGGGAATTTCTCGCGGTAGTAGGGGAATCGGTTGCTGATGAACTCGCAGATCTCGCTGAGCGTCAGGCGCTTCTTGGGGCTCTGCAGGATGGACATGGTGATCAGGGCGATGTAGGAGTACGGCGGCTTCACCAGCGCGCTCTTCCGCGACTTGTCCCCGATCACGGTGCCCGCCTCCGCGCTCGAGCCCATCTGGTCCGAGGGGCAGTCGGAGCTGCTGAGCCCCGGGGAGGAGACGCGCTCGCCCGCGTTCTGGGAGTAATTATCGTCCGAGTCGTTGTCCAGGTTGAAGTCGTGGTGAATGTATTTCCCGTCCTTCCCGACGGATATGTCCCCCCCGACCACGTCGATGTCCACATCTTCGGACAATGCAGAGCTGTCGGACATATCCGTCCCTAAAGTCATCCTTGAAGACGCCGCTTCTTTTACCCCGCTCTTGTCCCGGGTTCCCTCCTCCTCCTCTGGGGTTTTTTAGTTATGTTTTTTTTTTTTTGCGCAACACACACTACTGCCTTCTCACCTACACCCACACCAAAACCAGACCGCCGCCGCAGCTTTATCTCCAACTACTTAACGCACACATGGCTAGAATCTATTGAAAAAAAAAATATAAAGAACTCTTTGACCTGTGCGGGGGTTTGGCGACTCCTGGTTGTCCGAGGCTGGTCACGCAGGGGCCGCGCGAGCTTCTCATCGAGCAGAAAAACTTCAGATTTTCAGGCGTAAAAAAGACGCTCAAAGTATCATCGATCTCGCCCCGACGTGGATTCGCGTTGTCTTCAAACGCGGCGGTTCCCGTCTGTTGTCGGTTTGCGCTCTTTGGCCATTTAAAAGGCTACTTTTGGATATCCAAGTATCTTTCCAAAATATCTTTTACGCACGGGATTGGATAGGTATCCAGCCAGACTGTCACACTATCCTCCTTAGCTCTCAAAAGGTATTTATAGGACCACGTTGATCACGTGACTCTTTGAGTCACTGTTACCAGGAACTGGAAGAAATCACTCTGCAAAAATTAATATTTCGACCCTGCGTTTGAATCTTTAAAATCATGTTTTTGTTATTATTTTATTTAAAGACATAAATAGAATCACGAAACAATCTCGGATCTGGAAGCTGCCGATTCAACATCTCTTTAAAAATACAGATTATTATACGGATTTATTTCAAGAATTGCAAGTTTTCACTTAGTTCGTCGCTACCTGTCGTTCGATATCTTTTCTATTGTGCGTCCCAGCAATATTCTGAACTTTTTGGTTAAACCGAAGTTTTAGATCACGAAAATGCATCAAAATTCCCAACCACGTCGCGTTTCTCATATTTCGGTTTTACTCGTTTAAAAAACGTTTTCTTTTTATTTCTGAACACGAGGCAGGGAGAAATAAGAATGTGCAATTTTTTTCAAGGCAAAGAAAGCATAAGGTGCACAGTCGACGATCAGCGTGGAAACAACCTGCAAACACGAGCATTGGTATTTTATTGTGAAATAAAGACTCATGTTGATTTTATAACGTGAATTCAAACACATACAAAATATGTGCATAAAGTACATCAAAGAAAAATGTAATGACACAGATCAAAAGTTATTATTATTATTATTATTATTGAGTCCCTTCAAACGATTATCAATTTGTTTAATCTAGAAATTAAATCCACTTAATTTCACTTTAATTCGTTTTGAATTAATCATGAAGATTATAATAAATATCATGATGCTGCCAAATCCATTATCACCAATATGACGTCAACATATTTTATTTATACGATTTGCTATGTGATCGTATTTATTTAGGTAATGTCTCTTCCCTCATTAAAAAGAAAAGTCATATATATACATATATTTTATTAAGTGTATTGAATTCCACCTCAAAGGTTTTTTTTTGCCAGCAGGCTTAATTCCCCCGATCCCCTGATCACTTCCCACGGGTTTTGTGTTTTCCTTGTCTACGAGTCACAACATTATCCATGTGCATTTTCTGCATAATTCCCAGTCAGCTGCAACCTGCTCCAATTCGTCTCCGTCAGCAGTGAAAAGTCCAGCAGATGACAATGTGTTATGTGTGTGTAATGTGTGCGGGCTTATTTACAGCAGGCGGACATTCCACTTCATTAGGCTACAGAAACACGCAGTTCTTGTATAAAGCTTCCACATCATCATCATCACATCCATCTCACAGGCCAAACTATGTACAGCTTTTTTTGTTTTTGTTTATTTTATTTTATTTTTCTAATCCCCATGTAATCGCAACAGCAATATATTTTTATTTGCGTTTTTTTTTCTTAATTTGTTTGCTTTTATATTGTTTATCCTGTGATTTCTTTATTAAAGGGAAACATCTCCATCGAGGAAACAAGTTCAGGTCGAGCAGCATTGCTGTGGAATTAGCCGTGTCCACTTCTCTGTGGGGAAAAAAAATCCAAAACACAATTTATTATTTTTATTATTATTATTATTTTACTTTATTATTAGATTTCTCTGAATTGTGTCGCTGATTGATCACGCTACATAAGAGAACACCACCTATAGACACCATCAGACATTCATATTCAGCTGCAGTGCACTTCTGTCGCCTCCTTCTCTTCAATTCAATGTTTTACTCTACACAGGTTTTAAAAGAAAAGAAAAAAAAAACCATCAGCTTTATCAAACACCCTGAAACCCAAACTCAATTCAGTATAATCCTGTTTGACGAAGCGTGCATTTATAAAAAAAATCTTACAATTCTATTTCTATTTATTTTAGATATTCCAGAGGACCTGACGCCACGTGGAGCCTTTCTACTATTGGTTTACTATTTATTCGCCTTCTACAGTTTTCAACCACCTGGACTGCAGAGGTAACGAGACACGTGACTAATTTACTTCTGAAAACCTCACATTCTTTATCCCTTAACTGCCAATTAAGGAGCGTGTTGATTTTTACGGCGGTGGAATGTCTTGATCTATATCTTTTGTTGTATTTAACAATTAGCAGCCTTAATTAGAGGTAGAAAACCTAATAGAATTTTTTTTGTGTGTGTATTTAATATTAGATTAAAGATATTAATCATGCTATCGGTTACACGTCTTTTCTAAATGTCAGCATCAACGCTGCCAGAACCGATGTGCGTGCGATTTTGTTGAGGCACGTGGCTCAAACGACAGATATTAGCATATTTTACTCTATTTCCAGTGACTCATATTTACTATCCAGTGACCTACGAGACTGGGACTGTGGGGTATTTTCAGCTTTCGGCAAGTTTCTAAAGATTTCGAAAGGTTTTTTGTGGTTCATTTGATCTGCAGAAAAGACGAGTTTCCTTATTGTTTTCCGGTTTGTGGTGTTGAGGCGCCCTCTGCTGTTACAAGAGTGTAACGACAATCACATCCTGCCCAACGCCGAACAATCCAATCAACAGGTTTTCTGGAGCTTTTCTCCTTATAAACACGGACTACATAACAACACCGAAAAGAAATGAGATTCTGAATTACAATTACAAATTATCCTTAGTATGAAATCCAGCTGTATGTGTAGTCAGTGTATGCAAAGTACTAGACTACTTGAATAAGTAGAAATACTCAAATTCCTGAATTGAAAATAAGTATTATCTTCCCTCTGAAATGTAGTGGAGTGGAAATATTCAAGAAGAGTACAACTATCTCAAATTTGTACATAAGTGCATTAAAGCAAATGTAATCAGTTATTTTCTGTCTATGTCAGAATTAGATTCCAACCTAAAGCTTGAGCTGTGAGTCCTGGTTGTGTGTGTTATGAGGAAGTCAATGACTACTCTAGTTATAAAGCTCCAGCAGTGCACAGTTGATGTTTGTCTTGTTCTCCTGCTCTTTATCAGGCCAATCACTGTTCCTTCTTTTCAAGTGACACCAAAAAAAAAAAGAACAGGCAAAAAAAGAACTCACTCCAATTCTTTAAAGATGAGCGAAATTAAGAGGAAATATTGATTTGAAGACAAGATGAAGCAAAATTAAAATCACTTGAAAAGCTTCATCACACAATGACTATTGAACACAGCAAAAATACATACAGATCCTCCTCTGTTTCTCAGGTTATACTAACCTGTTGTCCCTAATTGCTTAATTGTTGTAATTAATCATAATCAGAGCAATCTCACAAACAAAACACACACTGAACAGAAAAGCAATCTTCATAAAAGAGTGGAAATAATCTCACGAGCTGAGCATCTTAATTTTGCTTCCATCTAGTGGTGGAAAGTTTTAACCTCCTGCAACTATGATTCCTTCAGAGCTTTAGTGTTGACTCCACTTCCTTTATTCATTTGGAACAGATCTACACGTGAATTTAATCTTTTTGGCTGACCGATTCTCTCCAGACATGCATTAAAATATCTGAAAAGGACTTTGTTGGGAACTATATTTTGTGTTTTACGTGGATTTTTATATAAAAAAGAGTCTAATTATCATTTTAAAGTCCTTAAAATAACACATAATCCAGGTCATAGACCTGCCCTGTATCTGATTTTCAACAAGCTCTGAGAAACTTCCACCCTTCAGCAGATACATGTTAAAGCTTCAAGCCTCAAACTGTGCACGTGCATCATTCTGTACAGTGAAACTTAAACACCCAACTGTAGAAACAAGAAGAAAATGATATTTTTAAGTGGAGGGGGGCTTTAATATATATAACGTAAACCACCGGACTTCCTGTTTGGTCTTTAAATCAAATGTCCAGTTCTGACTGGATGCTTGATTTATGATCACGTGATGTGCATCACCTGATAAACCCACCAGGTGGCAAACAACTGAAGGCCTAAAGGTGCTGCAGCTCAGGCTCCTGTGAAAGATCAATGCATTTAAACAGCGTATCTAATAGCCAGAGATCAGCAGTTGCAATGGCCTCTGTGCAGTAATGTTGGACTGTGAATAATTTGAATATTATAATCTCATATTATCAGGGTGCGTTTGATAGATGTAGGCTATAGGACACCACTTCCTTCTGGAAAGGTGACAACACAAAGAACTAGAAAACTTACTGAATCTGAGCAAAACCAAAGAGAGAGATTTTTATAGTAAAATAATAATGTGTTTTTATATATTTTGTATCTTTACCTATTTTCATACATGACATATTTATTTTTAAATCACTTTTAATGAGAAACATGAAAGTAATTATAATAAGCACAGCTTAAACTGTCACCACCTCTTTATGGACGTCACAACAAATGGTCCAGGTTAAACTTGTGAAACTGACACTAAATAGATTCCAGCTTGATTTTGATGATCCCCACACATTCTAATTAAACTCCCCCTTTTTTAAAAATATATTTTTCCAGGCCAATTTTCCACCAATTAACCAGAACAACCTCCAGGTGCTGATAAAGTTGCTCATGGTTAAAGAGCTGTGAATGGATTTGTTCTTTTATGTTAGAGTTGTTTAAAATTGACAGATTTAAAAATAAAATCTAAAATCTATTTCATGACTAACAATAAAACTTTATAAATATATGATGCAGGGACAACAGGAAATGACTATGGACATAGTTCAAAGTGGAACTTTATTGGCAAATAAATCCTTTTGTGTCAGGAAAAATAATTCTAGGCTTCAACCTGCAGGAAAACTGTAATGAGATGATGAAACTCAGAATGAATATAGCCTCAGTTTGTTCAGCATCCTTCACTTTGTGAATGTTTCTCATTTCTGACAGTAGAAAATATCTAAAACCTGTTTGTGTGTGCTACATTTGATTAATTACGACTAGTTTAGATTAATAATTCATAACATGAATTTTCTGTATTTTCTATTTGATTCGTTTTATTTTTTCTAAATTCATACATGATTTCAATGAATGTTACAATGAATTATCTCTATAGGCTATAATTGTGTCTAATTTGTACATTTTGATTAGAATAAAAGGGAAATGTTTATGCTTTTAAATTTCAAGGTTGAGATACAGCTGGATCTAAATTATGATCACAAAATAAACCAAAATGAATCAGTTCCAACGTGCTTAGGCCTGTTATATATATATGTATATAATTATTACAGTTTTTAATTTGTCATGAAAACCACGGGACCACTTTAATATAACAAAATAAAGACCACGTTTATTTTAAAAAATCAATTTATTTTAAACGATCTGTCAATAACACTCTTCTTCTGATAAAGATTTTTTTACACCCAAAACGAAACTATTTACATCGGAATAAAACAGCACTTGAATAACAAACACGTGTAAACTTAAAGAAAAAAATGAAAACACCAGAAATACGAACGAAATGTATCACAAATAAAATACAATTACAATTATACAAATTAAAGCTTTCTGAGATACAGTCATGGAATGTGTCAAACGGATCTAAAATGGCTTTACACCTTTCAAATAGGAATGTTGTATTTATCAGGAGGCTCGGTCACTGTCATGTTTCGATATTGGATAAAAGGAAACAAAGCTATTTTTTTAATATTATTAATATTATTATTTTATTTTACAGTGTGAATCTGTCCTATTGTGACATTTTAGGGCACATGAGCTGCTATTATACACATTCTGATGGGAGTTTTTCTGCAGTTTTGTGTCATATTTCTTGAATATGGGACAATTTACAGCAGCCGAGTTTATTATAGTTAATTATAGGGTGATTTTTTTTTCGTCTCACATATAGCGCTCTAACCCTGACGCAAAGTTGGCCTGTCTCATGTAGTTGTTGTAGGAGTTCATGGGGCTGGAGAGGCCCAGCAGCTGCTCCGTGTGCTCGGCGCAGGATCCGGGGCGCAGGGTGGGCAGGGAGAGCCGGTTCCCGGAGCAGTACACCTGAGAGCTCCCCGGGGAGAAGCCGGACTGGCTCATGGCGGGCAGGTTCGGGGGGGAGGCCGAGGAGGAGTACGGGTACCCGGCGGCCAGGTTGGAAGGGATGTTCCCGCTGTTCCTGCCCAGCATGTTCGCCGAGGGGTTGACAGTCTGCGTCTGGAAGCAGGAGGACGGGTCGGTGCCGGCGACCGAGCAGCTGGAGGTCATGGTGCCCAGGTCGCCCCCGCCCAGCCCCAGCGCCTGTGCGTTCAGGTCCGCCCCGGGGGGCCCGCTCTGCACCGCGCTCTGCTGGCTGATGATGTTGTCGATGCTGAACATGCGCGGCTGCCCTTGCCCGACCCCGGCGGACGTCTGGTAGTGATGCAGCATGGCCGGGTGCGGGGACGTGGCCGTCAGCTGCGAGCCGTACCCGGAGCCGATCCCCGCGTACAGGGTGTTCGGGTACGAGGGCCTCCCCATCGGGGTCGGGGTGAACGCGCTGGAGCCCTGCATGTAGCCCGGGTACGTGCTGACGTCCGTGCGCTTGAAGCGCTTCCTCCTCCGCAGGAAGCTGCCGTTGTCGAACATGTCCTCGGCCGCGGGGTCCAGGGTCCAGTAGTTCCCTTTGCCCGGTCTGCCGGGCTCCCGGGGGATCTTCACGAAGCAGTCGTTGAGGGTCAGGTTGTGGCGGATGGAGTTCTGCCACTTCTTGGAGTTCTCCCTGTAGAACGGGAAGCGCTCCATGATGAACTTGTAAATGCCGCCGAGGGTGAGCTTCCTCTCCGGGGAGTTGGCGATGGCCATGGCGATGAGGGCGATGTAGCTGTAGGGGGGCTTCCCCCGCTGCACGGGCCTCTTCCTGCGCCGGCTGCCGGTGGGCAGGTGCTCCTCGGTCTGGCCCTGCAGGGCGACTCCGTCCTCGGCTCCCGGGCTGCCCCCCCTGGGCTCCGACTTGATCAGCACGTTGTCCTTGGAGCGGGCCTGGAGCATCAGAGGCGGCGGCGGCTGCGGCTGCAGCGGCGAGTCCAGGCTGACGTTCGGAGACATGACAACAGGACTGGCCTCCGCCGGCGAGTGCTGCTGCGTCTCCGCGGTCATGTTGCACATGCCAGAGAAGTAAGAAGAATAATTTGCCAGATTCATAAAAGTAAAATGGACTGGTCTCCTTCTTTGGTCGAAAAATATATATATATTTATCAGGGATCAGCTGGAGGAACGTGTGCCGTACTTTTGAGAGAGAAAGAGAGAGAGAGAGTTATTCCTTTTGCTCTGGCCAAAAATAGCCCCTGTCCTGCCCTGGGGTTTGGGGTAGTGTGTGTGTGTGTATGTGTGTGTGTGTGTATGTGTGCGTGTGTCGGTCCGAGTGAGAGAGAGGCGTTGACAGTTTTATAAGGCAGGGCACGAATGACGCCGCTGGCTCTGTGATGACGATGGAGGCAGCTGGACAAAACTCCAAAGAAATGTTCAGTATGGCTCTTATACACCGACTAGGACCCTGGTGATGTAATAACTTATAACTTTATAACTTATATGCCTGTAAACTTTGGAACCACTTTATATTAAGCTCCTTGTAATAAGCGCTCGTTAATATGTAAGATGATAATAATGCGTTTATAAGACTATATAAGAGTTAATAATAGCATTGTGTATAGAGACAGTTATTGTTAGATTATAAGACATTTACAATAAACGTGTTCACAGTTTTAAAGCTCAAGAATGTTAATACGTTTTTTCTTATAACTGTTCATTACTAACACATTTATTGTCTAACTAACTTACCTGTTATGTCTTTAAGCCTTCAGTAAGCTTGTTGGTTGTTTTATTGAGTTAAAAACATATGTTTATTATAATTATCAATTAACTATACACTTATTATCAGCTGGCTCTACTTGAAGCAGCTACTGGCTCCAAAGTGAAGACAGTACCTTATTAAGTCTATTTTTAATAACAGTTATCTAAATGTCTTATTCTAAGTTCTTTTAAATGTCTTATGATCTAATAATAACTATGTTTACAATGCTATTATTAACACTTATAAGGACGTCTAATCATATATTAACTAACACATATTACAAGGACCTTAATATAAAGAGTTTCCAAAAGTATTACCTTGATGTCAGCCTTTCAAAATACATAACAGGAAAAACAAATCACTTTAAAGGACAATTACACCCCAAACTAACTGTTGATTGTAAAAGACGTTACCCATCAGGTCTGACATGATATTTGTCATGTTGCTTGGCACATCACAGAGCCTATGTCTCGCAGAGATTTACTGATGACCCTTTCTATCTCTCTCTGTCCATCTCTCCGGGCTTTCACCAACAGCTGTGTGTATATCCAGGGCAGAAACAACACTCGCAGAGCTGCTCTGTGCTGCTCCAAACCCAACAGCCAATCCACCGATTGAAAAATAATAACAAGCCACTGAAAGCAAGCAATTGAGCTATCAAAGCTTTTGGGGAAGAAAAGTAAATATCCCTCCATTTCATTTTCATTTTTGGAGAGTGATAATCAAACAGTCCCCTGGCCGGAGAAGAGAGGTGTTATCTTATGGATTTTGTCAAGTCCAAACACAGTTCTGCACACAACACCCTTTAAACACAACGTGTTAGTGATAGTGGCTCTAATTGATTATTTTGGCAAAGAGAGGGCTGAAGTTAATTACAAAAGGTAAGATACACAAGGAGATGACCTGCTGCCATCGCTTTTAACAACATGGAGATGAGAGGTGTTATGGATTGTTGTGCATAATGCAATACTATCAGTCAATGCTATCACATTCATGAACCTGAGTGACAGATTATAGGAAAATAAATAAATGGTCACTTATTGTCATGCGCCGTTTTGGTGTCCAGCCCATATGGGCTTACAAGACACCAAACAATGATTTGTCGTGGTCGCAGATTCAAAAGAGAACATTTCAAAGCTCTCAGTTTACGAGGCAGACACGTCGTATTATGATGGGTACAATGGACTCTGTCTTAGCTGCCAAGCATTTCCTATAAATGTCATGAAAATAAATATCTCCACATTGAAAGCCAATTCAACATATCAACTTTGGATAGCCAAAATCAGGATTTTTCAATCTAAAAAATCATTGAGTCACTGTAAAAAGGCCAATGAAATATACAAAATGAAATTCATCCTCGTCAACACCAAGATCACACAAAACACATAAATGCTGCTCTCTTTGGAAATATGTCTACCTAAGTTAATTGCCCTGCTATCAAGGCCACCTATCTTGTGTTTTTTATTTATTCCTTTATTTTGTCTATAATCATGCATACATGTGCAGATATGTTGATATATAAAAACTTAAATTGGTGGACCAAAAGTAGCTTTCTTTAATCTGAAAAGTGCATGGGGATCCTCAGATCTGACCACCAAGATCAGGATCTTCATTACCACTGTGAAGCCTGTTTTGCTGTATGGAGCCGAGACCTGGACAACAACTGTGATCGCCATGAAGAGAATTCAGACATTTACCAATGCCCACTTCAGTAGAATGCTACAAATTCACTGGCCAGATATCATCAGCAACATAGGAACTAGAACTAGATCGGCAGAGAAGAAATCCTCCAAAGATTCTGGAGATGGATCGGCTGCATCCAGCACCACTAGACGTGCCCTCTTTTGGAATCCACAAGGTAAATGAAATGAAATGAAATGAAATGAAAAGAGGCAGACCCAAGAAACACCTGGACCTGTGGGACCTGAAGAGCAATGTCCATACATGGGGACAGCAGCAGAAATTGGTCCGGGAGCTGGGAGCCTTTGTTGGCAGCAGCCGATGCCCAAATAGGGCCAGAGGCTTTCATGTAATGTAAATTACTGGGAATGTAATGTGCATGGAAAAAGGGTCAGAAAGTAACTGTAAAAGTTAGAAATAAAGTAAGAAAAGATGATGTCCTTAAAGTTTATGACAACAAAAATCTCATATAAAAAAAATTGAAAACAGTGCCAATAATGACATCAAAGTCATTAATCATAACTGCCCACTAGATGCCTGTTTCCCGTCACCCTCAGGCCGCCAACACAGAATAGGTGGCACCCCTCACCGATGACTGGACCCCTCCCGATCCTGCCGCAGCTCAGACAACACTAAGCCCAGCTAGCTACTCACATCCAGTGGCTAACAGCTTCAGACAGGCGTGGGAGCGAGGCTGTATCCAAGCAGGATCTGCCCCCAGAGCTGCCAGGTCAGGCAGGACAAACAGGGGCTCAGGCCAGGAAACGGGCCCTCTGCCTCAGGGCCTGCAGCCTCTTGCTAATCCCCTCCCCTCCCCAAACCACCCCACCGCCCCACCAGAGCCTCCCTGTACCTCTCTGCACCTCTACGGTCCCTGTACTCTCATCCTGTTCTGTGGTCATTTTGTCCACCGTCTCCACATGCAGCCTCAACACAAAGTACAGTGTTGAGGCCTGTATGGGAACACGATTTGACAACTTTCTGTATGCAAACTTTGCTTCAGTGTCACCTTGTGTTGCGATGATTACAAAAAAAGGCTGGTATTGTCCCTAAAGCCAATGAGCGGAACATGAAGAACATTCTGGGATGGTCCAGTAACACTTAAAGTGAAACTCATGCACACTGACATCCACTGTTTCCAAAATATGTCCTGAACTCTGTAAAGGAGAAAAAAAATGGATGTACTGAGAATAACACTATAGGTACATTTGATTTTTTTATTGGATTAAAACGAGCCTTGGTGTGAACAGGAAAATTAGCCACATTGAAAGGATACTTAGAGAAAAACACATATACATACAGCACACAATTCAAGTCTCATTACATGTAATTAAAGAAAAGAGGCGAGTAATAATTATAAAAATGTATTATATTATCAGAAAAACTTTAGATATATGTAATATAGACAGCTATGTGTAAGAAAGAAGATTAATAGTGAATACCACATTTCTAATGATAAAATCATACTGTTTTCTTGTCTAATTCATAGTCTGCATAGAACCCCAATATGCAGTTAAAGAGAAATTCTAATGAGTGAAATATTTGTTGATTTTATCATAATGTGCACATCTTAAAATGCTGTTGATAAAAAAATAGCCGAAACAAGCTTCAGCTCATTGTTGAAAAATGGTTTAACTAAAAACATTTTAAAAGGGCCAAAAAAAAGTTTTTTTGGAAAACCATGTTCTGTTTTACGACTGTAAATGTGTTTTGAAAAAAGGCAGGTCTCTTCCCTTCTTTTGAACATAGTGCCATACAATACAGAAGCACAAGTGCCATTTCTATTTCTACAAGAGAGTGAAGCACAGTAATGGATTGCTTCCAAAAAATTGATTTGAAATCACAGTTTCACGGAACAGTGAAGCATCCCTCAACATGCACTTTCTCCATTGTTCGATTTTCACTCATGGTCTCTAATGGTAGCCGCTCTGCCGGTCTGAAGGTCCTCGTCCTCAATCTGATGAAATTCTGAGAAATCCAGAGGATGAGAGGGGACAGACAGAGTTGCTGAGTAAACACTTGGAATCCATTCATTCGCAAAGTGGCTCCAGGGGACAGGGAGGGGGGGGGGGTGCATGAGAAAAAGAGGGGGAATAAAAGAGTGAAAGACAGAAAGAGAGAGACAGAGAGAAAGAGAGAGAGAAACACACGAGAGAGCGCAACCTTTTTCTTGCTCAAGCTCATCAAGTACGGGCCAGGGCTCCTGAAAACGCAGGGATTACCAGGGTACTGGGGCTGCGCCGGCCCGGGCCGCCTCTGCTCGCTCCTGCACTGCACGCTACACTGCCCCGCTAAAGCACTGCACATGGTTCTCACACACACACATACACAACCATTCATGCTTGCTTATATGGTGCTCATCTCTCATTTGCAAACATTCACATAGATAGGTAACACATAGATACAAAAAGACACATAATCACACTCACACACCGTCCTCTGAATCAGTTAAAAGGATACTACACTTATCTTTAAATATGAAGAGAGCGATATCTAAGCAACCCGTCTAACTGTCTCTAACGTAATTGTCATTTCTTCCTTAGATAATACTGTATGTAGCAATGGCCATAAAGAAATACCCACTCCTCTTGGTACACAACATTTTCTCCTGCAATTGAATATTCATTGAGGAACTTTGACACTATGATCTCTCATGGATGGACTGTAGATGCACATTCTTGAGGTTTCTGCCTGGATAAACACCCCTCTGCCCCAAACACACCTTAGGAAATCCCCTAGACTCCAGCGCCGGAGCCGGGGGATGCTACCAGATCGTCCACAGGAGCGAACGCCGAGCGGAGGTCACATCCTGCCAAGATAAGTGCTGTAATTAAAACAAAATTAGGAAACGAACGGCACGTGCGTTAGGTGGAAAACAAGATTTTAGAGTCCTTGGTGATGTGTTGAGGCTGACTTCTGCTGTTGATGATGCAGAAGCAATTCACTGTAACACAACGACTTAAGCTTAAGTCCACCTTTAGAAACATATATTTTCTGTAACATATATATGAACTGAAGGTCAACAAAATGACAATGACTGACACCACAATTAAAATTATAAACTTACACAACCATTTTTCCAGTATTGATAAAGAGTGGATTTTCAAAGACAAGACACTTCTGTGGCTATCATTATTACACTTTTGCATATATACACTAGCGATTGCAAACCAAATTAAAACCAAAAAAAATGAAGATAAAAAACCAATAGAGTAAATGTTCTGATTTTCTGATTTGGACATTTTAAAGGGATACATTGGCCAGGAGAGACGCCCAGATAGTGGAAAGGTAAGAAGTAAATGCTGTCATAATACCCCGCTGCTTACAATGTTGAGCCAACAGGGAAAAGCTTAATGACTTAATAGGGGGATCTTGCTGATTAGGCCCTGCTGCTGCTCTATAGGAAGGGCCACCAAGACGACAGCAAACAGAGGAATCCATGCAATCGTCTGCTCTGCCGAACTGAAGTGACCCACAATGGCGTTCATGGTAAATATATTAAGTCCATTCTATTAACAGTTTAATAATAATAAAAGAAAAGATAGAAACTTGAATGCTGAATTAATGAATGCATATGCACATGTGTGATTTAGTTCAGATATCTTTCTGTATGCTGCAAATGCTGACTGTTGGTCTTACTGTATAAGGCACTGTGTATTTGAAGCATTCCTGGAAGGCTATGTGGACCAGACTGGCAGACTGGGTAGTGATGAGTAACAGCTTACCGCAAGGGGAAGGGGGACAGGGGTGTGGGCTGTGGGGCTCCATTGCGTGTGTGTGTGTTTAATCATGTGTACATGTATGAAAAACAAAATCCCCTGTCACTTGATTCAGGGCATTCATTCAAAGTCGTTAAATCTTGCATTTTTATCACCCTTGAAAAACGTGGCAAAGCCGAGTATCAGTGAGGTCACAGTGACATAGACGGATCCTTCGTTAGACGTCAGAGTTTCGGAGCTGAGAGAGAGTCGAGAAAGGTGGGCTCAAAACAGAGACAAGGACTCTCATTCAGCGACTCCATGTCGCCACACTGCTGTCTTTCAACGTGCACTTCTCCCTCTTTCACTTCAGCTCCTCAGCCTCAGACTGGCTGTTTTACTCCAGAGAAACAGTAAAAGGAAACCAGCTGTCCATGAAAACATTTATATTATTAAGTTGAAAGTATTACTAATTGAATTCACAAGGGTCCATATTGCTTATATCACATTCATCAACAGCACTTGTTGTACACCTCAAAGCGCCTACTGGTGCGGGCATTGCTTGGTGGTGAGAGATGGATAGCCGGCATGCAGACACCGCAGCAGCCAGCCTCAAGGCTTTATTACACTGAGAGAGAGAGGGGAGAGCAATGATAAGACCCGGCCTTTACACACAGATAATGTAGGACACACACACACAAAATAACATTCAACCTTTGTCATGAAAATTCATTAAAGCAGAAAGGTCAAAATAAATCAAATTTCAAAGTCTGGGTGTTATCCAGCAGACACACTTTATACAAATCTAATTAAACTGGTTTAAAGTGATTTATTTAAAATACTAAACTGGGAAATTATAAGCAGTGTGACATTCGTCCTAATGTAAGTTTTTCAATGTAGATAATGTGTCTCTCTGGTTTATCCATTCATGTATGTGGAAGTAGCTGTTTACCAGCCGGTCCCACACCCGCTCTCCTCCTATTGTCCTTCCTGTCATCCAAGCCCGGCTCAGACAGGTGGGATCAACACCCATTATGTTCTTTAAGACTTGTGCGTACAATCAGACAGTAAACTGCAGGTAAGAGAACCTTTTAAGCAGATATCCACACACACACGGGATGAAGACACACATGCAGGTTCATGCACATGAGTTCCCAGTTTACAACACCAAAAAGAAATGCTGGCATATTCTTTCTGGGTTAAATCGGGTGCTCTAGATGCAACAGATATGTAACTTGAGTGGATGTGGACACTCTTGCCATTTATAAGTGAATAAGTTGTGCTGTCATTTTATCTCCTGTTAACCTTGTGATGGCATGGTTACCTGATCAGTATTAGCACAGCCTAGACCCTGAGGAAGGAGATGGGTAATAATCATATTTAAATCGTAGTTGATTTTATTTTCCATTAACAGAAAACGGTGAGCTATAGTCTTTATTGTAATTTACGTTTATAATTTATATTTGTATTTAGCTCAAAGGGATTGTCACCAAACATGTATTTTACCCTGACAGTGAATGCAGGCCCTTACACCCATCTAGTGGTTAACAGATCAACTGTAGCTTTTTATGTCCTCTAAGGTCTATGAACAGATCTTTCCTTATTTCTCCAACATTTAACTTTGATAAGTACCTCATAGAGACATAATATTTGTGCCCACATTGTGGTCAATATCCATATGAGCAGGGAAGCGCCATGCAGACGAATTAAACTATATGAAAAATAATTAGAATCAGGGTTCAGGTATCGGTTGTAATATTTTATACTTTAGATTAGGCTATACTTTTTTCCTGGTAGCCATATCGATATGAATAGCAAGTAAATACAGGTGTTAGCTACGATACTAATTAATTACTAGAGTCTAGACCCTTAGACCCTCAGGGTGTTGTTGTGTCATGCGGAGACAAAATTTGCATTAATGAATTCATTAATGTGTTTATTTATTTATTCATAAACATACTATACGCGTATTTTAGTTAACGCTGCGCCATCGCTATGATTCCAGACACTCCGCTACAGTGGATGTCGGCAGACACGTTCAATGAGCTGCCTCAAATTTATGGAAAAGAAGAAGAAGAACGGAAGACGTCACGTATCACGTGGTTGATATATTCAGTGACGTATGCAGCAGGCGGGTCGCTTCAAAACATTATGGCGTCGAGAAGAAGAACCATGGCGGTGCCAAGTATTCAGAAAAATGCCTCAACCGAGACAAAAAGGTAACTTTACCGTGTGGTTTTCTTTAAGCCTCTTGTATTTCGTATTTTTGCGGTCTAAAGCGGGGCGTCCGCTCACTAATGTTTCGGGTTTAGCTCGTTTTCTAAACAAACAGCGTACTCTCATTTCCACATAATTGAGTAAACTACTTTTATTGTTTTCAGCTCGAAAAGTGGAAACACCGCTAATAACAGTGGCACAGGGAAGAAAGGCACTAACGTCAGCGTTAACGTTAAACGTGAGTATTCACAATGCATTATGGAGCCACTTCTGTGGGTCGTTATTAGGTTCTGCAGAGATCGAGGACCAGCTGATCATTTGAAGCAAATGTGTTGAAGTTATGTCCCATAGTAATCAGCATATATTATAATGTGATGCATTCATACGATGTTTTACATTACAGAAATCCATAAAGATACTTATTGGGGGGATACATGTTATTTCAGACTGTAAGTCCAGGCTGATAGAAAGTGTACTCCCCCTTCAATTAATGAGCAGAAGAGGATCTAACATGTTGTGTTTTATTTTGTATGCATAACAGATCAGATATACATACCATAAATTATATCATATAGTAATCACAGATCACACCTGCATTTGTAAATACTTATCTTATATGGTTTGTACATAGCCTATTTATATTCTGTATCATTATTATCGTAGTCATACCCGGTTTATAGTCTAATGTACCATATACTATACCATACACTGCACCATAATTATCAGATTATCACAGTTTATCATAGTCGCAGTCTGTTAGTCTGTGTTTGTGTGTGTGTATGTATGTATGTATGTATATGTATATATATATATATATATATATATATATATATATATATATATATACATATATGTGTGTGTGTGTACAATGACATTAAAGTTGAATCTAATCTAAAAATCAGGTCTAATAACACTTTAACATAATGTCCTGGCCTGGACTTTTATTTTTAAGTTAGAAAAGAGGGCAGTTCTTCATATTACTTTTAATAAATACGTTATGGAGGGTAACTAGCTTAGAATGACACAGGCAGAGCAGGGACACCCCAGGACCAGGCCTGGAAAACACTGATGTGCAAGCATTACCTTGTAGTGACACACCGGCCTAAAAATTTGTTTTTTTCTATCCATCTCTGCACATAATTTATTGCTAAAAATAGCTTAATCCACTATTCTGTCTTTCTGTTACTGTCATTTTCTCATGTTTTCATCAATCTTTAGCAAGTGGAACCACTGTCAAGTCCCGTTATATGCAGTCTGCTGAGAAGACCTCTCTTTCAAAGGTAATGCTACTGTAATGTTTTCTGTATAATATCACAGCTGTCATGTTGCACCTTTTTTTTTAATACAATGGACTCTTGGAACAATTTTCAGACCCCGAACTCCGGTGCTGAGTCTGGTACTGTGTTAACGAGACCCTCTTCACCTAAACCCACCAGTGGAGTCAAGTCAAAGGTCGGCAATCCAGTGAGACGCACAATGTGCCCGCAGACTCTTGGAACATGTAAGTGCTTCTATAAATATTAGTGTGAATGTTTATCTAATAAATTGTTATATCTCAATAAGCTGTAAGTAATATTTGTGTTGTGTAAACCAACAGCAATGATGTTTTAAGGCTGTTTTAGTGGTAAACTTTGTTTATGGTGACTTGTCATTCTCCCCTCTTTCTCCTCTTATTCCCACCCACTACTCTACACCATTGAAAGTACCCTAAAATACTTTAAGATAAATGGTTACACTATATTGCCTATACCTGTGAATTTACAAGATTGTGTTGCCATATCAACTGTTGATATCTTGAGTTGAAACCCCACTGTGCAACAATCATTTTGATGATCATGTTATTTATTCAAATTATTTTTTAATAACTTTTTATTTTAATAACTT
Organism: Lepturacanthus savala; assembly: GCA_030544235.1. Taxonomy (NCBI): domain Eukaryota; kingdom Metazoa; phylum Chordata; class Actinopteri; order Scombriformes; family Trichiuridae; genus Lepturacanthus; species Lepturacanthus savala. Next base: position 17,305,892 of record CM060481.1, read on the forward strand.
TCCTTTTGTTGAACGTATCTTCTACAGCAATTATGTTGAATGAAACTGAACCATCACTGCTGGGGAAAAGTATACTCCAGTCCACTTTCTCAGATGGACACTACTTTCGCCCAAATTTTGATATTTCAATCATTAAAGGTAAACTGATTTAAACTCCTTAATGTCAGGTATTGTTAATTTAAAAAAATACTTTCCTGTAACACTTGTCATATGTCTTTCTAAGAGAAAACAGGTTCAGAAAATCCAGTGGAACCTGAGAGAAACCCAGAAATTGAGAAGAAGAATATTGAGATGCAAACATTCCTACTGGCCTACCTCACAGCTAAGGTGAATCAAATTAACAGACTCCATTGATTTCAGTGTACAATAAGATGTTAACAGAAACATCTTTAAAGTAGGTTTAAGTGACTCTAAATTGGACTTTTGACTTTACAAGTCCACTCCATTTTGTGTCAACTTAAACATCTCATAATATCCCAATGTCTTTAATAATTTTCTGGTTTTATCTTTTGGGTATTCGACTTAAGATGGACAGTAATACTGCAAAGCTCAAGGCCGACGCAGAGGCAAGGATACTGCAAGTGATGGAGGAAGAAGAAGCGCTGCGTAGGGAGGTCCATGAAAAGAAGCGCCGCTATCTCCTCATGGAGAAGGAAAGGATTCTGAACGAGTTGCTGGATGTGCAGGTCAGAAGTTGTTTTAGTCAGTTCCGTAATTAAGAGGCATGTTGAAATTGTTAGGTTAAAGCAAACATTAAATCCCTGTGTGTTTTGCTTGTCAACTTACTTAAAATGTTTATAAAATGTTAAAATGCTAATGCAAATGTCTCCTCCTTGCCAAGCAGCTTAGCTGAACAGAAATGACTGATTTACACCTGTGCTAAATGACAATATTGTTTGTTTAAAAAAATGTAGCTGTGATTTTAATAATTATTTAAGTTTTTTTAATGTAAACAAATGTATTTTTGTGTGGAAGAGATCACATGATTCTCAAGATACTAATAATATAATTTTCCCTTAGCTTTCTGCGTTGACTGCTGTGGAAGAAGCTGCTGATCCTTTCACATCGGACTACAAATCTTTCGCCACAGCTATTGACACCACCCGACACGAGCTGCCTGTCAAGAACTTCTACATTGATGGGGACAGACGTGAATTCCTAGGTTAACATTTTTAGTTACAAAAAAATCCCTAGTCATGATTTAAACACTCAAACTCCACTGATAATCCACTCATCTTTGTCTGTTTTAGATAAAGCTGAGGTGTGCCTGAAGGAGAGTGAGAAGTTGCTGATGGAGTGCACAGAGGGAGATCATAAGGACAACAGCACATCTCTAGAGTGCCTTAGGGAGATGAAAATGGCCTCAAAGGACATCAGCCAGCAGCTATCAGGGTGGGCCCAGAATATGTATAAAAATGCTCTAAATCCATTGTCTGCTCTTAATTTATTTTTATTCTGTCACAATGTGATGTTAAAAAAATGGCAAGTATTCAGCAACAGCCTGATTTTTGACAAGGTTACACTTGTACTAAAATATTTGTTTTCTTTCTTTCTTTCAATTTTTTTAAGGGCATTTTCTGAGCTAGTGGAGCTTTCATCCTTGATCTGCTGCCACACAATCCACGTTCAGCAGGCTACAGAGGAAGAGCAGCTTGGCACAACAAGAACCCAGGAGCTCTACTGCCCCAAACAGTGAAGAATATCATACAGTATGGGATACACAGTACATGCACTTTGGATAACCCCGGCACCCTAACTTTCCCTGGAACGGATATTTGTATTAATTGTGTCTGTTTTATTTGTATTGTCTGAATTTGTCACAGAGAAATCTCAAATGTAGAATAACAACCAGTATATGGTTTTAAAGCTGAAACTTTCTAAATAAATGAAACAAATTGAAATGGTTCACATTGGCACTTGAAAATATGCAAAACTAGTGATTTCCACTTCCATGTTGTGCTGTGTATCAAAAAATGGTCTAAGCCTGTATTGTAGTCGTATCTCTTGGAAGACAAAAGAAAAAGACAAAGGTGAAGCTGGTGTGAAAAAAATTTGGTCCTCTGGGAAAATGAGAAAACCTGGGTATTGATTTAGAAGATTTCTGTTTCTGAAACATAGCATAAAGAATAACTATGTTTATCAGATATTCAAGAGCACCATCCTCTGGGTTAACATAGTAGTGCAGGGATGTCAAACTGCAGTCCTGGAGGGCCGGTGTGGGTGCAGGCTTTTGTTCAAACCAAGCAGTACCACACCTGATTCTACTAATGAAGGTCCTTAGCAAGGGCTGTAGTGGCTGATTAGTAGAAACAGGTGTGTAGCTCCTTGGTTGGAACAAAAACCTGCACCCACACCGGACCTGTTGTTTTCAGTGTGAGCTACTTTGAACAAAAAATTATTAGATTGCACTTTATTAATCCCACAACTGGAAAATTCAATTTCTGCAACAAGAGATAAAACATGTATACAATATACACAACTCCTTTGGAATAATGAGTTACACTATTAAATTGTCTAAAAGAATTAGGAAAAATGTACAGTTGTATTGTTCATTGGACAATTTATAACCAGCTACATCAAAAGGTTGAAACTATGATTAATATCCCTTTGCAACCATTTGTGCGGGAAAAAAATGTGGCCATAAGCCCATTCAAAAGTTTCATCTTTCCACTGTAAACAAATCTGAACCCGGATGTGACGTCACATCCAGACAGCAACAGCTCATTTTGATTGGTCGATGCGGGAAAGTGACGCGCTGCCTCCTCAAAAGAGCCAATGAACCGCAGGAGAGCGCCTCGGCGCATGTGAGTACAAACAAGCATTTATCTCATAAATTCTCATTTTGCCGTAATGACATTGAAAGTAAAATCTTTTATTGTATTGCTTGTTCCATTGTGTAACGTTAACTTACGCAGCTATTTTTTGGTAGAAGAAATTCGACTTCTCTGTCGTTGAAAACTAGCGAACACTCATTTGTAGCTAATGGCTAGTTATGAGCTTGGTAGTGTAACGTTATCCATTACTACTACTACGTTTCCAAATCACTTCACTACTTCATATTTCGTTTGTAAGGGCGGTTATCAGTAAACTAGCGTTACAAATAGAGAAGAAAAACATGTTAGAAACAGATGTAATGACCTTTAACAAGGACGTTATGGTTTTGTCTGTGAACAGGGTTAGGGGAAAACAGTTTTTGGTTAAACTTGGTGGTACGGTGTAGAATTGGAAATTACATGTACTGATGATGACTGTACTAGAATTAGGCTTTCTTTAAAATCAAAAATCTTCATATTATTGTATTCCAACTGTTTCCACTCTACCCTAGTCACTTAAACACCAGAATGTAGACAATATTACTTTCATTAGAGGAAGATTAGGGCGATTTTAGAAATGATCACAGATCCTTTATTTTAAATCATACACATGTCAGACATCATTCTGAAATCTTGACTTTCCTAGTCAAAATTGTTTTAATGCGACTACTACTTTTCAACATGTTTGGACTTGATTTCCCTTCATTCTAAGTGCCAGAGAAATTTTCAAAGTTCCTGTCTGTGTCTGTAGCAACCTTGTCAAAGGCATGTGTCACCTGACTGTCCTTAGTCTGTTTTATTTTGTTTTGCACAGTATCCAAAGAATTGCAAGCTAACTATACACAGACAGAACAGGACTCGGCAACATTGTATTGGAGCTGTTTGATAGTGGGAAATGCTTGATAAGGTTGTCAGGTATTGTTAAAAGAATATTTTTTAGATGTGTAGATTTTATTCTTACTAAACTACATGCTCTGCTATTAATCAATATGTCTCTCACAAGCAGTTCTCACTCCCAGAGGAGGGGTGCAGCAACAGCAGGAGGAGAATGGAGGCAGAGGAATCACGAGCAATGGCGAGACCAAGACAAACCACAGGTGAGAGGGGAGGAGGAGCAGCAGGAGGAGGAGAACGTGCCCAGGGGGATCTGCCGCTCTATGTGCCCTGTCCGTGAGGTAAAGGAGCGCGAGTCACAGAACCGCCTGCACCGCTTCGAGATCCTAGCGGGCACAGAAAGAGATCGGCGGCCCAGGGTTGACACCCTGCGTGTTGTCAAGGAGTATTCCAGACCAGCAGCGGGGAAAGACTCCACAAACCCTGCTGATCTCCGTCCACCTGCTGTGTTGCTGAAAACTGTGTGCTACCTTATTGATGACATTGCTGCCTCCCCTCCTCTGCATCCTTGGACTGAGGTTAGTGATGTTTACTAATCTAGTCCACAGTCTCTCAGTTTTGGCTACTGTTAGTTAGTTTGGTCAAGAAACATACAACTCGTACTGAGAATTAAACTAAGTCACCCTACTGACCTGTAATTCTCCTCTAAACAACATAGAGCTCTGGAAAAAAATGAGACCACTGCAAAATGATCAGTTTTTCTGATTTTACTACTTATAGGTATGTGTTTGGGCAAAAGGAACATTTTTGTTTGAATCTGACAACTACTGACAACATTTTCCCTAAATTCCAAATAAAAATATTATTGTTTAGAGTATTTATTTTGCAGAAAATGACCAAAAAATGGTCAAAATATCAAAAAAGATATGTTTTCAGACCTCAAATGATGCAAAGAAACAAGATCAAATTCATTTTGAAACAACATAATAATGTTTACACTTAAGAAGAGTTCGGAAATCAGTATTTGGTGCAATAACCCTTATTTTAATCACAGCTTTCATGCTTCTTGCCATGCTCACCATAAGTCTTTACCATTGTTCTTGGGTGACTCCTCTTTTGGTACCTCTTAAAGCAGAATGAGGTGTGCATGTGATGGAAGTCAACAGACACTGGAGTAGAATGGCTGGAATACATGTAGAGATGCTGATTAAAACAAATGCAGTAGTATTATTTTTTTCCAGAGCTGTACATGTCCAGTATCCTGTTCTTAGAGACCTATCCCATTATCCTCTACAGTAGCAAAGAGGCCCAAAATAACCACAGAGCAATGAATTAATATTTGACTTTTGAATACAGTGCAATCAAACAGCTTCAGACTACTTCTGTTTTAGAATATTTAGCACAAGCAGCGTGCTTTACTGTACAAATGTATATGTATTGCAACTGAGGTTGAATAGAAACTGCTGACTTTCTGTGTCTGATGGCCGTTAAATGTACATGAATAGCTTCTGCGGTGACATTAAAATTTAAAGATATAGATCATAGGCTATAGTTGATTCTGACGTGGCTAATTTGTTATTAACCTAAGCATGAGAAGATTGTAATTTATCTTAGATGAATAAAAATAAAACTCTCCACAACATATACTCCTTTATTGAAGTTCTGTTTATGTTCCAGGTGTATAACTTTGTCTTTGATCGGCTGCGTGGTGTGAAGCAGGACATGATCATCCAGAGGGTGAGCGGGACGGAGTGCGTCGCCATTTTGGAGCGGACCGTACGTTTCCTCATCTACGCCTCTTATCGCCTTTGCGGCGAACCCCTGCGGCTCTACGACCCGCGCATCAACGACACGCACCTCCAGGAGAACTTGAGCTGGCTGTTGGACTGCTACAAATCTGGAGCAGAACCATATCCCAACCAAGAGGAGTTCCAGGCTCTTGGTTTGCTCTACAACTTAGGTTGGCGACTTTAATACTTTTTTCTCTATTCCGAGCAGATTTAAACAAGGCAAAAAAAAAAAAAAAATCATATCCCTGTCGGCCAAAGAATTAACTTTAAAATACTTTTACTGGCTTATAAAGCATTGAAAGGTCTACTTTGAATTACCTTGAAATGTGCTATACAAATGCCTTAAAATTCCTGCTTTTAAAACAATATATTAATGGATGGTTACCTGAAAGGTGGTATTGTAATCCAATCAGGATCACTTATTTATTCTCCCTTTATTTTGTTTTCTCCTCTCTAGGTTCAACTCATGCCATGCAGCACGTCACGGAGCTTCCTAAGCAGCTTCGCAGCTCTCCTGCCATCACGCTCGCTGTGTCCATCAACCGGGCTTTTCTAGAACGAAACCCCGTACGACTGCTCCGACTCGCCGAAAGGTTGAACTTCCTGCAGAGCTGCGCTCTGCACCGACACCTGCGGTCATGTCACAGAGACCTGCTGCTTATATACAGCCACGGATTCAGCAGCCGAAACTGTCGCTTCCCCCTGGACAAACTGTCTCAGCTTTTGGCCTTGGACGTCTCGCTCACAGCTCAACTCTGCCAGACGTACGGAGTGGAGGTGAATCAAGAGAACCACGTGGTCTTCAGCAAGGCAGCTTTCACTGAGCCTGAACAAGGGAAACCGCACTGTACGCTGTCGCACAGCCTCGTGGCCGGGAAACAAAAAGACCTCACTATTGGGAGCATCATTCACGGTCGCACCTGACACAAAAAACTGAGTGAATGAGTAAGAAAATTCTATTTTCTCCTAATTATCTACACTGAAACTAGCAGAGAGTAGTGTTCACAGGTCTCATAGCAGGGCAGCTGTGGTGGTTTCTTCTTTCTTCATCAAATCATTGTAAGTCTAAGTGTTTTTGTTCTCCTTGATCATTGTAAAGAACTTATGTGTTTTAAAGGTCAGTGTCGGGGACATTGTCGGGCTGAGAGGCTCAAATCAGGAAACAAACGTCGCCTCTTGGTTCCGAATGATCTCTCATCTTTTCAGTCTTGTTTAAGCCATGTGCCTGATGCTTGAACCTCTCAAAGATGTGAATTTGTTTTATATTTATACCGTTTTACTGCTATATTAGTATTACACTGTTTTTATATTTGTCAGTATTTCAGAATAAGAGCTGTAAAATAAAGTTGTACCTCAGAAAACCCATTTCAATAAATTTTGTTACCTAAATGAGAAATGTTCAGGCTTTTGATTTGAACTCTTTAGTGCATCTGAACCCGTTCACCACTCGGGGGCAGCAGAGATCTTTTAAAGGGCATCGTCGCACTCACACAAGTAGGAAAATAAGTGACTACAAGATAATTCCGCCTTTTGCTTGTGTTTTGCATCGTGTTGTTTTGTTTTATTTAGTTTGTGGGGTTTTTTTTTCCAGCTGCCAAAAGAAACAACGGACGAATCATATTCTGTGGATCATTTAAAAATATCAACCTAATCCAGTGTATGTGAGCGGTGCAGGTAATTCCCACTGATTTTTTTTTTAAGTGCAGGCTGCGTGCTGTTCCTTCCACTGGTGTTAGTCGTTCTTTCGCGGAGGAGAAGTGAGGAGGTTTTGGAGTGAATGAAGCGCAGCCTGACGCCGATCGCCTCCTGACTCGCTGCTGGAGGAGCGGAGGAGAAAAAAAAAAGAAAAAGATCGAGCAACTTCCAACAAGAGATCACTAGGAACAATCGGGGGGGTGTGGGGTGGGTGGGTTGTGGTGGGGAGAAGCGAGAAAAAGAGTTGCAGGAGGGGTGTTTTTTTTTTTATATGTGAAACATTACTTTACGGTGACATTTCTGCGCGCTGAAGTGGGAGGACGCTTCCAATTTGTAATGCTGAAATATGAGAGAACGGAACCGGGGCGGGTGAAGGCACATGGGAGAGGACTGTCCGTGTACTCTGGGCTCTAAAAGGGGGGGAAAAAACCCTTACGATTCGCTTGGAACTGGATTTTTTTTGCGAAGTGGGATGATTACAAAAAAGCTGTTCTGGACGAAACTCCGCGCACCCGCCACCACCAAGCAGCCTCCATGGAGAGACTGAGAGGGCTGTAGACGCGCTGTTACATTTTCATTTAACTTTTCATCAGAGAAGATCCAGCCCTCCTCCGGAGGAGGGGGGGGGAGAGCCGATATCCAGGAGTGTATCTCGGTTTCCTGAGGCCAACATGTTGCGGTTGTCTTTGACAGCCTTTAGTCTTTCATGGACTTTGTTCATCTGCAACGTGAGCAGAGGTTATACACAAGAACGACTGTAAGTAGCTCGCGTTGCATGTGTCGTCTTTTGAAGTGCGGTGCGCCGTTTTATACGCGCCGGAGCGATTTCCAGTAGACTCAGTCAGGGGATTCACTTGAACATTTAAAGGCAGCCACACTGTTTCTAACATGCAGGGAATAGGCACCGTTATCCACTTTCTGTGAGCTGTGGTCATAGCGCACACAGACTTTTCATTAGATCCTGTGCAGCAACAAACCTGACCATTAATTTACTGCCATAAGGAATTGCATTCTGAGCTCAGCACCTTGCCATTCATGTTTTATTCAGACATTCACGGTAGTGTTATAATGGACCTGTGAGCACGTACATATGTTGCTGTATTGAAAGGGAGCGTGCAATTGTGTTCATGCATATTGTGCATTAATTGTACACAACTTTTTAAGAGATTTCCCCATACCTTTTAGATAATATTATAAATGCATTCTTGATTTTTGCCATCAGTTGTCTATTTTGTCCACTTTATACCTCCAGACCTATAGAGGCAAAAGAGGTAGACTCTTGGATACCATCATTGAGGCTGACAGCTGCTTGAGGGCTTAATCCTGACCTTGAGAGCTGTGTTAATAGTAAAGAGTTGTAAACATTTCTTCCAGAGTGTCCAGGAGGAGGGGAGGGGGATAGTGCAGCCCAATGCAGAGCATAAACAAAAAGTACTGACGAATGCAGGCTCTAGTTCTAAAAGAGAGCTTAAATCATTCTCGAGTATTACAACTCGTCTGAGAGGGGAGTTTGGGCAAGAAATTAAAAGGTTTCAGAACAACTAAAAAGAGAAAAAAAAACACTGTGGAACTAAAAAGCTACAAAAAAAGAACATAAATCCTTCTCCGGCACTGAACAGCTCCCAGCTTGGGACAAAAGTTGGGCAAAAACAATGAGAACTTGAGTGCATCAGGCCATGTGACTGAAATAAGCATGGTCTCCACCACCTGATCCGGGCTCATCCAAGAGCTGGTTAAACTCACTGTAGATCAAACGCACAGAGTCAATTTCCTCGTATTATCTTCCTTTTCCCCAAGCCTTATTTTCCAGGGGATTTTCTCATGACTTTCTCTCTCAGGAACTGCACTTGCCTCCGGCTGTAATGCTGTAGTGCTGTAATGCCAACCACCTGATCCTTCTCTCAGGCATGCAATTGGGATATGTGCTCGGGGCTTTGCTCACTCCTAATTTGTGTGATCTTCAGTTAAGGGAGTGAGTAGGCCTATTTGCCTTAAGAATCAGAGACAGAATGCCTGGGTCAGGACTCAAATGGTCAAACAAGAACATATTTTGCCTCACAGGTATCTTATTAGCTGCCACATGTGGGTGGTTTAAGTGTTTTGCAGACTGGGGCTGAGTCAAACACAACACTTGGTGTTGCGGTTGCATTTTGCCAGGTGACCCCAGTGGGAGACACACCCTTAACAGACCACACTACCAATTTAAGCAAACCAGAGCGCCTATTATTCTCACATTGTCACCTGAGAGATACAGCTTTCTGCGGCCAGATGTCATATATTCTTTCATCTATATAAAACTTGAATTAGTCTCCCCCCCTCCCACACACACACACACACCAGACGGTTTTATAAGCATCAAAGAATGACCTTTGCTCCATGACCTCAGTGACAGGCCCTTTGCCTCAATTAAATGTCAGAGTGACTGTGTGGAATCTCAGTCGTTATTTTTTCAAAAGCAGACGCCAAGGTTCTGTCAGAGGTGCCAGACCACCCAAAGGAAAACACCAAAGCAGAGAGCTGATTGGCCAGCAGGTACCGCGTGTCCCCGGATAACCACATAAATAAACCTGATCTCGCTGCGCGTATCCATGTGTAATGTTGGTGTTTGTGCACATGTTTAGCTGTTTGTGAGCGTGTATGTCCGTGTGGGTCGGGGAGAAGGTGATCCGACAGTGATTTAACATCAGGATTAGTCCTTGGGTGCACCTGAAACTGAACATGTGTGCTCATTTGCAGCATATATTTGCTCCTTTCCTTCTATCACTCTCTAACCTCTCTTTTTATTATACCCCCCACTTCTTTCTTCTATGTTCCACCTCCCTCCATCCCTATGACTCTTCCTTCTCTGTCTATCTCTATCCGTCCCCCTCTATCTCCTCCAATCTCCTTCTCTCTCCTCAGGGGCTATTTGGTCGCCGCTCCTTCGGTGTTCCGAGCGGGAGTGGAGGAGAGCGTGAGCGTCACCATCTTCAACGCAAAAGCAGAAACCCGCGTCCAGGTGCAGCTGTCGGTGAAGGGGCAGATGGTTGCCCACAGCCATGGCTCAGTTCTCGGTGAGTGCACGCTCTGAAGCTAAGGTTCCACAGGCAAATTGCACAGAGACAACTTGACAGGTCATGCTATGGGATACCCCCCTTTTGTGTGATTTATTCAAAGGATGTTCAGAACACACACGGTGTGAGCCTGGTTGACCTCTGCCCCGACTGTGCCCTCCTGACCGGTTTTCATAGCCATTACCTTTGATTGGAGGCATCAGTTCAACCCATCCCACCGCCCCGCACAGTGTATACAGTCTGTGATTTGTTTGACAAGCGCCATTAATAGATGGTGCTAGCTCTGCCTCAGGGTGGCATGGAGACAGGTTGCAGCTGGATTTCCTGCTAACCCAGGGTGAAAACCTTCAGGCGAACGCAGTCACAATCTACCAGCGCTCACATCCAACATATTCAGAGTGTTTTTACAGGTGATGCCGATTTATTAGAGCTGCGATAACACACAATAAATATCTCCTCCTTTCTGTTTTAGACAAAGGCTCCATCAAACTGAAGGTGAGTGTAACGGCGTGTGCTCGCATTCGTTTCCCTCGTCAGTGTCCCCGCCTGCACGCTGCTTTCCAGAGACGTTTAAAATGCATGGCGCCGTTTAGCGGTGACAGCTGCACAGTAGTGAGAGCCCCCTTGTCCGTTTGTGCACATTCCTCAGGCAACATGCAAATCAACACTAACATTATTTGTAATGCAACATCTGTCTCTGTTCATTCATTGGGAATAAGGTAACAGCCCCGATATAATATGCAACAGCTGTTGACGTGCATGTATGGTCCGCCGCCCCCGAAGGCTGGAATAGATCAATCTAGTATGCACGACTCGATTCTTCCCCTCTGTCTCTCCCCGCTCGCTCTCCCCTCTCTGTAACCTCCACCCTCATTCTCGTGAAATACAGTCATGTGTAGTGTGCTGTGTTATAGCTTGGCATCTTGCTCTAGTGTTTAAATGCAGTTCTTCTGTTGTTATTCTGTCGCTTTTCTTCCCTATATATATATATATATATATATATATATATATATATATATATCCCCATTGACCTAATTTACTTATAGCCCTTATCCTTCTTCTGTGTGTGTATGCCACCAGGTTCCCTCGGGGCTGAGAGGCCAGGCTCATCTGAAGGTGTGGGGGAACCGTCACCTCACAGAGGGAGGCTACATCTTCCACAACTACACCACCGTCACCGTGGAGAGCAAGGGCACAGCCGTCTTCATCCAGACCGACAAGCCCGTCTACAAACCCAAACATAAAGGTTCCCTCATAGTGCACCTGGTAGTTAATCAGATAATCACTGCACAGAAATGCAAGGAATTGAGGTTCATTCAAAGGATTTTGTTGTTTCATATTAAAAAATGCCCTCATGTTGATGCTTGCTTTGAACTGAAGAACCAAGATAGAAAATTACCGTGATGTGATATTAATCGGTTATATGCTACATCCTGAGTGGGATATAGCGTTTTAATCCATCAAATGGATTCAGACTGTTGAATTGTTCACTTGATCAAACATTCGGTCCTCGATGTGGCAGAGATTTGTTGATCCTATCAGAACTGCTACTGTAGATGTTGCTCACATGCATGAACATTGTGTTTTTTTTTTCTTTTTCCAGTGCTCATCAATGTCTACACAGTCACCCCCGACCTGAGGCCAGTTAATGACAAGGTAATGTGAATCTGAATGTGAATTCCTCCAACACATGCGCAGAAAGTAATGCAAATGATGTTACAATGCAACACTGGCAAAATAAATAAATAAATAAAATAGTACAAATTTAAATTTCTAATGTCTCCAAATGTTTCTCTTTCTATTCTGCAAAATAACAACATGCACAATATCAAGTGCAAAGGTTTTCTTCCCCCAATTGGTTGGACTTAAAATCTAATCTGCACTGAGAGCAGAGAAATGTACAGTCACCTGTTTACAGAAGCCAAGCTAGAGTCATTTCTCTTGGAATGTTCGCTCCAAATATACTGTGCAACTGTGCAGACAGGCGGTTTATTGATGTTTGCAGCTATAAAGGTCGGCTTCTAGTAAAGGGCAGTACTCACTTTCACAGATGGATGATTGTTGGATAAGGATGGAGTGGGGTGAAGTGCTGGGAAGAGGCACAGGATCCTCTGTAGTTAAGGTTTTTTTTTTTTTTTTACATCTCGTGCTTCATCTTTCTCTTTTTTTTTTTTCAAATTATTTTGCAGATCGAGGCGTATGTTTTGGTGAGTGGAGCCTGGTGGGACCACCCAGGGTTGGCAGAGCCACATCTGGGAGGGGACAGTGGCAATTTTAGTTCCCAGCCTGGTCTGAGATTACAGAGCTGAAGTCAGGGAAGCTCACCTAGATAACAGGGTACTCCTTGGAACAGTGCAGGGATAAACAACATGAAAGGAGCTTCTTCTCTTTTCTTCTGTTCTCTTCTCTCCCCTCCCCCACCCACACACACACACACACACACACACACACACAGTAGCTACCTATCCTATGCTTGCTGACCTCGCTCATTCACTGTCTCTCTTTCCAGACCCTGACACATTTGTAAGGCAAAAAACATGCTTCATAAGCAGCTCCGGGAAACTCATGAATGACTTATAGCTAACGACAAGCGCATAATTGTTGTTTTTTTTACGACTCTCTTACCTGCAGTCAATGTATAACCTGAGGAAAAGTTGTAAAAGTATTTTGACATGGTCTGAGACGTGAGCCAGGTCTCTGGGTCAAGTTCAGTTCAAGGATTGTTAAACCTGGCCCAACAATTACGATATATGACATAAACGTTATGTCCTGACAGTTTGCAATTCATTGATTAAATTGTATCTGATCTCTTAATTTTTTATCTCTCAGGATCCAAGAGGATCTAGGATGGTCCAGTGGAAAGCTCTAAAATCTATCTGCTGTGGTGAGTCATATTCTCTTCAATGTAGAAGGAAAGTTTTCTATCATTTTGGAGGCGTAATTCAAAAGCTGCTTATTTAACACACTATTGAACACGTTTAGAATTTGCAAAATAGCTGGTACCCTTCGCGTAAGTCATCAGGCGTGTATACGGTTAATAACTTTGCACACAGGCGTTTATTGTGTTAAACAGATTTCTCCTCTCATACAGGGGTGGTGAACATGAGTTTCCCTTTGTCTGACCAGCCTGTGTTTGGAGAGTGGTTTATCTTTGTGGAGGTACAAGGCCACACCTATAACAAGTCATTTGAAGTGCAGAAATATGGTGAGAACCTGCACGTACAAGATACTTCTTTGAACAACCATTTCCAACATCTACTAACACTACTACTATTTTACTCTGTTTTACATTTCAGGCCCTTAAAATTGATTTGTAGTTTTTCCATTTTTTTTTTCTTGCTTTAAAATAATTTCTAAAAGTTATATTTTGTTGTACTATGTTTAGTCTTTCTGTTTTTGTATGTGTTTACTTTGTAGCTACACAGTAGTCACTCATTTCTTAGATAGATACTCTTTCCTGTATTTGTTTTATGCATCACCAACATGACAGAAATAAGGAGGATCCAACGTCATCCAGTAGAAACCTGCATCAAAGATATATGTGTTTTTGTAATATACTGTTGTGTCCTCACAGTGATGCCCAAGTTTGAGTTGGTTATTGATCCACCACGCTACATACGTGACCTAAACTTGTGCGAACAAGCCACTGTCAGGGCCGGGTAAGTCATAAGATTTAGCGTTGTAATAGAATAAAACTGACAAAAGTGATTATTATTATTATTATTCTCCATACTCTGACCTGTCTGGCAATTTAAGAGGCCTTAATGATGTTTAAAATATAAAAACAATGCATTCTCCATGGTAATGTCTCCCACACTTTCAGCACTGAGTGTATTTAAAATGGTTTTATTCATGGCATCCAATCCAAGTGGTTCATGACTAAGATGTTGAATGAATTTGATTTTCTCACAAATCTCTTTAGTTTTGCTTTCCATGTTAATCTCTGAAATGTTGTTGTGTGACAGGTACACATTTGGCAAACCAGTGACAGGGAAGCTGACAGTGAATATGACTGTGAATGGAGTGGGTTACTACCGTCATGAGATGGGGCATCCTGTGATTAAAACGATGGAGGTTGGTTTATTTTATTATATTTTATTTGTTAATGCTCATTTTTATGAATTGAATATAGATTTCAAGGCTGGTTGAACTTGTTTATTGATCCTGAATATATATTTGCCAACCCCAAAAATCACAATTATTATCATACAAATACCATACATAACTTTTATTATGGGTGATCCCAACAGAATGAAAGGCAGCTTCATTCTAAGCATTCATCATTCAAAATCACTTCTTTGCTGTTCTCAGATCAAAGGCTCTGCAAATTTCAGTCTATGTGTCAAGGACATGATGCCCTTGGATGTGGCTGATCACTTCAGGGGCACAGTGAGCATTTGGGCGTCAGTGACCAGCATAGATGGAAGCAGGCAAACCACATTTGACGATTCGACACCTGTCCATAAACAGCTCATCGATATAAAATATTCCAAGGACACACGCAAACAGTTCAAGCCTGGTCTGCCTTACAAAGGGAAGGTAAGACTTTTTCATGTTATATCGGTTGATTGCTAAAATAACCAGTAAAGGAAACCATTATTGATTAACATAAACATTATTGAGCCACCTTTTTCTTTTCATCTTTTCCCCGCCACATGTCAACACTCTCCTCAGATCGAGGTAACCTATCCTGATGGGAGCCTTGCTGACGGGGTGCGGGTGCGCGTTAAAGCAGAGCTGACGCCCAAGGACAACGTCTACACCAGTGAACTGATCTCCAAGGACGGCCAGGCCACCTTTGAGATCCCCTCCATCCCGACTGCTGCCCAGTATGTCTGGCTAGAGGTCAGTGGCTGCACTGGCAGTAGTTCCTAGTGTTATGTGACAAAAATCAGGGGGACAAACGCTAAACCTGATCTGAGGGGTACAGGATTCGAATTGTGTGTTTGGATTTTAAGTAAACCTTGCAAAGGCTCAGAATGTCTTGTTTTGTCTGGCACAGACCAAGGTCACATCCATTGAAGGAAAGACAGTAGGAGACCAGTACCTACCCAGCTACCTGTCTATCAGTAGCTGGTACTCTCCCAGCAGGTGTCACATCCAGATCCAGAGCCCCAGCACCCCACTCAAGGTTTGTATTACCTTCTTTTAAGGCTTAATTTCCTGGGAAAGTATTCCAGAGTCACTGGTGTTTTGTTTTAGGTTCACACCCAATTTTGAACCATTTAAAAAGATGTTTTAATCCAACACAATGCTACAGTATCATTCTTATCATGACAGTGTTTTCATGTATTTCTGCATGTGTAGGTTGGGCAAGAGGCAGAAGTGGCTCTCAAATCCACCTGCCCCTGTAACTTCACTCTGCACTACGAGGTGGCTTCCAGGGGAAACATCATGCTTTCAGGCCAGCAGCCAGCCAACCTGACAGCTCTACACAGAGGGAAAAGGGCCACAGTCACTTTTGACAAGAACGTCCATACCACCCAGCCGCCTCCCTCTGCCTCTGGTGAGTACATGGATCCGTTTCCTGTTATTACAGTTCCAACAACATCTTTATCCACTGGATTCTAATAGAATAACAATGTTAAGAAAACAAATCCTTGGATAAACACATTCTTTGGTTCTTCTGAGGTGCCTGTTATGTGTTTTCGCTTTCAGCACCATGTGCTAGAGTTTAAAATATTTGAACATCATGTTTTAAGAGGTTTTTCCGCAGTTAAGCCTTCGCGGAGATAAAGTCGCCTCCCTTGGCTCTCACGTCATGCTCCGTGCCTTGCAGGCTCCTCCCCCCAGGCCGAGATGGACAGCTGCGTGTCTTATCTGCGTTTCCCCGTGAGCCACGGCATGGCACCCCTCAGCCGCCTGCTCGTCTACTACGTGAGGGAAAACGGCGAGGGCGTCACGGACAGCCTGCAGATCCCTATCCAGCCTGACTTTGAGAACCAGGTTCGCATTATCTTGAAACACAAGAAAAGCCTCACTGCTTCCACTGGTTGACTTCACACAGGAGGGCTTTGTAATGACAGACGCTTTGCAAAGAAATATGATTTACAGAGTTACTCAAAGCGCTTCTACATCACAGGGGAAAAGAATGTCAAACAAAAACTTATAGTAATTGTAACATTACTTGCATTACGCGTTAATAAATCAGTAATATTCAACTGATATCTGATACTGCCATATCTGGGGGTATCTTAAAGGGATGCTGTTGGATATAAATCAGTGAATTTTGTCATCATAAAAATAACTCCATTATGTAATATTTATTAAAAACTGGGAAAAGTCTGAACTTTGTATATACCTTTTGGAGCCGGGCCCAAGCACCAGCTCTGTCCACAGTGTAATGCTTGTAAACAAACAGCTGTGTTGGCCTGGGAGAGCTCCCCAGTTCCTGCCTGCATTAGGTGGAGTTAACTCCCTGAAGTATTTACAGCTCCCTGGTATGCCATTACAACACTCTGCCTGTGTGTGTGCGTGTGTGTGTGTGTGTGTGTCGGAGGAGGGGGCTGCGAGGGCATGATGAGACAGAGGCCGTGCGGGCCGCAGGCAAATGAGTGGGGTCGTGACAGGAGAGGATGACAGGTTACGGAGTGGTGAAAGGAGCGCAGTGGGAACCGATTGACGCGGCTAATTTGTGACTTCGCGCCGCTGAAAAACAGTTTTGATGTGTGAAAGTTTACGGCCGACCCTCCGCTGTCAAATTCTGTAGTTTTCCACTCTCTGTCCTGATGTTTCCCAGCGTATCACACTACTAACCACATAGGATTGTAGGATTGTCGTTTTAATGTTTTTCTATTATGATAGTAAACCTGCCACAGAGGAATGATCACACAACACGGCCAACTTGTGCTCAAACACACAGTAAATGCATTGGTTATGAGATGATTGAATGTGTTGTTAATGTGATTTATCAGGAAAAAAACACATTTGCTGTTTCCAACTTGTCAATTCTAAGGATTTGTAGCTTTTCTCTGTTTCATGTTGCATTGTAAGGGATTTGAACTGTTGTCTCAACATCTCGTCTTGTTACTTTTGTCTTTAGGAAGTTCTGTTTTTCTGACATGTTATAGCCAATGAGTACTGGCAGCTGCTAAGTCTAAATGTACAATATTGTGATTTACTGTATAAATGCAATTCATGCTGGTCTTCAGAAACTTTGGTATGCATAGCAAATATCGCATCTCATGTTGTTTGGATTGCAGGTGTCTGTTTCTCTGTCAGCTAATGAGTCCATGCCAGGCGACCCTGTTACCCTGCACGTACGTGGAGAGAGGGGCTCCTGTGTGTGTGTGGCCACTGTGGATAAGAGTCTTTACCTGTTAAAGCCTGATTTCCAGCTTAGTCCAGACAAGGTTGGTCCTCAAATGATATTGGTGTGATTGTGACATGCTACAGTACTCTCTATGAAACCAATTATTGTTTTTCTTCAAAGAAATAAAAAACGTCTGCTCACTCTAAAAAGGAATATTTTTTGTATATAGAAGTTAAAGCAGTGAATCTAAGGGCTAGTTTTTTCTTCCTAGCTCTTTGTGTGTGTAACCCTTCTTGTGCGGCGCAGGTGTTTAAAGAGCTGGCGGACTTTGATGTGTCAGATGCCTTTGGTATTCCTAAAGACGACGGACACTTCTGGTGGCCAGGCCTGTCATCAAAGAGACGCAGGCGGTCCTCCGTGTTTCCGTGGCACTGGGACATCACCAAGGACGCGCGCTTCGCTTTCACAGTGAGAACCCCCCCCCTCGGTTAATGAGCCCCACAGTGATGTTGCAGAACCAAAAAAAATAATAATCTAGGTGTGTGTGCGTATGTTTTTATTCCTGTGTATGTTCAACACAGGAAACGGGGCTGGTTGTAATGACTGACATGGTGAGTCTAAACCACCGGCAGAGTGGAGGGATGTACACAGACGAGGCTGTTCCTGCTTTTCAGCCGCACACTTCCACCTTGGTTGCTGCCATGCACTCTCGCTCTACGACCAGGTACAGAACCCGCTGTGGAGATGCTGGAGGCAGTCTCTGACATCAAGTAACTGCTCAGAGATGCCTGCAAATGAAACTGTTGTCCTATTTTAACTGCGGTTTGGCTCATAGGAAGCTTTCTTAAGATGAAATAAAGTAGACATGAAGCTAAGAAAACCCAACTTTTTTATTTAAGCTACTAAAACAAATCACTAAAGTCGCCTTTTTGTGTTACAGTGTGCTCTCTGACCATTAAGGCATCCTATATTTTAATTTATTGCTTATTCCGCTCTCCTTATAGCCGTGCTGGCGGAAAGTAAGACATTGATGAAAATTTACTGTGATCTCTGACAGGACCACACAGTGATATGGGCATGTACTTTTCTGAAAACAATAAATTTAAAAGCAAAGCCTTAAGAGAGCAATAAGTACACCACAGGCCCCAGAAAAAATAAAAAAAAACTCTAGTAATACACATTTCAATGTTTGTCATGCTTGGGTTAAATGAGGTCTCCGAAAGGAGAAATAGACAAGAAGAGAAAAACATGACAAAAAAAAAAAAATTGGTCTATCCATATTTTAGACCTACATTCCTTAATGCCACAAATACCACTCATTCTAGTGATGAACATTAAACACATGACTTTAGAGAATGTGGGTGTGGAATTCAGAATAATACATTTTCCAATTATGGTGTTGTTTTATTGTGAGCAGCTGAAGCCTTTTTATTGATGTCAGCTTGTGTTTTGTTTGCAGAGCAGAGAAGCGTAGGCGTACATTTTTCCCAGAGACTTGGGTGTGGCACTGCCTCAATGTCAGGTATTTAAATCTTAAATTCATAAATATTGTGTGAGCGTGTGCGTATATTAAATGCAGGAGAGAAGCAAACACGAAGAAACTTGGGAGAATGAAAGAGAAGACAGAATGAATAGAATGGAGGTACGAGGTTAATCAACCATACAGGTATGTAAAAGAAGAAAAGGTGAGGGATTAGAAAAGAAAGATAAGAGTTCTGAAGGAGAGAAGAGGCGGAAAGGTGCGACTCAGACCTATATGCGAGAGGACGGATGTTCCATCACTCCAGCAGTCCCCCCTTCTGGGTGTGAATGTGGCTCATTTAAAATTGGTCGATCTTGGAACAGACTGTCACTTTCTCAACAGCTCCTTCTATTCATTTTCAGCCAATATAAATGAACTGCCCATAGATTTCCATATGCTTGATGCCTTTGGACGGGACTTCAGCTTTGACTAATTTCCTGTGAAGGCCAGAGCTCTGATTTCCCTTAAAGTCTATTAATGTGGATTTTGGGCAACTTTGATCAAAAGGAAGGGCGTACATGCAGTTTTTCAAGTTTATTATGCCCCGAAACAATTTGCCAAGACCAACATTGAATATGCGTTGCCAATAGTGATCTCAGCCCATTTCATTCAAGGAAACAGATTGGGTCAACACCTGACTGTCCCTCACACCTATCCAGTTTAGAGTCGGTGCAGCTGTTAGTGTTGACACAGGTGTGAATAACATAAAATCAATCGTCAGCCTTTCATCAAGCCCGCCCTTGTAGTCTGTGTCTTCTTATTGCTCGTTTGAATCTTTTTCACGTCACTGTGCAGCAAAGTTTGCCTCTCAACCTCCTAACGTGTGTGTCGACAGTGCTGAGACCGGGGAAGCTGAGCTGCGACTGGACGTTCCCGATTCCATCACCACATGGGTCGCAGAGGCCGTCGGCCTGTCCGAAGAGAAGGGGCTGGGCTTAGCGAAGAGAGCGGAGCTTCGCACCTTTAAGCCATTCTTTGTTGACTTCACGTTACCCTACAGCTTAATCAGAGGGGAGCAAACCAAAGTCCCCCTCACTGTCTACAACTACCTGTCAACCTGTTCTGAGGTAAGATGATGAACGACAGCGCAGATGTACAGGAAGCAAACGTTAGTTAGAAAAAGTTCGCTTTTTCTATACCCGCTAATTCCTCACTAGGGTCACAGGGGTCTGCTGGAGCCAATCCCAGCGCATTGCAGGTGCAAGGCAGGGATACACCTCAGCCTATCTTAGGGCACACACACCTTTCACTCACACCTACGGGCAATTAAGAGTCTCCAATCAACCTCAGCATGTTTTTGGACTGTGGGAGGAAGCCGGAAAACCTGCGCAGAAAAAGGTCCCAGCTCAAAGACTTAACCTACGACTTTCTTTATATTACATTCATACATTCATATTTTTACATTTTATATGAAATGAAAATCAGTAGAAATGGTGATATTAGGTAATTCCTCACGAGAAGCATTTTGTTATTAATTATCACATAAGATGCGTAGATGAGTAAGAATCTATAAAAAATGGTCACATCATTATTCTTTTCATGAGATCCATGTTTACTTGTTTCCTCAATGTGGTAGTTTGTCAGTGTACAAACTCCTGCATGTCTACATACCATTAATGAGTCCCTGAACACATCACCAAGTGTAGTTTTGAAAAAGCCTTCACACAAATGCATTATCACATGAAGCTATTTATGTGGTTGTGTAGCCCATTATGTTGCTGCCAGTGTGTCCATTAAACCCAACTGGTTGAGGCACTTGTAATATGTGGATAACATCTGTCAAGAGACTGTCAAACTCATGTTAGGATATTACTTGTACATTTAGACGGGAAATCTGAAAGAACAAGTTTAAATATATTAATTATATAATAATTATTATTAATTGTAACTCAAGGTGGTGTACACACAAGAAAAAACATTAAAAATAAGAGAACAATACATTAAGATGCATTAAAATAAAACATTCATGTGCACTTGCATTTAGCATTCCAAAAAAGGTTTGATGTCAAAACTCTCTGACAGGCAAGACAAGCCTTGTTTTGTGATAACTGTAGGTAGGTATAGGCCCAGGGGTACTTAGGGATGAGAAATGGTAGCCAAAAGAAGCACAGGTTTGCAATGTGAAGAAATGTGATTAGCACAGAAGTATGTTTCCAGCTCTCACTTTGAAGAGCCCTCTAAGCTCCGTCTTGGCCTTAAATGGGTCCATCCTGCACTCCTCAGAGATGACATCATGATGTTTGCAGATGAGCCTGTTAAATGGCCTGTGCGTGCGCTGCCCGGATGTCATGTTAGGTGAACATGCAAACCAGCGTATCCCTCCCTTTGATGTCCACCCCAGGAACATGTGATTCCTATATTTTCTGCTCAGTTATTTACGACTTGTGGCGTGTGGATGAAGAACAGTTAAAAGATCCCACAGCATTACTGAGCCCTCTGCGAAAATTGGACGATGAGTGGAACTTAATCCTTCAGGGAGCTTGAGAAGCATGAGTCAGTCAGCATGAAAAATTCACAATGTGATTTAAAAATGCTCCCTCGCTTGTAGAGCTTTGAGGAGAACACGCTATATGAGGGAGGGGCGTGGTTGGCAGAAATGATGTCATTGTAGCCCGTCGACAGGGATCGATTGCTTCTGATTCGCCTCCTCCTCTCCTCTTTTTTTCTCCTTAAACAGGTTCATGTCAAAGTCTCGGTTCCAAAGGGCATCAAGTTTGTTGGCCATCCTGGAAAGCACCACCTTACCAGGAAGAAGTGTGTAGCCCCCGGAGAGGCGACACCCACATCCATTGTTTTGTCTTTCACTGAACTGGGGTCTGCTAACATCACAGGTATCTGAAAATCACCAAAAAATGATTACCGTCCATTTGATTATTTTGAATACTATATTGACTGGGTGGTGGCAACGTTTTATTCTTCCTAAAGGAATTAGCAATCAGGAAATAAAGCAGCTTTGTCAGGATGAAAATCAGAAATCAGGATGAACCGTTTTACCTCCCACTGTTCTCGTCACAAGTCCAGAAAGAAAGGATCAGCCTTTATTGTGAATGAATGAGTCATGTTTCAATGCTCATCATAACAATGCGGATTACATGGTTCATGATAATGGAAATAAGAATAATTTTAATTCTTAAGTGGCATGCCACTTCAAAACAATAGCAGCCTTTCACCGGGTCACCCAGCCTCCTCAGTGTGACGCTTTACAAAAAAAGGCCGAGCCTTTCACTGAAGAGAGCTCCACCGGCCAAGGAGCTTGAGCTGTGTGTGATCTGGTCACCCACCCAGAGTTACAGACGTCCCCTCAAGAGCACATGTGAGAACAAAGCTGGCCAGCAGTGGGGGAGCAGCCAGAGCTGTGCTGTGACACTCAGTGGCATGTTGATGAGTTTGCAGGTCACTGGCGGTCAATGGGCCCCCCATGGCCCCACTCCTAGTCCCCTGGCCCCTTGTGTTTCCCTCTCACTACACACACACAAAGAGACGCCACTGGCACAGGGCCACATTTCTAATGTGCTCCCCCTAAGCAAGAGAACTGGGAGTCCTCTTACAGACATGTCCTGTGTAATGTATGTTGGGCGAGATGAGCACAAATTACATTAGAGATGTGGGCCTTATCTCGGTATTAATGGTTTTCCACTTCACAAACATGATGTTTTTCTTACGATATTAATTATTTTTTTCATCAGAGCAAATCTGAAATGTGTCTGGCAACATTACAAAAAGATGAACATTAAGACAGGACAGTGATACGTTCAACATGCGATTACGGTCAGTCACAAAAGGCAAAACATTGCAGTCACAGAACACAGATTGAGGGACTGAATGGTGCAAAAAGTAGTGCATCAATCTCACCCTATTAAATTGTGGAACCCTATATCTCCTGTTTGAAGGTAGCACATTGTGTTCGCTGTTCAAAATGTGGTTGGGGTCGGAGGCGATGTTGTTGGCCAGCCGTAGCGTGTTATTATTCTAGGCTGATTCAGAAACTTTCTCAAGTGGTTTACTTACAATCCTTGAGCAGATTTTTATTTGACGGAGCATCGAATGACAATTTCCCCCCAAATCCCCCGACCCCATAAAAAGTGATTTAGAAGTACTTCAGTAGGATGAGCCTCGATGTCTAAGACAAAGGTCAAACCAGTGTCACGCTACAGATACACACGTCAGGGTCTCTAAGAAGTACTTTGTAATGATAATTATAAACAATTTAAAGTATCGAAACTACCAAGCAACTCTGGACTCAAACTTTTGTTTTCGACACATTTTATGGGCTCAGCCTTACAGGACACAGCTGCCCATGAGCTTTTTGGCAACCAGGACAGTCGTGTCCTCTGTCAGCCACAGTGCTCCAAGAAGATTTATTACCACATAGTGTATGGACACGGACAATAACTCGAGCATAAATTTCTTCTGAGTGGAGTTTTTACTGCGATGCTTCAACAACATTTTAGACACGCAAACAGGGCGATCTTGTACCGTGACAAAAAAAAAAATGAAGAAATAAATGAAGGATGTATCCTCTGCTGCCCCAATAGCCCGCGCCATCGCCTACAGTGAACCAAGCTGCTGTTCAGACGGACTCCACACAAGCAAGATAGGAAATGAAGTGGACGAAAGAAGGACTGCAACTGGCCTGGACTATATTCGTAGGACAGTCCTGGTGGAGGTAAAAATGCTGATCGATGCTGGTCAATATCAGTTGATCGGAAGGACTTGCCTCTCGCATGTTTATTGTATTTATTTACCATTAGATTAGAATTTATGTGGATCTTTTTCATTAAATCATTCTCTCATTCTCCTTGTAGCCAGAAGGCCTGCCCAGAGAATACACCTACAGTGTCTTCTTCTGTCCCAACGGTCAGTGCAGATGTATTTCCCTAACATTTTATTCTTATATTAAAAGAAGAGAGATTGAGTTATGAATATGTGGGATACATTCCTGCTGGAATATAAAGTAACATGTATATAAATCTAAAAATTCTTTTTGTCAGAGAGAATCCACATTTCCACCCCCAACAAATACGAGTATCAGTATGTGAAAAAGCCAGCCAAGATGAACCAGTTCCAGGTGGCAGTGAAGACCCACAACGATGCCCATTTCGCCCTCTCCGCCAGCCCACACGACAGCGCCGAGATGCTGGAGATCGTGCTCGGGGGCAGACAGAACACTCGCTCCTGGATCTCTTTGGGCAAGATGGGCGACCCGCTGGTCAGCGCCTCCACGCCAGGCATCCTTTCCTGGGATGAGTTCCGAAGCTTCTGGATCAGCTGGAAGGGTGGTGCGGTACAGGTAAGAGGATAAGGCTTCGGGTAGTTTTGATATTTGAAGTTGCAGTGAATGTTTGCTTTTCCAGGACTAAGAGGCGATTTGGCAGACAGAAAGAAAAAAAAAAACTTCTTGCACTGTCAAGGGCAACGGATTTGTGTTCAATGAGCGGATGCTCATGAGTTGATGCTCCGACACACGAGGGGAGAGTGAAAAAGCCTCCACAGGCCACAGGGTCTGTGTGTTAGGAGGACTGGCGCCACATTTACTGGCATGCCTTCACTGTAAGGTTAACAGGCTGATGTCACCGAGGACACTCGCTGATCCATGGCCCGGTGCTCGCATGGCACTCACTGGCTGGCACGCTGCTCCCCGGCCCCAGCATTAGCCTCGCACCATTCACCAAAGGGAGCAATTAAAAACCCGCAGCACAGCAGCAACCGTATATGACAGCCCAACAGGATTCATTTATGTTCCCGGGGACGGGGGCATTACGGGCTGGACGAGCCGTAGGCTTCAGCCAACAGCCGCGCGCGGTCTTTGGTTTAATGTGATTACGGAATGAAAACAGAGTAGGAAATGCGCTCTACATGGGTCTGTTTGTATGTTTGTGTCAGTGGTTGTGTGTGTGGGAGGTGCGCAAATCCAACTGGCATCAGCAACACTTGGCAGAAGGATGTCATTAGTGCTCTGTATGAGGGGGAATCTAAAAACAGCACCGACTGCTTTCGAAGTAGATTCACTACTCTCTAATGTTGTTGACTGTCTGTGCTCCGATTCTCACAGGCTGCTGGAGTTGTAGTATGACCACTGAATACAAACAAAAACCAAATGATGGGACTATTAATTACGAATCTGTATTCTTCCAGACGTGTTTTCCTTTCCCTTACCCTGTCTGCCTTATCCTCTTCAGGTGGGCCATGGTTTACATCCGTCCAATGAATCAGTGATTCTCCAGTGGGCGGGACAAATCCCTGGACAGGTTTGTCTGTTTCTTTTTTTTTTTTTTAAACTTAGGTTTTATTTATTTCAGTATGAGCAACATAATATAATCATACATACATTTTGCCTACTGCTTTTCCATTTTTTTTACATGAATACTCATGTTACATTCTGCTTGACAGAAAGGAACAACAAAAAATATAAACCCAATAATAGGAAAAATTTTGATTAATCACATACATGAATAATAAAAAAAAGTGGGGAAAGAAAGGGAGGAGTGTGGATGGCTTGTCTGTATTATGGTCATTTTAATTTAAGTTGCTTTAATGTATCTATAGAGCTAATTTAATCAGTAATTCCTTTGTCCATCCAGGTGCGACACATAGGCTTCTCAACAGGCTGGGGCTCAGTTGGGGAGTTTAAGATCTGGAGAAAAGAAGACTCTGATGAGAATCATAATGAGGCTTTCACTCTGGGGGTCCCACACAACATGGTGCCTGGATCTGAGAGGGCCACTGCTTTTATGATTGGTAAACCTTTTTATCCATGCATGCATGATCATTTGTGTTTTTGTGCGCAAGAAGCAATATTTAGTTAGTTTTTCATTATAATCCAAATCCTTAAGGCTTTATCTTTGATAAAACGGTTAAGTATACAATTCAAAGTAAAGTGCATCTTGCAGTGTGAGTAACTAAGGTGTGTGTGTGTGTGTGTGTGTGTGTGTGTGTGTGTGTGTGTGTGTGTGTGTGTGTGCGCGCGCGTGTGTGTGTGTGTGTGTGTGTGTGTGTGTGTGTGTGTGTGTGTGTGTGTGTGTGTGTGTGTGTGTGTGTGTGTGTGTGTGTATCAGGGGACGTGATGGGGCCAACTCTAAATAACCTTGACAAGCTGCTGCGGCTTCCATTTGGGTGTGGGGAGCAGAACATGATCCACTTTGCACCCAACGTCTTTGTTCTCAAGTACCTGCAGAAAACCAGGCAGCTCAGCCCTGAGGTGGAGAATGAGGCAACGGACTACCTGCTGCAAGGTACAAAACATGAAATATGAGTTTCGCACTCTTTACTGGTGTTTACATGTAATTTAAAAATCTCTTAATAATAAAATGTTTTTAATGATGTATTCGCCGCGGTTTGCTTTGGATATTAATTGGAAGTATCAGGGACACCCAAGCTTTGATTTCATATAGAAACCAATTTCTTAGATTATCAGTTATGCAGTATATGACGCTAAGAAGCGACATGGACCCCGGTTGCCACTCATCCTTCTGTTCAGATCTCAGCAATTTGAATCCCTTATTGCCCTCCTGTGTAAAGGTGGCTCCATACTGAGTGGAAGGAATGCTTATTTTATTGATGGCAAATTCTATGCTGTATGTTGTTGGGTATTGTGGAAACTATTGGGGTGAAGCTTACCTTGGATAATGGGGTTTGGTGGAATTGGAATTGTGGATTTCGTGACAAAGGAACTTTGGTCCACCTAGCACTAAGTACTTTGGATCATGCATGGAAACGTGAAGCAGGATGTTGTTACCCTGAGCTCCCCTCCTCTGTTTTCTCCACCTTGCTAAAACCTCCTGTTGTTGAGGAAAACCTCACCTTTAGTTAGTCTCAGTGGACTCTTGCAGCATGCCACATAAGGGATGTGCCACCTCTCAAATGCATGTAATAGATTTGTGTACAAGAACTGGACAGGAGGCAGGAGTCCAAGAGTTATTCTTACCATCCTGACATTGGAAAAGACATTGAGGTTGACCTTGAGCTGGCCGAATGGACAACGCCAAAAGACACATTCTTGTGCCAGTGTATGATTGAGAAGCTCTAAGGGCTCGTTTAAATGTGTAAGGAGCCACAACAGCCCACAAAAAAATCCAAATATGTCGACGAGGAAGTGGTGGTAGTTTACACAAATAATTTCTTCCTCTTCAGCACATACCTTATGAAGTAGCAGCGGTTTTGCAACGTTAAATTAGTGAGAATTCAGTTGTTGTATTGAATCAAGCGCAGGCTCAAAAGTACAATGCTTTCCTAAATAATCAAAGGTTGGATTTGTTGTTCTCAAAATAAGTGGCCTTTGCTGGAATGGGTTAGATCATAGCACAGAGCACCTCTGCACAGTTGCTCTTGCACTATTAAATCGCAATGGCAAATACAAAAACGCTACGTCAGGAACAACAAGAGCATATCTGTCATGTATAAATAAGATTGATGAAGTTCATCATGCTAAACCTCAATCGCGTGGAGTGCATAGTTCCTCCGTTTTCAACTTTCCTTTTTTGCAAAATGTGCAGGACTTAAAAATACCAAACTGAAGGCAAAAAAGCAATTTAAAAAAAAAAACAAAAAAACACCACATAGTAGCGTTGCCAAGTGTTGCTTCCGCCAGTGACCAGCTTGAAAATATAGCCTAGAGTCCAATCTTACCTTGCTGCTTCTGGTCTCCTCAGTCTGGATCCCAACTAAGATTACTTGACTAAAGAAGAAGTCTTTAGTTTAACACCCTGTAACTTGTTTAACCCTCATTATACATGCTTTGCTGAGTTCACCAAAAAAGTATTTACTGCTATGGACATCATTTCAGAGTTCCCACAAACTTTACAGGCTCTGAAAAAGTATGTAAATCGTTTGGTTTATTCTGTTTAACTTTGGTGCCTATTCCTGCTCTCATTCTTTATTCTTATCCAGGCTATCAGAGACAGCTGACCTACAAACGGCAGGATGGATCTTACAGTGCCTTCGGAGAGAGAGATTCCTCTGGCAGTATGTGGTAAGTCGCTGTAGGTGTAGCCTTCGAAGTTTACACAACTCATACCGGCCGATCTATGCTTAGCCGTGGCCGCATTCTTCAACTTTAACTGGGACATAGGTTGCCGGCCAAAGCAACGAAGGTTTTTATCAGCCTCTCGGCATGGCGCGCTCAAATTAATCCATTTCTGTTACTGTGTTTATATCACGGACGAGTGTTTATTTCATGTTTACACTCCCCGGGGGCAGGCAGGCAGACAGGATCATCTCATAATATTTATAAAACTGAAATCAATGCTTTCAATAGGGAGCTCCAATGCTTGCATTTCGAGGCCCAGGCACAATGTGCATACCTCGGGTTGATTTATGAGCTGAGGTGGGTATTATGATATTTAATAGCGCTAACACTGTGAAACAGCAGGTTACATAAACAACAGAGAATCATAAACAAACTGCATAATTGGATCCCCGAGGTAGGCATAGCTGTCGAGATTTATTCACAGTTAATCAGGGTTCATATCCGTGGCACTGAGTGGACCCATGCTGCTTTCGCCCCACAGACAAGCTGTTAATGCTACCATTGGAGACAGTGTTATAAGTTGTCTGGAGCCACTCTCTCTTTTTTTTTTTTTTTCCTCGTCATGGCCTGTAATATGGAAGTGGTGCATGCCTCTCAATGACTCACTACCTGGGTGTAATTGGTAACATTAAACTGCCATGGAAACCTTGAACTCTTCCCCCGATGACTGCGAGAGGATATGAGGATGTAACAAGCAGCGGTTTTCCTTGAAGCCCGGGGCAACAAGTGCGGGTTGTGGGCACAACACAGATGGTGAACCTTCAGTAAACCTGCATCACACTTTATGAATCCATCAGCAACATGCTCGCATCCAAAACAAGCTCAGCTTTTGTTTGAGTTCCAGAGTTCACGAGTAGAGCAGCGCATTTACTGCCTGCTTAAAAGCACTCTGTAATGCAGTGTTAATGTATTCCAGCTTGTAAAAATGTATCAGAGTGGAAATGGACAGGATCTAATGAAAAGATTGAACATAATGACACGGGCTGGCAGTAATAGATTGCTGTGCAGTGCTGGCCACACACACAAACACACATATGTGCGAGTTTGTATTGCTATACTTGTGTGGACCTTTTATGACAAACAGCATTCCCTCATCCCAACAACATGCCCGACTTTAAAAATAATCTCAATTTCAAGTTTCACCTTCAAAGTCCCGTATAATAAACTTTTCTTGGGTTTTATTTGAAATTGCGATATCCCTAATGAGATATATTTGTGGTTTTAAGTACCAACGCAGTTTTACATCACCTCACTCAAGCTTCTCTCTGGAGCTCTAGAAAGAACAGGTCGTTTTGTTTCTGTCTCGTTAATATTAACGAGCCTCTCCTCTGATTGGATTTTCACAGATGTCCTGATGGCTGGTTTTATGGCACACTTTTGTGAATTCGGGCCGTGTGCATTTCTCTGTGGATTGTCACATTTTGAAAACTTTGAAAAAAATGTATCTAAAACCTAGACTTTCTTATAATCAAAAAGCAATTCAAATCTCACTTTCTGCAATACGGGACCATTGATTCCCAACTCAACCCCTAAATTTGTTCTGCGGTATTGTAATCTTTCTTTTAATCTTGTACAGTTATTTCATGAGCAAGCCCCAGGAGTTTTTTTGCAGGATGCGTCCACACAAAAATGTTCCAGCTCCCCATTTTCACAGTGTTCCTCAGCCCTGCTTCCAGCCCATTCTTATAAATCCAGCTCAGGGCGGGAGTGCATGAGCCTCCACAGTAGCAGCAGTGAGGGCTCAAGTATCTCTCAAACCTCAATACAAAGACAATTTTCTAATAAAGGAAGCCCTCAAGACTCAAGTACAGTATTAGCTTTAACTGACAAAAGCTCTCTGGTAAACTGAAAATGACTTTTAACAAACCCCTCCTTATATAATAACCTCTGAGAATGGGGCAGCACTTTTTTCCCTTTTCATTTTCTCTGACAGTCACAGTCCTTGGCTGTACATGTTGAGGCTGGCATGGCATTTGTGTCTGTCCAAAGAGGACTGATCTGACAGCATTAGCAGGGCTGGGGTGGCTGAATACCAGAGATTGAGAGAACTGATATCTGTTTCTGCATTAAGCTAATATCTATTTCCATTTCTATGCCAAACTAGCAAGCCAATGTTTCCCTTTTTTTTCTTTTTGCTACGGAGCCACTGTAGAGTTCAGCATTTTTAAATATGGTTTGTACGTTAAACTAAATATTAAGTCAGGAAGGCTTGTCACATAATTCAAAGAGGCCAGGAAACAAATCGTCCACAGACCGCTTCAAAAACAAATTTATTAGAATTGAAAATAGAGACACATCCACATAATAACAGAGAAACTGATCAACTGCAGCCAGACATATGCTAACATTTTACTGGTGCCTTGATTTAATTTAACAGCGGCTATCACCTGATCCATCTTTTCAGCTTCAGTAGTCCCAAGGCAGCTAGTTAGCAAACCCCTTCATAGTAAAATCCAGTTTAATCTAAATCTAAGTGATCGACCCGTGAGCACGTTCCAAAACAGCATACCATCAACTTCTCAATAGTGGAAGGCAAAGTCCGGCTCATAACATTCCCCTTTGAGCTTGTCAACCGAGGCTTTATCATGGAGCACACCCATGTATTGTCTTAAAAAAAAAAAAAAAAAAATCCTTCAGATCTACTCTTTGAAGTGTGGCGCTGGATAAGGGGAGCTCAAAGAGGGGATTTGGGGGGTGGGAAGTTAGAAAACAGGAGAAAAAAAAAAATAAAAGCACAGGGGGGGAACCAGGAGTGGGTGACCCCAGGCAAAGGGCCTAGTGGTGAAAGTGAGTCTGTCGAGTGCTTCCTTCCTTCCCCAAACTAAATCATATTTACACTCTCCAGTGCTTTCCCCGGGGCCAAACATTTAAAGCCTGTTACACAATATTACTTAACATTATAAAAATTCCAACATGCCTGCAGCTTTACTTTTACTTTTGTCTCTGGGGAGGAATAACATCAAGCCAGGTTCCAACCAGGGAAGATTTAATGTTTCGCTTTATTAGAGCAGGGTTCTCTCTTTTTTTTTTTTTCCTTCCTAATCTCCCCTGGTGCTCTTTCTTGGATTGTGCTCTCACTTACGAGCCGCGTTAGGAACCAGTGCACGACCTGTTTGTTTATTTCTCCGTTTCCATCCCGTGTTTCTTTCTTTTTCATGGTAAGGCAGCAGCTTGCCTCATCCTATAAGTCAGTCGTGGTCAGAGGGCGCTGTAATGGAATGTCTCGCTGTGACTGAGGAGACGCTGGCCGGCGACTGCAGCTTTTTCGACCACTACCGGGAGGTCCGTTGTTTATGGATGAGTGTGTGTTTATTAGCTCAGCCGCGTCCCCCGGGGCTGACCTTGGCCTTTCTCCGGGGTTCCCCTGGTACTTCTCCCGCCACAGCCCACTAAAACCGCAGCCCATAAACTTTTCAGTTGCCCTCCCGGGCCAGCCACATCCACAGCCGTCGTCCCTGAGATCCGTGTTTGTATAAGTTGCTCCGACTTGCATGCAGCAACACACTTGATTGGCCCGTGCGAGATTCTCACATTCTCAAGAGCACAGCTGCCGCATCCTGTAGCGGTGATCAAACCCTGCCGCACCCATCTGCGCCACTCCTCACTTCCTTTCTCTTTTCCATTTCATCAGATCCATCTATACATACCAGCCCTCTCTCCCTCTGTCTTTGACAAAAACATCCCCTCCATCTACACGCTTCCCTACCGGCCCCTCTCCCCCCTCCTCTGTTGACAGATTGAAAGAGTGTGACTGGTTAGAAAAGTTCACACTCAGCTGAAAAAGCGAATGCTTTCCAGCTCTTGTGAAGTTTGATAGTTAAGTATTTTTTTTTTGTTTTCAGTGTTTGCTAGCACATGTTTTAAAGGATCTTTGATATCTCTTCACTCCCACAAAACCTATCTTTATCTCTCTCTCTCTCACCCCGTCCCGCTTTATCTCTACTCCAGGTTGACAGCGTTTGTGCTGAAGTCCTTTGCTCAGTCACGGGGTTTCATCTTCATTGACCCTGAGGAGCTTCGCGCTGCCAAATCCTGGCTCATCAAACATCAGCGGGACGACGGCTCCTTCCCCGCCATGGGGCGCATCCTGAACAAAGACCTGCAGGTACATCCCGGGACTACGTGGGGACGGGGTTCAAAGGAGGTTCTGCGCTTACAGAATCATGACAAAAAGTGAAATGTTTTTAAAAAAAATCCTGACATACCATCCATCATGACGAGTCCTCAGGGTTATCTTGAGTTAGACTTGACAGAACATGTGTTATACATTGGGTACATGGAATCGGAAATATTTAACATACATGTACGGTCTAAAGAACTCATACTGGGACTAAAATTACAAATATCATCTTTGAACTGCAATCCTAACTCACTCGAGGGCCCCTTTAAACTGTATGAATCAGAACTCCTCTCTTTGTGTTAATGTATCAGTTAAAAGCTAATTTAAAGGTATTAATTGGGATTTTGACAAAAATGGAGGTGGCTACCTTAAATTCTGTTTAAGGAAATGTGTGACTTCATCTACAGGGAGGGATCCATGGGAAGATCTCACTTACAGCTTATGTGGTAGCTGCTCTCCTGGAGACAGGGATAACAACTGAGGTAAGCAGTCCAACAGAGTCGCTGCAGTCAGTGCTGCTCAGTTTTAAGTTTAACAAGCACATAACAAATATATATTTATATTTATATCCACCGCAGATTCATAATTTCAGCGACTTAAAAAGTTCCACCTGAAGCAATTACTCCTGTAGCCCATCCTACCAGCCGGAGTCATGTGTGAACGTATCGTTGCATTCCTGATAGTTGTGAAGATGGATTTGCTGGCAGTCAGCCTACTCATATTTGTTATGCCCCAGTGCTGCTAATCTAATCACGTTTTGGGCTACGTCAAAAGATTTAAGGCTGACGTGCAGAGACAATTAGGTCCTGTGAGAGACACCTCGGTTGCATTCCTTTCTTTTTTCTTTTTGCTTTCTCTCCTGAGCATTCTACTTCTCTCTGTTTTACACTTGATAGTCAATATTTTAATGTTATATATAGTGTTCAATCACTAAAACACACGATAAAAGGTAAAAACTGCATTATCACAGCCTCTAAAACTCTGTTTTTTCCACATAGTTGATTTAGTTTAGTTTTAGTGTAGTTTATTTAGCATCTCCTGGCTCATCTCCATACATCTGTCTCCCCCTTTCCTCTGCTATCTGTCCCAAAGCGCTTCTTCCGAGGATCTGTGTTTTTTACAACTGATAAAAACTGAAGAGGTATCCTTCACATCAAAGCAGACACTCCATCTCCCCTTCCAATTTCACTTAATTAAAAGATGACTGCTGCAATTACAGCAAGTGGCTCCGGAGGCCTATCATCTTTTGGATGAGAGGGGAAGGTCACATCTGCATGAGATGAAAGTCGACTCTCAACTTTTTAATGGCCAAAATGAATGTTTATTCAATAACTGCATGTGAGTTCAGGAGATGGTTGTGAGTGTAGACAGATGACAGTGGACCCTGTAAAATAGGGATGGTAATGGTGACGATGATGTTAGTGTGTGCCTGCGTGTGTTTGTTTGGAAAGGACATGCCAAAGGTCATGTCATGTAAGAAGCATATCTGACAATCCCAGTGGAGAGGTCAGTACTGATAAAACAGACACTATGTCCCAGTTCCCAAAACAAAAAAATTGTACCAGTGGAAAGTCTTTTATACAACATCTTGTAAGCTATCGATTGTTATCATTATCACTTTTTTTTTATTTTTGACTAATGTGCTGTCTGGTCCAGGAAGAGAAGGTGGCGGTGGCCAAAGCCAAGGATTTCCTGGAGAGTAACACCTACTCGGCTGATGACCCTTACACCACAGCCCTGTCTGCGTACGCCTTGGCTCTGCTGCGCAGCCCGTACGCCCCGCTCGCTCTGCGCCGTCTCAACCACATGGCCATCACACAAGGTACCCATCACTGTGAGACCAACAAGTGCCCGGAAGCTCATTCATTATCAGGAGATCTTACTAATCTGGGAAACAGATGTGTGAATAGATAAGCAACAACCAGACGTCGGATGAAGGTTGGATGAAAATCAGATTGAAAATATATTTTATGTAGAAATACACTGCTTTCATCAAATATTTGTAGCAGCATAAAACCATTACACATTTACAATCAGAGCCGCCTGCCTCATCACAGCGTTTCGCATTTAAACAAGAAATTATACACACGGTGTAGCAGAAAAACAAACTTCTTTAGTCCACAGCTGTAAGTGAATCCGCTCCTCCCTTTTCCCTTTTCCCTTTCAGTTCCTTATCTCCGTGTCGGTTTCCTCTGGCCATTTCCTCCCGTTCCTCTTGACGTAAACTTTCTGCGAGTTCTGGCACATTTGCCTGAGTTTAGGGGAAGTCGGAGGACAATTGAGCACAATAAAGTGACAGTACTTGGTTGCGTGGCTGACAGATGCTGAAAATTAAAATGTTCTTCCAGTGATTCATGTGTTACATGATGCCCCACCTCCCCACCCCTCCCATTCTGTATTTATCTCTGCAGACGGGCTCACCCACTGGAGCCTGACTGGCAGCACTATGACAGATGAAGACACTTTCATGGGCTTCAGTGATGGCCTCTCTCAGTCAGGTACACTGTGCACCTATTAGTGTTTAAAATTGACTATTTTTTAGAAACAGTACATTACTGAAACAGTCTATTACTGTATATCCTAAGAGTCTTGACTATCTGTGTAAAATTTAATAGCAAAACACTCTTCCTTCTACCATCCTGGTACAAATTTCCCTAAATAAAACAGAATCCAAATAAGAATACTGTCGTTTCACAGTGGTGTCAGCAGAGGTGGAGATGACGGCCTACGGCCTTCTGACCTACACCCTCCTCGGGGATGTGGCCTCTGCCCTGCCCGTGGTCAAATGGCTCTCCCAGCAGAGGAATGCCCTGGGCGGGTTCTCTTCCACACAGGTAGCCTTTTTTTTCTCTCTCTTTTTCTGTCTTCAGTTTGGATAACACACTCGCAGCAGCATCTGTGTAAAGCTGACTTTTCTTACGCCCCCACGTACCAGGACACGTGTGTGGCTCTGCAAGCTCTGTCAGAGTACGCCATCCTGTCCTATGTAGGAGGGGTCAACCTCACCATCTCACTGGCCTCCACCAACCTCGACTTTCAGGAGACGTTTGAGCTTAACAGGGACAACAAGAAACTCCTTCAGAGCGCCAAGGTAAACGCTTTTACGTTTTAAGGCTGCTTCCTTTGTGTGTTTGTGTGCACATGCAGCATAATCAAAAAAAAAAAAAAGGCAACTCAGAGGAAATTTTTTTTGTATAGAAACAATGCAACAAAAAGTGACAAGGAAGGCATCAAGACAATGTGTAAAAATAATATAAAAAAATACATTAAATAGATATTAAAACTAGTTAAATAGAAAATAAGAATGATAGAATAAGAATGAAAACTAGATAAAACAGGAGAATACAAGTTAGTGCAGTGTAAGCGATTACCTAAGAGCAACTGCACTTAAATGCAATTTAGAAATGTTTCCCTCTTGATTACAGTGACTGATGGAGTGTGTATGCACCAGAGCCACACTCTGGCATTCGACATTAATCTCTGAGTTTCCATGTCCGGCTGTTTGGTAGCCAAAACCCACTGCCAAACCAAACCACGCTTAACTGGGCCGGATTTCCCAAAAGCATCTGTCTTATTTAAGAAGTGTGCTTTACCGGCCCCGTTTGCCCACACATTAATAACTCTACAGTGTGGGCAATGGGCTGACATCGGTCAGGGCGCAGTGGTGTGAGGTCAGCCAGAGCAGCTCAGGTGAGAGTACCTCCTCTCTGCTGGGCCCATTCCTCTGCTGTGATTAGTGGTGTCGGCTTAATTGGGGGCAATTAAGGCCTGCTGGTTAGTAGCCAGGGAACCACTGGTGGCAGTGCAGCGGTCTACAGCATTCATTCCCTTGATAAATGACTCTTTCACCTCTCCCTGCCCCCTCTGACACTCTTTGTTTCTCCTCTTGTTTGTATGTGTAATAAGTTTAGGTGGTTGGGGTGGTAGGGGTGGGGGTGTGGTGTTTAGGTGAGGGGGGTGGGTGGGTGTGTTTGTGGTGGTGGTGGGGGGGGGGGGGGTGGGTGGTTGGATATTTAGGGGGATGGGGGGAGGGGGGTTGGGTTTGTTGTGGGTGTGGTTGTGTGGGGGGTAGGATGAGAGGTGAAAGGGGATGGGTTGGGGGGGGGAAGGGGGGTTTGGGGGGGGGGGGAGGTTTAATGGGGTTGGTATTATATATGTAGGTTTGGGGTGTTGTGGGGTGGGGTGGGTATTGGGGGGGGGGGAGGGGGGGGGGGTGATGAAGGTGGGTTTTAGTGGGTGAATGGTATGGTAGAGGGGGTTGAAACAAACAAAAGCTCCTTTCATAAACAACTGGAGTAATGTTTTGCTGGATGATGATCCGTCCTCCCTTCTTATCGCTCATGTTTAAATGTCTGTCTGCGTGAAAACCAAACAAGGATATATGTAATCAAAGATGTTTACGTCCCATTTTTTGGGGGGGGGGGAAACGTGCACGTGAGATATGATTGGACGTGGCTGAGGCGGGGCCAGCTACAGCAGCGGATGTTGTGTTCTGCCGTGCAACGCCGCAAACGTTTTCCGACTCGTTCCCCTCGGCGGGTTTCTCAACACACACACACACACACACACACACACACACACACACACACACACACACACACACACACAAACACACAATTTCTTCCTACAGACCTCTCTACTTTCCCTCTCTCCCCTCTTCCCCTCCGTCCTCACCTCTGTGTGTGTGTCAACACACCCCTCTGACAGCCCCTCAGGGCAGCAGCACCTGGGCTCTAATGAAATACAAGAGCAGGGCAATCAAAGAGACCCGCCTGTGTGTATGTTTGTAGACGTACAGTATGTGATGAGTATACGTCCCGTGCCTCAGGATTATCATTTAGGGGCTTTGTAAAGGTCTCAAATCAGGCTGGATGTTTTATTCAGAATGTGTACAGTTCTGGGAATAATAATCTTCCGTGGAATCAAAAAGTGCATCAAAGCAGTGAGCCGAGGCTTAAATAGTAGCCTGCTGAATGCATGTCTTGTGTCCAGTGAATATGATTTGTGGTTTATGCTTCAAAGTGCTGCCTTGGTTTTTTTTGTGTGTTTTTTCTCCTGACTCTCTAGATTGGAGGTCCCAAACGGTTGCATTATAAGTTGTTAGTTGCCAATACTTGGTGCCAAAATGTGTTTTTACAATTTTTGGAATTTTATGAATTAATTTCTTCTTCTTCTTTGTTTTTTTGCACAAATGCTGTGTCAAAAACATACCAAATATTTGGCAAACAAACAAAGACTTGCTTTGAGAGCCGGCATTCAATTATCAGCTGATCTGACAAACAATATGTCTCTATTAGCCTTGGATAGGTATATCGTAATGTTGCAATATTTCAGCGTCATTTTCCAGAGAAACATAGATACATAACATTTAGAGTAACATAAAATTCAATAATTTAATTATGTTGTTGGGGGTGATTTATTTTATTTATTGTTTATTTAAATTATTTTAAATTTGATTAAATTATTTTGCTCACCACCCTGCTATAACATTTTGAGTATTGGCCCAAGTCTACAGTATAGGTTTCTATTGCTTACTATTGGTCATAGCCACTATATCCCAAATTTGCACTTAATATCCTAATCACAAAAGGAAATATTTGTTCAGAAAGAACTTTGTAATACAGTGGTTCCAAGCCAAAAATACAATCAAAACAGTGAAAGCACAAGCAAATTTAGAATGCCTTGAATGGTCTGGGCAAAAAATCTAGTTTATGGCTCAGTTTATAGCTGGGAGCCTTGATCTTGGAAAATCTGTTTTTATTTTATTTTCTTCTTTAGAAAACGCCTGGTTTCAAACACACTTCAACCGCTGCTTTCTCTGCCCGTAGATCGATGTTTCCTACAACGTACCTGACCCAGTATCCAAGCCAGCCTTCCAGCTCAAAGTGGACCTGAAAGAACCTTTTCAGGAGCGACACCTACAGCCCCCCTCATCCCGCCATCCTCCCTCACGCTCCCGGAGCCGTGCCGAAAACCGCTCTGAGCTCAACCGGAAGCGGCGGGCACCCATCGACGACGATGATCCAGCAGCCCACCAGGACAAAATGGACTTCCACATTTCCTTAGAAGTCTGTGCCAGGTACAACACGCGCACACTGTTTACAAGTACAGAAACTGGGCACGCACATTTACACAGTTACACATTTGCACAGCAGCGCTGCTAACAGCCTCCCCCCTCCTCCCTCTCTGTCTAGGTGGCTGCATTCAGGATCATCAAATATGGCCGTCATAGAAGTTCCCATGATTTCTGGTTTCCGAGCGGATGTGGAAAGTCTAGAGAGGGTACGTAATCACATCAAGACGCATGCACGTGCTTTATCAAAGGTTTTGACATTGGGCATCACCCTGAACACACACAGATCCAGTGGCTCACAGGTTGCTGGGTAAGTACTGAGGTAAACAAAAAGGCAGGTAGAAAGAGACGGATGCGTCCACATCTGGAGACCATTTGACAAAAAGCAGTATGGCGTGGAATTTATCCTCCTCCTGTTTCCTTCGCAAACTCCAGGCTCATGTGTACACATTCACACCCACACAGGATGCCTCCCTTAACACACTCACATAAACAAACACACATATTGGATATGGATGTTATCCTTTGCGGTACAGTGGAAAGTGTTTTGATGTAAATATTTGTCCGAGCAGGAAGCCGGCGAGGCAGTTGTTTACCTGACATTCTGGTCATTGTTGCTAACGCTGTTAATAAGTTGTGTGTCACAACAGGGAAAAGCACTTCCTCTGTGATGCTGCAGAGGATGTTGCTTCTTTAAAAAAAAAAATGTGGACAAGGCCTTGTAAGTGCTGGGTTTTACGTGTATGTGCAACGTGCACGTGTTTGTAGCAGTTACGGTGGTGGTCATTAAGGCGAGGGTCCTTTTTTATGGCGTCTTTTTCAGCTCAGGCCCCGTAGAGTCAAAATTACTTGGGGCCTGCAAGTCTAAACACACACACCTCCTCGTGCCATGTGAGGCTAAGATAGAATGAACGGACACATATGGAATAAGAGTAACAAAGATAGGACAGATGGGACACTGGATATACGGCTAGAAAGAGAAAGAGAGAGAGTGGTGGGAAATTTAAGGGCTTGATCGAGGTCAGTTCCCAAGCCACCCATCACAAGTTTGTCTCTCATTACCTCACAGTTATAGGGCCATAGTCTGCAGGCTTCCAGCTCTAGAAGAGCCACCTCTCTGCCTACCTGGGGAGACGTACACGCGCACACACGCACAAATACACTTCAGGGTGTGCGTCAGTTGAGGCTGACCTGAGTTGTAGTGACTAACAAGCTCAGTTTACACCCCTGCTGGCCTCCCTTGGAGTTTTACTGCTGCCTGCCCGACTGCCACTTACATTCCTCAATTTATGGTGGCAAGCTTGGCTTCTACAGTCACGTCTAGTCGCCTGCATGGATGCTGCCGTCATGAATGATTGGTCCGGTGACTGACTGGGAGCTACTACAGCAGCCATGGCATCTTATCACCCAATATAATGAGCTGTGTTTAACGACCCAGAACGCACCGCGGGTAAAATATTGGAGCTATGGGAGTTCATTGCCAATTTTTTTTTTGTTGCTAGATAGACAAACAAAGCTTTTGTCAACCAGTTGTGTAGTCTGTGTGTGTCTGTGTCTGTGTGAGAGAGAAAGGGAGAGAGACAGTGTTGTGTATGTGTGTGTATATGTGTGTGTGTGTGTGTGTGTGTGTGTGTGTGTCTCGGTGGCGCCAGCTCAGGCTGAGCACCTCATAAACCCCTGCTGTCCAAAGGCTGCCACCTTTGACAGAATGAAAAATCCCCCTGTGGGGGAAATTAACTCTGCTGGCTCTCTATACACACACTCAGATTTGCAGTAAAGAGCTTCCTCGTTACTCATTCATATGTTCCTATATTAACTAGATACAGTCATGCATGTCTGAACCAGGTATATGTTTGTGTACATGGTTTAGAAAACACTACGCTGAGCTGGGAATCCCAGAGAAAACCTATGATCCCTTGTTGATTCCAACCGTTATAGTCCCAGCCTTTGATTGGTGACCAATACATTTTCCATCCCAGCAGTGACATCACAATGGATTACATATGGTTTATATTCCAGATGTAGCCCACAAAGCAAATGCAATCCATGTGGACTTTTGGCTGTTGGGGTGATAACGGCACTGTACAACTTTATGCATTTTAATGTACTCGAGTGTGCGCGTGTAGACAAAGGGATAACAGATTTATGACAGCAGAGATCATGGACTGTGCAAAGTGGGATTTCCTTGTGGTTTCTTGGAGTATTCAGACATGGTAATCCAGGGTTATTCTCCGTCGTTTCTTATGGATTAACATTACCCAGTGTTTCTGTTAAATCTCTAACACTTCATATTTAATCCTGTATCAATATTAAACCTTGATTAGCATGAGATGGAGCTGTCCAGTCCGCTGTGGTGCTGATTGCTGTTCATGTCTGTGTCAGTGACTGTTGTCCATGTCCATTTATGTTGTTTGGAAAAAAAAAGTCTCAATATATTAATAAAACAAAAAAAAAGAACAACAAGGAAATCAATTAAAACTGATTCATTGACTGTACACAATGCACATTCTGGCTTGTAGCCAACCAGATGTAGTCACTACATCTATTTTTTTTATGAATGGGTTGTGACAGTTACTATGTTAAACGTTGGCTTTGGCTGGTTTACAACACTCACTAAAATGTTTCTTACCTTAGACAACAACACACACTTTTTAAACAAATTCCAGGATTAAGCAAAGTCAAACTATATAGCCCGTAAAGTTGTGTGTTTTTTCTTATAAAGTACTGAGCCCGATCATTGTGTCTCCCACTACAGCTGCTGATGGACAAGCGAGTGGGCCTGAAGAGATACGAGCTAAGCGGGAGAAAAGTGTTGTTCTACTTTGATGAGGTGAGTTCAATCCAAATTCCTCATCACTGCGTCAA
Source organism: Lepturacanthus savala (assembly GCA_030544235.1). NCBI lineage: Eukaryota > Metazoa > Chordata > Actinopteri > Scombriformes > Trichiuridae > Lepturacanthus > Lepturacanthus savala. Next base: position 17,346,934 of record CM060481.1, read on the forward strand.
CCACAGCTGTTCGCATGCGAAATCATACTGTACGTGTGATGATGTTGGATGAGGACAGCGTTACTTGTCATGTCTGTGCAAGGTCGGGGAGAAACGTATGTGTGCAGATTTGCATCGACCCCCATATACATGTACCCTAGAGTTTGTTTGTTGTTTTTTTCTATCAGATCCCCAGCCAGTGCATGACGTGTGTGGCCTTTCAAGCTGTCAGGGAATACATTGTGGGCAAGACAGCGCCTGTTCCGGTCAAGATCTATGACTACTATGAACCAGGTGTGCCTCTGATGAATATTTTAAGTACTGTTTTTTAACCTGTTAAACTCCAAGGTCCCCCCTATTGGGGGACCCTGTGACTCACCGCAGGAAAAGACATACAGCGCTGCCCTAATTATGGAGCACATGTTGTTTTTACACACAACAAACACAACTCAAACACCAAGCATATTAATTGTCAAATATAAAAATCCGAAAAGCATCAGAAAATCAACCCGTAAAAACTCAGTGATCCAGCAGCCAAAGAAAATAAAGGAAAGCAACCACCTTTTTACATCAACTAACAGAAATCCTGTTTTACCTTTGCATGTTTCATGATGAAAAGTACTAGAGGGCAAAAAGCACTGGTTTTAGTAATTTTGTTTGTTTGCGAACTATGTCAACTGCAATCCAACTTTACTTACCTCAAACCTTTCAAAAACGATTCATAAAAAAGCCTCATTTCTTTCATCTTCTTTTTGTGGAAATTGGAATTTTTCTAGTTTATGACCTAGTTATGGTGAGCGTCATCATTGTTGTGTGTGTGTGTGTGTGTGTGTGTGTGTGTGTGTGTGTGTGTGTGTGTGTGTGTGTGTGTGTGTGTGTGTGTGTGTGTGTGTGTGTGTGTGTGTGTGTGTGTGTGTGTGTGTGTGTGTGTGTGGATGTGTGAACACGCCGGTGTGGGTCTGTTCTTGTTACGCAGCCTTCGAGGCCACTCGGTTCTACAACGTGAGCGAGAGCAGTCCACTGGCACGGGAGCTGTGTGACGGGCCCACTTGCAACGAGGTGGAGAGCTCGACCAACCAGTGGATAGGTGAGACGCCCGCTACGCCCGGAGCGGTTCACCGACATCACCCCCTTCCAGTGTCTGATGGCAACACTTCTGCAGGTTTTGTGCAGGCGAGCCAGTGCAACAACGTGTTTGGCTGCCTGGAGGAGGAGCAGTTTGAGCGCTGCACTTGCTACAGGGACTGTGGTTACGACGGGGAGCCGGTTTGTGGGTCGGACGGACAGATCTACCAGAACCAGTGTCAGATGGAGGTGTTTGCCTGTCGGAATGGAACTCGCATCAAACAAGTTCCTCTGTCCCAGTGTTCTCAGGGTAAGAACTTTCTCACTGCAACACAATTCTGAGTTTGAATAGAGCCTTGATAGAAAATGTAGCAAATGGAGTTTCATAGAAAAATTGATGAAAAATAGCACGTACATTAAAAAAAGACAGGAACAATTATTATTGTTATTATTATCTCTTTTCTGTGTAAAAAAGTGTTAAATATCGGGTTGAATTGTCTATTCAACACGTGTCTGGTTGCTTGCGTCTCCAAAACGCTCCTGATCTGAGCTCTGGAAACAGCTGTTCAGGTGTTGTGCTGATTACTGGATAAGTTTTTTTTTTTTTTTGAGGAGAGCTACCCCCACACAAACCATCCACCACCACCGCCACCACCCTCTCGCTCTCTGCTGTATTACAGGGCTCTCTCCAAATGACAGAGTGCTTTTGTCCAGCCCTTTGAAATCCTTGTCACATTCCTTTCCGACGCACAGCCCAACAACAAAGGAGCCTTCATGTTCTGGAGCAGATTGGGGAAAAGGCATAGACAAAACTTTGGTGGGAAAAGACCTCACTTTGTGCCAAGTGGGTTTTATCAAATGGATCGTATTTTCGTTTCAAGCTCCCTGACCTTGTTTGTTTGTGTATGGCTGTGCGGAGGAGATCCATGCCACCATTTCCCCGTTTTGAAAAGGAAAAAGATACAGTTTGTTTCCACACACACGCCCCCTTCCCCCCCCCCCCTCTGATTTGGTGGTTTGGCCCCGGCTATTTTTGGAAAAATTTTAATACGGGCCTCTGTTGAGACTGAGCGTACATCATTGTTTTGCCAAGAAGTGTTGCTCAGTGGGGTGGATAATGCTTCTGGGCAGTATTTAGATTATGCAACACTAAAAACTCTGTTGAATCCATGAGCGGTTTGTAGATGCTGTGGCTGCCGCATAAATGCCAATAATGCAAAGTTTGTCTGTGTTTGCATTTGCAGCAGAGACCACGGTGGAGGACAAGCAGCGAATAGCGAGCCAGGAAACCGAGCAGCCCTCGGTGCCTGTACACACAGGTAATTTCATCTACCACACCTTACCTCCCATGTCCCACATATTCTCCCTGCTGCAGGTTTTCCACATCAGCACTCTGTCTCTCCATCTCCCTGCTAAATCCCTCCAGCCAGGGCAGAAATCCTCTGTTTTTCCTACAGGCATTTTTATTCATTTGTTGTATTCTAAATTTAGATTGGGTTATTTCCCATCTGGCCATAAATAGCAGACGAAAATTCACCCTAACTTTCTTTAATGAGCATTAGCTCATTGTCCTTCGGCAACATGTTGTCTAGATGCAGCTTTGAATCTTGTTGTGTTACTAAATGTAAATGTACAGTCCAAATTTCCCCTATGTATGCACCTGATGTATGTTATGCATGTGCATTTGCATGTTTAGTTTTAATTTCAGTGTGTGTGTGTGTGTCTGTGTGTGGAGAATGGTAGTTTACAGATTTACAAAGTGAAAAAACAAAGAGATGAAAGGGTGTTGGGGGGGGGGGGCGTTAAACTGCGAGAAGAAAGAGGAGAAAGCCGGTGAAAGATTGATGAGTGGGAGATGAGATGAAAAAGAGAAAAGAAAAGCAGGAAAAAAAAAGGATGAGAGGAGGAAATTAGATGCGTAGGTGTGGTGTGTGTGTGGCACCGCATTCCCCTGCCACCACATCATGTCTACGATGGTTGAGATAAATAGGAGGATAGGTTTCACACTGCCGGCTTGATTGTTGCTCTGCCATGAGCTTAGATCAGCTGCCACTTCCAGAGAGGCAGCCAGAGAATTCCTGATAGGATGTTTGGCCGTGTGTGGAGGGAGGATGTAGCTGTGTTACATTTGGCAGCGAAAACAAAAAAGGCGCTGCAGTCATTCACAAGTTGCAGGAGAGTGTGTGCCTGGTAATGTGAGCTGTTACAGATGAATCACACTGAGGTCCTTCTATATGAATGTTTAAGTTATCTGCAGGTGTGTGTGTGTGTGTGTGTGTGTGTGTGTGTGTGTGTGTGTGTGTGTGTGTGTGTGTGTGTGTGTGTGTGTGTGTGTGTGTGTGTGTGTGTGTGTGTGTGTGTGTGTGTGTGTGTGTGTGTGTGAGAGAGAGATGTGGCACTGCCTGCGCTGACTTGTTTCTCAGCCTGCAGCTCCCAGTAGCTACAGCTCACAAAGCTGGTCTCAGTCAAAGGTCTCCTTAGTACAAAAGCTAACGCTTCACACTTACCACAGGAATGCTGTTACACACTCAGGCACACACACATATATCTATATATGTACACACACACACATACGCTTATTGCAGGCTCACACAGGAAAACACGCCTACACAGATACACACACACACACACACACACACACATGCCTACAGTATGATAACCCTCAGGTGATTAAATTGAATAAGTACTGTAAAAACACTGTCATTGTAAACCATTAGAATGTTGACGACTCGCCCGCTAAGTGCACTGAGAGTGTAATAGGTGAAAGCGGGCTCTGCCAAGGAACTGACACTTTCCACTGGAACAGCGGAGGAAGCTTGAAGCTCTGGAATTAGCTTCCCTGTGCAGACTTGTCTTATTAGTGAACTTGCACCAGAGGACAGGACAACGTCTGATGGATACACAGACGAGCAGGCTTCATTTGTTTTGACATTTTCACGTTGTTTGCATGCCATTTTTTTTCTTTTTTAACATTTCCTACTCAAACTTCTACAAAGGATACAAGCCGAGTGTTTAGACATCACAGTGAAGCCCAATGTGTGCAAACTTTAAAGAAGATTATACTGATTCCCTACTGAATGTAGGGGGGATTTAATTAAATGCTAACATGCAATGAACATCGACTAAAGCTGTACTATCATCTAAAAAGAGAGATTTTTGAAGTGGCATGCTATGTGAGAATACAACATTCTAAGCAGGGAGGGACACCTACTGTCCATAATGGGGTATTACTGGTTTAGGAGCTTAATATATATGTTTTATTTACCACCATGAGTTGTAAAATTAATAGAAAATATAGGCAAGACAGTGACAAGGTTAATAATAATAATTTGTATTTGAAATAATAAGTTTTTGCTTCAGATTTTTTCTTCAAACTTTGCTTTCGTCAAAGGAAGGTCAGTTTTCTAGCTTCTCTAACCAGTCTAAACCCAGTCTAAACACATTGTACCATTAGAACACTGGAGTTATAGTTGCTGGGAATGGGCCTCTATACACCTATGTAGATATTGCACCAAAAAAACAGACATTTGCAGCTAGAATAGTCATTTACCACATTAACAATGTATAGAGTGTATTTATGGTTAGTTTAAAGTTATCTTCTTTGAAAAAAACAGTGTTTTTTCTATCAAAAATAAGACCATTTTTATACAGTAGTGTGTAATACCAATACACCACACACCAATAACATCTCCATAAACACAATTCAAGAATCTACCGTTAAAAAAGGCTACCGTGTCAACCTTTAGTTTAAATATATCCCTTTGTGTCACCCTGTCCCTGATCACCCAGGTGAAGAGGAGCAGGGCTCCATGGCAGAGGTGTCATACTACTCCTATGAATACGACCAAGACACCGAGCCTTTCCTCGCTGATGCAGAGGGCGGGGTGCATTTTGACCTTCCTGAAGGCGGGGAGGACGTAGAGCAGAAGGTGCTCCTACCGGCAGATACCCAGCTACCCACACTGGACACAAGAACCAGCCCTGAGCGATGGTATGAGCTCCTCCCTTGATGTTTTATTCCTTTTCTTATTGTTAGCAGATTTCTTGAAAAGGCCAACAATTCATTCTGTAGATGTACGATTTGAAATTCAACTGTTTTTAATATTATTTCGAGAACTTCTAAAATGCTAAGCTAAGCTAAATTATCTGCCAGTGGAATAAGATAATTCTACTCAATATTGTACGAGTTGTATCAAACACAAGATATTTTCACCAGTTTTGGCAGTGTACTCACAGACTCTAAAAGCATTTATGGGTTATATTTTTGTAGGTATGACAGTATCCCAGGTGTTTTCTACTCTGGGTCCTATTCTTCAGCACCTTACAACAATTATGTGTCCTGTTTTGCTGTCATCCACAGAAACTTCTCACAGAAGTGAAGCCATACCCACCTCCAAATTGTACATTATTTGTGAATATGCTAGTGAATGGAAAGAGAAGAGAGACTTGGGACTTCCTCGGCCTGAAAGGAAGAGACGGTGGCGTCTGGAGAATGAGTGTGACTTTGTATGGGAGTGTCTGTGTATTAAGTGCTAGATTGTTCTGAATGGAAAACCAGCCAATGTGGTCGCTTTCATGAGTTTGCGTGTGGTCGGAGTGTGTGTGTGTGCATGACTGTGTGCGAGTGTTATCGAGCTAGTGTCCTCCAGATTTCCACTTCTCTTCCCCCAGCCTCCTAGTCACCAATAGGCACCATAGCGTCTTTTGTTATTCACTGTTACTGCCTTTATAATCACTAGAAGAAATAATCAAGTATTTATGTTTGTAATTACACCCGACTTTAAGCAAAATATTTTGTTATATTTTCTATCTGTGGTATTTATTTGTAGCTAGAGGTCATATCATTTTTATTTTATTTTATTTTTTTTTGTCATTGCCGGCCCATACAGTCTACTTTTCGCCCTGTTACCTTATGATTCTTTCAGTTCAAGGAAAAGATTTTTTTTTTGCTGTCAGAAGCTTTTTTTTCTGTTTCATAGCAAGCTTTAACCCAATTATTGAAATGTTTGATGAAATTCCTGTACTGGTATCCTGCTGGAAAAAAAGACATATGCTACCCATATGCTTTACAGAAACATAAGCTGAAATGTTTTTCATTTTTTTAAAAAGATTTTCTTGGCTTTTCGCCTTTATTAGACAGCACAGTGGAGATTGACAGGAAACACGAAGAGAGAGAGAGGGGGGGACTGACATGCAACGAAGGTCCCTGGCGGACTTGAACCATGGACTTCACAGTTATTTCACAGATATGCGTCTTAGAGCACCGGTTCACCACGAAGCCCCCAGCTCAAAAGTTTTTTCACCAAGATACCGTCTACTCTCAAGTCACCTTTCACCGTACCTACCTTGAGATTTGATTGTACAGTTCATAAGCTATTTTGTTTATGTTAAATTTTGATTCTTGAAGCAATCACCTTTAAAAAAAAATAATAAAAAAAAAAAAAAGAAAAAATCAAGAATGAAGTTTTGGATTTCTGTAAATGTACCAAATTTGATTAAATGTAGCCCACGTTCATATCAAATATTGTGCTTTTTAAACAAACGAGAATAAAATTTGTATACAATCCAAGATTTTGGTTCTGTTGGCTTCACACGCTCACGAGTGTCAACGCTGTTGTTGGCGTATGTAACGGATTAGTAAAACAGATCGTCCCGTTTTAATCTTCTCCCTCCTGTATTTTGTTTTTGCCAGTAAACTTTGTATAACAGCAGGAGAGAAACACCATGAGCTTGGTTACTTTTTCAGAACAGCGCGATCTCTGTGGATGCACCGCAGTGCATGGATCTGCAGTGCAGTTTATGAAAGCCGTGTTGCTCCATTTCCTTTGAAAGGCTCGTTAAGTCTGGGGATAATTTCCTGTCAGCTTTGAGCTGTATTACAACGCTGCTTGAGAGGGCCCTCTGCTTCGATAACTGACTCTCTAGGCCCTGTGCTAAGAAACAGAAAGCATGGACGTGTGCGTATCATTCTGTACATTCCGTATACACCTCTTTACGTTTGGATGTGCACCGAACGTGTTTGTACCACTGCGCACATCAGATTCGGGTTACCACGGCAGCGGCCGGGAAACAGTTAGACCCTGTTAAAGTTTAATGTCATGTTTTCTGCACATGTCACCGGTCAACCCTCTCAGTTAATGTGACCTCTGGCAACCGGGCCTTGGGCCTTGTTGTGAGTCCTTCAAATCTTATCTGCAAATCCTCGCTGGGATTAGAGAGATTACAGGGTTAATCAATTAACCTGAGATTAAAGAAGAAAGATGATATTCACTGGTTTAATTTCCAGCAGTGTGTTCCAGCTGTATGTTGGCAGTTAATAACTATAACTACTAATGGGGCCTGTAACTGCTCCAGATGTTCTGCAACACATCTAATCCTGCATTGGTGTTGAGGCTTTATGTATGTTAGGGGGAAAATCAGTGACAAATCATGGTTGGCGAGATGAGAAAGTCAAAAACTTTTGTTATATAGTTTTAAGAAGCAGAGATCAGGTATCTCAAAATATGCATTTTGTCTTCATGTTGGTTTCTCGTCATTTAAAGGTCCATTTGTATCTTTCTTTTTTATGAAAATCATTTTTGTGCATTTTTTTACACAAATCATGGTGTAGTGAAAAAAGAATGATACATTCTCAATATTTAATCCACCTAAAATATAAAATGAGTTAATACATGTGTTTTTAATTTCCTTACACCTTTTAAAGAGAGTTAAACTATCCCATACCAAGTTTTTAGGGTGACAGTTTATACACCGTTTAAAAAGGTGCATACTCTTAGTTTGAGGTAAAACATATGGAATTTCCTAATCTCTTAATGCAGTTGCGGTGGGATTGTTTTTCTTCTTTTAAACACAACTGAATAATTTTTAATATTAAAGAAAAGTTAAATAAACATACAAGACAAGCACTGCTAATTGTAAAACACTGCATTTCCTAACTGTTGAAAAATTATGACCCCCCCCCCCTTATTCCTCAAATTGGTTTAGTCCAGATGCTGTTTTTCCAGTGGGCGGGGCCAGTGGCTAACAGCTACTTTTGACAGTCAGCTTTCAGCTACCTATGAAGACACCAAACAAACTATGTAGAAGCCAGTGAGTCAGACTTAATACTACTATTACTTTTAATAACATCTTTTAAAACATGAGGGCTCAAACCCGTCAAGTTGCAAAGGAATGTTAGAGAGAAGATAAAGCCAGATTATTATGGTAGTATAGAATTATTTCTCTTCTCCCCTCCATCAATGAAATGGGAATTTCACCCTGTCTACCAGCCATGGACAGATAAATATTCAGTCAGAAGCTACTCATTATTTTATATAACATGTTTGTGTCTGCAGTGACAATGAAGCCAGCAGTGCAGGAGACCTTGGCTGCAAAAGACCATCCACAGCGGTCTCCGTGGCAACTGCACGCATGGCTGAAGAGTGATATTGTGTCTCCACACTGCAATGAGCAGCAAAGAGTGAAAAGAGAAAGGAGTGAGAGGGGGGGATCTTGGTTTCATGGTTTGCAGGGGATGGAAGCTAGCGTTACATGAGAAAGAATCGGAGTGATGACATTGTTCCTGAGCTGCAGCTGAGTGCACCTGTGTATCCACCTCTCCAGAGGAAAGGGCTATTCACCTGTCACCAGCCGTCTGGACAGAGGGAACAAGTGGGGAAGATAGTTAAACCCTATCCACAGCGTAGCCTGCTCTCCTGTTGACACTTTGATGTCTATTATAGGTCTCGGGTTTCCTGATTATTTCAGAGGAAATGAGGGATTGATTTTGGATTGTCCGGGTTTCTGGGTTTCAGTGACAGCCGGTGCTGGATCCTGGAGAAACATCACCGCTGCATCTAAAGAAATTAAGGAATGAGGTGTTTCTCCTGATGCTCTTGTTCTGACTTTCAAATTTCACATCTGCTGCACACCTCAAGGGGATTTATCTGTGGTAAGGTGCACACACCCACAAAAAGAACGGCTTCATGGTTTTTTCCATTATATTTTCTTAATCTGCTTCTTATGGGTTCAGTTTTGTTGAATATTTCTGTCACTGTAGGATTCCTCAAGAATCATTCATCACTTTTAGAGCCAAATGGAGAAAAAACATCCAGTGATTGCAGGCAGAGAAAAAGGTAAGCCCCATTACATTAATATAGATGCATTCTTACAAACATGCTCACTGAATAAAACTTAACACTTTGTTTAAAGACACAAACATTATGTGCACTATCACTATTGGTCATTTTAATAATTGCAAAGGGAGACACTGAGTTGAAGCAGAGCGGATTGCTCAGTGTTCAGACTTGCCAGGACTCGCTTTTTCTCTGTAAAAAAAAAAAAAACGCTCCCACTTGCTCGGCTGAACACTTGCGTGCTGATGTCATGCTTTTCACCAGGTTGTCGTCCTTGTCCGTGTTTTGTCTTTCATATGGATATCAGGATATCAGTATCAGAGGTCAACGATGGGTTATCTAAACCATTATTTTGCAAATTTACAGACATTCCACATTTACTGTGTATTGTATTACCCGCCGGCTGATGATGGAATATACTTACTTGCAGAGGAAATCCAGCTGCTTCCTTAGATTACAGAAGCCATGATTTACAGAAAAACTGTTGCCTCTTTTAAGTCTCCCTCCCCCTCGCCCTGCACAGCTGTCATATATGCAATGTAAATGTTATTTATAGCACCTAATGTGTATGTGAGATTGTGAGTAAGTGTGTAGGTACTTCATCTTAGTGACATCCCCCCCCCCCTCTCTCTCTAGGACCAGGTCCTGGGCGCTACGGGCTTCCTCCCACCATTGGATTTATGGGCCATGACTTCACCAAACCAGCAGGCCCGGCCTACTCTTTCCACGGAAGGATGAGTGACACTAGTGAGCCTCTCTCACATGTAACGAAGATTATTATTAGCTACGGTGGAAAGTTTTTGTAATATTGTTCATGAAATTAAAAACTTTGATATTTGTCTTGATGTGAACATTGATTTTAAATAGCAGTATTATAGATTAAAAAAAAGACTGATAGTTGTATGTTAGCTAAAACCAATGGTGTGGTCAGGTTTGAGCCACTAGGGGGAGATAACACATCATAACTGGCCATTTGTTTCTCACTTTTCACTCCTAATATTAATTTTAGTTAAGTCTATTGTAGTTCATTTGAACAACATTTTGAAATAAAAGGTCAGGAAAACTGCTACTGGCCTATCCAAATCTATTTAATGAAGATCATGATCAAACCAAACCAACAGGAGAACTGATATTGTATATTTATGATAAACACGATAACTTTCCCTGCAGTGTATTGTGTTGACTCCAGTCCAGGACCTCAGTATCACATTGATGCAAAAATGACCCGCTTTGGACGGGACGGAACACCTGCATACTCAATGCTGGGCAGAATGAAAGCACAGAGTAAGTTCCTACTCATAACTAATATTTACTTTGGGTGTTGTTTTTTTTAACGATTAGTTTCATAACGGACGAATTCTAAACTCCAATATTGTGTCCGAATGAACTTAAACCGTTATACAGAAGACATCTGTTTTTTGACCCTTCTAATAGAGCCGTTGTCAGCTGCTGCAACTGAAAACCTGCCCCCCCCCCCTGTACAGACACACTCTACCAGATGGTGCAGAATTGGTGGTTTACACTTTTCAACTGTTCTCTCTTCACTAGAGGAGCTATTCCAGACACCTGGACCAGGTTCATATAGCCCTGAAAGAGCCCCGCCATGCAACCTCCAGCGCAGTCCCCCATCCTACACAATGGGCTCTCGCACGCTCTATCGCAGCATCGATTCGGTACCTGCTCCGAACAGGTACCGTCTCCCTCCGCTGATGGGCCCTCAAGTTCCGAACAAACCGGCCAGCGCGAGCTACACGATGTCAGGAGCTTTCAGCACAGGAGGACCGTCTGTGGATTTAGCCCAGACACCAGGGCCCTGCAGGTACAACAGCACTGACCCGAGTGTTTATCTACCCCGACAGCCGGCGTTCTCCATGCTGGGGCGTCACGGTTTTCCCAGAGATGCCACCAAGAAGCCTGGTCCTGGAACGTATAACCCAGAGAAAGTGACAGTTCACAAAGCTCGGGCCCCGGCCTACTCCCTCGGTATCAGACACTCAGAATTCGTCACCCCACTAGTTGTCAGCGTTTCTGATTAAACGTCGGTCCCCCCCCAAAAAAGTTCCTCTTTACTCTAATTTCTTTCACAAAAATATGAAACCATGTGAAGAAGTACATTTTATTTTGTTCTTTCAGCAACACAGAACTTGTTGAATCAACCACAACTCACTGTCAAAATTTATAACTACAAATAATATATTTACATTAAACAAGTGTATAACAGTAAGTGTTGAAACGCAGAAAGCTCTTTTAGGAAAAGTATGAGCTTGAGGAAAAATAAACCTCATGCCTGTATGACCAGTCAAATAAATCAATCTCAACAAAATGACATCAAAAGACATTTAAAAAATGTATTAAAAATGTACAATTGACAGGCAAACTTTCAGCTTCATGATGTTTGTAAGGTTTTCATTCACAGTGAAATCAATATTTGCCTCTCGTTACCTCTATAAATTGAGGGAGCTTGAACAACAACAAAAAAAAAAATACAATTAAGGTTTTTCTACAGTACACTATACACAAGAACTCAAGTGGAGATAGATGTATGAGGGAGAGATGTATGGGCCAGAGACAATATAAAGCACAGAAAATTGAAAGTATATTACAGATAGTTTCCATTTAATCCTTTGGGAGAGGTCTTCTGAATAGCAGTATGTGTGGCTCTGGAGAGTAAAACAAAAAACGTCTGTCAGCATCATCTATCGTACAGAGGTTACATCATCAGTATATAGTCACAAAAATAGCTGTGATCCATGTCCACCTCACTTTCTACACAGCCTATTGGCACCTGCTAGGAGACCCTGCTCAGTCAGTTGATCAATAGAAAATTAATCACCAACTAGTTTGACAATAGATACATTTTGCATCATTAAGGGAACAAAAATGTAGATTGAAAAATATGATTCCAGCTTCTCAAATATGAATATTTTCTGCTTTATTTTGTCTTCTATGATATAAAATAATCCTTATTTGTCACCCTACAGATATGCATTTAAGTCTGTCTCAATACAATATTTATTTCATTGATACATAAAAGGAATTTACTTTTTAGAAATTCTGAATGTTATAAGTTGAGGGGCAAAAATTCTGGGAAATTAGTGAAAAAAAAATTGCATACTGCGTAGGAAGTGCATTCATTACTACAGAAACATGCTGGTTACTCACCTGGTGTGTGGATCATGTAGTGAATCCAGCCCTGGCTCTGCTGCACTCCGATCCCCCTCCACTCATCTTCTGTCATCAGGTGGGAGGTGGGCACCAGCTTAGACAGCTGCTTTGGAAGCACCACATGCCTAAAAGGAAGAGAAATATCACTGTCAAAACTGACCCACAACACGTGCTGTAAGTTACAGTATAATGTAAAACAGTAAAATACACACGAAGTTGGCTGAACACAGCTGAGATAATGAAAACTGATAACTGTTTGCAGCTTTAACCCGTGACCGTGGTAACTGGTGATTTTCAGTTGAATGTGTCCGAGGTTGTGGTGACAGCAGCCGTTGAAAACACGACCACCACCATGTAGGTGTCTAAAACGTCTTAAATTATTCTAAATTGAATGTTTAACGCGGTCCTCTCTGTATTTAATGTTACATCATATTAATTGTTGTCATAATAATGTTGTCATTCACATTCCTTGTCTTGTTTTTTCTGAATTTGAGCAACTACGACACTGAAAGTCACCAATTAACACGGTCACTCGTTGAACCGAAACACCGGGAAAGAGGAGACAGGGCTGCTCAGCGGTTATATAACGGCTAACTGTAACTACTGGTTTTCTTTAACGATTAACGCAAATGAGTCGCAGCATCCGGACAACGTTCACACTAACGGACGCTAAGCGAATTGAAGTAACGGCTATAGTTGCCATGCTAACGAGTGGCCCAGCTGCTATTTGAGTCGCGTTAGCTTAACGTTAGTTATCCGTTAGTTAAGATGACAACGTTAACCTACAAACGACTTCATAACCGTTACAGACGTATTGCTTCTCTTACTGAATTAGCGCATGGAAATGAATTTACCAGCTGAAGTTAATGTTATATTGAGCCACCTAACTAAGCCTCGACGGGGGTTCAACAGTTAGTTACCGTTAACTGCTGTCTTAGTTTATAAACGCCAATAACCATACCTGTACTCGAACTGCTCGTCGTTGTACTTGTCAGAGTAGTAAATCTGTTTCTTAGACATTTTCGGTCGACGATAGATGTCAGAGTTGATGATTATAAAGTTGTTTTCAGGTGTCGCGAAGTAGCCAGCTACAGCGATACTGACTAGTGCCACGAGCTGCTGTCATCTGCCGCTGTTTTCAGGCGACAATTCAAACCTCAACGGTTCCCCGCAGTCCCCGGATTGGCCCAGGCAGACTGTGCTCCTCCTGTAGATCGTCTATGTTTGGCGAGAGAGCACACTCTGCTTGTAAAAACCTCAACTCTACGAGGAAGCGCATCGTTCGCAGTAGTGAGCGTGTTTCAGCGGCAATTCTTTTGGCAAAAAATGTCAATTTAAGCTCTTATCTTCACTCTCAGCGTCTTTGTTATTCGTTGGAATGTATGGAACCTGATTTTGTGTTCGAAAACGTTTCTGGTCAATCGGAGGAGTTTAGTGCACCCGAAAACAGGGCATCAACGACAGCTTCGTGTTTATTTATTATCTCTGCTACGTTGCGTAGCAGTCCTAGGGTGCACGACTTATGACGTAGGCGGTAGAGGCATGGGTTGAGTATGGACCTGCAATAATATCATATTGGTATAAATTGAATTGTCATATTTTAGTTGCCTATTTTTAAAGCATTGTGTTGCTGACACTAATTTACTGTTTTGTAACAACCAATTCAGGGGCTACTAGTTAAAACGAGCTAAAAGTAGCTAACCCAAGCACATTTACAGTGATGTGGAAACTGAAATGTTCTTTAATATGCACGGTCTCTGATAAATTGATATGTTTAAAAAACAGTTTCTGGCTTATTTGAGGCCAGCAGTGATGATAATTAATGTTATGGAATGGAAACTTAATTAGTGTCATTGCTAACACCTGTGTTTACCTGCTATTTCATGTCAATATGGCTGCTGTGAAAAAGTTTTATTGTACTTTTATTAGACACACGAGTAGTCAATTTTCATAATTTTCCAGAGACTAGAATGACCAACCAAACTGGGCTGCTTTGGTATTATTATTATTATTATTAGAAATGCACTGGTCACCTGTTATATTCGCTGTTGGCCTTACACAATGTATATATGTTACTTTTCTCAGTCAATGATTTGTTAATACATGCAAAATAAACTCTCTCTTTACATTTTAACCAAACGTATAGTTTTTGTTGTTGCAAGCAGCCCATGTTATTCTTAGTTGTAATCACTGTTAATGGGTAATGGCTGCTAATGAGTGGTGGTGTATTCACGTCATGATTTGTTCCACTTGTGTATGCAAAATACCAAAGGGAGGAAGTATATGTTAACTCTTTACACACAGAGACGCACATTATTGTTGAGTGATTGAAACTGCAGTGTAACATTACATGCAGATATGTTTATATGTTCAATCAGGCCGAGTACAATCTTTGTAATGATTGATACATCTATAAAATCTCTCTAAAAACACAATAAATTAATATGATTTTAATAAATGCTCTAGGTATATTTTACTTACTGGTGTGCAGTATGTTGCCAGTGCAGTTATTTGTCATACAACAGAAAAAGGGACAGAAAATACAGCGAAAGGTGCACGTATCGATTGCATCTGGTTTATCAGTAACTTTTTATACTCTAGCAAACTTAAAAAGTGATTGGCTGTTTGGAAAACGGTGGGAGGCAGTGGTAGTGTCGTACGGTTCCCAATGGCTTGTGTGTGTGTGTGTTTTACCGTGTGTATGGTTTGTTCTAACATGGACTCCTGACCAGTGAAACAGTTCTCTTATTCAACAAATAGATACAGCTGCTTTGTACTATAACTGAACCATATATTGCTTATCACTGATGAATGTCATTGCCTCTTCACTGTGCTGGATCTTACATTCACCCCACCTCAGAACCTGACGTAGGTAAGCTTCCTGTCATCCGCTTCTGAATAACTTTTAGTTTACATTCTTGTGTCGGTAACATTCATGATATTTGTACACATTTAGCTCGGTATCATGTTATACAAATGTCAGTTTGAGCTGTTTCTGGAGTCATGTTTTGTTGCATTGAGAACATGATGCTCCTCTTACACTATTCTCCAAACTGATTGTGGGAGTAAACAAATCATAATGATTTACATGATTGAATTTAAGCAATTTACCTTGTTTGATGGGAACATAATGAGCTTTTTCCTTGTGTGTGGGTGATGTTATTTAGTCAGTTGATTACCCCTGCTTTTTGTGTAACAGATGATGACCCTGACTCGCGGCTTATTTCACAATCAGTGCACACATCTTTATTTGCATTCGCAGGTGGTTGTTTTTTTAAACTTGATTGCTTTTTTTCTTTGCTGTCCCAACAATCTTAATAATCTTTTAATACAAGAAATTAGCAATCTTATTTAAATACGTACTATTTATTCTCACATGTTTGCAAGGTTTGATGACTACAAAAAAAGAAGTGAAGATTTGCAGTGTAAATCCCTGATTAACCCAGTTTGAGTTTCACACCCAGAATCCCGAATGCCCTTTGATTGTGTCACCTTTGTGTGAGGTAGGAAAATACAATGGAAATTAAATAGTGGATTAGAAGCAAGAGTGAAAATGATTCATCTGGGAATGGGGAGGGGGTGCACGAGCAAAAGGCAAGAAGTGGGGAGCTAAAAGGATCATGCTGAGAAGGCTGATTGCTCTCTGGGGAATCAGATGGGAGGGAAACCCAGAAGAGAATTCAGGCAGATGGGATAGGATGGATGTTAGACATGTATTCCTATAAGATTGTGGCTGTTTTGTTTCCTTTGTTAAGTTTTTGTTTATTGTCACGGCAAATGGAATTACACACACTCAGATTGACTCACACAACATGCACTTTAACTAATTGGATGAGGCTCATGCCTGCATTTATTCACAATCCCAATCTACTCTTCATTTAATATTTCTATTTTGGGGTTCAATGAAACCCTTTAAACCTGTTTGTGTCTCTCCAGAATAGAAATTAATAGAAATCTTGTATCCATTTTTCAACCTTCTACACATAAATAACATTCCCTTAATGAGACTGATTATGATCAAGATGATAAATGAAAAAAATTCTATTCTCTCTCTCTCTCTCTCTCTCTCTCTCTCTCTATATATATATATATATATATATATATATATATATATATATATATATATATATATAATATATATCTCAAGTACTGGGAAGCCAAATCCTTGCTGGATGCCAGTAATGTTTGCCTATTCCGCAAATGTTTAGCCTTCAATTCAAATAATTGCAATGTCAATAAGCTTTATTGACATGTACTTTGATGTTGCATTATTGATATGATTCAATATGAATAATTTTACACAACACCACAACATATATAGATACTCACAAGACTACTGTACTGCCTCACCTCTGTGACATAAGAGCACACACAAATAATCTTTAAATTCAGTGTCAATGTATCTTATTGAGAGAAAATGGCAGATAAAAAAACAAAGAGAAAATAATGTTGATTGTCTTTGAGGAACCAATTGCTTTCTTTTGGTGTCTCAATTCATGGATTAGCACAATTGATCAGTGTGAGTGGTTTACGATACTATTCCCATTCTACCTTAAATAAAATGCGACACGGGTTATTAATTTGCTGAGTCTTCTTTATACAAGAAGAAATAGCTGCAGAGTGTGAATGTGTGTGTGTGTGTGTCCGACAGAGGGGTGGTTCAGGCAGATGTGTTTTAGCTAATACAGTCTGAGAGCAGCTGGGCAGGGCAGGGCTGATAGACCCAATGACATCATCCAAAGAGAGGGAGAGAGAGAGACACTGGGAGCGTATGAGCGAGCCTGCCTAAGGCAGCGAGAGGAAGCAGGCCGGCTCAGATAGAGAGGAGAGCAGCATGAGAGCGGGACAGTGTGTGTGCGTGTGTGAGAACGGGAGCGGACCAAGCAGCGTTCAGTTGACTTTGACAGGGATATAGGACTCCGCCTGGAAGATTTTCTCTCCAGTTTTTGCCCCCTCTTCCATTACACCTCTCCCCCTCCCCCTTCCCCTTTTCCCTTTCCCTCCTCATCCTCTGGCAGTTATCCCCCCCTCTCAGCTCCTGCTTCAGGCGGCTCCTCCGGGCATGCTCCTTAAGCCAAAGTATGGCCGCTTTCGCAATGAGTCTGTGACCTCCTCTGACGACCTGATGCAGAGCTTAGCCATGAGCGGCAAAGTTGTGGCCACACCGATGGTCCCCTCCTCCACCCCGAGCCTTCCTCTGCCTCCGCTGCCTCCTCTGCCTCCTCTGGATCCCAGTGCCCGGTCCTCCTCCTCTGCTGGGGCGACGGCCCTGGCTGACTCCCCTTGCCTGGATGGAGAGCAGGACGCCACCACAACCTTCTGCATGCTCATTCCTAAGATGCCCCAGTGGAAGTTCTCCAACTCCCTGCTCAGCCGGAGCCCGTCCAACTCCAGCTCCAGCTCCACCTCTAGCAAGGACTCTGGCAAGGGAGCAGCAGCTCCGTCCCACGCCGTCTCCTCTTCATCGTCACACAGGCCCAGTGGCGCAACCTCAGCCAGCGGCCCGGTAGCCAGTCTCGCTGCGGTGCTTAACTCCTGTGACCCTGTATGTGTTACCCCCTGTTCCCTGCAGGCCATTCGTGGGCAGAGAGCAGTAGCGGCGGCAAACTCTGCCAGTCCAGGGGGGCAAGGATTTGGGGCCACAGAGGCAATGGCAAGCCCCATCAGCTCCAGCAGCTCCCGATCAGGAATGCATCGCAGGACGAGGGTGGAAGGCATGTGGCTGGCGGGAGAGGACTTCAACCAGAAGGGCAGCTTCATCAACAAACCCTCCCAAGGCTGGCTGCACCCTGACAAGAAGATCGCAGGACCAGGGGCCTCTTATATTGTCCGGGTGAGTCAGTTTGCTGTCTTATACAGTAGGCCCCCCTTATTTCAATGCATACTACATATCCAATGTAAAAGTAATTAAACATTACTTAATTCAGGATGTTTTTTTTTTTTAAATGTGCATGACTAACTTTTCTTATTCCATTGCTCACAACAACTGCCTCTGCACAAAAAGCAGCGAATCCCATAATATTAATGAGTCAATTTAAAGGTTTCACTATCTGGGTGGCAACAAAGGGACACCACAGTGCCAGGCAGTTTGTTATGCAGCTCATGTGGTGAGAGCTGGGGGAATACATAATTTAATCCAGATAGATGGCTTGGTGTGGCTGGTTGGGAGACTGCGTCAGGGTGGAGAGAGATAAACCATAAAATTATGTGTACAGACTGTAGCCCGGGTTGTTATTTTACAGCATTGTTTACCATAGGTTACAAGCATCGTACTATACTTAGAGCAATAGCCATCTGTAGTTATCGTGCTTGAAAGCTACATCCGATTGTAAGCTCCCACTGTCAGATTTTGTGGGAGTGGTGTTCTTTGTGTGCTTTCAGGATAGTTTGCATTCATGCGTGGAATAAAACCATGAGATTTTATCTACGAAAATGTGCTTACAATCCCTCAGTATAGTGGAGCTTAATCCCCAAATTAGTCTTGCCATTTTAGTATTCTTGAATTAGGTTATCTTAATGCAGAATATGTGTTCAAATATTACTCAGACTCTTTGTGTCTTTATCAAGAATAGGACATAGAAAGGATGCTGGTTTTGTCCCACCAGGAAGATGAAAGTGAGTATAATTGAGATCATTTTGTATACTGAAAGGACGTATCACTCTCAGTGTACGCTACAGATTTGTGTTTACAAAGGGTTACCGTCCCAAGCAGACTGCTTGACGTCAATGTCAATGATCTCCCCTCAGTCGTCCCCCGCGTCTGTTCACCTCCGCCCCTCTTGGACTGCTCTCCTCTCCTCCTCCTCCTCAAACTAATGACATGGCTCTTGATTAGCCCATTCTGAGACTCAAGCATGCTTTCTAATGGCATCATACAGGCACCATTCTTTCCTATATTCAATTACATTTAATCACAGTCATTTGCATCATGTGATATGGAAGAGGACGGTTGGACCGGTATGGGAGGGGTCAGTCATCTGGGATCAGTGATGAGTGTGTCTGAGCTCTCATCACCGTGCAAGGCTTCCTTACAGAGCATCACAAGTGTTCCTCTCATTTATATCTCAGTTAATGACAGGGCTTTTAATAGCTTATTGTTGTCAATTGGCAATCGTTTTAGATGACCAATGCAAGACACCCATGTTACGGCAGTTGAAGCTGTAATATATGTGCAGTTCAATGGTAAATCTATGCAGGGAGGAGGACTTGCTGCATGTATTAGTGTCAAAGTGACAGTAGAGTTCTGCTGCGCACTGCCATTTTTTAATCAGCATAGATACCATAGTGCACAGCTCTCTCTCTCTCTCTCTCTCTCTCTCTCTCTCTCTCTCTCTCTCTCTCTCTCTCTCTCTCTCTCTCTCTCTCTCTCTATTTATTTCTGTTTCACTTCTCCTCTATTCCTGTTCTCCGCTGCTGGGAAAGACACAAATATGATTCTTTGGTTTCCTGCTTTACATTTTCTCTCTGTCCACACAGCCATGTCAGGCTCTGTGTCTGGCCCGCATCTGCCGTCGTCCATAGCCAGGACACTGCAGCAACAATCGAAGCACTGCAGCTGCCAAAGGAGTTAGCATTCAGTGAGCTGTATTAAAACCAGGCTGTTATCCTTTTATACTGTTCACATGCAATGTGCTGCACGGTATTTCCCCATCACCTTATGAACTCTAACCTCTGCTGTGTTTTTTTTGTTGCTATTGCTATATATCCTACCATGAAGTGGTGACTAGTGGAGTGTATTGCAGCATCTGTCACAGCATACTGAGATGAGTCCACAAAAGTATGAAATTAAAAGAATCAAAGTATCAAATGTGTAAAATGTATCACTCATGACATCAGTTACAAATGATTGGATATATAGGCTACTCAAGTTGGGAGAAAAACAGATTCATTCACTGTCAATACTAACCAGAACATGTGTCCTGACCTACAGTGATATTAGTGGTAATATGAAAAGATAAATGGGCTCAGGATATGTTAGGACAGTGATTATACATAAGCTTTAATGCAGTTCTTGGAAGAAACTTTGAAAGTGGATGCCAGTGTTTATGAAGAATGCTTCTTGGAAAGTCAGAGCCGTAGCCTGTAGCCATAAGAAATAGCAGGCTATAGACTGGGCCAAAAGGATAAGAGGGCACATCGGGTGATAGAAAACGGGATGCGTTGCATCAGCAGATGCGTGTGTGACAATGGAGGCATTGGCAGAGAGGGAAAGAAAAAAGAGAGAGACAATTTTCCTGATGGAAGACTTCCCCCGTCTCCAAATCTGGTTAGAAAGCTCATTAAGCTCTCAGGCTCAAAGGTCTCTCTCTCTCTCTCTCTCTCTCTCTCTCTCTCTCTCTCTCTCTCTCTCTCTTCTCTCTCTCTCTGTTTGTTTGTGTGGCTTCTGTGTCGTCTGTCTGCTGTCAGTTTGCAGTCACAGTAACAAACTTGGAAATTAAACAAAATTACACTATATTACATTTAACTGTGCCAAAGTACCGTTAGGATATGAATTACAGCACCAAGTGATTTTCATAAAGAGTCTCTAAGATCTCTAAAGTGTTTTATATTACATTTGTATAATATTTAAGAGGATTTTATTTTTTCAAGTCAGATGTAGTGATCAAGTGATAGATCTAAACACTCAAAGAAAACACATTCTGATCCACAGATGGTAATCAGCGTTAACTGATGTCCCAATTTTTTGCTTTTTATTTAATGGATCCTTGTGATTATTTTTTTTCACTTTATTTATTTACTTACAGAGACGGCGTACAGGGCACACGACACATGACGATCACACATGACCCCGACCACCCACTCTACCAGTACTTTACCCCCCTTCCTTCTAGCTGTGTACTGTATAGACTAACCATGTGCAGAAAGGCCAGTTTTAGCAAGAGCTTTGTTCCCACAGCCATTTGAGCCTTAAATAAGTAACCTCCTCTTAAGTTAGAAGAAACCAGTCTTGTGTGTAATGTGCCAATCTGTTTATATATTCATCTTACTTGTTTCTGTTATGTATGAACCTACAATGGAAAAAAAAAATATTGGACAAAACTGTCTTAGAAGGTTAGTTTTCATTAGCCATTTCTGAAATAATGTACAGTACATTATATAGATGACGTAAATCAGAATATTGCAAAAAAACAAGATGAAAATAGCTCGTCGCTGATTCCGTCAGTCATGGTTTTACTCATGAACTACGTCTTCTCATGTGAATCTAATGATATGCAAATAGGCACGTGTCATTTCTCACATTCGCTGACTGTAAACAAACACACTCGCACTCAAAGAATCGCCCCAGAGGCCGAGAAGGCTACATTTTGTCCATGATTGGGAGCTCTTAGTGCTGCTAATCTAGTCAAGGTGCCATTAGCACCCCAACTTGACAACCATTAGGAAGCCGCTCAGCTGGCTGTGAGCCACTGGAGTACATTTTAATGCCTTGTATGTGGATCTCAATTATATTCTGATGCATTGTTGTAAATATTCATTTTACTAATAGAAGATATAGCCTCTAGATATGTCTTATTTTTTATTGGAAGAACTGCAATGACACTAAAACACCATTTTAGATTTTTTTACTGCAAATGCAGCATTTTCTATAACTGTCTACAGTGAAATTTAGAAGCTTTAATAGTTTGACTCTCTATTTTGTTTTTTAAATAAATGGCATTTTCACCTGTCTGTAGCCATATAAACACATTTAAACATGTTTTTTCTATTCTTTTTGTGTTGTGTCTTTGCAGTACATGGGTTGTATTGAAGTGCTGAAGTCAATGCGCTCTCTGGATTTTAACACGCGGACCCAGGTGACGAGGTAAGCTGGTAACCAACACGCTCGATAGCTTGTGAGTCAGAAGAATTTGATCCAAGATGTGAAATTGCGTTCGGTGGTGTTTGTCAGTTGTAGACTGCTACAAAGTGCAGAGTAGGATCAATGCGATGTGAGGCATGCTCTTTAAGTATGTTGCCTTTTCTGTAATAAGCTTAACAAATTAAAACTGCAGCCAACATTTGGGGAATATATGGAAACCTTTTGTTTTTTTTAATTGTTTTTTCTATTTATTTCACAAAACCCTGCTACATCAGTGATAGATCACGATATGATTATTTGTAAAACTATACCTCAGGGTCTTGGTATATGTTTGTGTTGTTGTTGTTGTGTTTTTATTCCCTACACGTGATGTTTTTGTTATAAAAGCATGGGAGAAGTGCACTCCCCCACTCTGTCTCTCAACCTCCTCTCTCTCTCCCCCACTATTGATCGGCAGTAATCGGAGCCCACCAAGGCCTAAGTGCAGCGCAGGGGGGAGGAGGCAGGAGAGATGGAGTGATAGAGAGGGGGATCTATTATTGATGATGATCGCTAATGACCAAGGAAAGCTGCAGTGGTCCCCATAAACACACCCTGCCAGATAATGTCTGTGGCTGTAACTTCACGAATAGGAAGGGGGGGGGCGGGGTTCAAAACAAAACATCCAAACAAAACATTAGCAAATGGAGACACCAAACCAGTTGAAACCGGCTTCATGTTCAGCTGTGGTGTGATTGCAAGACCCCGGTTTAGTTACAACTGTTTTGATGAACAGGTTTAGTATTTGCTGCATTTTGCACGTTCCCTTAGTCAAATTCACATTGGCCTTTTCCATCCAGCAGCAGATGTTTTTTTCTGTTTCTGACATGGATTTCTGGTCCTTTGGGAAAAACAGAACAATGATTGAATGTCTCAATCAATCTAGCAAACTTTACCATATATATATATGTGTATATATATATATATATATATATATATATATATATATATATATATATATATATATATATATATATATATATATGTGTGTATATATATATATATATATATATATATATATATATATATATATATATATATATATATATATAAATATATATATATATATTTATTATTATTGTGTGTGCGTTATTGTAAACCCAGTCTGGATGCAATTCAATATTAGAATTTTCAATTTAAAGCCGATGCATATAGAACTGTCCTTTTTATATTTTTTACTTTACGGACTTGTAGAAAAGTTCATTTTGTCCTGGAAAACCACAACCAATCATTCGGCGGTTGTTAGAATTTGAGAAATGTAAGTCAGCTCCTGGATTTAAAGAAGATACATTCTACCAACAGAGAGCACCTCTGTGACAGTGTCACAGTGTTTAACAGCAACACCAGTGATAATAAGGCCCGGCATTTCATTGCAGGAGCTGCAAACGAAAACAACAACAGCCCACCTCGCTCCTCCTCCCTCTGCCCTTGCATCAGCATGAGTCATTCCAACTATTGTGGTGTTTTTCAAAAATCCCAGAGAAGACATTTACTCGAGCCGAGGCCCGGGCAGCGTCCCTTTTTAAATATTTATGAGCCACTTGATATGGGCCGCTGGGTTATCGGCTGCCGTCCCCACCGTCCCCTGGCAGTGAGAGCATGAGCTCCAGCCTCTAATTCACATTACCCCCCCTAACAGACACACTGGGGACAGATGCCTCAATCGCCCATTAGGCTGCCATTCCTGGGAGTTTTCACAACCTCACTGCAAAGCTGTATCATATCTGGAGAGAAAATTGCACTGAAAATAACGATTCATTTGAAGAAGCAGAGGAAGCTCTGGAACGGTACAAACCCATGAAACTTTACTTTCGCCTCTTCACACTTCCATAATTCAAACAGAAGCTTCATAAACAATCGCATATCATGGCTGCCATTGTTTTCATTGCAGGGTCTTTTGACATCAGCGGTAGGAGGAGTTGTTCAGCACTTGTGAACAGACTAGCTGGAAACCTTTTCTTGACCTTTAAACTGTGACCTCTAACCTTAGCTTAAGGGAGGGAACACAAAGCTTCTGTTCATGTTTAACCTTTGTGACGCAGCAATTTTGTGTAGCTCTGACAATACTTAATATTGTTACATGTTGTTCTAAATTCACATGAGTTTTAGATCATAAATCATATGTCTTTTAAAGGACTGCTGCATGGTGCAGAGTAGGATCAATGTGATGTGAGGCATGGTCTTTAAGTATGTTGCCTCTTCTGTAATAGGCTTAACAAATATAGTCAAACCTGCAGCTAAAATCTGGGTATGAACCCCTTTTGTTTTTCAATTGTCTTTTCTATTTATTTCATGAAACACTGCTCAATCAGTGACAGGTCATGATATGATTATTTGTAAAATATGATTTTGGATCATAAATCATATGTCCTTGTTGCATGTTGATGTGTGTTTCCCACTATGGTCTAACCGCTGACTTTTTTTGTTCCTGTAATTAGGGAAGCTATCAACAGACTCTGTGATGCTGTGCCAGGCGGAAAGGGGGCTTGGAGGAAGAAGGTCAGTAGTGTACTTATAATCCTACTGAATGCATGACATGAGGCAGAACAATTATCATAAAAATCTTAAGATTGATTATGAGGGTGTACTTCATACAAATAACTTCTTATGTGATGGTTTGTCTTTTTCATATAATGAAACATCTGTTACTTTAAGCAGGTTTTCTCTCAAATATGTGACATTTCCCAGGTAGAGCTGCTTTTTTAAGATCCCATCAATGCTTTAAGACGTATATAAAAACATACATATACAACATATGCATAATATAAAATCCTTAAAAGGACATATACTTCTTTGTCCTCATTAGAAATTCCAGAAAATGTAAATATCCAAGTATATTTAATTTTAGTACTACTAACACCTGGACACATATAGCTGCTGATTTATGCTGCTTTACTGTCCATTCTCAGGGTTTGTGCACTGAAAAGCTTCAGTTTTCCTCATTACACTTTTTTAAATTAAATATTGGACAACGATTGGCTTCCAAACTATTTGTAATGTGACAAATCATGCTGTTAGGGCCACATACTGAAATATATCTTCATTGAGCACAGTGACACTTTCTACCTTTTGCAGACGTATGTGAAAACACCTTTCTAGTATCAAATTCTGCATATCATTCTGCATAGTGAAGCTCAAACATTTAACTGCATATTTTTGAGTGGAAGGGGACTTTACTTTTGTGGCAGTAGTTTAGAGTTTTGTCTGAATCTTTGTCTTGTAGGCCCTGAACAAAGCTCTCCAGTCAATCATGGGGAAAAGTAATCTGCGCTTCGCAGGCATGAGCATCGCACTCAATATTTCCATAGACGGCCTCAGTCTGCTCATCCCTACCACACGTCAGGTATGATGATAAAATGAATGCTAGATCTTTTCAAATGTGACTGTCCACTGCAACTATGAATGTTTCTTCTGTAAATACAACTACTTGACATAAAATATATATTTCGTCATGTTTTAGTTAAATCTTCCACTGAAATCCAAATGTATTGAGTGCTTTCCTCAGTAAATAAATGTAGTAGGTCATGAGTCGGTTAATTAATGAAAGAAATTCATAAATCTGGGTTTTACTAAGGAATGTTGGTGCTCAATTAGTTGTAGACATTTGCTAATGTGTGTGAAATTACTAAATCATTTCAATTAAGTTATGAAAATGGTTACATTTGTATTTAAATTTGTATTTCATTTAATGATGAGCAAACACCTCTGTTTTATCTACTCTTTCAGGTGATAGCGCATCATCCCATGCAGTCCATCTCATTTGCCTCAGGGGGAGACACAGTGAGTGAAATGTATTATTGCCTACCTTCCCTTTATGTTGTTGAGGTGGACATCTTGGCTGCCTGTGCGTATCTGACTGGTTACATTTCGCTGGTTTTCAATCTGACCGAAGAATCACTTAGGACTTTAATTCAGTTATATACAGCTGTGGAAAAATCATCCTAACCCCTTGTGGTCTCCTTATTTTTTTTTCCAGAGCTGATTATGTCTAATTTATCTGGTCTGACTGAATTTTCCTCCCGTCTGTTGCAGGACACGCCTGATTATGTTGCGTATGTGGCCAAAGACCCAGTAAATCAGAGAGGTATGTCCTGAAAAGCTTGTTTTTCAGAGCTTGCTTCATTACCACACATTTACTGTACAACAGCTTATTGTGTCTTAATCATGTATCTCTCAGACACTGCTACATTATAACCAATAATAGCGTTAACCTTTAAATCACCTACAATTTAAATTTGAGAAAGCGAAAAAAAAAAAAATCAATATTCACTGTTTAGGTAAGAAAATCATCAAATAAAAGGGTTAACACAGTCGGGCTTTATCCTAAAAATATGTTTTCATCCTATTTTTTTTTTTTTGTCTCCCAGCATGTCATATCTTGGAGTGTTCAGATGGTTTAGCCCAGGGTGTCATCAGTACCATCGGCCAAGCCTTCGAGCTGCAGTTCAAACAGTACCTTCACAGTCCTCCTAAAACCATGGCGTCTATGGAGAGGTAACATGCAGTCCTGTCAAAATCCTGATTTACTGTATACGAACTGATGAAAATCCAATGGATGATCAGCATTTGCGATAATAAATCAAGCGGTTCACAAAAATGTTACTACAACCAAACAAGCTAAAACAGCATTAAAAAAATACTAAGGTTTTGCAGTTGCACACCTGCAAACAGTTGTGATAACAGAGGCACTCATGAATTGAGATGATATTTTAGGGAATAATTATACCAGCCATTATGCAGTTGCAGTTGTAACTATAGTCTACACCCAGAGCTCCGCTATAGATCTGGCTGTTCAAGAGCTTCAGGCTGCATTTCAATCCGTTCAGGCTGCTCAGTGAAACTTGAAACTGGTTTGAAATGTTTAAATAGTTTGTGTTTTTTTTCCAACTAGAATTTGTTCAGAGCTTATCATTATAACATCTGAGGGTAAATCGATTGAAAGGGTACCGTCGTTCAAATACTTGGGTATTTGGTTTGATGACAAGTTCTCTCTCAATACAATTTGATAACTTGTTCAGGAAGCTTAGAATTAGGCTTGTTTTTTTTATTTAAATTGTAACTGTATTCAATTATGGCGTATGTGTATATATGTGGCTTCCACTGTTTTATAGGGCCTTAATTCAGTATATCGTGCATTATATCATGTATCCGTGTATTTTATTACTAATGCAATGCCTTTAAGTCACCATTTTATAGCTATTAAATGGAGATGGGCACATTGTGTAGGTCTACTGCTGCAACCTTGGCCTCAATAGAAAAAGAGATTTTAATCTCAATGAGACTTACTGGGTAAATAAAGGTTGAAAAGAAACACTAGTGTCCAGACATCCTACATAAAACTGCTTAGTCGCATTTTCCAACACAAAAATCTGATCCTCTGTACAACTCTCCAATTTCTTAGTTGTTTATTACAAGCAGATGTCATTGTTTGTTCTTATATTACCTCAAAATACATTTTATAATATTGATCCGCATTGATCTTCTCCTATCGCCAAACCTCGGGTACTTCAGTGATGGTGCTGCAGAGAGAGCAGGAACCCAAGGCTGTCTTTTCTGTTCTGGTTTTAAATCCACATCTTCCTGCTGCCAGCAGAAGCATCTATGGTGATCTATATAAAACTCCAACTGATGTGTATAGATCACTTTCGGATGTGAAGATGTCATCTGATCTGACCTAATCCATTTGAGAACCCAGACCTTCATCTTGTCCTATTATTGTTTTTACTATTAATATCATATATAGATAATAGAAATAGTATCTTTTTACTTTCACCCTTGGATCTCATCATTCTGCTTGTGTGAACTTCTTCAGATCTGTCAGGACAGAGGAGCCTATGTGGGGGGAGGATGACGACTTTTCTGAGCATGATTACTACAACAGCATCCCAGGGAAGGAGCCTCCTGTTGGGGGAGTGGTGGACTCGCGGCTCAGGCCCAGTGGAGCCCTCCTCGGTCATATTCACATTCAACCACAGAGCAAGACGGCAGCACAGGTGAATCTCCAGACATGTATTTAGAAACTACTTAAAGTTAATATTGTACCTGCAGTAGCTGTGGAATTTTCTCCTTAATCTCAGTTTTGCTTTCACTACTACTCCAACATGCAAAAATAAATTAAATTAAAATTTGCAATGTGTAATTTTCAACTTCACCTTCTAACTTTATTATGGACACAATTAAGGCTACATCTGGTCATTATCGAGTAGTGTGTGCATAGCTTTTAGCAGAGAAGGGTCCATCTTCCTCATAAACTGATAACTAATGTTTTCCTGCTCCTTCCCAGAATTGTTTACATAGAAATCAACTGTAGGAGCATGAAAACATATTTCATGATGCCTACACAATAATTGCCAAAACCAGATATGATTATATAAAGAGTCCTGGCTCATCTGGTATCTCTCTCTCTCCCTCCCTCTCTCTCTCTCTCTCTGTCTCTGCAGCTTCTACAGAAAAATGGTGACAGGCTGTAGCTAATGTTTCAAATAGAGTGCCTCAAAACTACATTATGCCAGGGGCAAGAGATGAGGGAGTCAATCATTCGTAGAGATACAAATGTATTTAGGCTGTATTCCTCTGGTGTGTGTATGTGTTTTTACAGATGGGTTCACCAGCTAGAAAGGAGCAAGCATCTTATCCTCCGGGCCAGCTCTGCTATGAACTTCACTGGGACACAGAGACAAACAGCAGCTCAGGTGAGACACCATGTGGCAGCACGCAGCTATGACATTTAGAAACAAATAACATGCTTGTAATCTTTTACATCAGTTTATAAGAGAAAAGATTTCTTATTTGGGTTGATATGAAGTTGTGTCAAGGCCGTTGTAATAGAACAACAACCTTTAAAAAGGATTCAACTGAAGGTATCTGAATGGAGTTGAAGGGTGTGTGTGTGTGTGTGTGTGTGTGAGAGAGAGATGTGGTACTAGTTGTATTATCAGTGAATATTGTGGCTGGGATGAGAGTTGTTACTTGGCACAGAAGCTCAGTTTTTTTTAAACACTTCTCATGGTCATCCTGACAGCTTCGGGATTTTTGGAATCTTTATCCAGAATGATAAGAAAAACTTTTGGTTCATGTTGTCTCTAAGCTGAGATAGTAGCACAGATTGGATTGTCCCTCAGTTTTCTATTACAGCCTATTTGTTTCCACAGTTTTACATAATGGCCTTAATTTCTGAAATAATCCTTTATCATTCAATCCTTTCTTTTACTTTTTAATGGCATAAACATTCTTGTTTTTATTTTACCTATGACATAAACCATACAGTTCCATTCTAGTTCATACTAAAACTGGTCTTTATTATTGTAGCGTAACAGTGCAATACTTCGAAATGGGTTTTCAACCACTAGAGGGTGCCACAATATAAGATACATGTAAAATGCATCACACAAATAAACACAATCATGACTACCAACCTATATATGCAGCCAGGAGTAAGTACTGTATTTAGAGTGCATGTCTTTTTCAGGTCTGACAGCTGATGGTTACCTGTGTGCTGATGGACAGCCACCAAAAGAGTATGAGGAGCATCAGTACGTCAACACCCAGAGTTTTGAAAACCTGGAATCACTGGCGCAGGGGTCTGATGGACACAGAGCATCCAGGGTACCTGACAGTCCCAAAAAGGACCTCTTTGACATGAGTAAGTCCTGAGACTTGGTATCACATATTATCATCAAAGAGGAGGAGGAGATAAACTTGTAAAATATAATAATAATTTGAAAAAAAATGTTATCCATGAAATAGATGATTTCCTTTTAAACATCTTTAATGTGCAATAATTTAAATAGCAGCAAAATCGTCCTATTATTGAATATCTGACCTTCAATAGTACACAACATGATATCTGATGCCTGCATACAGCATGCCTATAGTTACCTCATCAGCAAGTCTGTCTGCGTTAAATTTACGTCAAAGGGCAGCGAGTGGTGCAGTGGGTAGAGCGGCTGACCCATATATAGAGGCTACAGTCCCGGTCTGAATCCTACATCAGGAGCCCCCTCCTGCATGTCATTCTCTCTCTCTCTCGGCCTCCCCACTATCCCACCCCACCCCTCCTGTCATTTCTCTGTACCAAATAAAGGCAAAAAGCCCTAAAACTCTACTTTAAAAAGGGAACAAGAGAGGAAAACCATTTAAGGTCCAACTTTATACAGAAAAATTCACTTTCTGCCGTATGTGAATTTGTTTCACTCTTTTATCAATTTCTGTGGGTAGAGAAGCTTCTTTACCAACTTAATTTCCGCAGATTTGGGAATCTATAGGTAAAAGATGCTTCTTTGCATTGCAATTAGACTTGGTGCGAAACTTTATTCTGATGAAAATTTATCTGAATCAAATTTTTTTTATTAATCTCATTGTTTCCCATGTAATTATCATTACATTTTCTCTGTAAGCCCGACATGAGTGGTATACTCTTCACTATTTTTTCCCTCACGGGCTGCTTTATGGACCCCAACAGGGCCCTTTGAGGATGCCTTAAAGCTCCATGAGGCCAGTGGCGGAGCTGTTGGTTCCTGTGTATCTGGTGCAGCTGGAGGGGGAGGTGTACTGGTCCTAGAAGACCAGTGGCCCAGCCCTCCACGCCGCCGAGCCCCCGTGGCCCCAAATGAGGAGCAGCTCCGCAGGGAGACCTGGTACCACAGCCGCATGAGCCGACGAGACGCAGAGAAACTCCTGGTCCGCGATGGAGATTTCCTCGTCCGGGAGAGCACGACCAACCCAGGACAGTATGTGCTAACTGGCATGCACTGCGGCCTGCCCAAACACCTACTGCTAGTGGACCCCGAAGGAGTGGTGAGTCTGGCAGAAAACCACAGATGTTTCCCAAAAAATAGGTTCACCACGCTACTGTTGTTTTTTTTCTTTCTTTCTGTCATTTCGTTTCTTTTTTTAAAGTATTTTAGCTGCACTGTTTCTCATTGCAGATTTGTTAATTTGCTTTTGACTTTTGATGTAGTGAATTTCATTCAGTATGTCAAATACAATTACTTACACGCCATCTCTCACTCTCCTCTATAAAGGTCCGGACCAAAGACATGTTATTTGAGAGCATAAGTCACCTTATCTCATATCACCTGAAGAATGAGCTGCCTATTGTCGCAGCAGAGAGTGAGCTCCACCTCAAACAGGTGGTCAGGAGGAAACAGTGAGCCATCTGGCCCTGCATGGGACGGTAAGCATGTTGTGTATATGAAAAATAGTGAAAATGATTTGGGATGATCAAGACTGAAAATGGAATCTAAAATTATACATACACATATAGTGATAAAGATTCTTGTTAAAACGTTGCATGTTTCAATAAAACTAAACTGGGTGTTCACCTGAGCAATTGTTGCATGTAATAATGCAGAGAGATTCTCTAGTGTGAAACATTTGATAGTTGTATTTACAAGGCTGCACAGTATTTATAGTCTGTGCCTAAAATAATGTCTTTCTCTTTTTCTCCCATATTCTAGTGCTGAATCATTCTGTGCCCATGCAAACGACAGGAAAAAAACTGTATTTGGAAATCATTTATCCCGGACGGATACTTACCTGCAACAAAGGATATCACTGATATTTTCTGTCCATATACAAGTCCACCAAGGAGAGAGACATCTCTTTGATGATCTCGTTGCTGCCTCTTGGCTAACCCAGGATCAACCAAACTGTCCCTCACCTACCATAAACTCAGCACACAGCTGTGATGCTAATGAACCAACCATAATCCACAGTTTGGAAATATCCAACAGCTGGAAAATTGTCCACCAAAAATATCAGAAATTAAAGCGAGGACTGCTCTGAGAGGACCCAGCTTCAGTAAATCTTGCAGATTCGATGCACAGTGACAAAATGTCCTCCAAAGCCTGTAATAGCCATGTGCTTCCAGTCTACCAGGGCTTACCTAACCAGTCAGTCACACAGAGCAGTAAACCTGCTCCATTAATGCACATCACCAGGTGCATTAAAAAACAGTCACTGATTATCTGCTGCAGATACAGTAGAATATATAAGAGATGTCAGGTTCCATAGTCGGTGTTTATTTCTGTAAAACTGCTACTGTGACAACTGATAAAATGTGTGTTTCACTGGGATGTGAAGTGTAACATGTTATAGGTCTGCAGTACCTCTGAGATGGCACAATGGATTCAGTGCTGGATTTATAAGATGCAACTTAAACTACAAATCCACTATTTTTATTTCTCCATAATAACCAAAGCACCAGAATCCCACTTTTGTTACTTGATGCTTTATAAAGTTTTGTTGAGAACATAGACCTAGTATTATGCAAAATTACTTGGTGGGTATAACCTTTCCTTTTCTAAACAATGCAGTTATACTACATCCACATGTAGACCACCACATGGACTCAGACCATCATCTTGAAAGTGGGAATTTTCACCACATTTACCAGGAAAAAAGAACATCAGTCCTTTGTGTTGTTTGTAAGGGGCAACAGACCGTATGTGTTGTTTAAACCTGTGAACAAGAAAAGAACTACTCTGCATACACACTCAGTATATCCATGCCTGTGTTTTCCCCAGCCCGTCCAACTTCAGTGCCTTAATAACTACAGAAACAGGCATTTGTGTCAGTGTATATAATGTGCATTAATGTATGCTCCTATATTGCAAAAGACGAGTTTTCTTGTCATGCCAATGAATGACTGAACAAAAATCAGGATGATTAAGCTCTTATACTTGTGAACAGTAATGTAAGCTGCTCTTGTTTTGGGGTGAATAATGTTTAACACCCTGTCTTATTATGTCATGATTGTCATTGTATGTGTTTAGTCCCCCCTCTCCATAGAGAGAACTCCACTCTGCAGTGATTGATTTGAAAAACCAGGGATTTGGACATCAAATTAAATCCTTTATTTGTCCCGGCTCAGGGAAATTCATCACTTTATTGATTGTCCTATCCCACGCCTGTGTCTTTACACGTCAGTTATCTGCTTGTCTTATTTCTTTTTGTTTGAACTGACAGTACATTTGCCATCTGATTTTATCCAGTCGAATGCTTTCAAATCTTAGCAACATATCTTTAATCGGCTCCTCCGTTGTCCTTAGCTGCAGTCTCATGAATGCACAGAGAGATGAGGCGAGCTACATGGCTTCTGGTGAGGGACAAACGATTAATACCTTTTCTTTCCAGATCGCCCTTTTTTGCTTTCTCAGGAATTTCTTGAATCTTTTCTTTTTTTTTATTAACCTTAAATGCTTTTTTTCTCAATAAAATTAACTGAAACGTTGGTACAAGTCAAGTGTTCTGTCAAGTTTGAGAGTCTTTTTATGTGCCAGATAAAGACAAATTAAGATTTCTTTCACCCTAAATATAGATGTTTGTGCATTAATTGAGTTACAAACAACAAGAGAGCAATTTGTTTTTCATTTTTATTATAACAATATTATATAAAAACTGTAGGCTCATCACACGATCAATGTACCTGATACTATCGTCTAAATAAATGTGTATCCACATTCACTTTCCACAACATAAACCCCTGACATATAGGCTGCTCTCATTTAACTATAAAGGCACTCCACAGATCGTTTCACTGCTTGGTTATCATGTCAAGCCTTAAGGCTGCAGTTTAGTTAACTGTTTTGTATGCATGCATCTATGTCTGACCACAGATCAGTTGTATTTGGCTTTCTCGAGGAGGTCTCTGTGATATTGTTTCCACAGGTTGCTGTTTGCTGACCTGTGGATGGACTGGAGGTGATACTGATGCAGATGCTGTGAGGTTCAGTGTCCCTGCTGTGTCATACTCAGGATCTGGAGTAGCAAATTCTGCACTTCATCATCCATTCGGCCCTGTTGGACACAAAGTTCAAGATATTGTCCACAAGGGGAAATTTGATTGCAGCCAGATAGAAATACACATTCAGTCTATCAAATGTTCAATCCATAATACAATATAAAAGTACAACATCCTATACAAAGAACACATGATTTGCAGGTTTGACCAGTCAGAACAGAACTACAGGCCTTTAGCAAAACTAATTCCTCTTGCTGAAAATATGACCAGATTACAGAGATCTATCCATTGTTGCACCTTATTAAAAGTGTGAAAACACAGACTCAGGGGACATCTTTAAATAAACTAAATACGCTTGTCAAGCAGAAACTTATTGAAGAAGTAGACCATCCAATCTGGATATCAAGCTACAGTGCGCCCCTCCTGTACATACAGGAGAACTAAGTGAAAACAGTGACAGTCTACACAGCTGAAACCGAAGCCTCTGACCTTCCTGGCACACAGGTAAAATGACAGCCACAGATGTGAACAGACTACCCACCCATGCCCCACATTAATAGCAAGCTTGAAAAGTTCAACAACAAAGCTAGTAGTCTAGTCTGAGTAATCAAGTAATTTGTACTGTGGAATGCTTGTGCCCCAGCCTTTTTGTTGCACTGACGATGTGGATTCAACTGACCTGTACAGCAGCCAGTAAATGGGAACGATATACAGTCACCACCTGTTTGTGTTTTCTCTCCCAATCCTGAAATAAAGGTCACGGTTGTTATTGTCATGTGAAGATCATAGATTATCAAGATAACCTATGCCGATACAGAAAAACTGTCTAAATTCTCTCTTCACCTGGAGCTGCTGGGTGAGTATGCCGATCCTGTTCTGCAGTGCCACCTGCTGCCCGGGGTTACCATGATGGCTGGTTGAGACGGAGGTGGAAGAGGAGGAGGTGATGCCTAGAGGAGGCGACAGAGCTCCCAGTGCCTCCTTCAACCGGAACACCTCTTTAGAAAGCTCTGTTATCTGCGCAAAGACAGAGACTTTGGTTTTATGACTGCAGTGGGACCTTGTGGCTTTAGCACTGGTTGTCTCAAAATGGCCTCACGACCCCTCACCTTCCGGTCCTTCTCCTTGACCAGGCCTTGAGATTCCTGGATGTCTTTGTGGAGCTCCTGGATGTGGCTGGATTGGGACTGCAGCTCGGCCAGCTGCTGCTGCACCGTGGCCAGCTGGGACTCTGCAACTTGCCGCTCACTTTTATTAAAGAGAGCCTCTCTCTGCACCTGGAACACCTAGACCAGCAGCACGCTGTTACTATAGCAGTGCTGACTACGTTTGGTCATGTCTCAAAACCTGATGCTTCTGGCTTACTTTCAAATGCAGCAAGCAATGACAAAAGCTGAGGTAATTATTATGCACAGAAATATACACACGCAGCAAAGATTTTAATCTCTTCTGGATTCAGTGGGTACCTACTTGTGTGAGGACTTGTCAATTATGTGTGTTTAGTGGATGAAAACAACATCTAACCTTCTATTCTTTTGGGGCTTTTAATTAGATTTTCTCAGCAAAATCTAAAATATATCATCTCCAGAATCGTTATTTCCCATAACCGCTGTCGGAGTTTGTGGCTCATGGGACTTTCCTGTTTCCCCTGGAAACTGTTTTCCCTTTGATCTTCATACGCCCACGCTGCAATACAAATCAATGCAGTAAACCAGGCGTGCACATTTGCTTTTAGTGCCATGTCTAACAGTGCTTTGTGTGATAGGGAAGTACGACTTTGCAAGGACATGGTGTCATTAGCGAGAAGAATTGACTGTTTGTATGTAAGCACCTATGTAAGCATTACAATCCTATGGTCAGATGTGTGCCAAAAGTGTCTTTGTGGTAACATGTTCTCTACTTTAAGCAGGACTCGGTTTATGAGATTACACCTAAATCCATTATAATATATCAAAATGGGGAGTGACTTTGCTTCCCTCAATGCCACTATACAGGTGGAAGGAAAATGGCAATTAGATGATCCTTAGGAGTCCGTAGTGTGCATAAAACACTACTTCATTGCATCAGTAAGCACATGTACAGAGATGAATGAAGCAGATGGAGGTACTGAATAGAGAAAGTAATACACATTAATAATGTAGATACAGGAAAGAGGCCTTCATGGAACACGGCTCTCTTTGTGGCACACACAATATCATCTAATGTGACTTTAGATGGCATTAGGAGAGATTGGAGAAGGCAGACACTCTTACAGCACACACATGCCCGCTTGTGTGTGCATACATGCACACACACACACAAACCTCAGTGCAGGTCTTCTCATGTTTGCGGGTGAGATCGTTGAAGCGGGCCGTGAGCGCGTTGATCTCAGCCTGCATGGCGAGGCGCAGGCCCTCGTGGTCCTCCTTGGAGATCAGACCCTGTTCTGCGGCCTTCTGGGACTTGAGCTCCCTCAGTTCCATCTCCTTCTCACTCAGAGCCTCCTGAGCTGCCACTGCCTTGCTTTCGCTGGCCTGCAGGGAGTGCTGGAGCTCTGCCTACATCGGGTCAGAAGCAGCGGGATAACCTGGTTAATTATAACTTCCTGTCCAAAAAAACTATTTAAAAGAAAATGTAGCAGAAAAAATGCACATACTTTTACAGTTATTTTAATAGCTGTGTTCTTTGCATTCATTGTCAGTTTACTATTGACTTTTAATATGTATACCTCTCTGAACACAAATATATAGATCACATTTATTTACTACAGGAACATAATAATAATAAGAATAAGAACAATCAACCTCATAGTCAACTGTTAATCTAAAGTAGACAAATCACATGCATGCATTTTATGGCCAAAAAAATTTGATCAGGTCCCATAGGAAAATATATTTAAATTAATGGAAACATTGGTTAATTTATATAACTATAATGTGCATGTAGGCATGTAGGACTACCTCGAATTACCTGAAATGAAGGAGAGGCAACATTAAACATTGTAAATTTAATGTTCAAAAAACCCTCTGCCTCGTCCATGTCTTTTGATCATTCTTAGCAGTAAATTTCCCAGCTGACCTTGACTTTCTCGTGCTCCTCTTTGGGTACGGCGTCCTGCATGACCTTTAGTTCATCGTGGCCCCGAAGGCTCCTTTCCTCCTGCAGCTCCTGCAGTGCCTGGGCCAGCTGCTCCGACAACGTGGACAGGGCTTCCTTGTGTTTCGAGAGTGGCACCACGTCTTTCAGCTGCAGGGCGTCCTGTGCCCGGCCCTCCCTCTCGGCGCACAGGCAGTCCAGAGCCTGGGCTGCTTCCTGTCTCGCCACCTCCAGTTCTTCCCTCACTGCTGCCAGGGTGCGCCTGGAGTGCCCTGATTGGACAGAATCATGACAAGTCACAGGACTGACCAGTACAGAAGAAGTATTTTGATTTCTGTAATTAGAAACAAAAGAAATACACTTCACACCTGACATGACTGAAGGCTCTGAGCCCTCTGAGTGTTCTTCCTCCTCATCATCCTCCTCATCCTCACCATGCGGCGGAGGCCTGAGTCTCTCCAGCTCTAGGAGCGAGTCGTTGAGTCTTCTAGCCACATCTGCCCTCTCCCTGGCCAGCTGCTCGCACTGGATGCCCAGAGCCACCTGCACCTCCTCCATCTCAGAGCGCGGCACACACTTCCTCAGCTGCCCCTCCAGCTCCGCGACACGTTCCTGAAGGCGGTGTACCTGATCTCCATTCCCTGCCGCACCTCCCTCTTTCCCTGACGACCTCCTCTCTGCCAGGGCCGCCTGCAGCTCAGCCACCTTCTTGCGGAGGGCCTTCACCGTTTCGGTCTCTCCTCCCTCACCGCCTTTCTCTTCCTCTGCCGTCACAGACTCTTTCTGGACCTGGGCGGCTTGGAGTTCTTCCACTTTCTCCCTCAGCTGTTTGATCGTGTCACCTTCCGTGCTGCTCTGACCCCGGGCCTCGCCCAGTCTCCGAGCAAGCTCCTCCTCCAGCTCCGTCACCCTCGCTCTCAGCTGCTGCGCCTCCTGGCTCGGACCCTCACTCGCAGGCCCGCCTGATGTCTCAGCACCCACAGCAGCAGTACCCCCTTCGCTGCATGCCACAGAAAGAACCCCAAGGCGCATCTGCTCCTTCAGCTCTTCTAGCTCGGTCTGGGCCGTGGCCAGCTGCTCCTGCAGCCCACACAGCTTCTCCTTCAGCGCCTCCACACTCTCTGTATCTCTGAGAAGGTTAAAAACAGAACATGTTTGGAATCTGATAAATGACTAAAACTGGGTAACAGGTGGTTGTTTATCGAAATATTGCAGATTATTCTCTGTCTATTGACCAGTCAAGTAATAGATTCAACTAATTGTTTCAGTATTACATCATACAGCAAATGATGAATTTACAATATTATTGAAGCATACAGCTCTGGAAAAAAGAAATAGGAGACCATTGGAAAAATATCAGTTTTTCGGATTTTACTACTAATGGTTATGTGTTTGGGCAAAAGGAACATTTTTATTTGAGTCTATTAACTACTGACAACATTTCCGCCAAATTCCAAATAAAAATATTATCATTTAGAGCATTTATTTGCAGAAAATGAAATATATTTTTATATTTTATATATTCGTTTTTTCCAGAGCTGTATAATTGCCATCTGTGGTGGTATAAATATGTTACTATATTATATATTTGACATAGCATAATGTGTTTTTTTTATTATTATTATTATTTAAAACATTGAGTTTGTATCTATTACATGCAGTTCTGACATTTGACTTGGAGTGGAGCTGTGTTTCAAGAAAGCATAGAGACAATCAAGAGCTAATGGGATTCAGGTGTGAAACAGAGGAAAAGCAGACCCAGCAGTTTTTGACTGTGCAGTGTGATGTCATGTTGGAAGGAAGGGAAACGTGATTTTTAAAAAAGGTCGTTGTCTGGGTTGAAGTAAACTGTGAACAAATATTTCAGCAACTTCATCCACAATGCAACAATCGGACATCGGTTCTTTGTTTAGCCCGGAGGGTTGACCTCAGCAGCTTATGTAAGTACGTTATTTTGGTTCTATTTTTTGGTTGTTTGCGATTTATTATTCTACAGTGTAGAAGATAAAGATCAACAAAGATGATGTCACAAAATATAGAAATCAAGAGGTTTTTTTCATGAAGCCAATAAAAGGCTTCTTTAGTTTGCTAGTGGTAAATCCGCTCGGATGATATGAATCAATCTTACCGCTCCTCTGCCACACTGGAGGCATCATCTGAAGCCTGAGCCTGAGAGAAACGCTCCTGAAGGGCTTCAAACTCCTTCCTGAGGGTCTCGTATTGAGCTATGGCGACGAAGTCCGGGCTGGAACTCTGCATGTCTGTGTCGTCTTTCTCAAACATCTCCAACATCTACAAAACCGAACAACGGAAGATACAGTAGTTTGCGGATGGTTAACAGCTTTCAATGACTTATACTGTATTAATAATAAACAGCAATAATTTTGGTAACCGAACCATCATTACCTTTTTTAGTTTTAGTAAAAAACCTTCTACATAGTTTAATAATAATAAAAAAACGGCTTTCTGTTATAAATCTGTAGTCTCAAAACCCAAGAGATAAGCCTAGTTGGCATCATCAGGAATTATTTTCTCCTTCTTGGTTAAAAGTCACTGCAGATTCATAGGAGACAATGCAAACTGTTTCAACAGCCCAAGCGGTATTCCCAGTGACGGTAAACAGATCTTTACTGGTGGAGCTTCCCTTGAAAAAAATTGGGTCACTATGAGTTATGGAATATCATGATCATAATCATATAAATCACAACACATGGTTGTGGCTCTCGCTTTCTTTCCTTCTGACCTTCTTCCACAAACTCCATCTCACTCCACATCATATCTTATCCATTTGCCTCCTCTCTGGCTCTTTTTTAGCCATCCTAGTTCCACTAAAACCATCCTTGGATCAAAATAATGTCCAGCACTTTGTTTTAACACACAAAATTAAAAAAAAACATTAACTCAACAAACGTGCCTGCTAAAAATCTATCTGCGAATTAACATTTACATTGTGAGCATTTTAGCATACTAAAGTTAGAAACGCTACTTGCATAGCTGTAGACCGTTGTTTACAGAGCAGGGATGATCTGAACTTCTTGGCCTAGATCGCCGCTCTTCATACTTCTAGTGGTGATTGAGTAACCACAGAATCACAGGGTACTTGAGACTGACTTTGGAGCTAAAAAATCTCTGGATGATTCAGTCAGTGAAGAATGTCCACAAGATGCCCCCATGTCTGTTGCTGTTTTGTTCTATTTATACCTGGCCATACAAACTGCCTCAGTGCATTAAGTGCAGCGAAGTGTGGCATCATAAAGTATGTGGTCATCGTTAATGCCTGAGTCAGGGACACTCTGAGACAGCATCTTTATTTGACTGACCATTTAATCATCACGTCACTTTCAATTTATCCTCTTTAGAGGCCTTGTACTGTGAGTGTGTGCCTGCACATGTGCGTGTGTACTTTAACGCAATACATGCCGGGTGAAGGAACATCTTTTCTCTCTTTTTCTTTTCAGTCGACGTGAGTGTGTACTATGCCTGACCGTACCTGCACTTTGAGAATGAGTTCAGAGTTCTGTGAGGTAAGTTCCTCTATTTGTTGGCGCAGCTCTGCTACAGTTCTTGAGTCTGCAGGGGTGGGACAGGGGCCGGCCGAGTCCACATCCCTTTGAGAAGTGGCCTCATCCTGAACAGGGGAGGCTCTGGAGCGCTTGGAAAGCAGCTTCTCTAGAGGGAATGTCCAAGACAAACCACAGCAAGAATCACTCATATATGTAGACACATATATGGCTATAAAAGCAACACATGCATGAAATAACATGCATGCTCTGTAGGGCATGGGAAGTATGTATTCACAGAGATTGCCTACCTGGGAAGTCCAACATTTCATCCATGTCCTCAGAGTCACTGGCCCCGATGCCATGGACTGCCTTCTGCTCCTCAAGCAGCCTGTCCCTCTCTGCCTCTGACTGCTCTAAGCGCTGCTTTAGTTGGGATAACTAGAGTGCAGACACAAAACCACACACACGCATACACACACACACACTGTCTTGTTGTCTCTGATACAAAAGAACAGTGACAGGTTTGAATAAAACATGGACCGTTTTGCATTTTGCTGAATAAAAAGGGAATATATGCCTGCAGTGCAGTACCTCTTCCATGGCAGAGAGGGCGCTCTGTTGCTGCAGCTCATAGGTTTTAATCTTCTGGAGCAGGCGGCCTCTCTCCAGACGCAGACGCCGAATCTCTTCAAACACCTCCTCATCCTCCTTTTCACATTAAAAGACATGAAAAAGTAGTAGTAAGTAGTATTCAACACTGCTGTCCTGTAATATGCAGATATGCAAGATATTACCATCAGGTGGCCCCAAAATGATGGCACCTTGTTTGAAGGTCCATTTACCGCAATGTTACCAAACAACAAAAAAATTCAAAATAATCCAGAAACTGGGATTTCTTCTGGATCTTTACTGAAATTGAGTCATTTGTTCATGATACCATTCCCAACATTCGCTGAAAAATTTATGATAATCCGTCTGAAACTTTTTGAGTTATTTTGCTAACAAAAAGACAGAAAAATGTGGCGAAAACCCCTTTGGTGAAGGTAAAAATATGAAACTTAAATGGAATGTGCCAGTCCAGTATGAAGCAGGAAAACAAAAATAAAAATCGAAAAAGTAACAAAGACTTCAAACCTGGGCTGATTGTTGTGAATCTGGAGGCTGAGGAGACGGGGACTGGGACTGGGGCTCGGGGGACGGGGCAGGGGGAGCAGAACTCCGGGGCTGTGGAGAGGGTGGCAAACCCTGGAGGATGGTGATGGAATAACAGAATGAAATTAATCTTTATTAGTCATGTTGGTAACTCCTGAGAAGCAATGGTGTTAATTGCAAATGATTGCAAATGACTGTAAAATAAGCATAAATATCAACACTGTTTAACGGTCACATATTGTAGGATGAGATTTGAATTGCTTTTTATTTTAAGATAGTCTAGACATTATATAAAGACTGTTCCATGTTTCAAAATGCTCAATCCACAGAGGAATGCATAGAGCCTGTATT
Source organism: Lepturacanthus savala (assembly GCA_030544235.1). NCBI lineage: Eukaryota > Metazoa > Chordata > Actinopteri > Scombriformes > Trichiuridae > Lepturacanthus > Lepturacanthus savala. Next base: position 17,388,919 of record CM060481.1, read on the forward strand.
CAGAACCTGTGCTTTCATACAAGCCATCAGGCATTCCCTTAAGTTGTGATGCCACAACTATACATCACAGCCATTCAAATCAGCCAATAAGAGGAAAGGCTCATTAATATTAATAAGACAGACACAAAACAACTTGTTCTTTCTAGAGCTCCGGAGAGAAGCTTGAAAGAGAGGATGTTAAACTCTACTGAGATATTTTTTGTTTGGTACTTAAAATGACAAACGTATGTTGTTAGGATGTCAAACTTCAAATAAAACCCAGGAAAAGTGTAGGATATGAGACCTTTAATCTTGTTTTCTTTAACCTACTGCAGGAGCACAAAGGTTAATTGTTTCAAAACCAGGAGAAATGAGATAAACCTTTTAGTTGTGTCCTATCTGTGTCTCTTCTTCGTCTTGTAATAAAGAAAAATCACTCATAAGCATTGTGATGAGAGGCAGACATTGAAGTAGTAGTGGATATTGATTATTTTTTTTAAAGGACAGGAGACAATTATATTTGTGAATGTAGTAGATCTTTCCATCAACTGAAGTGTTCCTCCCAGTACCTGGAGAGGAGAGCGCGGAGGTGGAGGAGCTTTCCGTTTGCGGGGGGTCGTCCCCCCTTGCACCGACGAGGCGCCTGAGGGGACTTGTGGGGGCTGCGTGGGGGAGGGAGGAGGATCACAGACATGCAGAGGTCAAGCTTAACTTAAACAGGGAAATGGAGGAAACTAAGATAAGACACGGGGTCAGCAACAAAGGGGGAACGAAAGCCAACAAAAAGAAAGCAGCCCACAAAAACAATGACCTCATGTTGGAAAACATGCACAATATGATCAGCCAGAGTGGGCCATGATCTCATGATGGAGGGAGTGATGTATCACACAGCTATGCAACATTACCTCCTCGCCGGCGCCCTCGGAGACTGCGTGTATGCAGAGGGAATGAGACAAAAACTTTAACGTTTACAGCAAACTGCGCATGTGAGGCACATACAAGTATAGAAACATCCATTCTTTACCACATTTTTCAAAAATACAGTTCGTATTAGTGCCATTCATGCGTGCCGTACGTAAGAAATCCACCACAATCCCCAATTATGGAGCAAAAACTAACGTGGTCAGGCATCATGTGCAAATTCTCTCCATCTCTTTTTCTCACCAGCAGCCACACATCTGTTTTTCATATAACAGCAATGACTTTGTTGGGAGATAAAAGTGGAGCAAGCCTTCTCGCTTTACAATCGCACCCAGCTGTCCCGCTGATCCCCTTCCTTCTATTACAGTAACTTCCTGGGGGAGCGGTGAAACATCCAGAGCAACACAGCCACAAAAAGAAGCCTAACCCTCGCTAAGATGCTGTTTCATTTATTCCACTGGATTTTTACAAAAACTAGGATTGATTTAGTACAATCCGGTCAATGAAATAGCTGCACATTCGTCTGTCTCTTCAAATAAAAACTCTTCCAGGCCTCATACCTGGAGGAGCTCCGTCCTGCAACATCTGCATGATGCGTTGGTTTCCTGTGGTTGCGGCATAATCAGTGGCTTTGTGCCCAAGGGTGTCATCCAGTTGTGTGTTGGCCCCGCCTCTCAGAAGAGCCTCGACTGTCTCAACGCTGTCACTCTCACAGGCAAGCATCAACGGAGACCTATAATTCCAGACACAATATCATAGTGCAACAGTAGTCTTGTTTCACAGATATATTGTGGATGGTTAATGTGGATAGTATAAATTTGGCTTTTTAAAATCTACTGACCATTACTGTTGATCACTACTAAGATACGCTAAAAGGACTTAATTTCCTGTTATGGTCAAAGATTTTTAAGATATGAAACATGCTGTGATTTAAGTTGAATTGCAATGAAATATGTTAAAATTAAGTGCATAATACCATCAAAAATGAACGATCCTGCCAAACGAGATGATGTCTAACACCTTCAGGCCAAACTGAAAGCTGTTTCTCTCTGCTGGAGGTCCTGACCTGCATCCCCCCCCCAATCTGTATCAAATACCAGATACGTCCTGCATGAATCCTTCCTCTATTTTGACTGAGACAACCAACCGCTGCGAAAATGATCCTGGAAAGGCTTTGTTTGGTGTGGTTCCAGTCTGACTCAGCGGGTCTCCCCCCTGTCTGACACTTTACTGTATGTTGCACCATCTGTCAGTGTTTCAGCAGCAGCTACAGCGAGATATTTACAGAGGACAAAGAGGATGGAGTTGAACATTAACAGACAAGTACCTTCCCTGGTTGTCCTGTATGTTTGCGTTGGCACCTCGACCCAACAGAAAGACACACAGCTCCACTCTGCTCATCTGGGCTGCCAGGATGAGCGTGGTGGCCCCGTCCTGACAGAGAGAGACACATGATTATCCAAACGGCATGACGCATCAACAGTATGGGTGCTGGACAACGTGCTTGAAGTGACTCAGAGCAAAACACAATCAATAGTCACTAGTAATATTGAATCTGTTATCTCACATTAACAAAAAATCAGATCAAAATTCAGATTATTAAACTTACCCCATCCTGGACATCTAGATCGGCTTTAAAATCCCACAGGATCTCAGTGCAGGACAAGCAGCCACTGACCGCTACAGAAAATGATCAAAAATAATCGTTTAAAGGTCCAATATCTTACACTTTTTGGGGGGTTTATTACCCCCAACATGATATATCTGCAGTTTAAAGTACACAAATTCAACTCATTGTAGTTTTATATAGACATGGCCCAGGCCAGGCACAGGTAGTTGTCAAATATATGTTAGCTTCACCGGGACAATACAGCCGTTGTTTTTTTAACCAACTGCAAAACAATGGTGGTAGCTGTATGGGCTGATTACTGACTGGAGTGAATCACAATAACGCCTAGCCCAGCACCGAGGATTAGGACAATTATAAGTGGCCTGCATTGACTTGAACCTGGTTGATGAAGCAGTCAGTGATGAAACTAACCAAACAGATTCTCACATTCTGACCAAAAATACTTAACAAAAATATATAAACATAGGTCACTGGTCTGTTATATTAATATACTTGGGAAAGTTGTGTTATAATTTGCAGTGTTTTCTTGACATTGCTCCTGTAGATCGCTAACTTGAGCTTGCTAACTGAGAATGCTTTCACATCAAGAGCAGTTGATGCACACCAAATGGTCCATTCAAACCGCTGCTTAGTTCGGTTTGTTATCCTTGTTGTAAAAACATTCACACCCTGGTGCGAATGGTCAAGCAGACCGAGACCTCCAAAAAGAGGTGGTCTTTTTTTCTGTTGGAAGACAAACCTTGATGAATCGGACTAATTTTGGTTAATCTATATGCTACCTAGTAAAATGTTATTGCCTGATGCAGGCCAAATAATTGGACTAGTGGTGTGAAAGTGCCTTGAAAGACAGTCCTGGAAAAAAAATCGGGCCAATAGGGGACTGTACTGGCTATAGGCAGAGATTGGTACTGCATGAATCATGAATTCAAGGAAGGACAAACAAGTAGTAAAACAGCAAAGTTTCTAAATCCAGGCTGTGTTTGATGCATGGGACAGTATTAATATAACCCCTAGACCTCATCTAATAAAAAAAGCAATGAAAATGGCACTTAGAATTATATTGGACCTTTAACATTTATGCTACGTACATCATAAAATGTGATTGAATCATGAATTCTATTCAGTGTGAATAGATGATAAAAACCACGGTTAGTTGATCTTCATTTTTAAACGTTCCTAAACAACTGATTACTTCTAATGCTGATGGATTTCTTCATGCAACTGTTATGTAACTACAAAAAACCTTTGTATTTTAGTGCTGTAACATTTACCTGCATGATGGAGTGGCGTCCTACCAATGCTGTCGGTGCAATCTACTGCTAATTTCTCCTGTTAAGAAAACATAAACAGTCAAAGATGGACCATTTGTAATTAGTACAGTTTCACATATCCTTATTCTATTCTTAATTTACAGTGTTTGATGACTCTAACTATGGTATCACTCTGTGTTTTACCTGTAAGAGTCTCTTTAAACACTCTGACTGACCATTTTTGGCTGCGATGTGAAGGGCGCTGCAGCCTGGATTCAGTCGGTCAGAAACAGACTTTTGTAAACCGTCTGTGACACATATGACTCAACAGCCTTGGGTCATGAGATAAAAACTTGTTTTTGTTAATACAATATCGTACCAGCACCATCAGTGATGTTGAGGTCAGCTCCATGTGAGATTATGACCTCCAGACAGTCCAGCCGCCCTCGAGATGCACAAAGATGGAACCTGCCATGGAGACAATGATTAGTACACTCGCTTTATAACATGTTGCATATCACACATACAGTATGATTTGAAATGTGAAGCACAAAAAAAAATTACATTTAAAATGTGCGATTCTTCATCCATTTTTTATTATTTCAAGAGAAAGTAGGCAATAAAACTGTACCATTTACCAAAAGAGGATATGTATATAAACACACTGTTAACAAATTGGATTTATGATTTCAGGGCATAACTCTTTAAACCACTCGTAGGTCTTTTCCTTCGAAAATGTACTTATTTCTTACTAAGAAATCCTGTGTTTTACGTCCCGAGCATTTTAAAATGCCACACTATAACATTGATTGAGTAAAATCATGAAGAATATAAACCCAATGCTTACGAATGAGAACAACAGCTTCTAATTCCTTCAGGTGATGAAAGGAAATACAGTGGACAACTTACGCCGACTTGCCCTCAGCATCCAGCTTGGTGGGACAGAGGCCTTTTTTGACGATGAGTGCGGACACTTTGTCCGGTTCATTCTGCTCCACAGCCTGCAGGAGCCTCTCGTCACTCTTACTCCAGTCCTGACTCTGAGGGGGTGCCGAGGCAAAGGACAGGTCAACACCCCGAAGGGCCCCGATGGAAGACGATACCCCCGCTGCATATCTCATAACATACAAAACAACGGGTGACTGGGCAACAACCGGTGATTATGTAAAAACAAAAGCTAATTCAGAGAATACAAGAGTAACTTTAAGACAGAAACTGGCAGGAAAACTCTGATCAGTTCCCATTCTTACTCCTATGATTATTTTATATATATATAGAGAGAGAGGATACCTACAGGCAGCGGCAGCAGGCTGAAACAAGGACAGAGCCGCTTCATCAGGCTAAAAACAGGCTGCTGAGGATCCATTTTGCTATCACACAAATACAGCTACAGAACCACCGCTGTGTGTCCTGCCTGACAATACGCACTGCCGCCTGGCTGCATTACAGGCCGTTTAGAGAAATCAACAAAGTTTCAACCAGATAACCTTCGGAGGTCAGAGCACATCGCAGCACAGATGCCAGAAAACCTACTGTACGCTATTCTGAAAAAGAAAATCATACGTCTAATGAAGCTGAGTAACTCGACTACTCTCTGTCCTCAAAACAATGTCTCCCTGACATCTGCATTCAAAACGGCTTCGTCTCGTCCTCTTCCAGCAGCTAGCAGCAGGGACATATAGCCGGTCTCTCCACTGCACCTCACTCCCCCACACACACACACACACTCACACACATACACAGACATACGTACACGCTGACACTTCCTTCCTGTGCTCACTGTCCTCCTTTCTCTAACCTAATTTATTTCTCTGATGCCTTCTTCTCTGTAGCCTCGATCTCTCTATTTGTTTTTCATCAGGTCCTGCACGGTGCCCCCCCCCCCCCCGTGCAGCGTCATAGATCTGTTTCTCTGCAGTTACAGACCTGATGTGATGTGAGGACTCAGCAAAAACAGAAAGAAACAAGCTGGCGGTGCTGTAGCTGCTGCGCCGGGGGTTTGGATGATCACTCATCGGGGCAGATGGGGCGTAAAAAAGCTGAAATCTGAAAAAGTCACTGAGGCTAGGGAGAGGTTTTTGTATAAAGGATAGTTATTAATCAGTCTATTTTATCCCTCATTTAAGGGAAACCAGCCATCCGCCAGATTGAGATCACTAATAACACCATTGTTATTGTGATCATTAAAGTTCTACGATCCCAAGGTAATAAGGAGGTAACATTTCCCCTTAAGACATCTAACAATAACAAGCTGTTTCTTTTTTCTAAGCGTAAAACCAGGATCCAAATCATAAAACCACACCACGAGTCTGGTGGGTTTTTCAAGGCCTACATGTTGTATACAAGTTTATACCAGCTTGTATCAGTGTCAAGGCCGTTTGTCATCAATCTGCTCAGTGCAAGTCACTGACAAACTTCCATTTCCATCTGTCCTTGCAAAAAAAAAAAAAAAATTAAATCTTACAAATGGAGAACCACTTGACAAAGCCCTTAAGCATAAAGATGGCAACGGGAAAGTACGAATTCTTTGTGTGCGCCTGTACGTGTGTGAATAATTGAACGCCACCTGAGATCTCTGGTTATAGCAGCAGTCTGGAGGCAGCCCTGCTCTCCTGCTGCTGCTGTGACACTGAATCCCAGTGCCCCCCAATACACACACACACACACACACACACACTGAGTAACCTGGGACATACAGTACTATATAAATGACTACTTCATTTAGAGCAGCTGAGCACTATAATATCATCCTCAAATAGAAGTGTGTGTAGGAATAAAGAACAGGTGCACCGCTTTTCTGTAAAGATCAGATGTCTCTCACCTCATTCTTTTTAAACTTTGCCTTCAGACTCTTCATAGTGGGCCGCCAGCCTCCGTCTCAACAGGAACACTGCGAAGGAGAAGCTGTGAGTTACTGCTGATTCAATGTGTCTTGAAGGGGCTGTGGTTTATTGGTTCAGCTGTCAACAGTGGTAATGCAGGTGTTTAAACGTGTTTAACAAATAAGCCCAGACAGACATGATGTAGAGTCAATGCAGTTCACGCACAACACACACTGTCCCGGAGCAGCAGCCATGCAGACTTACCTGTGGAGGACAGTAGTGCTCCAGCAGGTGAGTGTTTCCTCTCTGTCCCATCAGCTCCTCTCAGCAAAACACTGGAGTCACTGCAGCCTGGCGGACAGCAGGAATGCGCCCGCCCTCGTCGTAAATCAGCCAATCAGCAATGCGCAAAACGCCGGATCGGCTCTTGATTGGCGATGATGAATGGCATTATTGTGTCCGGGACGTGCAGCGAGCCGGCGCAGCGTGGAGCTTTTCTTCTCGTTTTTTTTTTTTTTTTTTTTTTTTTTATCGTCATGTAACGGGCTGCAGGAGTCTTTTTACTCCCAGTCTCGCGAAAGTTCCTTGTTTTTTTTGGAAATTTTTAACAAATCGTTAAAACGCGAAAGTGAATTCAACCAATGGCAACACCTGAAAGGATAATTAAATGTATTTATTTATTAAATAATGCATTATTATTATTATTATATTCATCCTATGTATTTTTTATGTTATGTCTTGTTAGTTGGTAAAACACATTGTATTGTTTTTAATTTAATTAATTTATTTTTTAAACATCGGATTTAAAAGTAAATGTGCTTCTGCTGTTATTTCCAATAAATACAGATGCAGTACACACGAGTTACCAAATGAGGGCAGTAATTGCAAGGGAGACAAAACTGTGAAAATCAATTATTGCCCTTCTCCAGCCTTAAAATCCAACCCAAAAGGGTCATGATGATATTCAGATTATATTCATGGCTTGGTAACATAAACCACCGTTGATGTGCGTCTAGTTGTACATGAAAGTCTCCAGACGTTGATGCTCTACAGGAGGGAATGGCTCCTTTTTTTTTTTCTCTCTCTCTCTCTGTTTACCTATTCAGATTCATAAACAACAGTGTTCAGCTGGGAAGGAGCGACATCTGAAAGTGTGAAGTTCAGAGAACATATGTCACATCCATATTTAGCCTTTTATAATGAGGGAGTCTTATTAATTCTCTGAAATATTCCTTCCGGCGCCTTGTTGTTTGATTCAATTAAATCTTTGGCTCCCATGCAACAGTGTTTATTTTGCGTGAAAAACCCAATGACTTCATACCTGTCTGTTGTGTGATTATCTCTCTGTGAGACATCCTGATTTTCCATCTCTGTTTTCCTCTCATCCCCCTTTTTGCTCTCCACGCGTCTTCCTCGTGCTGAACCTGACAGCATCTCTCTCCTCCCTTCCCTCACTCGGATTTTCCATCTTTTGCTCAGTTTCAATCTTTTCTTCCATACAGTTCAGACAAGAAAAATAAATGTATGCTCAAAACATTACTGGCTTGCAGGGAGGGGGGGTTGAACTGAACCGTTTGTGCAGATGAAAAACTGCAAATGCGAGAAGGGGGTGAGAAGGAAGATTCGTGGTACATTTGAAGATAACAGAAGATTAAAAGGTAAAAAAAAAAAAAAGAGGTAGACAATAATGTCAGAAAAAGGCCAGAGGGTGATACAGAAAAACATCAAAGATCAGACATTATCACACATGGAAAAATCATCCTCACTTGTGGGAAGAATCTGTTATCACGCTCAAAGATTCAATTTTATTGTGTAAACAAATGATCCATCAAGATCCTTAGGGTGTGCCAGCAAGATCTCTATCGACCCATTGAGTGAATTCTGTTGATCTCATTCCCACAAGATAAGACCTTAAGCATAACATATTGATCCTTTTCCCACATAATAAAGACCGCTTCTCACAATGTGTCTTTGAATCTTCTTCCCGGCAGGTTTTGTTGTTTCCCGTGCAGGTAGAGGAGTCTAGAGAACGAAAACTACATTGACCGGATTTCCTGTAGGCTGATGTCATGAAATTGATCTTTTAAGTTTAGTACATCGCTACTATTGAACTGCTGAGATCTATAAGACGCAACGTTTACAATCGCACACATCCAGTGGCATCAGATCTCCTTCAGGATAGGACTTGGCTTTAGATTCTCCTTTTTTTCGCCTTTGTGCCTGGATCCTGGTTGCAGCAGAGCAGGCAGGAGGCTGTGAAGATGTGAAGGTCTTGATGGGTGCGTGTTGAGAGCCGTGTTGGTGATGTAGCGGGGGGCGGGATTCTAGCATGATGACCTCATCCACTCTCCCACCACAAGGAGACAGTGAGCTCACGAGATGCCGTAAAGAAAGAACCATTTACAGTCCTTTAACAGACTTAGATGGCCAGTACTCACTGTAGCACACAATCCAATTTATCAGCCTTGACCTCTGGAATAATGGGACATCTGTGAGAGGATGAAGACACACACACACACACACACACACAAACTGGTTTATTTTTCAATAGGAGTGGACAGGCCCCAGTGCTTTTGTCATCTCATATGTGATAAGGAGTGTTATGCGTGTGTTCTGTCTAAACTTGACTATTGCACAAAGGATGATTGGAATTCCAACAAAAGCTTTTTACAATGAAACACATCATAGTTTATTGACCCCTCAGGCTCAGGCTTTCTGCAGTTACACGTTCTTTGAGAGGAGAGGGGGGTGCTAAATAGTTTCAAAAACCTTCTGTGAAGCTAAAACAGGGGAGATGAGGAGGAGGAGGAGGAAATGGGGGGGGGGGGGGGGGGGGTCTCCAGTGATGTCATGCGGATAAATAATGCACATCTTTGGAGCAGGTTCGCGCTCGAGATGATTCTTCATTTCCTCCCCCAGTCTGTGATCTTCATTTGTTTTCCCCCTGCAGTTATTGCGCATTTAAAGGAGGACGCATGCTCTGGTCTCTTGTTGCAGCCCGTGTGTATGTGCAGATATTTCAATGAATGGACGGTCGGCTGACTGCGAGAGGGAATAGGATATTCCTGTGGGAACGAAGCACCTCCCCTTTAATCGCTCGGCTGAGTTTCTCTCTGAGCTGGAGAGTCGCTCTCTTCACTCGCACATTTCACCGCTCAGGCGTCAGAGGAACTCTGCTGGATTCCGGAGCTCTTGTTGTGCCTGGAAAGCTTGTTTTTTTTTCGTTCCTTTTTTTTTTTACTCTTGTCATTTCATGGAATAAAAAGCGCGAGCAGTCGAAGGATTTGTGTCACTTCTGTTCTCTCTGCCTTTTTAATTTTAGTCATCGACATGAAGAAACGCGATATAAAGCATCCAAAGTGGCTGAAGGACTGAACGGGGTCGGTTGGTAAGTGATTGTGCCATCGCAGCGCTGCGCTCACTGGCATTTAAACCCAGTGTTTTCATAATTGATTTGAAGGGAAGTTTAAGAAAAAAATTGCGTATTTTTTTTATCTTACTTCTTTCGGAACTAAACTTTCTTAAATTACAAAGGAGAAGCAGATGGTGCGTTTGAATTATGCTTCGATTTCTTTGATTCCACGTTACTTACTCCTCGTCGTTGTTGTCTTCCTCGTTTTTATCAGCATTTTCACTTCGGACTTTATAGCTGGGGTGTGAAGCCTCTGGGCAAAGTCCAGATGCCAGATGTTAATTGCTCCCTGCGTAAAACAAAAGGAGTGCGTAAAGCCCAGCTGTTGGTGTCACTTGAGTGCATGTAAACGCACATTGACTGGCTTAACTGTGGGTCTGGGATCGGGGGGAGGTTGTGATGAGATCAGGACGCATGGATTGGTATTGTGATTTCTTTTTTTTTTACAATAGCAGAGCTGTTTTTGTTTTAATTAATTCATTAATTATATTTCATTAATTTATTTGACAGGAAATGTAGGTATTATTAACAACTCTGACAATATGCCAGACTGAGCCAGGAGACTAATTTTCATCTGTAGTCAATTACCCTTGGATCAGGAAAAGAACAAACCCAACGCTTGCAAAATCTGCTCAGAAATAAGGTCAAGCAATAACAGTGGTGTCCCTGTCTGCCCCCCTGCAGCCTCCTGCTCTCACTCCACCTACGCAAGTTCGGAAGCGGAGCTGCAATGGCAAAGTGGCTGAAAGACTACCTGAGCTTCGGCAGCAGGAAGGTGCCGCCGCAGCCGCCCACGCCGGACTACACCGAGAGCGAGATCCTCAAAGCGTACCGGCTCCAGAGGGACCTGGACTTTGAGGATCCCTATGAGGAGTCTGAAACAAGGTCCAGGGGCGAGTCTGGGACCTCTGACCCGGCCACCCCCGTGTACGGATCCCCTATGAAGTCCTCCAGCGTGGACGTGAAGTCTCCCAAACACAGACTCATCAAAGTGGACTCCCAGGAGCTGGGGCGCACCAAGATCCTCCTCAGTGCCATCTCCTTAGAGGACCAACAAGAACCTGTAAGGGCCCTCGGTTTCTCAGCTCACAGTCTCCTGTAGGTGATAAGATTCTTTTTTTATGCGGCTCCCGTCACATGAAGCAGGGGAGGACGAGGGCGAGAAGGAGGGAGGACGCAGTTCTCCTCCTTCTCTCTCTCTCATCCCATTTCCATCACCGTGACAGCTTTACTGATCCAGCTCCATAAGCAAGTGACTGGTAATGTGTGTCACAAATATGCATTGTTTACATAAATCACACTAGGTGCAGCACTTTTTTTTTTCTTCCCTAGATGGAGGGAAGAATTATTGATGGCTTGAGCGGACCATTGAGTCAGAGAGGGTCACAGTCCCTTGGGTTTATGTCCTACCATAAATAATAAATAGGGTTTGGTTTTGCAAGCTGAGAGACCCCCACATGAGCACATGTTAGGGGCCATAGACCGTCTGATCCGCCATATACAGCACGCTGTATGGGGCTGTGTCAGGGGCCACAGGGAGCTATGATTGATGCCCGGTGCTGTTTGTGTCATCAGGAACTGCAGCAGCCTCCTGCCTGATTTTTTTTTTACATTTTTTTGGCAGTAAAGAACACACTGCTACAGAGAAGAAGAAAAAAAAAAAGAGGCAAACAGATGTTATTGAGAGGGTGCGACCGGACTGGAAGGAAAAGTTTTTACAAGGAAACGGCCTGCACATAAATTCAGCTCACATGTGCTGAGCGAGTTAAGGAGGAGTATTTCAGGGTTTTATCATATTCATCGCCTGCGAGTTTAAATCCAGGACTCCACTCCAAAAGTCCTGAAGTGGGTTGAAGTAATAGTCTTAATTCGTGTCGATAGCTCTACACCTTCCTCTGCCCGGCTCTCCTCCTGCTTTCATTAATTTCCCAGGGTCTGTGTGGGAGCGTTGGCTCAGCCTCTCATTAACATTGCAGATTCCCGCGCATCGATAGATAACCTGTTACAGAATCAACATGGGATTAGGCTGGAATTTTTTTGTGAGAGCGTGCACGATGCACGCATGTCTTGCAGGAATCTGTGCAGCACGCCTTGCTAGAGTGATTTCCTTTGTCAGGGAGGGAGGGAGACATAGGAGAGCACTTTGCCAAGGGCCGACTGTTTTTGTAGGTACGTGCGAGTGTGTCTGTGTATGTGTGTTTGACCATATGGCCGCCTGTGTAGCTGTCAGCATGCCAGCTGACCACTGTTTTCCTCCTGTGCTTGCATGAAAGAACAAATGCTCCCAACCAACCAAGTCTTTCTTCACCCCAGCCAAAAAAAAAAACCCGACAAAAAACACAAAAACCGGATCATCCCCAGACAGGACAGTTTCTCGCTTCACTGCATTTAGCTTTCATGTGGCAACAAGGATACACAATAGTTCCCCCTTCAAGGGTTTTCAAAAGGGAACATTATATTGCCGACTAACATACATGGAATTGACGTGGCATTGTGATGTTGCACACTAAATATGCAAATGAATGCAACAATAACACTCTAAAAAGCGTTTTTTTGTTGTTTTTTTTCTCCCTGTGGAACCAAACATATATTTATCATGGCAATTCAGAGAGTACATGATTGCTTGTTTAGAGTGTTGCGCCGCTCTCTCCATCTGGAGTCTTGATGAGCTATTGTCTGTGCAACACTCCTTTCCTTTTCAGCAGTCCTACATATATTCTCCTCTGACTATCAGAGAGCATTCATGCTTGATTCAAGTGAGATGTGAAGCTTTTACAGAAACGCTGGATCGAAGCCATTGAAGCCTTGTGAGCTCTTGAGTGGGCTTGTGAGACAAAAAATCATTTGATTTGTGTGTTAAGTCAAAAAAGATGTTGAAGATTTTTTTTTTTGCTTCTAAGGGGACAAAGTTAATGTTCTAAAACAAAAGTGATTTTTTTTTCTCCCCATGAGTAAGTGTGTGTTCTGTCCTTTAGGTGGTGCCGTCTGCTCCGCTGGCAGGGGACACGGATTACTCTGATCCGTTCGATGCTCGCCTGGACCACCGATCGGAACCGGATCTCGGGCCCGTTCCGTGCGAGAACAATGGCTACATGGAGCCATACGAGGCCCAGAGAGTCATAACAGGTTAGTGGACTCATCACTCGGCATCTTATCAGTGTGATGATGCTTCTGTCAGCCACATTGTTATCACAGAATGCGGTTTCAGTCCCAGTTCCCTCCCACTTCCTTTTTATGTTTCAGTTTCACAGTGTTAGTTATCTTTGACTGTCTTCTCCACATATACGCCCACAAAATGATGAAGCACAATTGCCTTTGTGATAGAAGATTCACGCCTAAGGGTTAAGTTAGGATTCTTCTGATGCTACATAAAAAATAACCAAAAAAAGTGCATTGTTATAATGCATTTCAGTCGTAAATCGTGAATAAAATATGCACCATAGAGTAGAGTGTTATTATTATTGATCTCCTGTCAACATCAATATTGAGATGTTGTTTTCATGCTGGGATATTACTTGGGAGTGTTTATTACTGCCATATTTTTCATCCTTCTGTTGTCTTGACGCTGGCGTTAATTCCTGTTTAATTGCTTTCGTTGTTATAAGACTGATGTGCATGTCCGTTCCAGTGTGTTTTCAGTTCATCGCAGCTGAGTCAGCTCTCAGCCCGGCGACGTGGCCCTTTTTAAGAAGAGATCTCTATTCACTCTCGGACACTCCCGCAGGATTTTTCTCCCACATCGTCTAGCGCAAATCTATCGTTTTCCATTTGCTTCTCCTCCTGTAACATCTCTCTCTCTCTCTGCCCCTTTCCCAATGCTCTCCCTGCTCTGTCCCAGCCATTTAGTGTAAAAGCCCCCCTCCCTCCCCTCTGCTTTCCCCACTTCTATCTCACTTCATCTCAAGGGCTCTCTCTGGCCTCAAGGGGGGCCTGGCTCTCTCTCTCTGTCTGACTGTTAGCAAATTATATGTCCTGATTCCCCCCCCCCCCCCCCCCACACACACACACACACACACACACACTCCCCTAATCAGGTTTAAAGGAGGATTTCTGCATTTTTCAACCTGGCCCGTGGACCCTATCTTTTAATGTGTGGTAGAGCGATCTGAACAGCAATTTCTCAATGAGGTCTAGTATTGAGCAAGAACCAGCAGCGCACTTCACATCCAGGACACTATAATGGATGTGGTTGGAGCATGTATACCCAGCTGTGTTTGTCCTCTATAAACAATGTTTTTCACTTATGTCAGGCTCATATTGTTATCATAATGTTTAGTTTAACCTCTTAGGACGCACCCCCTTTTTCAGTCGCATTTGTGAAAATGGTATGCCCAATTTGTGAGTAGCACAGTCCCCATGTGTCGCACGTCGTTTGAAAGCCCTGCCTATTGGCTGTCAGATTTGGATGGTCTCGTCATGGGAAAGTTCCAATAGGTCACACTGCTGTCTATCAAACCAAAGGTGGTCAAACGTTTTTAGTCCTCATTGGCTTTCAAGATGGATTTCTCCCAACCCCATGCTTCAATTGGCTTGAGCATGGTGTCAATTGCTGTGAAACAACTTTGAGACCATAATTGTTGCAATATTTGCACATAGAAACCAATGACCGAAGCATAGTATTGCGGAGAACGACCCCCACGCCGCTCCCCGTACTGCTACAGTTTGTCTTAAGAGTTTAAACCAAAAGACATTCCAGAAATCAACAGCAGGAGCCAGAAGCATCTGGCTCTGTTCCCGGGCTCCCGCCTGCGGAGCTCTCAGCAGCTCTCATTTACACACACAGGTGACCTGCAACCACGGTACTCTCATGAGACTTGGGGAGGCTATATGATAACAATCTGAGCCTGGCAGGGGCAAAAGACTTTGAGGGGAAAAAAATATCTGGCCCCATCTATTCTATTATAGTGTGAAGTGGGCTGCTGGTTCTTGCTCAATTTGAGGAATGTCTTCTCAGATCAGTACAACTGAAACAAAAAGATAGGAAAAGAGGGTCCAAGTTGAAAATTGCAGCAACTGATCCATAGTTATCACAGAAATCTCAAAGAAAATCTCTATTTGCGTCAGCTGGAAGGAGTCACTGGAAAGATTAGATTCACAGCGGTGAGCTGAGCGATTGGCAAAGCATTGTTGCGCCTCTTTCATCAACTGTGAATTGAGGCTGTCACTCCAGGGCTGTCTATCTGCACGCTTTTGTCTGTCTGTCTCACACTCTGTTTTTGTCTCATTAAAAAACACAGCGGAGCAGCAAAGACAGATGTGGGATCGAATAGTAATTAACTTTCAAATACGCTTGTCCTGAAAAGACACCTGCGTGCTTTTTAAACTGTACTTTTATGGAGGGGGGACACATCTGTCACTCAAGTTTCTAACTCTGGCAAAATTCTTCACTTTAGTCCAAGCCCCGGCCTTTGTCAGTTCTTGTGTCAGGTGCTCTGACACACATCTGTCTGCTGAAACACTCCCCAGGCCTCCACACCGTCACTCTCCTCAATCTTCAATTTCTGTCACCTTTCTGTCAAATTGCTTTTTTTTTTTTTCATGCCTCTGCTGGTGTTTTTCTTCATCCTGTTTCCTATGAATTTCTCATTTTCTTTCCTACATGCCGGTTTTAATCTCTCTGCCTTCATCTTCTCCATCTTCTGGCTGCCGCTGACACCACGCAGGTTCCCAGTGCAGGTAGAACAGCATTCTACCCTGCTGTGTTTCTGTCTCAATGGCTTAACATCAAACAATGACAGACCACCCCCCCCCCCCTTATTTCTTCACTGCTTCCCTTTCCTTTTACTTCTCCTGCTCCTCTACCTCACCACCTCCACTTTCCCTCCTCCCTTTCCTTGTCTCCTCCTCTACATCTTCCCTCCACCCTCTTCTTCATAACCTCAAGGCCTTTCCCCCAGGGCCTTCACTCTGTCGCCATGGTTACTACAGGGCCGCCCAATAGCAGCGTCTTGTCGTGTGAAGGTTAAACTTTTCCTTTCACCGGCGAGCCCTTTCATTTAGTCGTCGTTGCGCCGCTCCATTCTCACGTGAGTGCACCTCCTTTTTGCGAGGCTGCTGGCCGTGGACACAAAAGACGCCTGCCTCACCATTTCCCCTCCATTTTCTCCTCTTCTGTGCCACCTGTTTTCTTAAAGGGTACATTTTTAAGGTCAGCCTATAAAAGCACCACCGCTGATTGCTACTGCAGCTTTGAGGCTCCTAATGGTGCGCTCCGGAATCAGATTTTCTCCTCTTGCTCGTGTCAATAATCTCAAAGCCTTTCATCTCAGGGCCGTATTTGACTGCGCACAACAGGTCCCAGGACACATTTCTTAGATGGAACCATCAGAAAGTGATGAAAATGTTAACAAGGTAACACGGGCGCTCTTGTGAGCCACGCTAGATTGCTGCTGGGAATCAGATGGAGGGGATATTGAGGGGAAAGAGAGGGGAGGGGGAGGGGGGTTGCCTACCATATTGCTACTCAGCATCCAGCCCAAGGCCTCATTAAGCCCCCCCATATGAGATTCTGAGCCCACGGCAAGCTGTGCAAACATCATTTGTCTCTCTTTTAATTCATGTCAGAGCTCAACAGGCTTTTGTTTGACTTCGTAGTAAAGAATAATATCAGTGTTCTGCGTAAGGGAACCTCATCGTTAGCAGCAAATATTATTGCCTAACGTTGCCTGTTTTTCTCGCAGACGGGTTAAACACGACACATCCGCCAAAGCTCTGAATGTTTTCCCCGCGTTCATACCGTGACATGAATCCGTATAATTTTTGCTTATAATTTGACAGAGCTGCAGCGTGGCCCGGGTGGAGGACGGACGCGGGGCGGGATGCAGCTCTATGACACGCCTTACGAAGACGAGCGAGGCCAGCATCTCGGCTTCGTGTACGGAGAACCTCAAGAGGAGGGCAAGGAGAGCAGCAGGCTGCCTCAAGACGACGAGAGACCAGCTGACGAGTACGACCAACCCTGGGAATGGAAGAAGGACAACATCTCCAAAGCTTTTGCAGGTAACCAGAAAAGAACGATCACCGCAGCAAAGTCAGCAAAAAAAACAGAGCGGAACGCGCTCTGACAAATCCATCTGCAATGAAACGGGCTGAAATCACAAGAGAGGTTCCCCTTCACTGAACCATTCCTACTCCTGATTGGATGAATAGTACATTAAACCGGAACGTCAGTGGTCTGCTCATGATTTTCGAACTGTTGTCAAAATGACCAGAAATGATTTTAAGAGTAACATACGGCTGTGGAGCTGCTTTATTTTCCAATTGTAATGTGTATTTGACATGTTGAAGTGAATCACATCATTGCCTCAACCGCTCCTCAGGCTTCGTTGCTTCTTATGGGTTTATGCTCAATCCATACTCAGAGTTTCCCTCCGGAATAAAATTCAGCAAAAAAAAAAGGTTATGAGATTCTGGCCACAGTCACTGTGTGGAGGAAAAGCATTTTTAACTGAAGGTGCGGTTTAAAGCGACCATATTGGCAAACACCCATTGTATCATGTCTTTAAGCAAAACACTGTATCGCTAGCAGCTACAGAGAGATCCTGACATTAGCTGCCAACCATAAACCATGAAGTATCTCAAAAAATATGCTTTTTTTTTTTTTTTTTTTAAATAAAGGGAATCATTCAATAGAATTAGTGGAATTGCTTAGGACCCAGCTGTGTTTAAAGGTCAGAGCCCTGCCAGGAACTCACAAAGAGCTCTGCTGCTGATTCTGCATAGTGAAATCCTCATCTATCTGTCCTGACCTTTAATGTAGTATCTGCCCCCCCCTCTAGAAAGCCCTTTTTCCGCAGGAAACAGAGACTCCTGTGACCTTCACTGTCTCAGCTCAAATGACATATCTTTCTCTCCCTTTTACTCTATTTGAATACCTTCTGCTTGTCATTGATTTCTTACTCTTGCACGTATGAAAGACAGCAGTCACAACAGCCTCTTGGATGATCATTCATATTGACAGGAACTTGTGTGTGTGCTCACGCGGGTGTGTGTCAAAAGAAGCTGATATTCAGGGTACATTTTCTTTCATAATCGTGGCATTATCTGCAGTATTTCTCTCTTTTCTAAAGAATTTGCATATGCTGCGTGATTATTACATTATTTGTACTGACAGCGCATGCCACATCCCATCCTATTATGCTCCATCTGCCGAGTATAATTGGAAGGAGAGAGTGAAGAGGAAGTAAGAGATGGTGCGGTGAAGAGAAACAGAACCGGACTGATCGGTAATTTAGGAGTAGATCAGTGTAAAGTATGCCAGGCCAAGTCGGCTTAATTGAGCTGCTTCTCCAAGTCACCAAGGTCAAGGTGATGGGATAATAAATCAGCCTCGCTTGTTGCCGCTGCCTCCACTCCCACTGTTCTCCCCTCTTTCCCCTTCTCCGTGTGCCGCCCCCTCCTCTCTTCTCAGTTAATTATAAGCCTACATGTGCGTGACCGATCCACTGCTAATAAGAGAGTCATGGTCAGCACACGATTGTCCGGACACACGCATGCACGCACATACCCGTTCATGTCGTGTTCATGCTCAAATCACTCTAATCAGAGAGACAGAGAGAGAGCGGTGAAGAGATTTAAGAGGGGAGTGATTTCCAAAGGAGGTGCGCGACAGTTAATTTAAAAGCCTATATCACCTACTTAGCACACGATCTTGCTTTATCTGTCGTTTTCTTCCCCTCCAGCTCTTCCTCTCTGTGCTACATACAGTATGCGCTCCCGCGGAGGAGCGCTTAGAGCACCATTACGGAACGCAGTGGAGGAAAACGCTAGCGCGGCTTGAGTTGTCTGACCCCCTTGTTTTTTTCCATTCAGAGTCAGCACTCTGAGCTGGCATTGCTGTCTGTCTGAGCAGACCAAAGCACTGAAGTGTAAACACACAAACAGTATTTTCCATTCTCACATTTAATCCATATTCCCAGTCCTGCTCAGCGTTGCTATAGGCACGGCCCACGTGCGAGGGAGGGGGGGAGAGATGGGGAGAACGAGAGATGGAAAAGATGGAACAACGGGGTGGGGGGGCGGAGGGGGTACGAGACGGGAAGGTGGTGTGAGATAGAGATGGACAGAGAGGGGGGGAATGGATAGAGAGGCTGCAGAGAAAGCTGGCTGGAGGGATATAGAAAGGGACGTCCAAGGTTATTGTGTTTGGTGGCAGCTCGCTGGATGTTTGTGGAGGCCCAGTGCTTCAGAGGGGAGGGGCGTCGGGGAGAATTAATGGTCGGGGGCTGTGGTGAGGTAAGGCGGAGGGAGGGGGGGAGTCAGGGCCATTGTGGCGGGGTGCAATCAGTCATCCACTAACATAGGGACGCACACACTCACACACACAGAAACGCAACAGTGGTGACAGGGCTGTCGCCGCAGTCCTCCCCTCTCTCCACGGATGTGACACATTCGCTCAGATAACCTGCTGCAGAGGGCAAAGGGTGCAAAGGGGGCATCTCGATCTGCCAGCAGCCCATGAGCCCTCGGCTCATCATCACCTTCGAATAAGCGCCTGCACATAACTGTAGACACACACAGACGTGCGCGCACATAGATTCTGAACCAGGCTTTCCGGTGTTGATTATCACCAGGCATCGAATTCAAGGGTGAGAAGATGTTGTTGCATGTTAGCCCAAATAGTGTGTGGCTGTTTGACTGGGTATCGGGTACATGTGGTATAGCGAGTCTTCTCTGATTATGATTTTCACAGCTTACCCGCGGTTAAATGCAATCGCCAGGGCAAACGCCACATGCTGCGATGATTTCAAACGGAATCAAAAATAGCCCCGTCTTCCGAAAAGCGTTTGACTTTGCACAGATTGGATGTTGAGTCCACTGTGCCCAGCGGTGAGCGGGTGAGTCTGGCAGTGCCTGAGGGGTTGGACGTGACAGGCCTCCCTCAGTCCGCTGGGTTTTAATTACAACGTTAGAAAGCTGTCACCGGTTGCCACCATGCAGCTCAAATTACAGCACTCATTAATTCCTGGAAGTCAATACACAGTCCAACAGTGAGAGATTGGCCCTGTGGCCATTGGGCACCAATTAGCGAGCTAATGAAAGGCACCATCTCATTAGCTCTCTGACGGCCACACCTAATGAACAGATGAATGGGTGTTTCAGGTATCTTGAGTTTTTAAGTGTTATAGTCCCGAATAGAAGCTTTGAAACCATTTGATGCAGATGACGGCTATTGGAGGTTTTGTTGGCACAGGATGAGAGAGCCGCAGATCAGCTGGAAATCTGGGGATTGAATAACTTTGCCACCCCTAGCAATTACTATTATGTTGCCATTGAGCAAAGCACTTATCCTCCTCTTGTTCCAATGCAGCTGCTCATTAGACGGCAGCAGAGAACTGGGCGTGTGCAGGGAAGCTCTGAATCTGTGCATCCCAAAAGCGGGACAGTGGTAAAACTGTTTTTGGTTACAAGTAAACCCTGTTCCGGAACAAAACAACTTATCCTATGAAACACGTTTTCTTCTCTGTGGTTGTGTATTTACTAGCTGTTGCTGCAGACGTGAATTTTAACAAAGTTTGTCTATGCAGTGTAGGTGCCTTGGGAAAAGGGAAACTGACACCAGTTATGTAAAGCAGCTGTAGCTTCTGTCACCACCGTGTTAGCCATGGTAGCAGCTTGGATTTAAAGCAGTGCTGTTCCATCAGTCAGTCCTGATATCGAATATCTCAGCAACTATTGGACAGATTGTTAGGAACTGTCATACAAACATATATATCCCCTACAGGATAAATTATAATCGCTTTGATAACAATTCAAGTTTTCATTTAGCCCTGTCAACAAGTCGCTTTGTTTTAAACTTTAGTTCATGACAAAAACCCAGCCTCAGCTGTACTTGCATTTAATGCTCATTAGGTGAAAGTTTGCATGCTAACAAGCTAAATTAAAATGGTGAATTAGTAAATACACCCCTCACAAAGCCGCGAGCAAGGCTGCAGACTCTTATCAATTTAGAAGCAATGCAAAAGAACTAAGCTTTTTTTTTTTTTTTTTTTTTTTTTACAAATTATTATGGTAAGATAGAAGATATACATATACAGAAATGCATAAAACACTTCAAAGGTTATACACAAAACTGATTACTTCATCCTTACTTTTGCAAATAGCCGGATGTGAAAGGGAGCTTTAAAGTGTTAATACACTGAAGCAAAGATAACAGCACTTACAAAGAATCCTCTAAATGTGCATGTGCTTTGTCTGGATACAGTTGCTCTGACTGGGCGGAAGGTTTTCTCGGCTATTCTGAGCGTGCATGTGTTCCTGTAGGAGCCTGAACATGTATTTGTTGGATGATATGTGCACATAGACAAACATGCAGGTAAAAGGGGGAAAAAAGAGAAAATGAGATTTCCATGTCTAGCCTCTGTTGCTCTAAGCAGGCCCTAGGGCCATCAGACCAGCCCCGTCATCAATTTGCTGCCAGTGGAAGGACCCCTGTTGCACAGTCTCACTCTCTCTCTTTCACTCCTGCCTCCTTTTTCTCTTTGTCACATTTCCGCTCCCTTGCCCTCTCTTTCCTATCGCTCGCAGCTTTCTTTCTCCTTCGGAGTGAACCTTTTTCTGACATTAATGAAAAGGCATGTCCTTCGTGATTTCCTCTCGGCGACCAATATGAGAGACAGAGAGATGATGGAAGTAGAGTAGGGCAAGAGAGTACAGGAGCAAGGAAGAGAGATAATGGCCCACTTATGCACAGATAAGAGAAGGAGGAGAAATGAAAAACCCGAGCAGCACATTGAGAGCTGTGTGAATCCACGCGGGAAAGGATATAATGTATGTCTGAGAAATGGATACACAAATGTGATTGTCAGGGAATGTGTGCGGCTTTTTAGATTAAAATCAAAGTGGTGCAAATGCATATTGTGAAATGAGAATCTGCGTGAATGTGGGCGTTTAGTTTTTTTTTTTTCCTCTCCTGCGCTGGCATACAGTGTTAATTGTCTTCCCTTATGGGGGCCATTTTGCCCAGCAGAAGGTCTTTGTGTGCAGAGAGAAGACGGAATGCCAGGGCTGTTTGGAAAAACAGATGTCTTCATTAATGGGCCTGATGAAGCTGTTCTATTGTCTTTGTCTGCTCCTCCTCTATTACGAGGACACAGAAAACAGCTGGTGTGCTTGAAAAGTCAGTTATCCGTCACTCAAGGTGATGTATCCTGTGTGCAACACGAAAGTGAAAACCTAGCCTGGCCTTCCCCCACCCCCTCAGATCATTTCGGGTAATTGCTAGCAGGTAGTTGAGGCGCCAGGCGCACGTTGAATTTTGGCAGACCACCAATTACTGAATTGCTGTCTGTCAACCATTAATCTGTCTCATTGTCTTGTATTTGAGAACAAAGCATTTCTATGACAAATCCACAGGTCCCTTTGGAAGTGACTGGAAGCCAGATGTTCCCAGCAAGTGAATGAGTGACATGGTATGATTGTGTTTGTATGTGCATGTGTGTTAGGTTCATATTCAACCTTTTGTTATCAGGATGAGTTCAAATTATGTGTGTGTGTCTTTGTATCTGTGTTGAGCTTTTTGTAGTAGAGAGAGCTGCAAGTGTTTCAATCTGACAGCAAAAAAAATACTGTAGGCTATGTGAAAATGGATTTGATATAGTTTGACAGTGTGTAAAGTTTCGCCTGTGACAGAAGGCAAGAATATGGAAGAGGAGATTTGAAATCACGAGATCGTCTTGTGAATAAAAAAAGAATTATCATCACACCAAATCCTTTTTTTCTGATGGTTCTTGTCGCGCCTCCATCGTCTGTACCTATTCTTTCTGTGTGTGTGTGTGTGTGTGTGTGTGTGCACAGCCATTTGTGTGTGTTTGCAGCTCCCATTAGCCACAGAGATGCAAAAGACTGCCAAAGTGAATTCAGTTGCTTGTTTCATGAGCAATATTAGGCTTCAATCCTGGATCTCAGGACGTGGAGCTCTGCTGGTTTTTATTCCATTATCCACTTGGGGACTGGTTTACAGCTCAGATGCAAGGTAATACAGATTAGCAGTACGCTGGACTGAAACCCGAGGGTTTCAAGCAATTTTGTGATCTACTTCATTTCAAGGTGTGGTCAGTTGATTAAGAAATATTTAATGGACAAATAAGACGGTGGAAAACAAGTGAAATCCTCTCACTTTCGTTTACTCAAGAACACTAGAGAGGCTTCGGCGTTAACGGCAGCTACCCAAACACTGAGTGAGAGGAATCTTGATAGAATTTTCCCCCCTCTGTCTGCGGTACACTGCTACCTGATCTTATCTCTCACTCAGATGGCTGAGCACCTTTCTGATCTGTAATAAATCACCTTGCCTGTCTCCTTCCCTGATCTCTTGTAACCCCTTCGCCTGCGTCGGTGTGCTTCTCATTTACACTGTCGCTTCCTGCGCGTCTCTCACTTTCGTTCGAGTTAGAAGTGTGAAACGTGATGCGGCGGCGTTGGCGTTCCGGTGGTGTGAGGCCGTCGTGCGCGTGCGTCTTCGCACGTGCGGGCGCGAGTGTGTTTCTTTGCATGCGCGTTTTCACATCGAGGGGGTGCCAGGCCACACTTTAATCCTGGCTTCAGCGGGGCTGCGACCTGCTCCAGATGGGGCCATTGTACTGTGCCATGCATCAATAATTCACAGAGAGCCAGAGAAAGTGGCAGAGTGTGTCTGCCTGCTCAATAATTAACAGGGGAGAGGAGAGGCATGTATGTACAGCCTGGTCTCTCTCCAGAACGCCCATTCAAATGGCCTTTGATGTGGCGGGCCTGGGGGGTCTTTGGATTTGTCGGCTCATTAAGACGTCACCCCTCTTTTTCTTGTATTTGTTTTGTAATCCGTTTTCGCTCCGAGCTGGGGATGAGTGTACGGCGCGAAGCTGGCAAATCGCATAAGCGTGTGTGTGTCCGTGTGTGTGTGTGTGTAAGGCTTCAGAAATGACTGTTACAGTAGATGGTTGCCTGCCGTGGCAGATAACAAGCTATTTTCAGTTCTGTGTCACTGTGCACCTACCGCCGTCCTCCTACAGTAGGTAGGACAATGTATTCTGCCCTCACACTCCTCGGCTCCTCTGTCACTACACTGCGTGCAGCGCACACGGAGCCACAAAAGCCACGTTTTTGTTTTTGACTGTAGTGCTACCAGACGATCTCTCCAAGTGGATTCGTTCAGATGACTATAAATAATGCAGCCTCTGACTTCTCCTTTCCCTCCCTGCGCCTTATCTTCTTTGCTTTCTTAAACCGTCTCTCGTGTGATAAATTATTGTAAATATAATGTCTGAAATACCTGTTTATCTACAAGGAGAGGAGTTGGAGCGTATTAATTCTCTTCATGACATGAGGTATGGCGAACTCCATTTTCTGTCGTCCCCGCACACACGCACGCTGCTTCTCTCACTTTTTCAACAGGGTTTCCCTTTTATCTGCCGCTTTCACTTCTCGCTTGCTCCCTCCTCCCCACATTAAGATCTTGCACCTGATTTCAGTCTCACCTCTTCATCATCACCTCCTCTGTCACATATCTTGCTTTTGGTCAACTTTTTTTTTCAAACCCATCTGCTGTTTTCTCACCCCTGTCACTCCCCTTTTTTCTCTCGCCTCCTCCCTGCTCTCACCCCCCCCCCCTCCTATTAGAAATGAGGGAGTTGTCGGAGTTGCCCTGGCCTGCCCCAGTGGGTCAGCTGGAGGAGGAGCCCCCCGTCAGAGAGCAAGGTGACCTCTCACCCCTGAACATAACCCCCCCCCAACCCAAACCCTGCCTTCCTTTATCACTCACCACCACAAACGCACACATTGGAACCCGTCCCGACCTCAATGACCCAGCTCGTTGTCCTACATCTGCTCTACCTTCACGGCAAACCCCCAGCAGCCTGCATCTGCACCACCTGCATCTGCCGCAACTCGATTGTTAGGCTTTAGGGTTTAAAGCACTCCCTTCTGACCATATCCCACCCGTGTGTCAACCATGCATGAAAAGTTCCCTGTTAATTAGGCTGTCTCGCTTGTTCATATCAGCGTGTTCAGCGCTGCTGTGGTGCATTTAATGTTTAATCACACGTTCCATAGATTTAATTTACCCGAAACCAGGCACAACACTTCAGCCTGTGATTCGCACCAGTGTGAAGTCGAAGTGCAGTGTAAGTCTACTGGAAGACAAAGAAGTGCACCAGAGCCAGGAACAGAAGACACCAGCTCAGCTTCCTGTTGATCTGTCCCGGTGGGGAAAACGTCAATGCTAAAAGTTTTGCCGATTCGGACCCGTCGGTCCCGAACCTGCTCCATGTCTTATGTGTACCCAAGTCTGCCCATGAGGGTTAAATCCCTTCTGATCAAGAGCAAAAAAAACTGATTCACTTCTTCTTTCCCTGTCTGCCAACAGTGCAGTTTGACGGCGCAGAGTGGGACCGCTCGTCGTCGCCCACGGAGCGGTTGCGTCCTCCGGGACCCAGGTCCAGCCCGCTGGCAGGAGGGGGGATGAAGTTTCGAATGCCGCAGGAAGGCCTTGCTATGGTGGGAGAGAGAGTGGACCCTACCCTGCCACTGGAAAAGCAGGTGTATGTATTGTATAATGTCTCCTTTTAAACCCATAGGAGCTACATAAAACAAATATCACTTTATATGTATTTGAGTGTAGAACACACTGCTGTTAAGGTTTGATTACATTAAAAGGTTTATATGCTTTGATATAAAATGATTTTTGATTGATTTGATCAAGTGTCCCTGTTTCAATTAATTTAATTACTTTGGATGTAAAGTGTAGAGTAGGAACCGCTGTCTTTGAAGAACAAAAGCATCGATAGTCGTACTGGTAACACAGATATTATTGATATTATTTGACAGCAAAATGTATTCACAATGATGTGCACAACGAATTATATACTGTACCATATATGCACATGGTGCATTCCAAGGAAAGTTAAAAGGAAGAAGTTCACACAGAAATATAGGATGAAATCAGGCCCCTTAAATAAAGCCGGAGACATTTTACTGCACCCACTTTGATCTATTAAGAGGCGTGGACACATTAAAATGGAACGGTTATGTGTTTTGTGCTAAGCAGCACTCATCGGAGCTTGCAGAATTGGTGAAAGGTTAGAAGGAAAACTAATTAAGTCAGAACATTAAAAAGACACATTTACTTTGGTCTTGTAATTTCAAACATCAAGGGTGTAATTTATGTGCTGTTTCTATGCTCATAAAGGGTTGTTTTACTAATGAAGTCCGAGCACATGACACCCCTTAATCACACGTCCGCGTGCACACACATAGGAGTCAGTGTCACGCATACGCACACCCACGTGCACACACCCGCATGAGGGTTGTAGTTCATTTTTCTGTCCCATTACGCCTTGATGATCGTTTAAGGGGCTCTTATGAGCTGGGTGGTTTTCTTCAGCTCTCTTTTACACTGAAAACATCTGACATCTTGAGATGTTTTGTTGTAATTATCAACCTGTTGCATCAAATATATAACATGACACTATAGATTTTCTTT